>JAJTUV010000571.1:0-600000 GCA_021653895.1 Mastomys natalensis
AAAAGGAATATTAGTTGTAATTGTGTGAATAGAGGTTGCATTTTATCAGCTGGGATGCAAAGAGACTAATATAGCCCCATTCTGTTATATTTTAATATGTCATGAGTAAATTTTTTACAATAATCAAAGTCTTCTAGATGATACAATAAGACAAGTGACCATTACTTGTAAAAGTCAAGGAACTGTCCTAAAATGGAGCCAGAAGAGACCTGATACTAAGCACAATGTGTGTTTTTTGAAAAGAATCCCATAAATGGCATTATTGACACAATTTTGAAGAGGAACAGAAAACCAGTTATTGGTAGCCTATTAATGCGAATGTCTTTATCTGAAGGCTAAGTTGTGTTGCACAACTATTACTCTTGTTTGTAGGTGATGTAGATTAAGTCAATTGAGTGATAGGGCTTTATGACTTAGAAATATATTTTTTTTGTGTAACACTTAGAACTTTTAACACACATTTGTAATAACAATTATAATCCCTTTATGAATTAGTGAGGATTCTCTAGAAAAACAGAACCAAGCAATATGAATATATATTAAAACTGTATTTATGAGAAAACACTACAATTCTTGGTAGTTCAACAATGGCTGACTCCTAGAGAGAGAGGTGGGGGCTAAGAATCCAGTGGTTGCCCAGCCCACAGGACTGGCTATCTCAGTAGTTCTAATAGACACTGTAGGTCTGGACCATTCTTGGAAAGCTTTTTGTCTTCAGTCTATGTTGGAAACCTGAAGAAGCCAGTTCTAATACCAACAGAGAAATGCAGCAATGGTAGCAAGAGTATACAGGAAATTGTCAGCACATATGGAGGCAAGCAGGTACAAAGCAAAGTGCCTTCTTCTGTGCCTTATCTGGAACCATAAGAAGCTTTTGCCACATTTATGATAGATCTTCCCACTCCAAATAGTCTGATCAAGAAAGCCCTTCATGGGGAAGACCAAGTGTGGGTGCTTTTGTCCTTTTTAGAATTAGTAACAAAAGATTCAACCAGAGCTCCCAGGGTCTAAACCTCCAGCTGAGAACAAGTAATTGAGGGTGGCCTTGTCAGACATCAGTGGAATTGGAGGACCATGGTCCTCAAAAGTTTGGATTCCCTAGTGTTGAAGAATCTGAGAGCTGGGAGATAGGTTTGGGAGGATGTTTGGAGCACACCCTCATAAGATTAGGAGGAGGGGGTATGGGATAAGGGGGTTAGGGGAAGGATGGGAGAGGAGATAACATTGAAAGGTAAATACACAAAATATCCAATAAAAAAAAATAATGGGTCTGACAAAAAAAAAAGATAGCTTACTTATTTCAAATTATTTTCAAAAGTTTCTAGGAGATGCTAATTGGCTAAGATCTTATTTTAAGCTCTCCACAAAAGAATTTTAGTCTCTGTTTAATATTCTCAAGAGAGATGTAAATCCTAATTTCCCTCAACAACCAACTGACAAAAGAGGAGCAATTTTACAAAAAGTAGAAGCTATTATTAATCAATATTTATAAAGACTGATTAGTTGTTGGCTGTTCTATAACAGTCCTTTGATAAAAGAGATTATTAATGTAGATTTATATTTCTTTAAATATTGTCTTTATGACTCTCTGAGTGTGGAAGAAGCGGCTGCTGGCACCTCTGCCCTGATTTTACAAGAACTCTGAAAAATGTGTTTTTAAAAATAAAAGAGGGGGAACTGTTTTCCCCAGAAGGAGTCTCCTGAAACAGTCTCCATCATGCCTTGTTTACTTTTAACTCTCTAAAACTGAAAGCTCATGGCAAATCTGCTACTGACTGCCTCTGGCATCGCTGAGACCACTAAAGACTATGCCATAGCTATGTGGAAGGTCCCTCTTACCCTTAAATGGAATGGCCCGGACCCAGTTCTCTATGGGGCTGAGGACTGATATGTCTGTTTGAAACCACAGAAGGCACAGCTAAATGGCTGCCAAAAGTTTAATGGAATAAACAGATACCCCCACAAGGCCAGGCCCAACTATAAATAAGTTGAATAACAATTGACCTCCAGGGAAGAGAAATCTCCCTGAGAATTCCCTTCTTTTTCCTTTCCAGGTAAAAATGAAACACCCGTGATGTCTGCTGGTAGAAGCTGTAATTCCGATGCTGTCCTCCAGACTTATACTACTCAGACCTTTGATGGGCCATTGACAAGGACACCAAACAGCTAGAGATTGACATCACTAATCCGAAGAAATCCCTCGTTTCGATGTCTGAAATGATCTCCAAAACTTGCAAAGGACTTGATCTACTCTTCTACAATAGAAAAGACTGTGTACAACTCTTGCTGTGTACAGTCCTTAAAGAAGAATGTTGCCCTTACATAGACAAGACAGGGATGGTTAAAGAGAACATGAAAAATGTCAGAGAAGGCCCAGAGAAAAGACAGAGAGAAAGAGAAAGAGAAAGAGAAAGATGAGAGCTGGTACAAGTACTGTTTTTCAACCTCTGTGTGGTTGTCAACCCCACTTCCTCCCATCTTGGGACCATTAATTGGGTTTTTGTTGATTTCTTTTAGTCCCGGGCCTTAAATAGGCTGACTAACTTTGTGATACAACAGATAGATAATTTGATAGCAAAACCTATTCAGATACATTATCATAAGTTAGCCATGGAGGACCACGAGACTCAAGATGAGATTGTTACTTTATCCAGGGTGTTCCTCAAACCTATCTCCACCCAACCTAAAAGAGGGGACTTCCACCCCTAGACCAAGCAGAGAGGGACCACCCAGAACCCTCTCTGACTGGTGATCTGAATTCTTGCTTAGGCTTCGAGGCTAAGCACTGCAAGGGAATATAAATAAAAGTTAAAAATATCTATCTGGGTTCCTGAGGGACAAGCCTGACTGCATAAGGGTTGATGTCAAAAGTATCCCCTCTCCAGGAAAAAGACATCGGGATGGGTATGGCCCTCATGCCTCACTGGACAATGACAGGAGGATCGGAGCCATTACAAGGTCCCCTTCAATTATTGGAGGTCAGGCCTCTATCTCTGCCTTCACAAGAATAGAATCGCCAAGGCCCTTCTATACTTAGAGAAGGGAGGCCTGCATATATACTAAAGGCCTAAAATCAGCCATAGGCCTAAAATCAGCAATAGACCTGACATACATGCATGCTAACATAAAGTCTTGGGTCTCTGTGGAAAAACACTGAAACAGAAGGCTATAAGCTATTGTAAACAGGCAGCTTCTGTGGAAATTTACCAGCCTGAGTAGTCATAGGTCTTATAAATAGGCAGCCTCAGTGGACAGTACCAACTTAAGGACAAGTGAATCATAGGCAGAGCCATAGTGACCTGTCCCCTGAACCTACACTCAGCTGATACCCTGTTCTGAAAGGTATCTGTATTCCCCCTGAACACCTATGCTCTGGTGCCATTCCTTTCCCACATCCTGCCTTTTTGTGTTTATAACCTCTGTGTAAATAAGTAACTTACGATGTGATTTAAATAACTAAATAATAATAATAATAAAAAAAAGCCCTTCACAGGAAGGACTAAAGGAGCTGAAGGGGATTGCAATCCCATATGAAGAACAATATCAACTAACTGGACCACCCAGAGCTCCCAGGGACTAAACCACTAACCAAAGTACACATGGAGGGACTCATGGCTCCAGATACGTATTTAACAGAGGATCGCATTATCTGACATCAATGGGAGGAGAGGTACTTAGTTCTCTGGAGGCTTGATGCCCCAGTATAGGGGAATGCTACAGCGGTGAGACAGGAGTGGGTGAGTGGGTGGAGGAGCACATCATAGAGGCACAGGGGAGGAGAGAGAGGGGAATGGGAATGGGGATTTGTGGAGGGGTAACAGAGAAGGGGGATATCATTTGAAATGTAAATGAATAAAATGATCAATAATAATAAAAAGGAAAGTCACTCACAGATGTACCCATTCACTTTGTCTTTTTAGTGACTCCAGATGCAGTTAAATCAACAACCAAGATAAGCCATCATAGTTTCCTAACGTTTGCATATTAGCTCATAGCATCGTTACTCTGATGCTTGTTATACTGCCCTCTCTCAGCCAAAGGGCATTCTGAGAGGAGGATGAAGTGCAAAACGAAGTCAAAAGGTAAGGAGGAGTGTTATATAATGCTGTCTTCCAGATATAACATCACTATAGAATTCACGAACTTACAGTAGCTGTATCTACCAGCACAAGAACAATTCAACCCAAATTCTAGCATGGATAGGGAAGAGCTTCTAGAGACTCATCGTTAGCTCAGGAGATGCTAACAGATGTATTCTCAAGGAAGAAGAGTCATTTGTTTTTGTGGCATGGTCATTGTAGGTTACCCATGCTCCAGTGGATGCTCCATACCTATATACATATGGGTAGTACTACCTGGAATATAACCCTCCCCCATACACACACATACACATATACTAATGAAAAAGTTAAACAGACCATCTCACCAAGGGAACAGTTAGTTGGGAAGAAAATTTGACGACAGGGTCCCAATGGGCAATCTTCTCAGGTGAGGACTCTTCAGAAGCTTTGCAGGCTAAACCCATGTCTGCTGTGAAGGCCTTCAGCTATGGCAAGCTAGTAAATTGAATGGCACCAGAAGAGGTTCAGAAGGTCTTGAGAGTGTTGGGCAGAGGCTAGCAATGACAGGAAGGCATGTATCAGCTCAACAGTAGTGTTGGAAGTTTAGCAGTCACTGAAGCCAAAGCTCAAAGTCCTTTTGCTGATGGGTATCAAACAGAGGCTAGCGAAGTTGGATCTCAGGAGTGTATCACAATGTGATCCTAGGAGATGCTTCCAAAGTTCCATTTCATTGTATCATTTCATTGTATTATATGGTTTTTTTTTGCTATCTAGCTCACAGCTTGGGCCTGGTTCACTAACATATCAACCCCACCTTGAGGTTAGCTCAATATCATATCAAGGCCTGTCTTGGATTTGGCTCCTGTCTGAGCTGCCTAAAGGAGTGGCAGGCTCCTTTCTCATAGAAGTTACATTATTCTAAGTAACACAAAAATGTCTTTTAAGCTACAGAAAAATGGTTTCACTTACATTCCTAACAACACACACACACACATACACACAGACATGAAATTGAGCAGAGGATGTATTAGTTGGGGTCTTGGTGGAGTTGGTGGGAGAAATAGGAGTGGATATTATAAAAAATGGATTGTGTACACATATAAAATTCTCAAATAAAAAATAAATATATTAAGAATAAAGGAGTAAAACATGGAAATATTATTCCACTAACTCCTATTCACCTCATGAACTGTCTCCCAAGGTTGATTATTTTGTCTCATCTTGACTCCTCTCACCTGCACCACTGAAACTTCAGGCCATGCCCAGATCTGCTTTGTAACACTTTGTTCCCAGTTCCTAGCCTAGAGTGTGGAACATAGAAGTCTCAGAGGCTATTTAAAGAATTGACTAATGTTCTCTGTCAAGTAAGTTGAGAAAGCAAGCTTTGAAAATGGCAGTGCAACCAACATTTAGGTCTGAAATGAAGAAACTAGATGATTCTTTGCTTGTTTTACTTTCTGTGTTATTTTTAATGAGATGGTTCTATTTGTGGCTTCTCCATCTGCACACATTTTCCTGAACAGTCCCAGGCAATTAGCTTCCAGGAATATTAGCAGGTGACAAGTTTCTCTTTTCCAGATGTTCTCGTTCTTACCTGCCATAGTTACGGCCCCTCGAGAATTTACAGAAGATGCCTTGCAGCTTATCTTCAGTGTCTGAGTCCAAGTTAAGATAGTCTCCTTGGGTATTCATGAGAAGGAAACTTATTGCAGCCTCACCTCTGACCAAAACATTACTTGCTATGCAAATTCGGTTCATTTTCAACTATGAGTTAAAGTCATAGTAGCTTGCATTAAAATTTAACAGCTGAGAGTTATTATCAATTATTGTTCTAAGCTTTCATACTTAATTTGCCTACAGGAAATTTAGAGACTATGTATTATTTCTTCCTCTCTCCCTCCCCATCCATGTTTATGTGTGTGTACATAATGTACATGTGTATGTGTGTGTATGTGTGTGTACACGTGTGTGTGACTGTGGATGTGTGAATTCCATGGTACACATGAGGTCAGAGGACAACCCTAAGTCTGTCCTGGTCTACCACCTTGTTCAAGAAAGCTTTCTTGGATGTTTTTCAATGCAGATTCTGACTAGTCATTCTGTGAGCTTCCATTCCAAGAACTCTTCTTGTCTCTGCTGTTCAGATTACAAAGCCCATTATTACATCCAAATGAAGATATAGATATGGAACTGAGTTCTGATGACTTCCAAATCTTGATGGCAGGCTGCCACAGAGCTGCTACTCTGCCCTTGGAGAGCTTTAGAGCCAAGTGCTATTCTTCCAAGCTACCAACTACAGACGTGATCTTGAAGTAGGAATGCTTCTCTCTGGCCAATCTCTAGTCCAGATTCAGTTTTATACATCTGAGTTTGATCACATCTGGAAAGTGGGCTGCCACATAGTTATGTGGTAGATAGGAATAGAAAAAGGACACTACAATAGCTCGACAGTCCTCAGCACGTGATAGAGCTTCACTGATGGGTTGTTTTAAGCTTGTTCTAGCTAGGGACAATGTCTCTGTAGTGGATTTGCTGATGCATCCTTGAGTACATCTCACGAAGTGTTGACATCTGAGTACTCACAATCTTCACAAGCTTATAATTAGTATAGATGTCAGAATAAGAATGATTTACATAATTCTGTCAGCTTACTTTCTGTTCTTTTCAAAGTCCTAGTAGTTTCCAAACCTATGCTTTATTTTATACAGGATAACTTATTTCTTAATTTCACACACATACTGAAAATATAGCCTTCAGTCTCCCAGCTTCCAGATTGTAATGCTTCCAGATTGTATGGCACTGTTTGATCTCAAGCCAGTACTTGGTTTCAGAGAAACTTTATGTCTCTTTGGCTGTTTGTTCTGTTCAAATACCACAAAGACATTATAGCTTAGCACTATTCAATCTATAAATACATCATGAGCCACCTATAGATGGGTGGTTTTCTCTAAACCTCACCTCACCACTTATTGAGGAGTTTTTGCAATCCATAGTTGCTGGGGAAGGTAGAACTACTGTGTATGGCCACTGGTAGGTCTCCCGTGCTTCAGTGGATGACTTTATACCCAAACACATATGGGCTTTAACCAAGTTATTATAACTTACTAGGTTATGAAGGAGGATGAAGAGAAAGAAGGAGAAGAGAATGACATAAAGTTAGGAGGAGGAGGTATTGGAGGAAATATAGGAGTTGGAGGGTGCACAATGAGGTTGTATATGATCATATTTCATATTCATATCATATTTCAGTGTATACATGTATAAAATTCTCCAAGAATTAAAATGATAATTATGTTTCAGTATATACAATAAGAAACTCTATTTCTAATAATGAACTTTATTTAACATAATGCATATAGTATTTTATCATTTTAAAATGTAGCTAATATAATATTATTAACAAAATTCTTCCTATTTTGTGAATCATATCTTCTGAACTTAGCATATATTTCACTGTAGCAACACCATCAACCATATCTATATGGTTAATAGACAACTATTTAATTTTCGCTTAGAGCACAATGGTCATGTTTGACTCTACTGTATCATGGGAATGAATAGGTCCATGGGAGAGAATGTCAGCTGAGGACTCAAGTCCTTAGATCATGTGGACCTGCCATTCTGCCTTTTGCTTCCAGGCTTTTGGACCATACATGGCTGATGTGTTCTAGCTATGCAGAGCTTTCTTACTGAGAGGGATTTGGTCTATATATCTTAGTGCCAACTGGGAAATGTATTTCCTTTAAAGACATCCTTAGTTGGGTTGGATTTCAAAGCTGAAAGTACCTCTTAAGCATTATTTTTCAAGTGGTAAAATGGTAAAATATACCAATACTTAGATTTTATTTCTTCCCATCTGAAAAAATTCCTTCCTGTCATCTTGCCCCTGTCTTTTAGTAGAGAGTGAAATATCCTCTAGAACTATATGTGGTGTGTTACTTGCCATGGTCTTTTGATCTGCTACCTGGAGATGTGATATTGCCTGTCATTCATGTCTTAGGCACATACAACCTGGTTGTCAGTTGGGACTAGGAGACACATTCTATCTACAATTTCCTGTGTTGCTTCTTGGTATTGTTATAGAAAGCACCACACAATGGCTCAGTGGCCTTTGGAGTTTTATATCAACATTCAGATACATTATGAAGCAGTACAGCTATTTTCATGACTCTTGCTTGGGGTGCTTAGTCACTATTCCCTTAGGTGATACATCTTCCTTAGACACAGTAAGAATTTCAGTGTTTTCTGACTAATCTCATTTGCTAAAGGCTTTGTGTCAGTGAACTGAATTCAGTTCTTTGAGAGACAATGCAGGAGAATCTCACTCTTTGCTGGGTTCCCTCTGTTTTTCTTCTCTCTTCATCTTCTGATTTTATTAGGGTTTCTTTTGTGTCAATGACTTCCCTAGCTAACTGTTTACCATCAAGATCACCATTTTCTGTGTGATTCTATAGTGTCTAGCATCTCTGATTCCATGATTTTTTGTTAATTTTCAATAAAGTAAATTGTTCAGGTTTTCATAGACTTGTTTATTCATATTGAAAATAAGAATTTAAAAATGATTCCTTTTAGTCTTTTTAAAAAGGAAGACAGGATCTATAAGGAGTTGGTTACCACAAAGATTTCTCCTGTTCTTTTACAGGCACTCTTGACCCTTGTACATAGCCAGGTATGGTTTTGTGTGTGTTTGTGTGTGTGTGTTTATTTTTTATAGTTTATGTTGTGAATGTTTTCATACATTTTATTTTTAAGATAATTGGAGCCTTACTGCTTTTTAGTTCCATGGATGGATACTCACTTCTAGCCCTTAAAAATATAAATTTTAGTCAGTCATTTGTCTTCTTATATGTCTTTTGTTTAGCACAAAGCAGGAATTTCACTACACAAATGAATGTATTGAATATTCTTTGTGCATAATGCAACTGACATACTACTCTAAGTTCATGACTTGTGCTTTGAGTCATTTTTGTAGTCACAGAAGTTTTAAATTTTTCTCTCTCTCTCTCTCTCTCTCTTTTTTTTTTTTTTTTTTTTTTGAGAAAACTGGCTGATATTTAAAGGGGAGAGTTGAGAACTTAGAAGAAAATAAGACTAATTAAGCTATTAAGAGGTTTGACCATTTTAAGACTCACTGCTTTTGGCTTGAGTCAGTGATGTCAAATGGGTAAACAGTAAATAAAAAGTAATGTATAATAAACAATTTTACTATACTCAAACTGTTTAATGACCACCCATATGAGGAGTCAAGTCAAAGGAGTCAGAATCCATCTATGCCTGTTAGTTCTGTTGTATGATGTCACCAAATAGGAATTTGGAAAGATAAAGAACATTTTACATGTTTGCTATATTTTAATTTTAAACTATCAAAATTAATTTTGAAATTATAAACAAAATGTATGTTAATTGTTATTTTGAGCAGCAATAGATGCTTTAATGACTAGTGATTTCATTTAGGAATCTCACTTAGCAAACTTTAAGACCACAGCACTAAAAAAGGTTCACTTTTTGTGTGTATATGTGGGTATATGTGTGTGCCAGTGCACACATGTGTGCAGATGTGAGTTCAGGTGATTTTGGAGGTTACATGCCTAGGACAGCCAGATTCCAACCTTGGGTATCCTTTCTCTTGCTCAGATACCATTTAGTTCCTTTTTTGAGACAGTATATGTCACTGGCCTGAGCTTCTGGATTAGATTTAGCTGGTAGGCTAGTGAGCCCTAGGAATCCACCTACCCTAATTCTCCAGTGCTTGGTTCACAAGTGCACAGCAGTGCCATTCTGCTTTTTAATGTATGCATTAGCATACAGCATCTTGTAGCTGTGACAGGATATCCAACAGAAGCTACTTTTGGAAGGAAGATCACATTTGGTTTACAGATCCTGGGGATACAGTCCCTTGGAAAGGGAAACATTTGGGCAGTGGGAACAGGAGGCAGCTGGGAAGATTACATCCATAATCAGGAAGCACAAAGCAATGAATGCTCATGTTCAGGTTGCTTCATTTCTTCATTCTGTTCAGCTCACTGGCCACATTTATAGTGGTCTTCCCATCTCAGCCTAATCCAGACAACACATCACAGACATACCCATAGACTTGTTTCCATGGTGATTCTAAATCCCACCAAGTTGACAAACAAGGTTAACCATCACATACAGGCTTTGGGGATCAGACTCAGGTCCCCATGCTTAGTTGGCCAGCATGTTAGTGACCAAGCTGTCTTCGAGCCTGCCCACTTTTCCTTATAAACCTGTTAACAAAGTGACTTTGCCTATTTCCCTCTTTTCAGTTCACATAAGTGTTGGTATAAAGCTCAGTCTCTGTGGTTTTTGAGGCCTTGAGGTTCCTACCATATTGTCAGCAACTTCCTTTGTTTCTACAAACTCTGCCGTACTTGCTCAGTTGAGTTCTTGCTCCAATAGAAATCTGGTTATCCAGGTAAATAGGCTTTTTCACATCTACTGTGTAGTGATCTGATAGAGGAAACTTAAACTTATTTATTATCCTCTTTTATACTGGGTTGGTTATTTTCTTCCATGTATTCATCATCGTCTGATTTATTTAATCCATTTGTTCCATATACTTTTGACTTGCTGTAGGGCTTGCTCCTGTTTAAAAGGCTACAGTTCTTCAGTGCCTACTGTTTGCTATTAGTAATTGCAAGCCAAAAGGTTGAAGAATGCAGTTACTTTTGTACTTTGACTAAGTATGTTGGTGATATAGTCCTACTTTTTATTTACCTGTTACAGATTAGCCACTGGATTTTGGCTTGTTGTTGCTTTTGCACATTGTCCTGAGGGGAAAATAATGAAGTACATATTAGGTTTTCAGGTGGCTGCCCTTATCTGACTTGGATTCTGAATTCCTGAGGATCTGAAGCAGCACGTGATGGGTGATGGTGTGACAAACTGATCATGTGTGGCACATTTGTTCATTCTCCATGAACAGTGAAATTTGATCCTGGGAGCAAGGCGGTGATTGGCACCTGTGCACTTTAGCAGAGCTGAGACACACAAGACCCTAAACAATCATTGTACTTGGACAGAGGTGCAAGTGGTTTCCGAAGTAAAATATGGTAGTTATGGGTGAAAAAATGGGTGCTATAGAGAAACAGAGGAACCTACAAGTGTGGGTGATAGTCCTCTCAGGACTATAGTAGAAAGGGAAATCTACATGCTACTGTTTCAAGGGGTATTTTATTTATTTAAAAATAAAAAAAATAAGTTCTGCCATACTTCAGGGCTTAGAAATATATTAAATAGTTTTAGGAAGAATAAACATACATACACACCTATCCAAACATAGGGGGATATTCTTTTGAGAGAAAGAGAATTGAAAATAGCATAACTAATATATTTTAGATTGTCATTAATAGGTAATATACTTTGGAAAGTAGTAGGACTATTTATATGTGTATTTGTCTAACAAGAATGTGATCTCATGCAATTAGGAATTCAGAAGAGGGTGAGTGGCACAAGGCTACTGGATTGAACTACTTTATATTGCTGCAACCAACAAAGTAAAATTTCCAAGAGCAAAAGTTCTAATTTATTTTATAGCATGACTCATTTAAAAATAGTCATAATTGGAGTGACAGCGACTGAAAAGATTCACTGAGCAAAGCATTTTATTTATATCCACAGGTTGAGGCGCTGAGGAATCGTGAAGGACAAATGTGTAGAGTCACTTGGGAAGGCTGAGGAGGGATGCTAACATCAAAGAGGCTGTGGTGTGTCCCCTAACATTTACCTAAGCAAGTCTTTCTTTCAAAAGCACATTGGCATTGGAACAGTTCATTGCTCTGCTGGCAAATCAGCATGCTTTTAGTGTTCTGGAAAAGGTCAAGCTTTCAACTCAGGTTTATTTGAATAATGTCCAGCCTCTTGTGTGTTATGGTGTTGTGAGACATTGTTCCTGGGGAGATGAGGACAATTGTCTATGTACCCTAGATAGGGAACCAGTGACAGATCACACAAGGGATAAAAGCCCAATTGATGAACAAGTGAGTTTCATTGGCTTATTTATAGGAGCAGAAATGAATCAAAGACAGCTGTATCACCAAATCCCACCCAAGCATGAATGACAGCTCATGAAAGCCAGACACCTGAGGTTGCTGCACACCCTGCAGGCAGTTCAGCAGGTTAGAGAGTGTCTTCTCCGGGTAGCTCAGTAGGTCCTAGGTTCATCTAGGCAGCTTGGCTGATCTGCCTCTTTCAAAGGCTCAGCGAGGGAATGTGTTCTAGACATCACAGCTTGGACAAGAGTGTCTTGGACAAGGGGAAGTCCTCATTGCTTCTATGCTTCAAGGGAGACATCTGCCTTCTATGTCTCCTCTATTAAATTTACATAAGAGGGATTTCTGAGACTTGGCTATTTGGAAAAGCAGCTATTCTTCCTGCTCACTCCAAATAAACATGGAACTAAGGGTTGAAGAGTTTTCTAAGACCCATTTTTAAATACCCCCCCTTCCTGGGTTTTCAAATGTTATTTGTTTATTAATTTGTTGGAGCTATAATTGATTGATAGAAGTTGTTTTCTCTCAAGGAACTAGATATGAGAACTGCTGATTTTTTTTTAAAGCAAAATTTCTGTTCCTATAGGTAGGTAAGAAACAGAAGACTACACATGGCTATTCTACATATGGCTATGCTTTGTTCTTGAATGTTCCTTTGCTTTGGACATTACCTATCTCAGTATAGTCACTTATAGTGTCTTTTTCTCAAAATGTCTGATTTAGGAAGTGGTTTCCGTCATCACATCATGTGGATGGCAAATGTCAGGAGCCAATGAAGAGCGGCTATCTCATTTTCATTCTGGGTCATCATGAAAGAGGCTCAGAGTTCAAGTGTCTGAAAGAGGATGGGGGCACATTTACCTCTATGAAGAAACTGGAACCTTAGAACTCTGAAGCTCTAGCTCTCAACATTTACAAGGAGAAACTGAGCCTCCCATAGGCGTTGCTGGATATCCATTTGATCTTCCTCCCAATGTAAAGAAGAGCTAAACTTTCAGGCTGATCATGATCAAGAATGACCAAGATCCATAAAACAAATGACAACTCCTGCTGGTGAGGATGTGGAATAGCAGCGTTGTTGGTGGGAATGCACACTTGTAGAGCTACTATAAAAATCAATGTGGCAGTGCTTCAAGAGGTTGGAAACCCATCTTCCTCAAGAACCAGCTAAACCACACTTGGGCATATACATAAAGGACTCTACATCCTCCTACAGAGACATTTGTTCAACCATGTTCATTGCTGTTGTATCCATAATACTGGAACTTGGAAACAGTCTGGATGTTCATCAGCTGCTGAGTGGATAAGGGAAATACAGTTCATTTATACAACAAGCTATTATTCACCTGTTAAAAATGAAATTTTGAAATTCGCAGCGGCACGGATGAAGCAAGGCAAAAATTATCCTAAGTGAGATCAGTGCCTCCTTCAGCCATCCTCAGAGAAGTTTCTTCTTGTAGTAGGTGGAAACTAACATGGAGAGGCACAACAGAACAGTGTGTAGGGAGTGAGAGACTTTGGAGAACTCTGCCCTAAATAGGATCTTTTCTCTCCATCAAAACTCCAATCTCCTGGGGCTTAAAGATCTACAAGGAAGGGAGGTGGAATGCTCAGATACTTTAAGTACCAGGGTCAGGGGATTCCCAACTGGGCTCAATCCTTTCAGAGGAGAAGGGTTGGGGAAAAAGGGGATGTGAGAACAATTGTGGGAGGGGTTGACTGGAAGAGGGGCAGTGAGCAGGATGTAAAGAGAATAAGTAAAAAATATAAAATTAAATTAAAAAAGCAAGAGCTAGAGGAGGTTGTTGACTTCAAGAGTGTCTTTTAGAACCTACAGGACTGATGTACATAACAATTCTGAGACTGGTAGAATATAGTGGGCCTGCACAGGTTCCCAGCATTGAGATGGGGGATATAAGGTCCCTCCTTAGATCCTCCTGACCAAGAAGTATCTGAAACTAATGCTTGTGAAGGAAAAAAAAATAGTTTTCTCCAAAGGAGTCTCACTGTATATTAGCCACATTTCATGCAGGCCACATGCCCAAGAGCAGTTGGCCAACACAAAACAATCTCAGGGATATTTTTGTAGACCTTTGTCTCTCATATGTCTTTGTTTGAGCATTTTTGTCTTATTGGGATTTTTGCTTGTATATTTTGTTTTCCATTTTTTGTGTTTGTGTGTGTGTGTGTTTTTCTTTTTCTTTTTTTTTTGTCTGATTGTTTTTGAGAAAGAGAAAGAGTTGGAAGGTCTGGAGGATCTGAGAAAAGTTAGAGAGAGACAAAGCAGGATAAGAATATATATAACATATGAAATAAATTCAGTTAAAATGTTAAAAATTTTTCAAAAGGAGAACGATCAGTGAACACATGCTCCTAGGTATTCTCTACAAGTAGACACGGAAGAGAAGACCACAGGGACAGAGAGCAGGAAAGATTGAGTCTCCTCTGTCTCCAGACCTGTTCACAATGTTCCTGGGATATGTGACACCATTTATTCATACTCATTATAAATGTAAGGTTAAGTTCTTTCCAGAAAATGTCTATGATTTTAAGTCTTCAAATTTGTCCAAGTTAGAATTGAAACTCAAAACTAACAGATTCCATATTTTGTGTGATTAGATTATCAAATGGAATTCATTTGTCTGCTTATAAGATGGAGTTTGATTTATCATAAATAGTAGTAGCTTAATATTTATATGGATTTTCTCAAGGCTTCCAGGTATATAGTAAGCAACATAGCTATAGTCCTTAATCTTTGAAGCTATCAAATATTAGCTGCAGAGGTTCTTTCATTTTGCTTCAAAAGATTGATAAAATAGCTTTCTGGAATTTTTTTGAATGTTTAACAAATACTGGATATATCTGCCTTAGGGTAGTAGACAGTGAAGAACTCATTGAAATAAAAATGTTCTGCCCCCAAATGGATTTCACTCTGTAAAGGCAGGTCAGGTTTGAAAATATGAAAGAATATTAATATTAACCAATTTTGGGGTGTGTGTGTGTGTGTGTGTGTGTATGCATTTGTGTGTATCCATCCATGATGTAAAGTTATTGTAAGAACAAAGAGGCTACTTTTGGGAAAGTGCTTATAGCTTAACTGTCACAGACAGCCATTGAGAAGACTTTCATGTGGTCTCTGGGTAAGCTCACATAGTATACACACATCTAGGATGTTTTCTTTCCTCAAAAGTTCTGGGGAAATTATTGCTGTAAGCACTAATACAAACGGAAGGTGATCTGGGGACAAAGGATGATTGGAGGCACTTTCTCAGGCTAGTGACATTATTGAGGAACTGGACTAAAATTTAAGCACTTCTTATGTGTTTTGGATGGTTGTTTATTTGTCTCCACTACATGTAATTCTAATGGGAACTCCAAGTACAGTGGTAGAGGTTTCCCTAAAGTTTATGCACTGTCAATAGCAGGAGTAGAATGAGAATCATAGCATCTTACAAATTACATGGAGAATTCTGTGAAAAACATTAGGATATAGCAGTGGTTCTTGACCTGTGGTTCATGACCCCTTGGGGGGCACGAACAACCCTTTCATAGCGGTTGCATATTAGTTATCTGGCATGTCAGATGTTTACATTCCAATTCACAACAGGGACAAAATTATAGTTATGAAGTAGCAACACAACAGTTTTATGGTTGGGGGTGACCACAACATGAGGAACTGTATTAAAAGGTCACAGCACAAAACTACTGGGCTAAAGATTGGAGCTTCCTAGGAATGCTAATGGAAAGTCAAGTTCACCAGGGACTTTTGATACTTGTAAGCCAGTCTTGGTGGTTCTATATAAGGCCATATTGTGAGATAAGCAAGCTTGCTCTTTTATAGCCTGTCCACATAGAATCTTAATGGATCTCTTCTATATCCTCTCTCCATTAAGACCCTCGGGAGACAAGATACTTCTTTGTATTTTTTATGGTGCTGTTCTCAGAGACATGAGGTCTATGTGTAAGCTGACTAGTCCTTGGTAATGACACTAAAAATCATCCTGAGAGTCTACAGAGTGACACACTGTTCTAGGCATTTTCATATGTGGTCGTGTTTATTGAATTTCTGTAGATACTTGAGACAGGGAAGACCTTATGTAATGATGAGGAAGCTTAAGGCAGGTAAACACAAATAAAGTCCCTGGGATTGTAGCCAGAACAAGATAGGGTTAGAAACAAACCCCCAAGCCACTTTCTATGCTGCAAATGATTTGTGTATCTTTTATACCTCCATGGTAATCGGTTGGGGGCAGTCAGGAAGGATGGCCCAGGATATGTGCTTACTACACATCTACTGATTGACTGGGCTTGTGGGAAGTGTTCACTGATTTGACAAAAGGCTAATCCTAAGATGTAGAGTGAGATCTTGCTTACATAGAGGGATGGTCCAATTCTCTTCCTTTCTGCTCACATCTATTGAGATGCAAACTTTCTGGGTCTAGGGAAATATTATTAGTCTTATAACTAATAAGTGTATTTTGTTTTCCTTTCTGGGTCAAATTTCCTCCTTGAGAAACACATAATAACTATCAATACTCTCTGCATGAAATTTCTCACCCAGAAGTTTTTAAATTTAATGTCCATAATTATTAACATCAACAGAACCACCCAAGGATAACAACAATAAGTTGAGGGTGGTATCTCTGGGCTTTGAAGGTTGGTATCATTCACTTTCAAAGAACTTGCATGCATGCTTGAGTCAGAGGAAACTATATTCACATTTGACTGTGGTATTTGCTTTTGTTTTTCTCCTGCAGGGAGAGCTCCATGCCCGTGTTACAGTTGGCTGTGGTCACTAGCTGGCTGCCTGGTAACAGCACAGTGTATGCATTCCATGGCCAGGATCCAAAGGGGCAGAAACACCACAGGGGAGCAGAAGTACAAGCCCCAGGTTCCTGACATGAACATTCCTGATGATTCTGTTGAAAGCCCTCATTATTGTCATGGCAGATACTGTGAAAACAAAGGCACCATTCTCAGGATGGAGAGCTGTGTGTTGATATTTAAATATTTTTGATTACAGCATTAAGTTGGTTAGAGCGTTACAGCATGCTGCTTTTGGTAATGAGCTCCTCTAGGCAGCTTCTCCTAATCCATGGAGTAAGTGCCACATCCTTGTTTGCTCACAAGACTCCTTTATTTGAATTATGACAAATAACAGGCACAGAAAATATTTGGGGAATTCTATATACATTTCAGCCAAGGAGTGATACAGAATATGGGACAATGACATGATTCTGTTATCCTTTTCACACATAAGATCGTTTGGCAAAGAATAATATAATTTACATCAACATGAGATACTTCCATGAGATATAAGGAATAAAAGAGGCCATTAATTTGAAAGAGAGCAAGGAGGAATATATGGAAGGGTTTGGAGGGAAAAAATAGATGAGGGGGTATGGTAATTATAATCTTAATAAGAAAATATTAGGTGTTGCTTCAGGGTTTTGCTGCAAACTGGATTTGATCAGAAGCTTCAGTGTGTTTGTGTGAGCATACCACATTTTTCTGGGTACAGTGAGGGGAGTGGGCAGGATGAGCAAGAAAACACTGAAAGGAGAGATGACCAGGATCCAAGTGTGGTCATCAGCAGGAAATCACCTCCCTTTCCCTCATCTGTAAGGAAGATGAGTCAAGCTGTAAAGCCATTGTGGCTCTGAAACAGCATGACTTTTTGCCTTCTGTCAGATGGTGTATGAATCGCTTCAGGGTATTGAATCTTCCAGATGAACATGAAATCTGCGGTCCATGTCCAGGACATGGGACTCCCAAAATGCATTACAACCTCCTCAGTACAGCATAGGCTAGGGATCATTACACTGAGAAATACAGCTAGACTTTGTTTTACTTTTTCAAATTTTGCTTTCTAGGACTACAGCAGTGAGCTCTTGATTCATTTTTGGTTTTGTAGAAATTCACATAGTGAATCAGGTCCATGTCTTTGAGATGTCTCCCTTAGATTCAGTCTATTTCTATATATATATATATATAATATACATTTAAATATAATAATTTCTAGAGATTATTGAGAAGAACTCCACCTAAGAAGCCCTGAAGGAGGGTTTAGGCCTGTTTGTTGTAAGAGAGACTAATGAGATGACCTCCTTTAGCCAAAATACTCTCACACCCTGTAAGGAACATCATTTCCATGATTTTAATTCTCCCTAATGTCCTGTTTCTTGGCCCAAAGATACCCTCCAAAGTTTGTGGTCAAAGCTCTGAATGAAAGATTTAATGAAGATTGTGAAAGATAAAAATAAGACAAATACATGCTTATTTATGCTGTCAAGAGCTAGAGGTAGGGGACCAGCCTCCGCTGATGCAAATGTAAGCCACCTAGGCTTTGATGTAAGTGCAGAACTTAAACACCAATGTCAGGGAGTTGCTCCAAGTTTTAACACATAAGGAGTAGATTCATTTGAACAACTGTGTTTCAGAACACTGGAAAGAGATGCTATGCTTCTTTCCTCAAGCTGGGAACAGCCTTGTGGAATCTGTCGCTTTAATTAGAGTTTCTTCACATTCTGGTCTCCTCTAGAGGTCGATTCATGAACTCCTGAATAGCTTGGTCCAAAGGAAGCCATTTTTTGATAGATGTTTTCAAAGCTGCAATCCAGCTGCAAGGAAAAGAAACCACAGAACAGATCATTAAACCTGTCAGTCCCTGGGGAAGTAAGATGTGACACAATTCTTTAATTTATTTTCTAGTTGTTTCTCTTGGTGATTTAGTTTGGAATTAATGGGATAAACATGCTCTGTGGATTTCAGGTTGACTGAGAAGGAGAAATACCAAAATGGCTCAGTAATAAAAGTGCGGGGTGCAGGAGAGAAGAGGATGTTCATAATAGTGATCAATGGAGTTATATGGTTTTCAAATTGCAAATAGTATTTTGTAATAGTATTTCAGTTAACTTTAAGCTTTGTTGATCAAACATGTAATAAATACTGCCATATCAGCAAAAATGATTTAGTTATTAAATTCTAGAAACCACACTGCCTTCCACTTAATTCCCATTTGCTTTCTCTTGCTTCCATTTTCTTGGAGAGTTTTTGTGCAACATTGTTCCTAAGGGCATGTGCTTTTTTCCTAAAGTACTAGGAATAACAACCAGAAACAGTTACCCAAGAGTATCTCCAACAGGCCGTCTCAGAAACACTAATAAGCAAATCTGTGGGTCTCTGGGTGTGAGCCAGAATTTTTATAAATTTCTAAGCTTACTTTAGGCATAAGTGGAGTAAAATGTAGGTCTAAGTTCTAGCCATTTTTTGACTTTCCACCGTTACCCTTTGAAATATTTCTCCAGTGGCTCAATGATAGTTTTTTTTAGTGTTAAAAAAAAAAAAGCCATATGAATTTAACAGTCAGGCCCAACTATTTAGAGAAACTCTTCGGTTTTATCAGATAGGACTTAGACCAGTTTCAGTGACCCTTGCTCCAGTGTGCTAGCTGGATGCTTGCTATCATTATCTGTTTGCCAGATGTCCAGGAAGAGCGTCATGGCAACACGCTTAGCAGTAACACACCTGCCTCCTACCCCAGAACCTCTTTCAAAGGAGAGGCACAAGCAACATTTACATAGAGGGAAAAGGCACGTCCCTAATCTCTTGCTAAGCGTCCGTTTGAGGGAGATATCTAAAATCTCACTTTTGGAGTTTCATTTCTTTGCGTTTAAAACACTATTTCTTATAAATGTCCTTTAAAAATATACAAGTCCATCAAGTGGCTTTACTAAGGAATTTTTTAATGGGATCCTTCTAGTTGGAATATCAGGCCTGGAGCAGGTGAAAGATGACTGTGACACAGTAAGAGAAGGGACTTGAGCACTGATACTGACCACCTCCCTCCTCACTGGGTTCTGTCTAGTTATGTCAAGGTTCTTGTGTTTCAAAACCATTTGAACAAAATGTTAGCTTGTGAATGACAACCTGAGGTCAAATAGACCACAAACTAAAATCCTTTGTATATCCTTCAGTGGCTTATGATAAAAACAATCAAGCAAATACAGATGGACAAATCCATACACGCTATGGGAAAAGAGACCAAGCAACACATCTGTGCTTTACAAGATTGGAATGCACTAAGAAATATAGTTTAAAGATCTGTAAATTATTTACAAACTGCAAATGGTCCGTGTATACGCGTGCATGTGTGTGTGTGCATTCATATGTGCGTGTGTTTTAATGTTGATGCCTGAGTTATCTATAGTCTTGGCAGGAATTCAGTTTACTACATCTTCATTTGGAGGGAAAATCCCATCTCTAGAGAAGTCACTGAAGAAGGGCTGAAAGAAAAAGAATCCTGCAGAATCGCAAATACAAAGCTTACAAAGGGTAGATTTCCCTCAAGAGTGGAATTGGAAGATAAAGGGGATGTATTTGCTTGTCAAGGCTGACATAGAGGGAGGAAGGGGAGGTCCTGGCTTACCGCTGATTTTCTGTTTTATTTTCTGCACAGAAATAGAAAGTCTTGAACTCCTCTGATGAAGGTTTGAGCTCAATCACTGGTTGCTCAAAGCCGTGGGTCTGCTCGCTCACACTGTATCCTTGAAGGTATAGGCCACCTGCACAGGATGAAAGCAAAGACACAAACCCACGTGAGAACAGGGATAGAAGGAATAAAAAGGTGTCAGGCAAGATGTTAACATCCAGTAGGTGAAGGGATGCTTCTCTAGCTGTGCAGTCACAGGTGGAGGAACTAACTTCAAAAGAGGCCACACACTGATTAGCATTCCATAGCCAGGCTGCTAGCAGCATTCGAACTTCTGGGTTCAGTTTGTAAATGATCGGTGTTTAGCATCTCAAGCTCTGTGCTCAGATAAGCTTCTTCACCGGAAGGACATAGTTTTGAAATAAAATTTCCATTATCAAAGAGGAACAGCTGTAATACCATATAAGAAGAAAATTAAATAGTATTTCTTGGGGCAGAGTCATTAAAACATACTTTCTAAAGCAGGATGAAGGCTGCGGGCAGTTTTTACAACCCACACAGACTCTCACCCTCTTTGTATATATCCTGCAAATCCCACTAAAAATATGAACCCACAGGGTGATACTAAAATGAGAACTCAAATTAGCAATGAGGATAGATAGCTGATTATAAAAAATAATTTTCCTCTCCTGAGCTTATAAATCCAAGGATATTGCTTGGTTTGAATTTTGTTCCCATTTTGAGGTTAGTAAGGATGTTGGTCTTGGAGAAGATTCTGAAAGGTTAAAACCCTTGTCTGTTTCTTCTGCTGGGGTAGCCCAAATCTCATGCAGAGACTTAGGCTTTATTTGTAATAATGGTGGTGATAGGCTGTTTAGAGATTCACCCTCATGGGTGGTCTTGCTCTCATACTCTAGCACCTCCAACACTGGCCACAGTGCACTTACTACAAAAGCAAACAAGAAAACACCACACTTTCTGGAAGAGTCACTGCAGCGATAACATGGCAATATGAATGGGAGACTTGAGTAGGGTCGACTGTGGGTGGCTTCCGGTAAGTCATTGTCACTATCAACCTAACATAAGAGCAAGATGGGTATTTTCACTTTAAACAGAATGAAGGATTTTAAACTTTAGAAACTGAGGAGGGGTTGGTTGCTTTTTAATTTTTCTTTTAATGGAGGATGTAAAAGGCAATATCAAATTTCCTTTTTTAAAATTTTCATTTGAGAACAGTCCATTTTGGAACTCCTAAGAAAACATTGACTTCAGTAATGGACAGATTTTGGTTTTTCTACAGTTGACCTCAGTGATATGGTGCTTACCAATGGGGTGATACCATTCTTTGAGACTGACTGGCAGAAGAGGGGTGGATGGGATGTAGTGCATTATTACTGACTCGACATAAGCTCCCCATGTGGAGGGTGCAGACCAGTGGGCTTACTTTAGGTATGATATTTGTATAGTCATCAGCATAACTTTCCTCAAGTCAGAAACAGCAGCCTATAAAACAGCCACTCCTTATCTGAGCCGCCAACCCAGCAGCTGGTAACCCCTACTTTCCATCTCTACGGATTTGCTCTTTTTAAGGCAGTGCCTAATAGAAGAGCAACCACACAGCACCCATTCCCCAATGCCTACTCTCTTTCTCTTAGCATAGTGTTTTCGGGGTTCATCCATATTACGTATCAGATATTCATTAGTACTTTATTTCTTTTCATTATAACATGGTATCACATTGTATGGACATAGCACTTCATACTTCAACAGCAGCTAAGACTTGCTCTGAGACGGGAAGTCATTGTCTCCAGTGGTGTAACCACTATATGCTCCAATGGATGGCTTCACACCCCTGCCAGTGGGGACAATGCTGGATAACATCAGTGGGTCACCAAACCAAAAGACAGGAAAGCAGGACGGGGACTTGGAGGGAAGGTGGGTGGGTTCATGTGGAGAATGAAAGGTAAGAAAGGATCAAACTGAATATTAGTCCTTTCTCTATTGCTGTGATAAAATACCATGAACAAGCCAACTCATAGAATAAATAGTTTATTTGGGGCTTTTGGTTCTAGAGGGTCATGATATGTAACAGTGGGGAGAGCAGACTGACATGTGGCTGGAGCCGAAAGCTAAGAGCTTATATTTTGAACCACAAACAGGGAACAGAGATAATTGGGAATGGTGGTGGCTTTTGTACCTCAAGGCCTGCTCCCAGTGATATACTTCCTCTACCAAGGCCACACCTCCTAACCATACCCAAACAGCCAACATCTGGAGACCAAGTATTCAAATGCCTGGGACTTAGAGGAGACATGCCATTCAGACCACCACAAAAGGTATGACTACTATGCACTATACACATGTATGAAATAGTAAAAAACAAATAGCTAAAAAATAAAAGAATGCAAAAAAACAATTTTGGTGAAAACAAGAAAGTCCTGTAACCATTTTTCCAGTAACTTTCAGGGCATAATAATAAACGGCAGTGAAGCTTGTGGCAGCAACCCCAGTACCTCATTTAAGGAAATTTCACTGGGTCCATGCCTCTTTGTTATATTAGTAAAAGCAATACCACCAGACCAGTCCAATGTTATCTGGAAGAACTGTGTAAACATTACATGGCCTGTTTACTGTAATCCTGTAAAATAATCTTTCTGAAAGGTGCTCACAGACCTTGAAGTAATTTAGAAACAACAGTCAACAGTCATAATTTGTTACTTCTAGCTTTTGCTGGACAGAGGTCAAAAGGAATGGGGCGAGACTGACAAGAGCCTTCAGCCTTTTGGAACAGCCCTTGCTTGACCAAGGGGCTTCTGCAATGTTATTAATATTAGCAGGCACATGAGAGTCAATAGTACATTTTGCTAAGAGGACAAATATCTCTCTTGATACTTCGGTAAAGACAGTCTTCTGGGAATGGGGGCTGTCTGTCCAGTTCCTCCAGTGCACAGTGGAACTAGCATATATACCCAGCTGAAAGCGAGACGTAGGGTTAGTACCTAATATGGCACTGGAGACCAGGGCTACATGGTTTTCCACAGCTCCCATTTCCCGCTCACTTTACTTCTTTTCATTTCTCTGACTTTCCCTTGTCCTCAGATTCTTTTCAGCCCTTGAGTAAGAGGAAATGCCCTGCCGATTAAACTACAGCTACATTCAGGATCATGTAATATGATGCGAGGCCTGCCAGTCCTAAAGAAGAATCAGGGTACTAACATTTAGCATATATAAAACAGTAAAGAAGCTCAGTTGCTAAGTCAGTGGACAGCATGTGATCACAGCAGTCTGGTGTCAAGTTGGGAACAAGGAGTGGCAGCTGTGTCACAGCAATCCAAAAGTAGTGACTGTGAAATTTCTGCTCCTCTAGAGAATCCTGACTAACACAAAGGACAACTGTTTGTAGATTGTTGTTAGGGACTATGCTGGTTTAATAAATTAGAGTTTGTAGATCCTCTTCCAATAACCATGATTTCAATAGTATTGGGAGTTAGCTAAGTTTCCAGTTCCAGGTATGGCATCTCTCTTGCTAAGCAGATCTTAATTTGAAATAGAGAGCTCTTGGTTACTGCCATGGTATGTGTGCCTCCACTGTATCTCTGGGAATTTGAAATAGCTCACAAGTCCCAAGAGGTTTAGAAGTACTTAACTTTTTTTTTTTTTTCTGAATTTGGAGCAGTCTATGAATCTAAACTTCCCTGTATATCTATATAAATAATCTCTTGAAAATTAGTTTGATTGGCTTGGTAATAATATTGGTATCTTAAAATAATATCCCAAGTCAATAATAGATCTGTAGATCTTTTGGCTTTGCTTGCATTGGCTCTTATTCTACTATCAGCCATTAAAGTTGGAGAGTGTAGGCTGTATACAAACAGCCCTTTCTATGAGTCTGTAAAGGGGCTGTTTATCTCTTCATAGCTATATGTTCATCTGGTTCATGTCCAAAACATCTTCAGTGTGATTTAAGAGGAAAGTCATCCCACTGTTCATTCCAAAAGATAGAAAATGGGCCAAGGAGTGATGTGACCTTTCTATCTCTTTAAACATTCAAGACAGTTGGAGTTGTCACTAGACCCTTCCTGTTTGGCATGTCTACTGGTCTTAGCCAAAATGAACATCAGTGCTAAAAATAGAAATCAAATGACTCAGGTTCCCAATGTCATATAGCAGACATTTCATGTGGAAATATGACAGTACTAATTGGTTTTATTAACAATTATAAGAAGATGGGAAATGGGGCAGATTTAATTGGTGGGTAGGAGGCAGTTCAATACAGAAAGGGAAAGGAAGATAAATAACACTGAAGATGTTTGAAGGGCCTTAAGGAATCATATACTTGGAGATTTGTCTAAAATTTAATACAATATATATAAGTGTATGTGTGTATACATTCTTTTGTTTAGTCAGTGTGCTGGGTAGTGTTTCCTCACCTTTACACAAGCTAAAAGCATCTGAAAGAAGGGAACCTCAATAAAAAAAATGCTTTCATAAAATTGGGCCATAGGTAAACCTGTAGGGCATTTTTTAATTAGTGATTGATGGGGGAGGGCCCAGACCATAGTGGTGGTGCCATCCCTAGGGTTGTGGTCCTGAGATCTATAAGGAAGCAGACTGAGCAAGCAAATAACAGCACCCCTCCATGGCCTCTGCATTAGCTCCTGCCACCAGGTTCCTGTTCTGTTGGAGTTCCTGTCCTGAAAGATACAAATAATACCAATACCAATAACACCAATAATACAAAAGCAATACAAATAAACCGTTTCCTCTCCAACTTGCTTTTGGCCATGATGTTTCATAACAGCAACAATTACCCTAACTAAGACAATGAAATTACAGCACTATAAAAGATAATGCTCCTCCTGGGAACCACAGAGCATCTAACAAAAATCTTCATCACCAGGCATGATAAACCTCCCTTTGGATTGTTGCTCAGGAGATTCGAAGAGAGTCCCCAAACAATATAGGCTATTGCTGTTTCCCCATGTTCGACTTTCAGAAATCAAAGGTAAGTCTTTACTGCAGAAAATACCATGTGATTTGACAAAAGGATTTGAGCTGGATCTGACCTCAAAGCTTCCTCTCCTGGGACTAGTTTTATAGTACTAGGAGATGCTATGCAAGCTGCCAGTGCAGGGGAAGTAATCAATAGTTCTACCCAGTTCTAACACCTACAAACCACAACCATGACCAATATATCAAAAGATCCCTAAAGCTACAAAGGTGACACTCATGTCACAGCAGTTTAATTAGACTTAACGCCTGCATAACAAAAGGGAAAGCACTGGAAACCTAGCTAACTCCCCAGGGCTAGGGAAGTCATGGCTCTTAGAAGAGAGCTTCATCCTGCCACTTTAGCGAAGCAGGATTATTACAGATGGCATCCTAAAACTTATCCTTCCACCTCCAGATAAGTGCAGCTCTTGTCCTTCCTCAGAGAAGATTCTCTTTGCAACAGAGTGAGGACCACAACTTGTCAAAATGCAGAGAATAATTGATCATGGAGTGCCCAATTCCAATAGACACATCTTCAATGTAAATACCTACACCTAAGCTCAGGGAACATCATGGAGAAGAAGGCAGGAAGAATTTAAGAGCCAGAGAACCTGGAATTCTGCTGTTAGATTCTGTCTCCTAGAAATAACAGGGGACCTTCACCTATGATACCTCAACAATAATATGGCTGCTGGAATGGGACCTGTGAATGATGATAGTGCCTGTAGACACGCTAATGAGGAAGGGTGAGTCCTTCCACTAGACAGAAAATGTTTTAGATTTTAGAAAGAGACTTTGACAAACTGAACTGAATGCAAGCAACTAAAGACTGATGAGAGATGGGGGATTAGTCTTCTCCATGGTTATTCAGTACCAAGTGGTCAGCCCTGAAATCTCTCTCTCTCTCTCTCTTCTCTCTCCCCTCTCTCTCATACACACACACACACATACTCATGCACTCACACACTTACACCACTAAACAAGCTTAGCTTATATATGTATACACCACTAAACAAACAGGTTATATATGTATATGTGTGTGTGTAACAGCACAAATTAATTAAGAAAAGACCATGAATTTAAGAGGAAATGAGACTATGAATTTAAGAGGAAATGAGAGGGTCATGGAAGGGGTTGGAAGGAGAAGAAAGAAAGAGGAAGTCATATAATTATACTGCAATTAAAACTTAAAATACATAAGTTAATTAAATAATAATTTTTAAAATTCAAGAAATCTCTTGTCTAGATTTCAGGTATTTTTTTTTAATACTTATATGATCTTTTTATATCTATAAGCCTTTAAATAGTTTTATATATATATATGTGTGTGTGTATATATATATATATGTGTATATATATATATATGTGTATATATATATATACACACACACACACATATACACATACATATACATCATGTACAGATACAGATGATGATACAGATACATATATATATCATTATATCATAAGAATGTAAAACAGATCTACAATAAACGAATGGAATATGTATGAGAATAGCTTTTTATGCTCAGACCACTAAATGTAGAGCTAATACTATTTCAATGACAGCACTCTTGTATACCAGTTAGCTACTACTTCCATTTTATAAGCAAGGAAAGTGAATTGTGGGAAGTTGTATAAACTGACCACCTAAAACAGGCTGCCAACATCCAAATTAAGAAGACTTTGAGTAAAGGCTGATGTTTCAACCCAAGAAAATGATGAGCATTCCTTTTGAAAGCCATTGGTGACCAAAGGAAGGAGTCTGTGTTTTAACTACTAGACTTTAAAGCATGAGGCGTTAGGCCACTGGCTTCAGGGTTAGCCTGGCTGTTCAGATCTCAGTAGGCTGCTTACTTCTTCTTCTAGCCACTGTACTGTGTGGCCTCTGCAGCTGCTCTTCTAATCTGCAAATAGAACAGTAGCTGTCCAACTGTGCCTTTTCTGCAGAGCATCCATGGGCTGTCTTAGGTGAAACAGTGGCACAGGAATTTACAAAGGTTCAGTAAAGCTAAGGCATCCTTCCTGTTATTGTAATTATTTTCAAGGGATGTTGATTCCTTACCTGATGCCTGAGTAGAGCGAATGCTACCATAGAAGTATAAACAGCCATCCTTCAGGATGCAATAGTGTTGGATCCACACATCTGTGCTTCTCTCCAGCTGGTGCAGAAGGCCCAGACACTCAGGGTGTTTGATAGCGAGAGGTGGGAGGCTACTGTTGTGCACTGTGACATCTTCCCAGACATGGTTCTGCAGGTGTAGCACAAGGATACATAAGTAATTATCATTCACCAGATGCCTTTGACCCACACAGCAGTGACATGGGATCAGCTTTGTTTAGCATTAGGGAGCCATTGTCCCAAATGTTTCTATTGCTAATATGATCTCACTGCTTGAATAACTGACAAATTAAGCCCTTGCTTATAGAGAACTCTCTCTTTTCTTTGGCTTCTATTGTATTCTGAAGAAATCAAGAGGATCAGCTGCAAAGCAGGAGATTGGGATTAGGGAGCCAATGGGCATAGGTACCTCTGTAAAGAGTTATTAATGTGTCTGTTTATAAAGTGCTGGCCCGATGTGTGACTTCTCACATCACACAGATTACTCTCCAAGGCCCAGTTCCTGGTATGTCCACTATGAATAATAGCAGCCCCTGGTTTATGCCTTTCTTTATCTGAACCCCCACTTGTGCAGCAGAACAAGTTAACTGCTCCAGGCCAGCTCCAGCCTTGGGCTCTCATGGTCACTGAGGTAGAAAGCTGATGATAAATGAAACCCGCTAACCTGGAGGGCAGCCCTCAGTCCACAGGCCTGGGAAACAGGCTCTTTTCTGAGAACTCTGACCCATGGCCAGGAGCACCATGCTTTATCTCTTCATCAGAACAGGCCTGTGCTTGCCAGTTTCTTTGTGTTCGGTTTTGGTTTTGCTCTTTCGTTTTTTAACAAGGCCGTGAAAAGCTAGCAGAGTGCAGAGCTTGCTGGATTCTGTGCTGTGAAGTGGGAGCCTGCTGGGAGTTTGGCCGTTCATTTTTTTTTTTTTTTTTCACTTGCTGTAGACTCTCTGAGTGCATTAGCAGAATGGATGCCTCTTAAAAGTAACCAGGTTCATTACAGTGGTGCGTTGGCGGGACTGGTAAATATGATGAGTGCTGTGTTCCGGATAAAATGAAATACAAGTCCTGCTGTTCATTATGTGACAATGCTTGAGGTTGTTCTTAAAGGATAGTTTACAAGGCAAGGGCGTCCAAACTCCACCCTGAATTTCTGCTAATGTACAAACTCAGAATGTGTAGAGAAGTAATAAGTACATGTCATCTTAAGAAGGAATGATCGTATTAAATAAAATCTATAACTTCATTACGAATCACACAAATCATTATATCCACAATGTAAAAATGAAACAGTTGTGCACTGAGAGAGTGTTCTCCAAAACGTGTTAAGGCACCAACTCAGAAAGAGGGCTACCCGGTCTGAAGTGATGGGCGTACCTGATGACGTAAAAAAGTCATCTAACATTTTAGAAGTAAAAATCTAACAGAGGGCTATTGCTCCAAAGTTGAGGATCATGAACGTGGAGGAAAAGTGCAAAGTGGCTAACAGCTAACGTGTGTACAGAACAGAGATGAAGGCATCACTGAGTGTCTGGATGCAGCACATTGGCTCTCTGACAAGCTGCTCAGGCAGCAGCAACATCCCAAGACATCCTGGACATCCCGAGAGTGAAAGAAACCCCCGCATCAGTTTCTCACTATTGTAGACTACTCATGGCTACATGCAAATCAGAAACTACAATCCATCTTGTGACTCCAGCCCAAGTCTTATGGGAGGGATCTCATAAAAACTCATGAAACTAGAAAGAACAGCAGGATTGGCTGCTATTTTCTTGGATCCCAGGGAAACCCATTTGATGCCAACCCTTAAACGCATTTGATGCCAGTCCTTTTGCCAGCATTTAGAACAGATCTAAGACATCTCTGACTGGGCTGCATGACATCTACTCTGCTCTTTACTCTTCTGGAGGGAAACAAACAGAAAGTAGAGACCAATAACCCAGGAAACCTTACCTGGCGGATAGGACGGGCTGCTTTCTGCATTGCCTCAAGCCACCTGAAAAAGTAAAAGAAGAGGGGCAATCCATAGAGGATTGTGTCACAGGGAGGGGCTTGTTACTGCTTAGCCTGTCCTTCTAGCAGAGCAGTCCTGAGCCTCGGATGTATTTCATCCCTCCTGGGTGAAATTAACATGTTCTTATAAGTTTAAATTTAGTATGTAGCAAAACTTTTTCCCGCATATCTAAAGTAAAATTCACGGTATCCCCCCCCCCCCCCACCCATGATAGTCATTTGATCAATTCCTGAAAGTTAATTCACTACCTCTAAGGTTTGGAATTTGTTAACAACAGCATAACTATGCTAACTATTAAGCTCTGCCTACTAGAATATGGAAATACTGGTGAATGGCCATTGCCTTGAGCCCCATCTAGTGTGCTCTTTGGACACTGGCTTCATTGGAATGTCTTATGGTATCACATCTGGAGGCCTTAGCTCTCCAGTCTTGCTCCTCAGGCTGGCATCGGCAGATCGACTCCACCCCAGCCTGTCAACCTTTTCTGGTTTTGTTTCACACTCCTCAACTTCCAAGCAGAGCACACTGTTCCTTGTTCTCCCTGAAGTTCAGTGAGTTTCCCTTGCTCTCCTCTGCTGCAGTTCTGCTTCTGGATGTGTCCCTCTTCTGGAGATAACTCCCCCACCTCCGTATTCACAAGCCCTCACTGCCTGTTCTCCACTGGTGTGCTGTGTCTTCTCCTGGGATGCTTCTCAGTGTTCATTGTGTATTCAAAAAAACAAATGCCCTACCATGTTAGTTCCAATTTGGTATTGAGTTTTGTTTATTTATTTCTCCTTTCTCTCTCCGAACCACTTACTGCTCTCTTTCATACTCATGGCCTCTTTTTATCACTAATTGTTATTGCATGCATATATATATGTATATATATGTATATACACACATATATGTATATATATATGCCTATATATGTGTATGTAAACACATATACATGCGTACACATATTCATACATATATACCTATGTTCTCTAATGTAATCTGTTCAGTCCACATGCTGTAGCATGTATGTATGTTTTCAGTGCTTACTGTTTGGTACTGGTTTTCTCTGGGGAAGACTATTTCTCCTACTCAGCATTTTTAGCTGCTCACAGGTTTTGTGCAGGGCTGAGGCCTTTTGATCCTTCCCACTCCTATGCCTATTGGTATCACCCTTATTCAGCTCACATTTGGGCAGCCATGTTGGTGAGACTTTGTGAGTCTATCTTCTGATGTTACTAGGAGACACAAGTATACAGCAAACTCCCTGATCTTCTGGCTCTTCAAATCTTTCCACACCTTCTTCCACAATGTTTCCCATTTACATACTTTTGGGGCCAAAGATGGGCTCTTCATTATAAAAATAATCCCCAGAAACGTTAAAATGCACCCTAGGCATGTTAGATATAAATAAATGCTGTTCGTATCATACTATCCTGGTATTCCTTTACTGTATATTTATTTAAATATGCACTATTCCACAATTCTTTTTGCCCAAGATGTTTCTGACCTAGTACTCCCTTTAGGGATAGAGCTGGGAGAAGGACGCATCCATTTAGTCTAGACAACGTTGATGCATTACCTTCTCCATTGACTTTCTGTTCTGCATGTTGACCCACTCCTCAATTTAGCTGGTCAGTTCCTTCATTACAGCTTTCACTTGGCTCACTGAAATGTCCAGTGAGCTCCATTTCCTCAGGGAGACATGCGCAGTGTGTATCTAATGGTCAGGACCCATTCTTACCTTCATAGAATGCCAAGGCACTCTCTCTGTGGACGTGTGCTTACACAATATCAGACAGAGTCTTCCCTACTCAAGGCCCTATTATTTTATCTTCTTCATGCATTTACTTCATTTCACTATAGTGTGTTGTTACATATCATGCTTCATTATTTTATACTAATAACTATCTATCTTACTATATATCTGGCTACTTGTTAGGAATAAGAGGTATGCACAGTTAAGGAGCTGTGGCATTATTGACCTTTCATCTTTTTAAAGACAGGAAGGAGAGTTGCAGTAGTCATGCTAACAGAGCATGCTCGCATTCTTTGGAAATTCTGATTGAAATAAAAAGAAGAAATAATGACATCCTAAACTTACTGTACTCAATACAACATCCACTACCACTTTTTGTTCTTTTTCTTATTTCTGCTTCCAAGAGTATGCAAGTCTATCCCTTATGAAACATTCCCGCTCTAGAAGTAAAACCAGGGGGCAGATTACTGAATTACCTTTTCATCTCTTGGTTTGAGGTTGCACAGAGGCAGAATATTCTGCTTCCAGACTGAGGCATACAGTTAAATACAAATGGCTTCCCCAAGCTGTTATCAATATCAACTTCTGCTCCTTCTAATTTTATTATGTCTAGAGGTGGAAACTTCCCTTCATCCTATAATTAATAAAGAAGATGATCAGTTAATGGAGAAAATGAAAAAGAAAGGAATGAATACCACGATGGTTATTTTAAATTGATTTTTTCCTTTAAGGCGAAAAGAAAGTAAAACATACTTTACAGATTATATTCTATTTAATATATGACATAGTACTCCAAATAATCTATATGTAATTTTTAAACACCTTTTGAATAGTCGTTCTTAATATGAACTTTATTTATGCCTGTTTGTGAAAGTATTATCAATGCCAGCTTTCCTATCACAAACACAGGACATCAAAAGAAACCTGTATCACATAATATACCTTGTAATGGTGTGACATCTCTGGAGAGCACCTACACAATGGGTTCCATGCTAACTGTGTATCCAGTTGCCTGCTAAGTTGCTTCCATCCATTCACTGAGTTGACAAATGCTAATGAAACAATTATCTTTATTATCTCCTATAATGCATCAGAAGACAGTAGTACAAAAACACTAAAGAATAGTTTTCTATAAAGGACAACATTTTAACATACTATAATATCAATGTAAAACTAAAATAACTTTAAAAGTAAATTGTTTTGATTTTGTTTATTTTATAGTTCTTTCTCAAACTCTTATCATCATTAGTCATATCTATTTTTGCCACCTCTACAAGGAGGTGTAACTTACACAACATGACTTCACTCACTGTATAATTATATGGGCACTAATCTTTAGTAAACTTATGGAGATAAGAAATCACCATTATAATCTAGTTTCAGACTATTCCTATCAACCTCTAAGCTTCCTTTGAGTTTATTTTCAGTTAGTAGCTACTATTTCCCAAATCACAGATAAACAGACATATTTTGGTCATTATGTATCCAACATTCTTGGATATTTAATATAAGTGGAACTATATAACTTGTGATTTTTCCCCTTAGTGTGATGTCTGGAAATGGCTAAGTTGAAGCAGGAATTAGCACTTCATTCTTTTTAAAGGCTGGATGATATTCTATTGTAGGAGATGTCACATTTTGTTTCTCCACACATAAATTGACAGATTTTTTTTCTGGTGTGGGGTTATTTTGAGTAGCACTTCTGTGCATATTTATACACATGCCTTTGGCATAGAGGTGAATAAATGCAAGGATATTCTTCATCTACAAATATTATCTCATACTTCTGTGGAGCTTTCAAGGACTATGCTTTAGCAGAGGAAAATTATTTAGAGGAAGACTGTTAGATTCAGTCATATGCCCCAGTATTACAGGAATGGCATAGAAGCAGAATATGGTCCCTGTTTTCCACCAGTGGCTTTCCACACTGCATCTGTCAAATGTCTGCCTTCTTGAATCACTGGGATATGAGGGACTGTTGGCTTTTGGAATCAATATTCAATGCATGTGTCAATCAACATTTTGGTTATGTAGTTACATTTCCAGGATTATTTTAAAGTTGAATTAGAAATAGAAATGAAACCTAAGGATCTTAGGTGTTCATTTGCTAAAAGCAAATACCCTCTGGGTCTGCCTTGTGTGGACCTATTTTACAGACAAGGAGACTCTGGTCTTAGTGTCAGTGTTGCGTGATTACTCAGGGAATGTCAGGATCCTTCCACATTCTTTGATGTAGGAGAATTCGACAACGTTTACTCGTGGCACACTATACAACCAGAATGAGAGCCTCTAGTCATTTAAGGGGTCTTCCCTGCTTGCTTAAGTCACACGTGCATAAGAAAAATAACTTAGTGGATTGGATTTTAACACCAGGGCTATTTTCTCTTATATGCTGTGCATCATAGCCAAGATGGCATTTTTACAAATCTCAGCTGCTCTCTCATGTTCCCCAACTGAGGAGCCTTCTGTGTCCCTGGTAGCAGCTGCAGTGATACTTTGGTCATGGGGTATTGCAGCAAGTGTGAGTTCTCCTGTAGCTGAGCTTTCTGTGCCTAGTCTTTTACCTCAATTTCACTGGCACAAGAATATTTAAGTCCCTCTCTTAGTGAGATCCAGATGTTGAAAAGGAGACTCCTCTCACTCTAATCCCAAGACTGTTATGGTGCCACTTTCACTAATCAAATGGTTTCTAGTGATAAAGGACAATTAACATCCAGCTTTCATTTTACTGTCAAGTCTGAAACCTGAATTCCTTAAGCAAAATTCAGTCTTTCAGCTTGGCAATGACTATTAAATTGGCTCTGTTTGATCCCTTCCCTACAGCTCCGCCAAAAGTCCCTCTTAGCTCTGATGGAGCAATGAAAATTTCTTCAAGGCTGAATTTGCCACAACTTTCTATTCTTTTGTCCAAGGCACAGAATCCTCTGGCAGGGCTTTCTATTCCTGAGCCAGTTCACAGGTTCAGCTGCTGCCTGTGTGCAGGATTGATTAAAATAGCACAGATGCTGAGAGGATTTAAATAGGAATTGTTTAGTGATGTCCAAAGGCTATAGACTGAGGATAAAGGAACTTGGACTGTTTGTGCCAGAGGTCCTTGGATAATGTTGGCGTTTTCTCTCATGGAAATAATATTTTTTTACAGAATGAATTCCAAAGGTCAGACTGTTAAGAAAAGAGAAAAACATTAAGCAATAATGAGGACAAAACCCAACTTAGAGTGAACACACTTCTAAAGTAGATTGCTTTTTAATGCAGAAGAATAGAAACAAGAGCATTTGTGTGTTTGTGAGATTCTCTGCTAAAATAACCCTACCTACAGATGCCTTTGAATTTTTTGTTTTGGTCAAAACGTTGGTTTGAACCTGATAAAAATTTGTTGTTGCCAGCTCTCTAAGTCTTCAAAAACAACAAACACAAATAAACAAACAAGAACCAAAAACTGAGGACACTGTGTGTGTTTTACTTTGTTTGGAGGTACAACCCTGAACATCCAAAGACCTGTACAAAAGCAGGGAAAGGCATCTTTAACCATGAAAAAAAGATCATTCTGAGTGCAGAAAACAAAAGACAAGACAAATCTAGACAGAAAGAAAGCTGGCCTTAAAGGAAAACATTTCATGAAAGGGTTCATAAGCCGGGAAGGTGTAAAACTGGAGAGTTGGGGCAAAGCAGAGGAGGGTCCTTCAGAGCTGTGGTAATGACCCTGAGCACTTTCTCCCTGCCAGCAACTAAAATCACCACTCCTTGATGGCCATGAGAAGATGCAAATGGTCAACTATGCCCTCAGATCGGGAGAGCAGTCGAGGGCGTGGTGAGAAGAAAGGGCGGGGTGAGAAGAAAGGGCGGGGCGAGAAGAAAGGGCGTGGTGAGAAGAAAGGGCGGGGTGAGGAAGGATTTCACGGCTGTGCGGGTTATTGCCAAACAGAAGTCCTGGCTCTTGAGGAACTACAAGCTCCCCCTACATTATTTAACATTATTTATGTATCTATGCATATATATGCATACATATACATACATATGTTTGTGATTTCATATTTCCTCTTCAGGCAGGCAAGACCAGATAGAAATGGCAGAAATCAGAAACTTAAATAGGCAGGAAAATAACTCTCTCTCTCTCTCTCTCTCTCTCTCTCTCTCTCTCTCTCTCTCTCTTTATAAGTAATGAGTTTCCCAGTTGAAGCTTCATGACATTTGTTCTTCTTTTGATCGGAAAACAAAACAAAACAAAATAACAAAACAAAACAAAACAAAATAACAAAACAAAACAACCACGAAGGCCATTTGACTGCCTCTAAACTGGCAGCCACACACCTTTTCAACAGAAGTGTACCCATAAGGTTGCTCACCTTTCCACAGAGCTATGGCTCTTTCCCCATTTTTACAAAAATCCCTGGCTGCAGATGTAACATCAACAGAGGCAACTGGCTGCCAACTGAAAATTTTGTGCTTTCTTTTTCAGATTGCCTGGGGTCGAGAATCAGGTTTTCAGCATGATAAATACAGGCTGACTGCACCATGTTGTCTCCTGGCAGCAACAAGACTCCAGACTCCAAGAGGCCCTGGGACCCCTTGCAGCTAAAGGAGCTTGTCATTGGACAAATCCTGATGCTATGCCCAAACAAACAAGTTTCTTCTGGAAAGTTAGCCAAAGGGAGGTTTGCCAATAGTATTTGAGTTGGGGCTACCCGAGCGAGCTCTATAGCTTTGAAGAGCAATTTATGCTTTCAATTGAGTTGCTCATTTGTTACTATTTTTCTTGGCTCCTAAATCACCCTTAGAGGATAGCTAGTACCATGCAATGCTTACCATTACAAAGAAAGAATGAAGAACTGGGTACGGTGGCATATGCCATGAATCTTGGTGCTTGGGGCATGAAGACAAGATTAGCAAAAGTTAGAGGCAAGTCTAGAATACACAGGGAGTAGAAGGGAAACCTGAGGTGTGTAGCAAGACCCTGTCTCAACACTGACGACGCTATTGAAAATAAAAATGCCTATGAAACAGTGCAGTGGGTTTAACAGCCAGAAAGCTATGGGGACAGCACAGGCTTCTGCAGCATACGCTCCTAGATGAAGTGCTTGTTTTAAAGGATTTCGTCTAAATGCAATGCACAGTAGTGCTCACTTATCCTCAGAGGATACATTCCAAGGACTCCAGTGCATGTGTGAAGCAGTGGGTGCAGGACCCTGACTATAAGTAGTTTTCTACAAGCCTTGTATGTCGAGTGTGGCCACCAGACTACGTTGGTCCTTCTGAGTTTTGTGTCACTTATATACATCAATACTTCTCGATATAATGAGTACAACAACCAGGACACTATGACAGGGGATCTGATCATTGAAGTAACTATGAAGTGACTTACAGGTGGTAATACGTAGAGTATAGTAGGTATACTGCAAAAATGTATGATTTATGTCCAGAGCAGGATGCAGTTGAACAAGATTATCACATTACTCAGAAAGGCATGCGGTACAACATGAATTATTTATTCCTGGAATTTTCCATTTAGGGTTTTCGAAATGCAATTGACTGTAGGCCACGGAAACACTGAAACCTCAGAAAGCAAAACCGTAGTTAAAGGGAGGACCGTCATACTATTTCTTTGTAGAAGGGGTCTACAGTCAGAGCAATGGACTTTGAGCCCCATGATACTCCTCAGTGTATCCCTACATGACTTGCTATTGACTTCATACTCACCCCGTGCCTCAATTTCTTGTTAGCAAAATGGGATCAATGTAAGAGTTGATCACGTGTAAAGTGTTTAAGATAACGCCTGACATTTCATACATGATAACTATTTGCAATAAGAAGCTCCTGCCACCCCCACACAGAGGCCGATTCCACTACAGAGAACCAGGCCTTCACTGCTGAGCTGCTCACAGCGGGTAGCTTCTGGAGCTTTGCCAAGCCCTGTCTCTCCCAAGCCTGGATCAACAACCTGAGCATTGATAATGTTTCTTTCCCCATTCATTACTCCACCAGTGTGTGGCTCCTGTATCATCTGGCAGCTGTTACATTGGACACTCAAGATGTACATAGATGTAAATGTTCCACTAATTTCTCATTAGGCATCTCTTTCATTCATTCATTCATTCATTCATTTTTCACAATTTAGGAGCTTGCCTTGCAAATGCTAGGCAAGTGCTTTTCCACTGAGCTGCAAGTGCTCTTACTCATGCCAACTTCTGCTCTTTTTTCTGGCCTTGTTCTCTGATTATTGGCTTTTCCCCAAGGCTAGCATTTCCATTCTCTGTAATCATTGGTTAAACATTGTGCCCTTGCTGGGAAAGAAAGGTCTTAGCCCTGTTTTAGTTTGCAGTGGGTTCAGATGTTTATCTACAGGCATGATGGGTTACAGGCATGATGGGTTACAGGCATGATGGGTTACAGGCCTGATGGGTTACAGGCATGATGGGATACTTTGAGCATAGGAAACATGACTCTGCGTCCTCCTTTTTTAGATTTTTTTTTTTTAATATATTGCTTATTGCAAAATGAGTTGATAACATGAAAGAATAGTTCTGCTTTCCTTTTGAAGTCTTCACCCCAGTTCCATAATTTCTTCCTGACAGTAAATTTGCTCAAGGCCTTGACATTTGGCTCACCTAGAGCTTAGTGCTGAATCCTCTGCCTTTCAAAGTGTAGGCTACAATTCACAACCTAAAGGCTCTGACACCACATTCCAGGGTTCTGGACACAGAAATCAACCAGTTATATATGAGGAATTAGCTTTTCTGTGTCAGCCTTTTGATAGTTTAATATGACAATCCTTTTGAGTCTTGTGGATGTTTGAAAGAGCCTATATAATGCTGTCTTTTCCTACTCTGTGGCCTTGAGACATCCTCTAGTGTTAAATGCAGCTTGTCCAGGGCTTTCCCCTGATTCTTACTATGAACAAAATAATGACATGGTAGTGATTCCCAGATGATTCAAACTCCTGTGCTTGTCTAGATTTTTTGCTCTGTATGCTTTTCTTGTATGACTTGAAGTTGGGCATTTGAGAATCTGCTTTCACTCCCCTAAGAATTACTCAAAAGTACCCTGGACTCCTGAAGAAGATGGCTTCACCAGCTGCTAGATTCAGTTGAATACCATCATCTCCCATATTCTTTACTGCACCAGACTTCCTCCTGTGTTGAAGCATCAGCCATGGCTTCCTTAAGCTCGGAGAGTTCTGATGGTCTCCCTGATGCAGAGTCCATGTTCTTTGGGCTTCACGCCTGTATCAGTAACCTGATACTATTCACTCCCTGACCTGCTGCATACCTGCTTAGCAGCCTTGGTTCACCTGAGCACTGTTATTTTGCTTTTTCCCCAGAGATGGTGGATTGGTTCTGGCTGAGCACCCTAGCTACAGTGAGCCAAAACAGATGTTTTTGGTGATTTCTGAACTACCACTTCCAAATGTGTCTTTGTTAGAAGTACTTTTCTTCTGTCTTAGGATACATTTTATGTATACTTTTTAGGATACATTGGTCAGTGGAATAGAAACAAAGACCTAGAAATAAACCCACACATCCATGGACACAATATTTGACAAAGAAGCCAAAACCATACAATGGGAAAAGGAAAGCATCTTCAACAAATGATGATGATCTAATTGGATGTTTGCATGTAGAAGAGTGCAAATAGACCCATATCTATCACCCTGCACAACACTCAAGTCCAAGTGGATCAAAGACCTCAACATAAAACTAGACACACTAAATATAGTAGAAGGGAAAGTGGGGAAGAGGCTTGACTATACTGTTACAGGAGACAAATTCCTGAAGAACTAGACACTAAGATAAAAAATTAATAAATGGAAACCGAAAAGCTTTTCCAAGGCTAAGAACACCATCATTAGGACAAAACGGCAGCCTACAGAACGGGAAAAGATCGCCAACCTGACATTTGACAGAGGACTAATATCCAAAATATATAAAGAACTAAAGAAATTAGACATCCACAAACCCAAGTAACCCAACTGAAAAATGACATACAAACCTAAAGAGAGAATTCTCAAAAGAGGAATCTCTAATGGCTGAGAAGCACTTAAAGAATTGTTCAACGTTTTTAGTCATGAGGGACATGCAAATCAGAATAACTGAGATTCCATTTTACAGCCATCAGCATGACTAAGGTAAAAAAACTCAAGTGCTGGCACCTGCTGTCAAGGGTGGGGTGAGGAGAACATCCTGCAGTGGTGGGAGGATAAACTTGTATAACCACTTTGGAAATTGGTTTGACGGTTTCTAGGAAAATTGGGGATAGTTCTGCCCCAGGATCCAGCTATACCACTCCTGGGCATATACTCAAATATGCCTCACCATTCCACAGGGGCATTCGTTCAACTATGTTTATAGCAGCTTTATTGATAATAGTGAGAAACTAGGAACAACCTAGATATCCCTCAACTGAAGAATGGATAAAGAAATGTGATACATCTACACAATGGAATACTACTCTGCTAATAAAAACATAGACATCATGAAATTTGCCGGCAAATGGGTAGAACTTGAGAATATCATCCTGAGTGAGGTAACCCAGGCCCAGAAAGACAGGGAGGGTATGTACTCACTTATACATGGACATTAACCATAAAGTGTAGGATAACCATGCTACACTCCACAGACCCAAAGAAATTGGGTAATGAGGAGGGCCCAAGGGAGGATGCGTGAATCTTTCTTAGAAGGAGAAACAAAGTAGTTCATCATAGGTGGATAGAGGGAGGGAAATGGGTGGAAGGTGAGGAGGAGAACAGGGATGGCGATCAGATGTGGGGAGAGGGGGTGGCAGAGAGCAGGGAGTGATAATGGAAATGGGGGTGCATCTCTGGGACCAGCTGGAGGTCTGGGATGGGGGCTGCTAAGGGGAATCTATGGTGATGACCCTAGCTGAAATTTCTACCAGCAGAGAGGATATAGACCCTGAAATAGCTACGTTCTATAGCCAGACAGGACTTCTAGTGAAGGGGTCAGGTACACCAAATGAGTCACAAAACCTTCAACACCAAATTTGTCCTGCCTAGATGTGCAGGAATAAAGATGGAGCCAAGACTGAGGGAACAGCCAACCAATGACTGACCCAAGTTAGACCTAGCCCATGTGAAAGATCCAATCCCTGACACTATTAATGATATTCTGCTATGCTTGAAGACAGTAGCCTCACATAACTATCTCCTGAGAGACTTCATCCAGCAGATGATAGAAATGGAGAGACCCACAGTCAAATATCAGGAAGAGTGCAGGGGTTCTATCCCCTACTTGTGAAGAATCTGAAGAGAAGGGGAGGTGGTAATGGGGGAGGTATTTGTAAAGACTGGACTGGGAGAAGAGGAGCAAGGCTGGCTTTGAACTGGATGTAAAGTGAGTAAAAAAAATAAATTATTGAAAAAAACAAAACAAAACAAAACAAAGACACCTGTTTACATTTATAGTTACTCTTCCATGTTCTTAGGCAATAGTTCTCTGTATTACATTTCCTTTTGAGTTATTTAGTGTGATGGTTCATTTTGTTAATGTTGTAGTAATTGTTTGGTCAAACAATCCTAAGTGTTGTGGGAAGGTGTCCTTCAGACATGATTACTGTCTGAGGTAAGAGAATTTGGTTAAGCAACTCCATACTTTGGAACGGTTTCATTCAGTTGATTGAATGGTAAAGAAGAGATATTGACCTCCTACAAAGAAGAAATTAGTCTATTCAATCTTCCTCCTTCCTCCCCTCCCTTTCCTTCCTTCCTTTCTTTTTCTTTTATTCTTCTTCTGTTCTTGGGATTATTTCCACAGACTTATTTATGCTGCCTAATAACTAAGCCACAGCCCAAACACCACTGTATTCTCTCCATCTATTTATGAATAGTATACTTATGAGAGCATCAGAAACAAGCACTTTCCTCTGGGTTCTCAATCAACCTTTTTATGAACGTCATTAACAGAACAGTGTAGAGTGTCATAGGGTCACATGTTCTTCCCAGCATCACGTTTCCATTACCTTCCACCTCCATTATTTCCTCCATCCCAACCATTGCTCACGGGCCTGCTTGAAATCTTCTTTCTTCCTGAAATCTTGCCCTTGTAGCCTTCATCAATCTCCATCTTCTCACGAAACATGCCCGTGTCACGCAACTTGCTGCTGAATTATGTAGGCTGTACGTGGATCTTTGGAAGCAACATTATGTGGGGCTCTTATTGTGCACAGGGATTCTGCTATGCACTATTTTCCCCCCATGATGACTTTTAAGTGGGAGGCATGATGCTGATGGTGTTAACAATAAGCAGTTCCCTTAGTGTGAACTGTTGTTTGTCAGCCATTTCTACATTGCCTTGTTTAATTCTCTGACTTAGTGAAAGACTGTCTATATTTTGTGTGTGAGGAAAAGGAAGCATAGGATCTTGTCTGAAGGGCCTAGGGGTCACAAATCCTCAGTAGGAAAAAAATCCAACTCAGGTCAGCTTGATATTCCCTTTTCACTAGGTCTGGACATAATTGACAGAAATATTGAGAGAGGTTTGTTGAGCTAGACCAGCTGAGAAGCTGGATTTAAACTTTTTGTTTTACTTATTAAGAACTGTGGTAAAATACATACTATATAGAACTTATGACTTTAAACATTTTGAGGGAATCTATTTCCATCATTCTTAAGAATTCTCTTCATTCTCATAAGCTGAGTCTCCGTTCCCTTGGTGCCATTTCCTTTGATTAATTAATTAATTAATTAATTTATTGAGACAAGCTTTCTCTGTCTGTCCCTGACTGTTCTGAAACTTGCTTTGTAGACCAGGATGTCCTGGAACTCAGATCTGCCTGCCTCTGCCTCCTGAGTGCTGGAATTAAAGGCATGTGTCATAACCACCTGGCTTTGATTATGTTTTTAAATCAAATTTTCATCAATTAATTTTAATATTTTTTCACATATATTACTATGAAAATATGTATTTATTGTAAAGTGGATATATATATATATATATATATATAGTGTGTATGTATATACATACATATATATACTTTCTTTGGAAGGAATACTTAAACTCTTTTAACAGTGATTTTTTATTATTTAATCATCTCTTCTGGAACATTTTTTTTTTTATCCTAACTTTATGTTTAGGCCTGCGTACTACCTTGACAATCATTGTATAATTAAAAATTCTCTTTTTTCCCCCTCTGAGGCATCAAATGAGATTAGCATATTGGAAGTATGGTTTATTATTCTCAAGTAAGAAGCCTTAAGATTAGGGTACTCCTTATCAAACATAGACACATAAGTATAAGCAGGCAGGAAAAAATAATGCATGCTAAATTCCATGGTAAATCTTCATACTTCAAAAATTTATAGAGATCTGATGATTCAGTGTCTTTAATAAATGATAGAAAATCCTTTGATGGTTTCTCAGAATAGGAGACTTTGTTCATGGTTAAAAATGAAGTCTCACAGAGATTATAGAAGGGTCAGAATACCCATCTCACTTTACAATAGTTGTTCTGTTATGGCCAGAGTCCTGGCTAGGAATTTCTATCAAATTCTTTTGTCTAATCTCAAGAAGTTACCTAAATGGATCATATATTATCAAATAGGAAATCTTACTGATAAACACTTTCTATATGGTGTTCAGCTTTTTCTCCAGTGAAAATTAACTCTTTGGCCCAGATGCTTCTTCCTAAAGTATTTATCTTAATAATTCTAAATGATTTTGACAGCATTATAAAGCCATATATTATGAGTACTGCATTAATTATATTCTACAAACAAAGAAACAGACAAGTGAAGTTAAATAATTTGACCAAGGAAATGCAGCTAATAGATGGAAAAATCAGGATGTGAACCAAAATTTACTCAACCACTGTCTCCATGAAATGAGATTTATTTTATAAATGCCTGACACTGTAAATGTCACATTCACATTAACCCTGGAGGCCAGAGATGTCATTAATTCCCATCTCTTAGCTGAGAGCAAAGGTTGCATTAGATCCTCAGGGACCCAAGGCAGAGCTGGGGCTTGTATCACAGTCTTGACAACCTAGGCCTAGCCTTCTTAATCTCTTGTTAGACAATATTTTTCACCTGGGTCTTGTGGAGTCACCTGAACATAAGCTCATCAGAGTAGGGTTAGACTGCTCTGCCCATATTGGAGCCTGGGTAGGGCTCAATCGAAAGGAAATGTTAACAGCTGGTGAGCTGTGAAAGGAAGCTTCACCCATGGGACCCATGAAGGTTTCTTGTGGAATAAGTACCTGGCTTCTTGCTGTATTACTTTGCCCCATTATAGGAGTGAGTAGGCTTAATCCTGCTTCTAATAACTTCACCTCTCCCTAAAGTTGGGAGAAGGGTACGGCTTGTAGTGTTGCTTCATTTTAATGCTTAGGTCCCTACTAAGATTGGAGCCTACCCTTGTATGCATTCTGCTCAGGACAGATGGCAACATTAGAAAACATGGGAGTGCATTCCTTCTACCAAGAGGGTAATAAATAGGTGATCATTTGGTGAATTTGGATACAGTAAAAGGAAGGGTGGCCAGGAAGAAGCTGACAAATCATTGTGCTGTTCAGCTGAATACAGCTGAGAGCTGCTAATTGAGTCGGACTCACTGTGCTTCTTTCTAAGTGCGTCTTTAGCTTCTGTCATTTTTACTTATTCATTGACATTGAACTATCATGTTGCTCAAGAGACCCCAGATTGTCAACCCTTGGCCTTCATAGTTTCCTCATCATTCTTGTTGTTATTTCTCTAGGACATGCGGGTTCACCTGGGTACAGTTATCCCATCATTTAGAGGGATGGGCTCTCCTCAGAAAGGTGTGCCTGGATGGCTGTTCTTAGCCAAACTCCACTGAATTTCAATTCCACTCTATTCAATGTGGTTCTTACTCTTAAGGTTAACATTCTATTTCATTTTCTAGTGATGTAAAGATGATTTTACCCCACTAGGATGGGAAACTTTCTTTTCTTCATAACCTCTGCATCCTTGCTAGGTTCAGCTATGCCTAATGTAATTTGTTGAGTTAAAGAAGATCCTTTATTTCTTCAAAACAAACTCTGGGAATACTGGATATCATGTTTTGCTCACAGGCATTCCTGTTCGTCTATGCTGTTAACTTCTTGAATGAGGGATAATTCACTTTCATCTCCTGCAATATCTAGGAAGAACAGGTTTCTATAATGTTTCTAAGTGAATACATAAAAGCAAATGGTACTGAGGCACAACACTTCTTTTCTTTTGTAGAACAACTGGGGACAATATTAAGCTAAAATGATTGAAACTAATTCGATTGGACAGATTGCTAGAGACTCTAAGAGACCACAGATGCCATACCAGAATACTCAGCAAAGTGTTCAATCACCATAGGTAGAGAAAATAAGACATTCCATATTAAAACCAAATTTAAGCAGTCTCTACCTACAACTCCTGTCTTACAGAAGGTATTGGAAGGAAAACTCCAATGTAAAGTGGTCAATTAGAACCATGAAAACACAGGGACTAAATCTCAGACCAGCAAAAGCAAAAGAAGGGAAGTATGCATGTATGCACATGGCCATGTGTGCACACACATATATAACACACTACTAACACCACGACTACCACCAACAAAAACAAACTAACATGACTCAACAGTCACTGGTTACTGCTATTCCTCAATATCAGTGTCTTAGTTCCCTATAAAAAGACACAGACTGACAGAATGCACATGAAAGCAGCATTCAGTCTTCTACTGCATCTAGAAAACACACAACATCAAGGATAGACATTACTTCAGAGTGAAAATCTGGAAAAAGATATTCCAAGCAAATGGACCCAAGAAGCAAGCTGGTGTAGTCATCTTAATGAATCGTAATGGACAAACGTTAAGAATCTGTATTCCACCAAACTGGAAAATTTAAAAGGCATGGATAATTTTCTCAAAAGGTACCACATGCCAATGTTAAATTAAGATCAGACAAGCAATTTAAACTGACCTTTAACCCTAGTGAAATAGCAGCAGTCATTCATTAAAAATCTTCTAACCCGATTTCTACCAGACTTTTAAAAGAAGTGTTAATGCCTATACTTCTCAAATTATTCCATAAATTAGAAACAGAAAGAACATTGCCCAATTTATTTTATGAGGCCACAGTTACCCTTATACGCAAACCACATAAAGACCCCACAAAGAACCAGAATTGTAGACAAATTTCTCTTATGAACATAGATGCAAAATCCTCAATAAAATACTTGGAACCCAAATCCAAAAAGCCAGTGTAGCTTGCTAGTACTGATGGAATTGGTCGACACTACAGGGATGAGAACATGGGGACTTCAGGAAATACTGCAGGCAAGAAAAGGCATAGGTGTAGTCTTTTGTTTATAATATGGTTTGGCAACACTGCTGGTCCCCTATAGGGATTCTTGTCTTCCTGTAGGTCTGTTTCTCTTCCGTCTTCCAGTTGGAATTTTTAAAACAGCTATTAGCCTCAATGACAGGCCTCAGCCTGAAATCCTGCATACCAAAATGTCACATTGCAGTCAGCCAGGTTGGTCCATCATTGGAACAAAGCAGAGTGAACCACAATGCCTGGGGGTGGGGAGGGGGTCTGAGAAATGATACTGCATAATAAAATCATATGTTTCCTCTTTTTTACTATGAAGAATATTGTGCTCACTTCATATCAAGAAGTTCTATACACCTGGAATTATTATTATTTTTTCACCCAGAAAGGCATCCACAATTGTTCTAATTGCCATTCTTGGTTTTGCTTTGCTACTTGTTAGGGAGATTCTGGGCTATGAGCTTTGTTTTTCCAGTGGCTGGTGGCTGGTAAGTAAGTTACTTGTCAAATCAGTTACCTAGCCAAGTGGCACTTACACTCCAAGACTGATGGCTGCAATGTGCCAAATAGTACCCAGGGGTTCCTGCTCTGCCACAGCGAAGAGTGGTTTAGGAGCTAAGAAATCTAGCAAGCCCAGTCAGCCTTACTTCCAAAACACACTCCTGAGCAGATCTCCTTTTCTTAGTAGGCATCACTGTTAATCAACACAGGTCAACATCGTTAGGACTGCTGAAGTCACATGCCTGCAGGCCTTTCAGTTTCTTTGATTCGCACTTCTAGTTACCTTTATGTTGGAGTCTACAGGAGTTTTAATAGTTCCCTGTTACTGCTGTAATAAATATGCTACAATACAACAGCTTAAAGCTATTAAAAATGGATTTTGTTCTAGTTCTGGAGGCCAGGTCCAAAATTAGTTTCCATGGGCTAAAATCAACATACTGATAGAGGATTTTATTTTCTGGAGGCTGTGGGGAGAAGACACATCATTGTCTTTTACAACTCTAGTGGCTGCTTGAATTCCTAGGTCCCTATCTCATCAGTCAACCTCTGTGTCTCTGATCACATTCTTTTAGTCTCCCTCTAATAAGGACTCTAAGTTGACACTGAATCTGTTTGGAACATCCAGAATGGAATCTCCATGCCAACACGCTAAACTAAATTGAACATATCCACTAACTCCCTTTCGACATTGTAGACAACACAGAGACTCTGTAGAGATTAAGTTGTAGACATCTCTGCTGGGCAGGACAGATGTCCTCCCACATGGATACTGAATTTCTTATTTAGTTAATATCTACTGTTGACTTACCACTGTAAAGCAAAATCCATTGTCTTTCCCATAACATGTGTGATCCAGCTCATACTTTTCAAGCAGTTTCTCAAGCAAGTCTTCTCCTGCCTTCCTATGTACCTGTTCTATTGCTAAGGGCCTGCTACTGAAATCTCAGACCCTTCCCTGTTTGGAGTGTCAGAGACCACTGCTCCTTGGTGAATCGCTCCTCATATGACTGACTGGTCACTTACTCTGGGTCTTTGGCCAAATGCTCTATCTTCTGAAAGAACCTTCCTGAGAACCACCACTATGTTGGTCATTTTAACATCTGTGTCAGAAGCTTAGTTAGGTATTTGGGATCTACCTCACTAAAATGCAAACTCAATGAGTGCAGGCAAAGTTTCTTTTATCAGTTGTATCACCAAGGCCTACTATGTTTGCCAAATACCTGATTATTGAAACAGATAGTATCAGAATCTTAGGGAGAAGCTCAGTTATAAAATATATTCTTTGCCTTTTTATGTCATTGATTCATGGTGCTCCAGTTGGTTTGCAGAAGTCATAAATGCTAGATCAGCTAGTGAGAAATAGTGATAGATGCCAATATTTACTATTCTGACAAAGGATTCTTTACTAACTGACAAAGAAATCTTATGTCTGTTGAGTAGCTCTACCAATGACTTTGGTAGTGAAATATTCTGAGTCTCTCCTAAAGAAGAAACCAAAGCTAACTTAACCAACTTGCTTGGATTTACAAGACTAGTGGAGGAAATTTAAATACAGATTTTCTGAGACCTAATTCAGTACCTTCATTTGTATAAGTCTCTACATGTAAGGGATAACACAGTCAAGAGGAAAGGTCTAGGATGGGCATAGACTTAAGGCCTATCCGTGACTTTTGGCATTTGTGTGATCTTGGGCATACCTTCACTTCTATAGCACATATTACTGCTTTGAATAACACTAAGATAAAAAATAAGTGTCCAGTACAATGTCTGGTGGTAAAACAAATCTTGGCTCTTCCTGTGTGGTAGCCATTAACAGAAAGCTATGGCCCCCAAAGGAATTGAGTGAGAAACTTCACAAGTCATTTTACCAATAGTCGGTGATCATTTCGTCATTGCTTCTCATTACATTTACGCCCAAGCTTAAACTTACTGAAACAGGTTTCCTCATCAGTAACGAACATTTTGCAATCCACTCAGAACTTACAGGAAAGAGACAAAGGTTTTTTTTTTTTTTTTTTTTTTTTACCTGCATCAAAATACTCTTTAGGGAAATAGCTCATGTAGATCATAAGAAGGGGAGGAGGAAGAATGCTGGGGAGTTTTCGAGGTGAATGACAGAAAATTGCTTTTCATTTTCCTAAGATTGACATTCATGTGAGACACTTCCAAAAAGCTAGGAATTTTCTACCCAACCACCCCCAAAATAGGGAGTGAAGCATACACCTTAAGCCTGTATGCTAATAATTTCTTTTTGCGACAATACAGTTCATGCTGCCTTGTCTAAGAGACAAATCTTTAACAACGAGAAGCCCCAACAAGTCTTCATGACTTTCAGAATAAATCTCAAACATGTCACTGCTTCATGTCTCTCTATGGTTCCTTTCCAAAAGACCTGCAGAATTCTATATCTTGCCTCAAGACCTCAATTCCTATTGGCTAAGCACACTCTGTTTTTATGGAGAAGGTTCTGGTAGCTACTTCCTTACACTGGGCATTAAATGCACCTTACACAAACACCTCTATGTTCACAAGAACTGAATGAACGAGAGTTGTTCATTTCAGCAGAACAGAGTTCTTAGGGTCACCTACTAACCTTCAAACCTTATGAGACTCCACCAGAGTATGATGCAGACTGGTGATTTCTGGGTAGTAAACATCTTTACAAGCTTTGCGGATGGTCTAGACTCTTATGAGAATGCCAGCAAAATAAAGAAAATTTTGGAAAGTTATAAAGATTTTACTCTGTAAATTACCAAGTACTCAAAGGATCTCTGTTCTTGTGAAAATTTCAATCATTTAATACTGTTTTTATTTATTTTATGAGAATTCCATATAATATATTTTGGTCATATTTCGCTTTTTTTCTAACTCCTCCCAGGTTGTTCTTCAACCTAACCCAACCAACTTCACATTCTCCACCTCTAAAACAAAGAAAGAAAAAAAAAACATTAGACCAAATCAAAGCACAAAACCAAGGTGGAATTAAATAACTTCAATCGTTATTGAGCAAGAGTTAAAAATATCTCAATTTCCTGTGTAGAAACCACCCTAAGAGACATTCATAACTCACAGATGTTCATGGCTCTGTCCTTTCAGTTCCTTTATTTAACATTTACCAGACAACTCCCATGTGTAAGCATTTTCTCGAGGACAGAGGCACATAGGACAATGGCATAGAAATAAATAAGGCCTGAAGAAACTAAGTCTTTCATGCACAGGCTATGTCTTAGCAACTGTAGGAACTGAGAGCTGAGAGATACCAAGCAGAAGGAATGGGCAGGATTTTTGTGTGTTGAGGTAGCATTCAAGCAGTGGGCTACAGGAGAAAAATCAGAAGAGAGGCACAATTGGGGAAGGTTTGAAGGTTAGGTTTAAATTATAAAAATTGTAAATGCCAGATCAAAGAGTTTGACAGGCTTCTATGAATGAAGAGGGATTCATGAAACATTGAGACATAGATGTCATATAAAAAAATCATGGGAGGAGCCGGCTCCTCATTTAAAGTACAAAATATTTCTACCATTTATGTCCTTAAAGCATACATTTTAAGTGTCTGTTTGAGAAGGCATCACAAACTCAAATGCATGGGTTCCAAAGGAAATACAATAAAAAGGAACTTTATCTGAAAGGCAGAATTGTGCCTTCTTGTATCTCACAGTCTAGAACAAAGTCAACAGAATGACTGTTCATAGTCAAGTTTCTAAGAGCGTGAAGGAGGGACCAATTATCTTAAAGCCATAGCTAAGTTATATTTTGCACAATGGATTACGATAATGTTATCAATTAGAAACAGAGCACCAGATTAACTCCAGAAATGCCATATTGCATTGAGTAGCAGGACAGTTTGATTTTGCATCTACACAGAGTCTGTGCTCAGTCAAGACACACCTATGTGAGCTGGGGATACAACTTCCTTTCTAAGTTTTTCTGTTCCCATTTGTAAATGAGATAACAATGTTGTTAAATGGTGTTTGTTAACATGTAATGCTGTTTAATTGCTTCCTGAGTTTCCATTTTATGTATAATAAGTTCTTGCTGTGTTATTTTTTACTATTGTATACTTTTTAAAAAGAAAAATGTAATGATGAAATAAAGTTATTTTCTTAGCTTATTTAGTACACAATGCTTTCTTAGCATTGTGTACAGCAATATTTGTTATCTAGGGATTCTATATTTATGAATCTGCCTACTTTCTAAAATTTACTGTGAGTCTCCCAGATTAATAGTCACCCCCTGTCATAGTCACTCACAGAAACAAGATCTTTAAAGGAAATTCGCCTCCTAGAACTTAACAATACTCTTATAAAATAGATTCTTTGTCATAATGTACACAATTCTTTTCTAGTTCTTGAGTATTTTACTTTTATTTTGTTTATGGTAGAATTGCAGAGCCTAGGATCAAACTGTCTATGAAAGTCACTGTGCCCAAGAATAAAACAGGAAACACTAATAAGTGGATCATATCATTGACACCACTGGCTTTTTCCAATTATTTAGATTTTAAACTAACCAGATTAAGATCATGGCATTCTTGTGATACATGTCCCAGAGACTTAGATATAGGAGTAAAATAATGTAGCTTGTATTTTTTATATCTCCTGATATTTGTCTAACACACAGTAATTAATTCAACTTTAGGAGCATTTCATAGTGGCCTCTCTGTGATGACATCACACAGTTTGTATACTTCCATCACAGCTGTCCTGATACTCTATGCAATATGGCATTTATGGAGTTCATCTGAGGCTCTGTTTCTAAGTCAATTGATAATATTATCGTAATTCCATTATGCAAATATAACTGTGTCTTTAAGACAACTGGTCCCTCTTTCAGGTTCTTAGAAATGTGACCATGAACAGTCTTCTATTGACGTTGTTCAAGACTGTGAGATCCAAAAAGTCATAATTCAAGACCTTATGCTCAAACTTCTAATGACTGAGAGTGGGGTGTGTGTTCCACGGTATGGAGATGCACCTGCACACTCATAAGCAGATGTGTGCTCACTCTCCTCAGGGTAGTGTTAAATTAGCTTGTAATTAAGTATATAAATGAATTATCTTTCCTTACTTAAAAAAAAATATGATGCTTTGTACGGTGTGAGGCATTGTAATATTGTACCGAACATAGAAGTATTCTGTTGTAAAACATAAAATATTCTCAAACTTTAAGATGAATCACCCATTTATTACTTTCCTTATTTATTTAAAATTTAATTATAACTTGTCCTCCACATCCACTGAGGAGTATGTGTGCATATGTGCATGTGTGTTCATATGTGTGCGTTTGATCAGTACCTGTCAGTTGTGTGCTAGAGTGAAGATATATGAGAAAAAAATGAGATTTGATTTGCCCATCGAAAGTGAAGGTTACATTTTAAACACAGATGAGAAAACAATTCGTGTTGAAGAAATTCATGTTATGAAGAAAAGAGTTTGGAATATTTGGAGTGTTGGTGTTTAAGTTGGCTTAAATAATGGGACCCATCTATGAAACAATCATATCCTGTAATAAAGACATGTGGCGTCATTAGCTCTTTGAAGACATGTGGCTACATTACATTTTGCTCTTAGCTCTGTCCTGTTCATATATCCATTGACTCTTCCCTCGGTATATATCCCTAAACATTTTCAAAGGCGAGAGTCATTACTATGCAAATCCTACCTTATATGACCCAGCACAACCTTACACCCGTGGCTCTAGTCTTTATGACCATACTTCTCTGACTATTTTCTTTGTTATTGTTAACAAAGGCATGGTGCGGGTTTTCACAGCAATGTCAGAACCATCACCACTCCCTTCTAATAACACAAGAAAATATTGACTAACTTTTAGCTCTTTGTTTATTGGTTAGTTTATGTTTCTATTAAAAGAAAAATTAAAAAAGCAGTGAGCTCGAGGGCAGGGAGGTGGGAATGGGTAGATGGGTAGGGGCACACCCTCATAGAAGTAGGAGGAGGGAGGATGGGATAAGGGGTTTATGGGGGAGGCAATGAGGAAAGGGGATAACATCTGAAATGTAGATAAATAAATTATACAATAATAATACACAAACACATAATGTAACTGGTAACAGTAGAGCATTTGAGACTTTTGTCAGCAATTTAATATTACCCATATTACTGGGATTCCTTATAATTGTCAAGGACAAGGGACTGTGGAAGGGGCCCATGGAACTTTAAAACAATATCTTCATAAAATAAAAAAGGGGAGGTATAGCCCCGTATACCACAAATTTATTTAAATCAGGTTCTTTTTATTTTAATTTTTTTTTTTTTAAATTTTGGGTGCCAAGTAACTTTCTGCTGAGTGCCTATGGCACCCTACAATTAGGCATACTTCTGCATAGGTGAAAGGGAAGGGTCTACTTACTGGCATATGGCATGATCCCGATCAGATATTTAATATGACACATTTATGTTTTTAATCTGCAGGATGCTGAAGGAGTATGGTGGTTGCCAGAGCAATGGTAAGACATGCTAATGCCAGGACAAAGAATGATACTGACCTGTGAGCTGGCTGAGTGTCCTGACAATGGTGACTGGGAAGCTGTATTGGACATATGTTCCCAACCTACCTTTGCTTACCTATACCCCAGATGGGACAAGCTGCCTTGCCTCAAGATTTTAGACCTTGTGGAACAGAGAATCAAAACCAGAAGTTATAGTGACTCTTGTATTTTTCTTAAATGTGACCAGGTATTTAGACTAATCATGGACTGGTCTAGAAATCAATCCAATATTGGAAATAACAGTCTTCATTTGGAATAGCAAAAAATCCAGGATAGCAAAAACTATTCTCAACAATAAAAGAACTTCTGGAGGAATCACCATCCCTGACCTCAAGCTATATTACAGAGCAATAGTGATAAAAACTGCATGGTATTGGTACAGAGACAGGTAGGAAGATCAATGGAATAGAATTGAAGATCCAGAAATGAACCCTCACACCTACGGTCACCTGATCTTTGATAAAGGAGGTAAAACTGTCCAGTGGAAAAAGGACAGCATTTTCAACAAATGGTGCTGGTTCAACTTGAGGACAACATGCAGAAGAATGCAAATAGATCCATTCTTATCTCCTTGTACAAAGCTCAAGTCCAAGTGGATCAAGGACCACCACATAAAACCAGATACACTGAAACTAATAGAAGAGAAGGTGGGGAAGAACCTAGAATACTTGGGCACAGGGGAAAAGTTCCTGAACAGAACACCAATGGCTTATGCTCTAAGATCAAGAATTGACAAATGGGACTTTATAAAATTGCAAAGTTTCTATAAGGCAAAGGACACTGTCAATAGGACAAAACAGCAACCAACAGATTGGGAAAAGATCTTTACCAATCCCACATCTAATAGAGGGCTATATCCAATATATACAAAGAACTCACGAAATTAGACTCCAGACAACTAAATAACCCCATTAAAAATGGGTTACAGAGCTAAACAAAAGAATTCTCAAATGAGGAAACTCAAATGGCTGAGAAGCACCTAAAGACATGTTCAATATCCTTACTCATCAGGAAATGCAAATCAAAACAACCCTGAGATTCCACCTCACACCAGTCAGAATGGCTAAGATCAAAAACTCAGGTGATAGTAGATGCTGTCGAGATGTGAGAAAGAGGAACACTCCTCATTGTTGGTGGGATTGCAAGATGGTACAACCACTATGGAAATCAGTCTAGCAGTTCCTCAGAAAACTGGACATAGCATTACCTAAGGACCCAGCTACACCACTCCTGGGCATATACCCAGAAGATGCTCCAACATATAACAAGGACATATGCTCCACTATGTTCATAGCAGTCTTATTTATAATAACCAGAAACTGGAAAGAACCAGATGTCCTTCAACAAAGGAATGGATATAAAAAATGTGGTACATTTACACAATGGAGTATTACTCAGCTATTAAAAACAATCAATTCATGAAATTTTAGGCAAATGATTGGAACTAGAAAATATCATCCTGAGTGAGGTAATCCAATCACAAAATAATACACATGGTATTCACTCACTGATTATTGGATATTAGCCCAGAAGCTTGAAATATCCAATATTCAACTCACAGACTACATGAAGCAGGAAGGAAGACCAAGTGTGGGTGCTTCGGTCCTTCTTAGAACGAGTAACAAAATACTCAAGGAACAAATATGGAGACAAAGTGTGGGACAGGAACTGAAGGAGGGGCCATCTGGAGACCATTCCACCTGGCTATCCATCCCATGTGCAGTCACCAAAAGCAGATGCTGATGTGGATGCCAGGAAGTGGATGCTGACAGGAGCCTGATATAGCTGTGTCCTTAGAGGTCAGGCATAGTCTGACATATTCAGAAGAGGATGCTCACAGCTAAGCATTGAACTGATCAAAGGGTTCCCAATGGAGGAGTTAGAGTGAAGACTGAAGGAGTTGAATGGGTTTGTGGCCCCATGAGGAGATCAACAATACCAGCCAACCAGAGCTCCCAGGGTCTATACCACCAGCCTGGGAGAACATAGGGAGGGACCCATGGCTCCAGCTGTATATGTAAGGGAAGATGGCCTTGTGGGCATATGTGGGAGAGGAGATCCCTGGTCCGACGAAGGCGGACATCGAGTGTGGGACTGGGAGGTGGGTGGGGGCACATCCTCATAGAAGCAGGAGGAGGGGGATGGGGAGAAATGAGATAAGGGATAACATCTGAAATGTAAATAAAATATCCAATAAAAAATAAAATAATAAAATAAAGACAGCTACTTTTGTTAATCTTTTAGCAAATATGTTACTAATGCATTGAATATAGAAGAGGATTTAGATAGACATTTGAAACATTGGATTGATGCTCTTTATCCTATTCAAATTATTGGTAGGAGGTTCAGAGTTTAAGAGTAAGGAGCCATCTCCAGTGTCATGCCAAATACCAATGGATTTGTGTTAGTTCTAAAATTTACAGTGGTAGTCATTATAATTAGGAAAAAGTTTAAAGACACTTTGCAGTGTATTTGGCATAATTCTAACACCTCTCTGGATGTTTGAACTTTGCATAGTGAGTTTATGAATTTAAAGAATGCTGCTCTGTTGAGCATTGATGTGGCAGATACTGCTGATAAAATTACCTATGGCTGAGGTCAGTGTTTCTATTTTGGTCAAGCTTCAAGAATGGCATATATAGCTTGGTCATGCTAGCCGTTTTGTCCTGGGAATAATTTTACTCCTGCCCATCATGTTAAGCTTGTCTTTAACAACACCAACATGTTGGCAGACAAAAGTACATGGCTTGAAACTGAAAATGGACCCCCAGATAGAGTTATTAAATTAACAGGCTGGCAAGCCAAGAATGGGTAAGATTCTGCACAGAGCCTTACCAACTTAAGACAGAAATGCATTGCTTTTGATAATGCATATTCCACGAAGGGTAAGGAATGCAGTCTTGTCAGAATGACTAATACAGGCTCAGTCTTGTTTATGAAATAAAAAAGGGGGAGAGGCAGAGAGCTTTTGGGGCTGCTTGGCAAAAATCTGACATGGGCCAAGGACAAGGAAATGGACTGCTTGACAGGAATATGAATTGGCCAAGGACAAGGAAGTGAGCTTCAGCAGGATTCTGACATTAGCCTAGAACAAAGAAATAATTTCAGGCAGGAATCTAAATATTAGGCTAGAACAAGGAATTAGGCTTCAGACATGAAAATAACTTTAGTCTAGGACAGGGAAGTAGGCTCAGATATTTTGGTCATCCTGGTAAGCCCTTAGAAACAGTGATCATGGAAGTGTTCATGGAATTTTGTTTATCGCATTGATTGTTCTTTGACTATTCATGTTTATAGTCTTGCTTGTTCCTTGACTATTTGCATTGTATTGCAAGTTCCTCAACCTAGAACTGACCTTAATACTTGCATGTAATTAAAATGATATGAAAGTAAAAAGGAGGAGGGGGAACAGGATGGGGGTTTCTAGGGAGGGGAAATGGGGAAAGCAGATGACATTTGAAATGTAAGTAAATAAATGGGACTTCATAAAATTGCAAAGTTTCTGTAAGGCAAAGGACACTGTCAATAGGACAAAACAGCAACCAACAGATTGAGAAAAGATCTTTACCAATCCCACATCCGATAGAGGACTAATATCCAATATATACAAAGAACTCAAGAAATTAGACTCTAGACAACCAACTAACCCTATTAAAAAATGGAGTAAGGAGCTAAACAAAGAATTCTCAACTGAGGAAATGCGAATGGCCGAGAAGCACCTAAAGAAATGTTCAGCATCCTTAGTCATCAGGGAAATGCAAATCAAAACAACCCTGAGATTCCACTTCACACCAGTCAGAATGGCTAAAATAAAAAACTCAGGTGATAGCAGATGCTGGCAAGGATGTGGAGAAAGAGGAACACTCCTCCATTGTTGGTGGGATTGCAAGATGGTGCAACCACTATGGAAAACAGTCTGGCGGTTCCTTAGAAAATTGGACATATCACTACCTGAGGACCCAGCTATACCACTCCTGGGTATATATCCAGAAGATGCTCTAACACATAACAAGGACATATGCTCCACTATGTTTATAGCAGCTTTATTTATAATAGCCAGAAACTGGAAAGAACCCAGATGCCCTTCAACAGAGGAATGGATACAAAAAATGTGGTACATTTATATAATGGAATATTACTCAGCTATTAAAAACAATGAATTTGATAAATTCTTATATAAATGGATGGAACTAGAAAATATCATCCTGAGTGAAGTAACCCAATCACAAAAGAACATACATGGTATTCACTCACTGATTATTGGATTTTAGCCCAGAAGCCTGAAATACCCAAGATTCAACTCACAGACCACATAAAGCTCATGAAGAATGATGACCAAGTAGGGGGGGCTTCAGTCTTCTTAGAAGGAGTAACAAAATACTCAAGGGTGCAAATATGGAGACACAGTGCAGGGCAGAAACTGAAGGAGAGACAGACCATTCCACCTGGATATCCATCCTATGTGCAGTTACCAAAGGTAGACGTTGATGTGGATGTCAGGAAGTACATGCTGACAGGAGCCTGATATAGCTGTCTCCTTAGAAGTCTGCAAGAGTCTGACATACTCAGAGGCAGAAGCTCACAGCTAATCATTAAACTGATCATGGGGTTCCCAATGGAGAAGATAGAGTGAAGGCTGAAGGAGTTGAGAGGATTCGCGACACCATGAGGAAAGCAACAATCCCAACCAACCAGAGCCCCCAGGGTCTAAACCACCAGCCTGGGAGCGCTTAGGGAGGGACCCATGGCTCCAGCCATATATGCAAGGGAGCTATATATAAGTGGGAGAAGAGATCCTTGGTCCCATGAAGGCTGGACATCGTGTGGGGGGGATATTCGAGGGTGGGGAGGTGAGGTACGGGGGAGGGTGGGTGGGGGTACACCAACGTGGAGGCAGGTGCATGGGGGAAGGGATAGTGAGTTCCTGGGAGGGAGGGGGGAAATGGGGTAAGGAGAGAATATCTGAAATGTAAAAAAATTTCCAATAAAAAAAATAAATTATCCAATAAAAAAAAAAGCAGCGAGCTCTCTAAGTCCTAGAGCATGGACAATCTTTCTATTGCCAATGCCATTTTATACTTACAGGTAGTGAGATCAATGCACGGGAACTTTATGGACACATAGTCTTTTGAAATGATCATAATTTTTCAGCATAGAGTAAAGAAAAGATGTACTGTGCTTTTATTTTCTATTCTTTTGGTAAGTTACATAGTAGAGGCTATCAGTTTATGTATGTGTGTCAATATCCTTAACACACAGGTCACTCAGTAGGGCAGTGAAGAGTCAATCTGAGAGGAAATTGGGCACAATCCTTGCCCCCTCATATTCTCTGAACGTTTTCCTGTTAACAGTTTCCCTCATGCCCCTCTCTCTCCACCACTGAATCCTCAATGGCTTTACAAGCCATATGAAGCCTTATTCCCTCTGATTCCTATCTATAAGGAAGTGAATCAATGGAGACTTGGCTTTCACCTTCGAGAGATATTAGCTTCTGCGATGCAGCAATAACAAATGGACTTTGATCCAGGAAGAACATAGCGTATTGTTTATTATGGAAACAACTATGCAGAAGAAGATTAGAATGGCATAGAAGATTGGGTTTAGCTAAGAGGGCAGTGATGGTTCAAAGACATGCTCATACAACAGAGAAACTCAAACGAAGTAATAGATATTGGTTAGGTGGTGGCAAGAGATACTTCTGTGGGTGATGGACAAAGGCAAGGCTGCTTTCAGAAACCGAGTGGTGTCACAATGTTTTCCCACAAGTGCAAACCCAGATGTTGGAAATTTGGAAAGCATGAATCCAGCCATGACTCAAACCATAACCTAAACCCTTGAAGAAACTACAGAGTCCTGATCTTTGCCCAGCCTGGGGATTTCAGACCCATATTCAATTTTTTTTATTGGTTATTTTATTTATTTACAATTCAAATGTTCCCTTCCCTGTTTCCCCTTTGCATATCCCCTATTCCATCCCCTTCCCTGCTTCTGTGAGGGTGATCCCCCACCCACCCACCTCACCACCCTAGCATTCCCTATGCTGGGGCATCGAGCCTTCATAGGACCAAGGGCCTCTCCTCCCATTAATGCTAGATAAGGCCAACCTCTGCTACTTACACAGCTGGAGCCATGGGTCCCTCCATGTGTACTCTTTGGTTGGTGGTTCAGTCCCTGGGATATCTTCGGGGTCTAGTTGGTTGATATTGTTCTTCCTATAGGGTTGCAAACCCCTTCAGCATCTTCAGACCCATATTCTTAAATGTGTGAATCAAATGATGTAAGATTGCAAAGCAAACCAACTCCATTGAAACACCATCGTCCACATGATCCAGACATGAGAGGGAATGGGGAAATGACAGTATTTACTTCATTAACAATGTGTCATTTGAACTGATTCCTTTGTAATAGTCAAGGAGCCACATCAGAGGGTATCGAAGTGCTGGAGACGATGTGTGACTGGAAAGAGATGCCAGAAGAAGAAAAAGTTATGAACAGACACCGATTTAACATAAGCTGTGAGAGCAGTCTTCTTCCCTGGATCTTAGTGCCACCATCTGAATTCAGCCACTTCGTTTTGGATTATCTCTTCAATTATCTTATCTCTCTGACTTAATTGATCCATACTTATCTCCTTGTACAAAGCTCAATTCCAAGTGGATCAAGGACCTCCACATAAAACCAGCTACACTGAAACTAATAGAAGAGAAAATAGGGAAAAGCCTTGATCATATGGGCACAGGGGAAAAGTTCCTGAACAGAACACCAATGGCGTATGCTCTAAGATCAAGAATTGACAAATGGGATCTCATAAAACTGCAAAGCTTCTGTAAAGCAAAGGATACGGTCAACAGGACAAAGCGGGAACCAACAGACTGGGAAAAGATTTTCACCAACCTTACATCTGATAGAGGGCTAATATCCAAGGTATACAAAGAACTGAAGAAACTAGATTCCAGACCATCAAATAACCCTATTAAAAAATGGGGGTAGAGAGTTGAACAAAGAACTCTCAACTGAGGAAACATGAATGATTGAGAAACATCTAAAGAAGTGCTCAGCATCCCTAGTCATCAGGGAATGCAAATGAAAACAACACTGAGATTCCACCTCACACCAGTCAGATTGGCTAAGATCCAAAACACAGGTGACAGCAGATGTTGGCGAGGATGTGGAGAAAGAGGAACACTCCTCCATTGTTGGTGGGATTGCAAGCTGGTACAACCACTATGGAAAGCAGTCTGGCGATACCTCAGAAAATTGAACATGGTGTTACCTGAGGACCCAGCTATACCCCTCCTGGGTATATACCCAGAAGATATTTCAACATACAACAGGGCCACATGCTCCACTATGTTTATAGCGGCCTTATTCATAATAGCCAGAAGCTGGAAAGAACCCAGATGTCCTTCAACAGAAGAATGGATACAGAAAATGTGGTACATTTACACAATGGAGTACTACTCAGCCATTAAAAATAATGAGCTCATGAAATTCTTAGACAAATGGATGGAGCTAGAAAATATCATCCTGAGTGAGATGACCCAATCACAAAAGAACACACATGGTATGCACTCACTGATAAGCGGATATTAGCCCCAAAACACACAATACCTAAGATGCAACGCATAAACCTCATGAAACTCAAGAAGAAGGAGGAAGACCAAAGTGAGGGTGTTTTTGTCCTTTTTAGAACGAGTATCAAAAGATTCAACCAGAGCTCCCAGGAGCTAAACCTCCAGCCTGAGAACAGACCGGCAAGCTGTCCTCTGAGAGGCTCTAACCAGCAGCTGACTCAGACAGATACAGACATACAGAGCCAAACAGTGGATGGAGCTTGAGGACTCTTAAAGAAGAATAGGTGGAAGGATTGTGGGCCCTAAGGAGATAGGAACTGCACAGGAAGGTCAACAGAGTAAACGAACCTGAACCCTTGGAGCTCTCAGAGACTGACTCACCAACCGTGGAGCATACCTAGTCTACACAGATCTACCTCCATGGGCTGAACCTAGGCCTCCCTGCACATATGTTGTAAATGTGCAGCTTGGTTTTCATGTAGGTCTCAACATCTGGAGTGGGGGGCTATCCCAAAACATGCAGCCTGTATATGGAGTACGGTCTTCAAAAAAAAAAACAGTTGTTCAGTTATTCATGGAATATTATTTCTTTTATATCTCTTTATTCAGTTTGCAACTACTTCAATGAGAATTTTTGTATGTATATTCATGAGGGATATTGGACTATAATTTATATATTTTTGTTGGGTCTACACTTGATTTCACTATTTCAATATTATTTGCTTTGTGAAGGAAAAAAAAAAAAAAAAAAAAAAAGCCCCTAGCTTACCCTACATCTAAGCATCCAGAATCACCCCCATAATACTAAACAACTGCTTCATTTATGCTTCTGGAATTACAGCCAGGGCTCAAGTACAGTGGAGCGTTTTAGTCTGAATTAAGCCTTCTCAGCACATGGCGCTGGTCAGTTTTCAATCATAATGCAACCAAGTGGAGCCACTTACGTTTCCTCGCTTGGTCCTGACACAAGCCTGTCTAGCTTTTCTTCATCCTGTTCTACCAATTTAGAATTGTTTTTGCCCCATTTCCAAATACCTTGTAAATCCTACCTATGTTAGAAGTTTAAGATCAATCTCTACCAAATATAAGAGGACAAACGTTTTCTTATTTTTGAAATAATGATTAGCTGCATCCTTCACAAGCAAAAGTTTATCAGTAAAAAAACATTTAAAAATTTGTGAATGGAAGGAGATTAAACATGGTGCTTTGGAGAACACCTAATACCATAAATTAGTTAATTAAGGAGACAGGGTTACACTCACTGTGTTTCAGCAGACTAAAACTTATTTTATACATATATTCATATGCTTTAATTTACTAGCCCTTGTTTTTTATGTCATAACCTCGTCATTACCATTATCTCCTCACTTTGAGATGGTATTATGAGAAGAAGATCCAATATATTGGTCACAGTGAATCTCACAGCAGTAAAGTGAATACCATCATTTATTTATTTATTTATTTATTTATTTATTTATTTATCTATCTATTTATTTATCTATTATTTATTTATTATTTATTTATTTATTTATTTATCTATTTAGATTTTTACAGTGAGGGGTTTTGAAAGGTTAGTTCTACATAGTTTTAACTGGGGATTTTATTTTCTAAAATATTGCCTGCCTGTGACCTACATGAGATTCTGGATGGAAATTCTCATGCCAACCAACGCCAGCTTCCCTGTTCCCATAGCACCCATTATAGAACAATGCAAGTCTCAGAGCTGCTGATCATATCAGAACTGACGAATTCACCGTTCCCTATGAATTATTCAGAAGCAATTTCAACTTAGCAGAAATGAATTTCCCTTCCACGAAAAGGCAAGTTTTGGTCATTTTCACTTTAAAATCACCTAATGATATTGAAGACCAAATAGACAGATACAGAATATTTATTGGGAAATTTCTTCTTTGAAGGCCAAACTGACCTAAATTCATACCTCTTTGCTGGATTCAAATGCAACCTGATATCTGGATGAAAAGAACTGGAGGAGAATTAATATTAAACTGACCTTGAGCTCTCTCTATTTCTGATTTAAAAAAAATCTTCAAAATGCAGATGTTGCTTCTGTGATTTCAGAGATTATTTTTTTTTGCATAGCTTGGCCAGGGACTCCATTTCCAAGCATTTTATTTGAAGATTATTTGACTAGCACTCTGTGTAACTCATTCAGTACTGTAATTTCTCACAATCTAACGCATTCATCTGTCCACCACACAAAATGGCAGAGCATGCAAAGAGATTTCAGAGCCCCAGCCTGGCATGCCTTGTCATTGGACTTGGCCAAAGCAAGCTGGAGATGTCGGACTGGGACATTGTGCAATATGTAGGACCAAGATGACTCAGTGTAAATGGAAACACTATCTTTGTTCTGAAGCGAAAGGGCAGATCTGCAAGCGGATACTCTTCATGTAAACAATGAGGACAAACCTATCCCAAAGGGAAAATAAAAAGGACAGTTGCACCTCGTGGGTAATTTCTCTTAGTAGTCTGCTCTTGAGTGTTTGCCCCGTGACTTTCTTGTGATAGATAAAGGCATTTTAGTTGACTGACTCTCCTTCTGTTGAAGTAACAAATATTTTACTCAAGTGAGAGGCAGCTATCCCCACAAGAAGAGCCATAGAATGATCTTGCCTAATGATGATTTTTGGTTTGAAGTCTCTGAAGAATAGCGGTTTCATAGTCTTTGAAAAGGGTTTTCAGGCATCTGGACCAAGATTTACAAAGGCTCTGTTGTGAGTTACAACTTGTTAGAAAGTTCAGGACCAGAAAAGTCAGGGGTGGGATGGGGAGCACCCTCTTAGAGACAAATGGGAAGGGGGAAGGGATAGGGATTTGCAGAGGGGAGACTGGGAAGGGGGACAACATTTGACATGTAAATAAATAAAATAATCAATTAAAAAAAGGGAATGAAATCAGATCCTCTCCTTTCCTGCTCTTTGAGGATATAAGAAATAAGAAAAACATCATTAAGTTTGTCTGATGACCACATACCAACCAAGCAGATAACCTGACCTTTTCCTTTGATTATTGGAGTTGATAAATAGAAGGGTTAGCAAACATCCCAATACTTAATTAAAAATAGGAGGTAGGTAAACAGTCCAAATTTACTTTAGCTTATTTTGTTCAGAATCTACCTTCCAAGGCAAATATGAACAGGCCAGTGCACACAAAGATTCCGGTGATGTTCTTTATTATCTTTAAAGCACTTGCTGTGTCATTGGCATCTTCTGCAGCAGCAGTGGGCAGGGCAGCTTTCCTACCCTCTGAGTCAGGCCTCTTCCTCACTGAGCCCCAAGTCCAGGACCAGATGAGGGCTCAACGCTTCAAGAGTTAGAAACAGGACATCCCTCATCTCAAAACTACACCATCCACAGAAAAAATATTGTGGCCCCAAAAGTGCTTGAATGCCCCAACTTTGCTCAAGTGCAGAAAGGGTTCTGCCTCTTTGCAGATTAGCAGGTCAAACATCACCAACATTATTAGTTCTTTAAGATAAAATCAAGGCTCTCTTAACACTAGTTTTGTGTATGTGTGTGAATAATTTGTGCCAAGGAAGGTTTACTCCTGTCCCGAAATGTCGCCTTGCAGGGAAACGCCCTCTTAATACTGTATAAGTAGTTCTAACAGGGCATTGCCACAGACACAAGGCTCATCCAGTCACCTGACAGACACCCTTTCAAACCAGAAGTGGCTGACTGTGTCACTGCCAACAGGGAAGTCACTGTGGAACGTGCCTGAGCCTGTAAGCTAGTATCAGCAGGGGTTCCAAAGCGAGCAGCTGCCTAACTTAACTAACGGGTTTATGCTGTATCCTCTTTAGTACTCATTTTCTTCTTTTCTTGATTAGTTCTCTGTTTTCTTCCAGCATTTTACAAGACTTGTGTTTCTAAAGACTACTACTGGTAACTTTGAAAACTAACTGTGAGTAAGCTGCGCCACCTACCGGGCATCGTCTAAGTTACACCGAAGGGTCTATGGAAGGAAGATAAAGACTTGAGAAGATATTGAGAATCAGAGTGAAAAAAAAAAAAAAAGAATCCAGAGTGAATGCGTATCTTCAAAGCCAACCGCTCCCGTCTTTCTGAATGTGTACTTCTCCACTATGTATTTCTTTTGTTTTTTTCCCTGTGAGCTCAGAAAATGATGAGCTCAACTTTTACTTAAGAGTTTTCTTATCTTCTTGTAAAAGACTTTTTTGTAAGCCCAACTTCTTAAAACTAACTGAACTGACTGTTGGGGATGAAGACTAAAGGCAACAGTAAGGGGTTTCCAACTGTACAAAACCAGACTTTGGCAGGGAACTCAAACATGGAATGAGTAGGGTGTTTCTAGCAGAGTCTGCCCTCACTGCACTGCAACTTCATTGCAGTTTTGGTTTTGAACATAGATGAGCACTTGGATCTCTGCGTGCCAATTCACCATCCAGTGCCAACAAACACTGTCCCGAGCACCTCAGCCTCAGATCTGAGACTACTGTGTATTAGAAGTTGCAGTGTATTAGAAGCATGGAGTTTTCTGTTCTTACATTAGTTCAGGGATATAATTTAAAGTTTTCTGATTAATATTTTTATCATCATTCCTTAGATATGAAGTTTTATCTTTAGAATTGTGATAGAAATTTGTGATTTTAAAATTTCTTTGTTTCAGTTACTGACTTGAATTTTATTAGAAAATGATAGCTGAGTTTTGACTTGTGATTAAAGACAGAATTTTCCAATAATTCTGAAATGGCCCTTAACATATTTTTGCCATTTTGAACTTTTATTCATATAAAACAACAATTTCATCATTCATCATTTTAAACCAAAATGTAAATCAACTCAGGAAAAAAATTAAGTTTTTACATACACTGGTGCATGAAATATTAAATTATTTTTCTCCTCCCTCCTCCTCCCTCCCCCTCCCTCCCTCCCCCTCCCTCCCTCCCTCCCTCCCTCCCTCTTTCTCCTCCCCTTCCCTCCCTCCCTTCCCTCCCTCCCTCCCTCCCTCCCTTCCTCCTCTCCCTCCCTCCCCTCCCTTTCTTGATGCCGGGTCTCACCATGTAAACCTGGCTGCCCTAGATCTTAATATTTAGATCAGGCTGGCTTGAACTAACAAAGATCCAGTTGCCTCTGCCTCCCAAGTGCTGAGATTAAAGGAGAACACCAGCCTCACTAAGACTGAAATTTTAAAATGTAAAACTAAAGGCTCATATCCACCTTATTTATATGAATATTTGCTTTCATATTTAATAAGCAGCAAAATTATTTGTATTCTAAGAAATTGTTTTAGAATTAATTTCTTTATGACTTACCACCAGTAAGTGTTTGGTCTGTATATCTTTTTATGTACTTTTCAACCCAGAGAACCATAAAAAATTTGGGGGTGGAAGTGAGACCTTATTGGAAAAAGTTTAAGAAGCCCTGTACTGAAGGGCGCTGTCAAGATATGTGAGTAGTTGGGAAGAAGGACAGAGAAAGCCGAGATTTGGAGAGGAGGTACAAAGGAAGCCTTGACATATGACCTGGGAGGGTTTTAGGTCAGAGTTTATAGTCTCCAACTACAATTGATTTTTGAGTAGGCTCAAAATTGGAACCAAAGTTCTAGGGTGGAAGCATGATATTATAGGAAGAAATTCCTAGGACCTCTTAGAAAAGGAAATCTGAATTTATTTCAATCTGACATATTTATTTATGAGATGGACACAGGGATTTTACTGAGAACAGGGTAAAATGAAAAGAGAAGATGAATTCTAACCCAATATTTGAAATTATGTCTCATACCCTGTAATAAGTGGTTTACCTGTTAACTTAACCCACATAGAACACTATCAGGAAAATATTATTTCCTATTATGTGCTGGTAGCTCATGGCTTTTCCTCTGCTCCACCATTCCTGATCATTTGGGCATGCTCGTAGCTCCAACCCACATCTGCATTGCCAAGCAGGAGGGGTTGATTTACAGTTAAAATAAAAATAGGCATTAGATGGTCCTTTCAAAATTTTTGAATCATTAGAAAAGATAAATAGGAAGCTAGTTCTTAGAAATGCTTATTCAAGGGAATTTACGCCCTTCCCCAAAGATAATAGAGGTGACCATGTTTCACACAGGAAGGGAAAAAACAAAAACAAAAATGAAAACAAAAACACAGAGAAGTCAAACCAAGGAAAGGTCAGTCAGAAGGACAGATCCACCCACCTACTAAGGCTGCGTTTCCTAGAATGCTGCATGGAGTAACGTATCACTCAGCTGACTGAACTCTAGACTGCTTTTGCTTCATTCACAACTGCGGATGCAGCCTCTGCCCTTTGCCAGAGACTTCCACCTGGGTTTGGTCCTTTGCATTTCCCTACACACTTACGTTGGGTCTGGGTGACCTTGTGGCATATAACACCATCTACCTGTTCACATGACTAGCCTAACTGAATCTCATTCTAGATCTCTGTCAGAGTTCCAGTGCCATCACCACCACCTTCTCACCTGAGGTCTAGTAATCATATTTAAGGTGGCAAATAGAAATTTTAAGTATCTGATAGAAATCAACTAAACGGCTTCCTCCCACAGTCTGGCCAAGCCCATTCTTTGGCACTGGTTTTCCTCTGATGAATTTCAGCACTAGGCCCGACAGCTATGTGTTTTTCTGGTAACTGATAGTTAACCCGAAATTGTGACATAAATTCTTCATTGAGAGATTGTGGGTCGGCAAAGCTAGCCTGACCTTTCAAGCTCACACTGTCCTATTTTTCCACTCTGCCCACATGTAGTTGTTTAACGTGATGGATTTGGAAAGCACAGGGAAATGCAGCTTAGTGCCAGAGGACTTGACTCCTGGGCACGAGGCTGCATCACCAGAACAGGAGGAGGAAAGAGCATAGTATAAGTTTGTGATCCACTTGCTTTGAATAAAAGAAAATACAAATGAATAACCCTCAGTTGCAAGAGATATTTAAGATACACAAATGAAACGATCTGATTCCATGCACTAAATTTTGTTTCCTCTTCAAAAGAAACTCTCTTCTCACTGTGTGCCATGACACAGTCTAACTACTCCTCCAGGATGGTGAATAGCACAGCTTTTGTAAAACGAGTCTAGAATTTTAAGCAAAACAGTGCCTTCTCTCTATAAGCACCCAAATCCTCGTGTATGCCATGCCTCCTTGTCCTACACACACCCACGTTTGGTTTTGTGCATAGAAATTCATAGGACACAACAAACAATGATTTCTTTTGTTTAACACACAAGGATTACCCCGTTTGTTTTGAGCCTGTTTGGAAATTCAGCCATATCTTTTATGTAGTCCAATCTTCTGTGGTCAACTGATGGAATAAAACAAGCTACTTTTTAAACACATGATAAATTATATCTGTCTGTTATCCCTCTTCTTTTGTACCTCTATTTTTTCTCTGCTTGATTCTTGTACCCCATGACAGCATTCACATCTAAACTGGTATTGAACAATTTAAATTTTATGAGGAAAACAGGTCTGCCCTTCTACCACCTGCCATCTGAGCTTCACTGATGGTGTCTAACACGCTAGACTTGATTAGTATCAATCTGACTGCTAGAAAAGGCCATCTAGAGACTGCCCTACCTGGGGATCCATCCCATATGCACCCACCAAACCCAGACACTATTGCTGATGCCAAGAAGGGCTGGCTGACAGGAGCCTGGTATAGCTGTCCCTGAGAGGCTTGCCAGAGCCTGACCAATACAGAGGTGAATGCTTGCAGCCAACCATTGGACTAAGCATAGGGTCCCAAATGGAGTAGTTAGAGAAAGAACTGAAGGAGCTGAAGGAGTCTGCAACCCCATGGAAGAACAACAATATCAACCAACCAGACCCCCAGAGCTCCCAGGGACTAAACTACCAACCAAAGAATACACATGGAGAGACCCATGGTTTCAGAGCACATGTAGCAGAGGATGGCCTTGTACAGCATCAATGGGAGGGGAGTCCCTTGGTCCTGTGGAAGCTTGATGACACAGGATAGGGGAACGATAGGCCACTGAGGTCAGGAGTGGGTGGGCAAGGGGGGGAGCACCCTCATAGAGGTAGGGGCAGGGAGGAGGGAATAAAGGGCTTATGAAGGGGACACTGGGAAGGGGGATAACATTTGAAATGCAAATAAATAAAATAACCAATGAAGAATGAAAAAAGAAAAGAGGTGGTCCTGGTAAATAAGGCTTTAAGGTAGACATTTAATGGATGACCCTGGAAGCAAGGGTACCGGGTCAAGGGTTCACAGGGACAGAATAGGAATCTCCAGCACTCTTTTCTTGTACATATAACTGAAACCAAATTGCAGAGAATACAACAGAGAGAAAGACTTATGGAGAATCTTGATAAAGAAATGAATAGACATAGAGGTTAATATGACTGTTATTAGTATGTTCCAAAGAAATAAAGGCTAGATTGATAACTTCACTATAAACAAGAGGCTGTAGATGAGAATTAAGTGGGAAATAAAGTTGAAATGGAAGGTTTAAATGAAAAACTTTGAGGAGCAAATAAGCTATTAACTGTAGCTTGGAAGTGAGCCAAAACCACACATGGCTCTCAGAGGAGGCCGTTCTTTTAGATTTTTCTTGTTTCTGTGGATAAGTTAGCTTCATAGTGTCACAGAAAAGACACTACTCAAAATATTCCTTAGAGAAATGGTGGCCAAATCAAAGATTTTGTAACTAATTTTAAAATCAGAAAGTAGAGGGGGAAAGATAAGGTGACTGATGGTCACTCAATAAACAGTGCTATAACAGAAGAAGAATGATCTGAGGTCACATGTTTGAAGATTCAGAAAAGAAAGAATTATAAGAGAACATGGTAAAAAATATAGTTAAAAAAGGAGTGCGTATGGTCTATGCGTATAAAGAACATTAACATCTCATAGGTTTATAATCTGCATATAACTAAAATACATGGCATTATGAACGTATTGCATAAGACATGGTTAGATTAAATGCCAGAATGTCCATTAAATAGTATACATACTCTTAGAACACACACACATATTGTTTTTGTATTAGGCTTTACCAGTTGAAACACTGCATGACAATCTTTTAGATAGGCAGTAAAATAATACAATAAAACTAATTTGTTGAAAGGAATAAAATGAAGAGAAATATTAGGAAGCATCTAATTGACTGATAGAAGACATTGATCACTTTGCCAAAAGGCAGTCTGGGTAATGTCGAGTGAGTTCTGTAAGAGCCAATCCATTAATGTGGGTTAATAGTTGAAAACAGCATTCAAAGACTGGGCTTTTAAACAGTGTACAAAGCTCAAGTCCAAGTGGAGCAAGGACCTCCACATAAAACCAGATACACTGAAACTAATAGAAGGTGGGGGAAGAGCCTCAAATACTTGGGCACAGGGAAAAGTTCCTGAACAGAACACCAATGGCCTATGCTCTAAGATCAAGCTCTAAGATCAAGAATTGACAAACAGGACCTCATAAAATTGCAAAGCTTCTGTAAATCAAAGGACACTGTCAATAGGACAAAATGGCAACCAACAAATTGGGAAAAGATCTTTACCAATCCTACATCTAGTAGAGGGCTAATATCTAATATATACAAAGATCTCAAGAAATTAGACTCCAGACAATCAAATAATCCCATTAAAAATGGGGTACAGAGCTAAACAAAGAATTTTCAATTGAGGAAACTCGAATGGTGAGAAGCAGCTAAAGAAATGTTCAACATTCGTAGTCATCAGGGAAATGCAAATCAAAACAACCGTGAGATTCCACCTCACACCAGTCAGAATGGCTAAGATCAAAAACTCAGATGATAGCAGATGCTGGCGAGGATGTGGAGAAAGAGGAAACTCCTCCACTGGTGGGATGGCAAGGTGATACAACCACTCCGGAAATCAGTCTGGCAGTTCCTCAGAAAATTGGACATAGCATTACCTAAGGACCCAGCTATACCACTCCTTGGCATATACCCAGAAGATGCTCCAACATATAACAAGGACACATGCTCCACTATGTTCATAGCAGTCTTATTTATAATAACCAGAAACTGGAAAGAACCCAGAAGTCCTTCAACAGAGGAATGGATATAAAAAAATGTGGTACATTTACACAATGGAGTATTACTCAGCTATTTTTTTTTTCTTTTTTTTTGTTTTTCGAGACAGGGTTTCTGTATAGCCTGGCTGTCCTGAACTCACTCTGTAGACCAGGCTGGCCTCGAACTCAGAAATCCGCCTGCCTCTGCTCCCAAGTGCTGGATTAAAGGCGTGCGCCACCACCGCCCGGCTATTACTCAGCTATAAAAACAATCAATTCATGAAATTCTTAGGCAAATGGATGGACTAGAAAATATCACCTGAGTGAGATACCCAATCTCAAAAGAACACACATGGTATTCACTCACTGATAATTGGATATTAGCCCCAAAGCTCACAGTACCCAAGATACAACTCACAGACCACATGAAGCTCATGAAGAAGGAAGACTAAGTGTGGGTGTTTCAGTATTTCTTAGAAGGAGTAACAAAATACTCACGGGAGCAAATATGGAGACAAAGTGTGGGACAGAAACTGAAGGAGGGGCTGTCCAGAGACTGCTCTACCTGGGTATCCATCCATGTGCAGTCACCAAAGGCAGATGCTGATGTAGATGTCAGAAAGTGCATGCTGACAGGAGCCTGATATAGCTGTCTCCTTAGAGGTCTGCCAGAGTCTGACATATTCAGAGGTGGATGCTCGCAGCTAACCATTGAACTGATCACAGGGTCCGCAGTGGAGGAGTTAGAAGACTGAAGGAGCTGAAGGGGTTTGTGGCCCCATGGGGAGAGCAGCAATTCCAATCAACCAGAGCTCCCAGGGTCTAAACCACCAGCCTGGGAGCACATAGGGAGGAACCCATGGCTCCAGCTGTATATGTAGGGGAAGATGGCCTTGTTGGTCATCAGTGGGAGAGAAGGTCCTTGGTCCTGTGAAGGCTGGCTGCCCCAGTGTGGGGGAATTTCGAGGTTGGGGAGGTAGGAGTGGGAGGGTGGGTAGGGGCACATCCTCATAGAAGCAGGAGGAGGGAGTATGGAATAGGGGGTTTCTGGGTGGGGAGGAAATGGGGAAAGGGGATAACATCTGAAATGTAAATAAAATATCCAATAAAAATTAATTAAAAAAGGTGTTACAGTGAAAGAGATGAGATGAGACTAGTAGAATAGCTGAAGAATGTTTAGTCTGTTTATAATTAGCATCATCACAGATATAATTGGATTTTAAAATGCTATTATTATTTTGCTTTCTGTATTCTTCTTCTGTACTTTCATCTTGTCTGGGAACTCATCACCCTCCTTCCTGAAACTGCAATTTTGTCTAATTTTATGACACATTTTCCCCTGGACTTTGTTTCTACTTCTCTGGTTGTCTTTCTTTGCAGCCCCTCAAAGCTCAAGGTTAAGATGAATCCTTTAATGCTTTCATCAACTATTATAGCTGAATGTATTTACTACCTACCATATTATAACATATACATTGAATATATAGCATATATATTCAATATATATAGAGCTTGTAGCTCTAACCTTGATTACTTTACAAAGGCATGCTAATCACACCGACAACCACAATAATACATTTGTTCAACGTAGACTTCAGATCATATACTCATTTGATCTGCTCTAGTTCAGTGAATTGTTAGATTTTATCTCGCCAATCATTCTTTCCAGGAAACTCCGAGTCATCCATGTAAACCCATGTTTCTTGGGTTCATATGATGAAATCTAATCCTTATTGAGAAGGAATTCGGAGGTAGGATTTCTGAAGATTATGTCACAAGAGTGATCCCTCCAGAATCAGATTAGGTATATCAAGCTACCAAAACTCTCCTTGTCCATGTGAAGACTCAGTGAGAAGATAGCCCTGAAACAAGCAGGAAGTGAGTCCTCAGCAGAGCTGTGAATCTGCTGGTGGTTTGCTTTAGGATTTAGTAGCCCCCAGCACTGTGGAGAATACTAGTTTGCTGTTTATAACGGTACCAGTTGGCAGGATTAGATAAAATGGGTTACCATTCTGCCAATCACCCAATCCTGTTGATTCCTGTCCTTAACTTTAGAGTATTCAACCTAACAGGACTATGCTCCTGTTGTCCTCTAAATCATTTGCAGCAAAGACAATTAGAATAAGCTTGAGAATGTCCCACCACCTGGGGTATTCTCTGGGTTTCTGTTTTAGTTGAAAGAACTCCCCAAACCCCTGCTTTTATCCGCGGTCCCTGTGTGGCTGCCTTCTGCTTATTTTGTAGACTCACATCCTTCCTTCCTTCTTGCTCTCCCCCTTAGGCTCTGGCTTTAGCCACAGGAGAGATTTTTAAATTTCTGAAATGCAACACATCCTTTCTGTTTCTTATTCCCCCTCTCCCTCCCTCTCTTCCTCCCTTCCCTCTCTTCCTCCCTTCCCTCATCTTCTTCTTCCTTGCCTTCCTTCCTTTCCATTTTCTTCTTCCTTTCTTTCTTTTCTTTTTCTTTTTTCTTTCTTTCTTTTCTTTCTTTCTTTCTTTCTTTCTCTCTCTCTCTCTCTCTCTCTCTCTTTCTTTCTTTCTTTCTTTTATTCTTTCTTTTAAAATACAGCTTAGAGATCTCATATATCTTGGTTTTGGTTTTGGATAATAAATGCTTATCACAACTTTTTGTCTGGCTAACTTTTACTTAACTCTTGGGTCTTAGCTGAAATTTTACATTTCCTTGTACACACACACACATACACACACACACATCACCAACACACATAGCCACAACACCACACAAACAATACACACACTGACACACACTCACACACACACCAACATACACACAAACACACACAGACAATATACACATACTCACTTTCATACACACAAACCGCACACACACAACATACACACTCACACACATACACAACCAACCACACACACTACACACACAAAACACATACATGGCCACTTTCCCTCTCACACACACTCACAGACATATACAACCACACACACATTAATTATATCTTCACAATGTCTTCCTAGTGTATCCAAACTTTTCACCCTTTCCTAGTTGTCAACCTAGTTCTCAGTGTCTCCCAGCTTCTAATCATTCCTTACTCTCTGCTTTTTTTCCTTCCAACATGACGTTTTTATTGATTATCCAGATGTTTCACATATTTTGCCCTGATCACATTTACTTCCCTGTCTTTCCAGGACCAAAAAGAAGAAGAAGAAGAAGAAGAAGAAGAAGAAGAAGAAGAAGAAGAAGAAAAAGAAGGAGAAGAAGAAGAAAAGAGAAGAGAAAAAAAATTCAGATCCATATTGTATTACTCATATACTTACTGGAGCATGGTCAAACTCCCAGTGGCCAGCCTCTTAAAGAAAACTTGCTTTTTATTTTGCTAATAAAATCATTTCATTATGAATTCTGTACTATGTTGCTGCTAAGATTTCTCAGCAGAGGGCGCTAGAGGAACACTGTAAGGAAGGGAGGCTCTTGCTGTGTCCAGTCTCTACAGGGTAGGCCAGGAGTGTGAGTATGTGACCATCCAAAAGTACTTTGTTTCAGCCATATGCTAGCATATGCTGTCCCTCTGGGACCCTGCAGTTTGGGCAGAGTCTGTGGTCGCCTGCCTGTGATCCTTGCTATATGGATAAACTTGTGCAGGTCTCTGTACAACCTGATGTCCTGACTTTTGCTGCTTACATCCCTCTTCCCCAAGGTTTGCCTCCTTTACAGCACTTCTGACAGAGCCTTCACGACAAGGGCTTCTCATGTTCCAGGTCTCTCAGCCACACACGAATTTTCACATCTATGTTATAACTATGCACCAACCACCCACTGAAGGTTTCCTTGTGGCCCCTAAAAGGTTGATTCCTACCAGCAGTGGGGTTGTAAATTGCTCTAGCCTGGCAAACCAGTGAGCCTTATATTAATTAATTAATTAATTAATTAATGGCCTTCCATTTGATTAATTTCATTTTTTTTCCCTTGAACCCCAGCTTTGGAGAGGGGACAGACCCCTTCTGAGTTTGTCCTTCATGGGATATGCCTTCTTTGAAAAATTCTCAGTTATTTCCTACAGTTATTCTGTTATCACAGAGAGCTGTGTGGTTGTACTTCTTGATGCAAACAGACTGCTATAACTCTCCTCTCCGTCTATAGCTCTTATTTGTAATGCTGATCACAATTACACATGATTTGTGGATTTGTTTTCTTACATTGGCTTCTTACATGGAATTGTAAGCACAGACAGGGCAGACACCGTGTCTGTTTTGCTTTCTTCTGGATACTTGCATAATGTGTGGCATATAAAAAGTATCTAATAAATACTTGTTGCATGAATGACTTCTGAATGGGTGAGTTCGTTTTCTGCTAATTTATTCTGTTATGTCCACGGTATGCTTCATTAACTCTGCTCAAGCTTTGCTATCTATTTTGCAGATCAGACATGATGTGTTCTGGAATGTGTAGCGCTACAGCGCATCTGATTTGGGCTTTTAAAAATTGAAATAAAGTTATATTTTTATACTTTGGTTACATCAAAGGCTAATACAACAATGATATTCATAATCACAGTCTTCATATCAGCTTTTTCTTACTCTGTGTTAATCACAAGATCCATATCTTTCCCTCCTACATAGAAGACTAGAAGCAGATAAAAGTATTTTACATTTAACTAAGATTACTACTGTAGTTTATAATTTTCACATACCAGCCACGGCAGGCTTCATACTTTCAAACTGGCAAAAGTTTGATAGGTAATAAAAATAAGTAGGTAAGGAAATGAAGAATATCGTGGATTATGGTAAATGGTGTAGCATAGTCTTCTTCTGAATGTGTTTAATTCAGAGAGTCCACAGGAGTCAAAAGCAGTACCATACCTGACTTAGAACACTCAGATGGAACATCCTGGGACCCTTCGAATCTCAGAGATCAAGATCTTAAACAAGATGCATGACTCAGATGACATCTGGGGCCCTTCTGAATCTCAGAGATCAAAGATCTTAAAACAAGAGATGCATGACTCAGCAATGTCTCTTATTTTGCTGAAGAAGAGCATTGAAAATGAACGTCTACTGTGAGCCTTATTTTATAAGAGGGACAGGAATTGCCAATGCAGCCAAGACAGACAGCTCCAGGGTTACAGTCTCCAGAAGTCAATCCTTCCTTTTTTCTTTCTTTTTTATTGTTCATTGTCTGCTGACTTTAGTTTGGAATACACTTGGTTGTGATATTTACTCAGTTTACAAATTAGAATTTCCTTTAAACATTTCAAATGAAAACAAAAACAAAAACAAAACAAAACATGAAATTTCCAGGGCTGCACTCCTGCCTATTCAGGAGGTCAGGGGAAAGAGACTGTGAGACTGTACGCATAGTTCAGGAACTCCTGTATGCTCTGAAACATAGTGTACATGTTTCCACAGATTAGAAACTATGTCGATGGTTCCACAATGTTTTCTAGATTGAAAACTTCTTGTCTATTTTACTTTAATACTTAAGAAAATAGAAACAGAGGACAGATAGCAATTTCTCATCCTGTTTAGAGAAAATCCTATTTTCCTGCACTGGAGGGAGACAAAGTTTCTCAAAGGAGCTGCATGGTTGACTTCCCTACAAAAGGCAGAGCACTTGACAGTGTTCCACAAGTAAGTGGCTCATAATGCAGGAAGAGAAACCCCTACATAAGAGAACATAAATGATAATAACTCATCAGGAGATCATCTTTCACTTCCATAATGCACTGGTTACCTTACTAGCCTTTTATTTTCAGGAAGAAATTAAGTTTGTTTATACTTGCACACAAGTGCATGTTTACACACACACACACACACACACACACACACACACACACACACACAAGTAATGCAAAAAAAATGCAGAGGTAAAAAATAAGATTGTGTCATGAATGAGGGTTGTGGATGTCCCTGGAGTGAAGCCAACAGATACACCAGGTTTCGGGATGCACAGTGCATCCTTTGTTGAATGGGAGAGAGCATGCGCTCCGTATGACAGCGAGTCTATTTAGCTCCTGACAGCTGTTGAAAATATTTCCTGAGAAGATGGAATGTAGGAGTTCTCCATGAAATCTCTGTTGTCGTTATTAAGCATTTTTGCCATTGCTTAACAAAATTAGACACCGGATTAAATTGAACTGAGAAAACATACATGATAGCAAAATGTAAACTGTATTTCAGATTCATGTAAAGATGATCTCTCCAAGCACATGGGCCCATCACCCCAGATTCACTCAGTCACAAGCATCTGAGAGTAGAACTGCCTTAGCATAGGATCTGGGTTATTCCCTATGGGATCCCAGCCTCCCCCTGGAGTTAGACATTACTGTTCTCATAAAATCTGGAAAGAAAAATAGGTATTCCAGATGACTTGCCCAGCTCTCTGCCTCAAAAACCTCAAAAGCACAGAGTTCTGCCAACCATGGTAGACTATCTACATTGTTACCTGAAGAGCTATGTTTTAATCACCTACGTTTATTTACTAATGCTACTAGAAACTTAGTTTTGTTCTCATTTTTATTTTTTGTAGTGATAAGGAGATCTTCATGAAGGCTCAAAACTGAAGTAAACAGGAAGAAAGACATGCCTTGTTTTATGCAGCAGAAGAGGGCATACATTATACTTCTCTGACTTTTCAAAGAACAATTCCTGGACAGTCAAATGGGAAAGCACTTTTTCCAGAGTCCTGCAATACAATGTCTTGAACAGTAACTTTTGGACATGGGATAGTCCAAGGAGGTTTTCCTTCCCAGTGTTTTTCATTCTTACCCATTTCAGCTGTTAGCCCTCCTCACACTTTACCTTTCTGTGTTTGTAATAGAGAAGAAAGCCGTCATGCTTCAACACAAACCATCTCTTCCTCCAGCCCTTCACAAAGCCCGAGTGAGTTCTCTTATGCAGGTAACCACGGCAGGTGGGCCATGGGGTATTGGGACAGCGGCTGATGTCGGATGCCACCACCATAGTCAAGATGTCTGGACCTACAGGAATGAATTTGGGAGAGTTCAGTGGCTTGACATTTTATAATCTTCTGGAGGGGGCAGTGACTATGCAGAAGTAATGATTGGAAAAACAATCATGACTTTAAAAACAGAGAAACAGGACCCTACCATTAGAATAAACCAGGTCTCTTAGACATGCAAATTTTTATGAAAAAAATAAGAATTGGACAGTTACCTCTCTGTTGACTCATGTCAGTGGTGGGTCTGTGTCCCAGGTTTCCTGAACTGTATTAAACTCCTTCATCATAACCACAATTATCATAACCACATTGATTCTGATGACAGAGTCAAGTCTGTGTAATGTCACCAGTTATACTATCAAGCCAATTCCTTAAGCATTTTGATTAACTTCCTAAGAAGCATGTGAAGGTTTGCTCCACGATTCGATTTTGCTTTTATCTGCAACAGTTACCCTCCTTGATCTAAGCTCCTACTTACGTCTTTTGCTGAAACTGTCCCCCGTCAAAATTCCTTGAGTTGAGAAACAGGAGGTCTGGGAGGTCCTAGGTACTGACCCTTTTCTCTTTCCAGGTTAAGTCAAGACTTTACCCTAGCTTCCACTTACTGACTTACTGTCTTTCTTGGGAATGTCTTTTTTTTTTTTTTTTTTTTTTTCTGGACTTCCATGACACAGGACTGCTATAGAGTACAGCTTGTGGAAATTGTCTCTGTCCCTGTTAACATGAGGTCGCTGCCTACCCACTGTGTTTTGTTGCTGCCAGCGTGGACACCACACCCCTACCTTTTGATGCCTTGAGACAGCTCTCTGAATGCCAGCAGACAGACAGCAATCCTGACATGATTTGAAGACTGCAAATGGGGTATGACTTCATTTACAATTCCTCTGAGAGAGAGGCCACGTCCCTAAAGGAGGGCATTTGGCCTTGGCAGCGCTGACTTCATCATGATGGCTGACATTGAGATTACCGATCTGTTTAGAACTGTCTATGGAAATGGGGGTCAGCGAGGAGACTCATCTTCTCTAACTGACAGGCTCCAACCCAGGGGATCATTCCTGGCTGAGCCACATGGCCCTGAAAATAAAGATTTGTCCCAAAAAGGCTGACACAGTCTTAACTTTGGCAGCACGCAAAGTACCTTAGTAATTAAATAACTCTCAGTATGTCAAGATAATTCTTCATTGCCATGTAAATACATTTTAATTTATTGAACTGCCCTTAAGCTCCTGTCAAAAACACATCCAGAAAAATTAGAAGAAATGCTCCAGCTTCACTGGCAACCCACAAATGTCTTTGTCTTCGGACTACAGTCCCCAAAGAACTACACTCCTGGACTAATGTGCGTAGTTGACACATCTGCCAATTTATTTATGGACTGCAGCAGTGGGCTGCCCCTGAGGTCATTTTCCTCTTGCTTACACAGACTGCATGCTAGTTTCTCTGATACTGATCAGACTAAGCTTGTGCCTCAGCCTGGTCATAAACATAACTTGGTGCACCATGAAAAATTCTCTCTGGGGCAAGGATGCAGCTGCCTTTGCTGCAGCATGGTTTCATCATGTGAGAGGAACGTTGCTCATACCCAGAGTGAGGACATGAGCCTGATGCACTGGGAGATGCTGAGCTCCAAACAGCTGTCGGGAGACGGTGGTTTTATATTCTTCACCACATGCTCCTCAGGGCCCAGAGGACTCAGGCTTGACATTCAGAGAAGAGCCTGAACGAGAGTTTTAGACTTTTGATATTATGTTTTACATAATATCTGTAGCCATTATGCACTAAGGGTCCTGAAAATTCAAGGGTCAACATTTAAAACCTCCTGTGGTTATTTACTTACTAAGCCTGATATTAGGAAATGTCTTGATTTGATACTTAACAAACTAACAAACACCAGCCAGTGGTTTGTTCAACTCTGTTCCTTCATTCAGCACGAACCTTGGCATTCTGTATTTGTGGAAAGTTCTCAGATGACGTTCAAATACAACTTCAGTTGCAAGACTCCAGGAGGCCCTGCTGCTTGGCCTTTGCCACTGACTACAGTATTCTTCCTTTCTTTGACTATAGTTTAGTTTTCTTTGACCAAATTTATTTGTAACCCTAACATATCTCCTTAAAAAAATAAAAGAAAGAAAACAAAACAATTAGTTGCTTCCGTCCTCATTACATCTGCTTCTCAGTTTCCTGACCCTGGGGATGGAGGTGCATAACCATTGCCTTTATCTCCTGGACACTTACTTGCTTTGAGTAGTACATGGGATGAAGAATGCAGATAGATGAACTGTCTACAGACTGTGGTGAAAGAGTCAAGAAAACTGTCAGTTTCATAAGATAAAGGAGTTTTAAAACCTCCACTTCTGCCACCGACAACTCTTTAGTGACAGAGTCATTCAAAACTAAAAGCTCCCCAGAAATTTCTTCTTTCCTCACATGTTGGCCTATGTTTGGAAGTGTAGTATTCGGTGAGGTTATTGACAGCTATGGGGAACAGAAAAAATAATTTCTTTTTCTAATTCACACTCTCTCCTTGGCTCACTGTCTTATTATGCCACCAATCTTAAACTGTGTCAGAGTCGCACCTCCGCTGTCAAACAAACTCTACCACCCTTGCAAGTGACAAGGAGAAATGTGCAAGACAGTTCTGTCCCCGAGGGCGCGCGCCAGGGGCTGCAGCTGAGAATCAGGCCTCCAGGGGAACTTGTGTATTTGATTTTTCTAAAGCCTGTACTTAGTGAAGAAAAGTCCCCATGGAGCAAACACTGCCTGTTCACTGAGCTTCTGTGTGTTCCTTTACTCTGTATATTGGTGATTAAATGTCATCATATATAGAGAGCTGTGTATGTTGGTGATTAAATCTCTTTGAGTCTGCCAGCTATCAGCCCTGTACAGAGCAAAAACCATTGTCTGAGAGCAACCTAATTCAATAAAGACTCGGAAGAGTGTGAGGCTTAATCCCATCACCAAGGGCTGAGAGTTAAGGAAGAGGATCCCAAACTGAAGGCTGTCCTGGCCTGTTATAATGAGAACTTTGCAAAAGCAGGCAAACACACACAGCTCCAAAGAGCCACATGCAGTGTTGCCATTTTCGATATGACACCGAGTGCCTTTCAAACTCAGTTTTGTTTTCCTGTCTACAGAATAAAATTAACTTGTACAGATGCCTACAATCAGAATCCATGCCAAGGTCGATCAGGTATGTCCTACAGAACCACTGTATCTCAGCGACCCTGTTTGCTTTGCTCAGCTTGCTTTCACCGTCACTGCCTACAAATTTTAGAACAATGCTCCAGTCACAGTTATGTATAGTGGGATCCACCCAGGGAGCATCTCTTGCTGTTGTTAAGTCAAGGGCAGAGCGCCCATCATAACCTTCAATTATACCCCAGGATTGTCTTTGGAGTTCTGACTTCCTTGCTTTGCTTTTATTCTTTCTTAAAATACAGTAATTTATTTAATTATATTTTGTCTTTCATGCTAGGTTTCACAAAATGGGCTTGATATAGATAGGAATGTCACCATACTATCCTGTGTATATCTGCTTTATTTTACATAATGATGTCATGACATTTTTCTGTATGCCTGCCCCTTTTTCCACCTCCTATTTTGTTTCTTCCTGTCCTTTCTTTCTTTTTCTACTTGAAACCCTCTTTAAAAAAATTCTAACATGATGCTTCAAAATAGAAATACAGAGTCTGCGTGCATTACAACATAGGTTTACACGTTCCCCTAGTGATGCTCACCCAGACTGACTCTAATTCCTTGTACCACATAAAATACAAATGCTCTTGGATTTGTCCTTTATGTAGTTTGGGGGTTTATCTGTCCAGAAGTACAACTGCTAGGACCTAAGATTTATTAGGTACTTCACTAGGAAGCACAGACTGCTCTCTAAACTTTCATATCCCAGTAAGTGCATGAAAGTTCTCATTTTCTTACCATTATGCCAGTCAAAGCTGGCTGTTATATGACACTTTAAAATAATATGGAAATAAAACATCATCCTGTTGACAATTTACATTGTTTTTCTTTAGTGGCAAAGCTGGTCCATAATTTCTTTTACTGACACCAATTTTACTTAAAAATTGAGATCGGATACAACTGAAGTCCACCTCTGTATAAATATAATTTCAATCTGATAATAGTTGAGTGTCTTTTGAGCTTTCTAGTCCTTTGCAGATCACTAATCTATGTTCCTACAAAACAACTGTATTCTTGTATGTTACTTGAGTTTGTAATATACCTCTATATCTGCTACAAAACTTCTTTTGCCATCTTGCCATATTTAAAATAATGTAGCCTTTAAAGACATTTGCTTTTCTGTGTGTTTGTACGTAAGTTTTCCAAACCACCTGTATTAGTCAGGGTTCTCTAGAGTCACAGAATTTATGGGTAGTGTCTATAGAGTAAGGGAATTTGTTACGATGACTTAGTCTTTAGTCCAACTCCCCAACAATGGTCAGCTGTGAATAGGAAGTCCATGGATCTAGTATTGCTCAGTCCCACAATGCTAGTAGATTCCAACAGATGTGCTGGCAAGTAAATGCAGGCAGGCAAAGAAGAATGAACCTTTTTCCAATGTCCTTATGTAGGTCTTGAGCAGAAGGTGTGGCCCAGACTGAAGGTACCACATGCCTGGATCTTCCAGTTATTTTGTTTCCAGGATGACCTTGAACTCAGAGATTTCCTTGCCTTAGTCTCCTGGGTTTCATAGCCACTATGCCTCAAGATCTCCATTCAAGATCCAAGTCAGAAACTCATATCTCCCAGCCTCAAAATCTGGATCACAGGTGAGCCTCCCAATTTGGATTGTAGTTCATTCCAGATATAGTCAAGTTGACAACCAGGAATAGCCATTACACTACCCATTCATTTTAATTAAATTTTATTGTGATATTAGAAATTTTAGAGTGATTTTGGGAAAATTAAGATCTTTCCACTTTTCAACCTATGAATGCATAAAAATAGTGTTTATTTCTAGGCATTTAATCCCATCCACCATACAGGATTGAACCTAAAGCCTTAAACACAATATTCTAACTGATATATATATCTATTTTAGATCTTGCATGGACCTTGAATCATATTTTTCCACAAAGTTCTTCATTCTTTGATAGATTAATCTAAACACTTCAAATTTTTGTTGCTATTGTTAATCATGTGGAATTTCCCTTTTATTGTTAGTATGTTTTTAAAAAGTTAAGTTATTTTTGAGAATATGAATACGTCATTTACCCTTCCCTTTCATCTCACCAACTCCTCCCATATATCCTCCTTTGCTTTCTTTTAAAGTCATGGCTTCATTTTTCATTAATTGTTGCTCATGAATATATGCAGAACTTGCCCAGTCTCTGTGTGTATGTTTTTAGGGCTGTCCATAGATAACCAATTTGTATAGGAGATTTTATTTCTCTTTTAGTTGTAAGTTTTGGTCAGTTGTGATCACAAATTCTTCAGTAAGAATGATTGTTTATTCTCTGAATGTATACCATTGTTTCTCTTGCTTGTATTATATTGGCTTGGGCAGGACTTTTGCTATTATGATGAGCAGGCTTGTTATAAGTAGCACTGCTCTTGTTGATTGCAAAAGAAATATTTCCAAGGTTTCTCTGTTAACTATTTTTTGGTCACATGTATTTTTTGGTCATATGTCTGTTTTAATTGTTTTGGATTTTGGTTATACTATGGTTTAGAAATTAAATATTCTTCAAAATCTTATATGTTCAAAGATTAGTTGTCACTCTCTGGCACTGTTGGGAGGTAGACAACGTTAGGAAGTAGGCTTCAATGCAAGGAAGTTAGTTCATTGATGGTGGATCTTCGAGATGTTTACTGGGACTGTAAGCCTTTTTTTTTCTCTTGTGTGTTGCCTTCAGGCTCTGACAGGATGAGCAGCATCCTTTTGCCCATGTTACTGACACAACAGAAACCTCCACAATTCAAAGCATCAAGATCAAATAACCTTAAGCTGAAATCATGTTTGGAATATTAAAATTATACAATTGAATACAATTAAAGAATTCTTTGGCTCAGTATATAACTGATAAAATTAACAGGGACTTTAAAATGATTTCTTTACACCTATTTTCTATGTTTAAAGTGAAACTATTCTTTATATTTCTTCTTGGCAATGTGTTTTTATCTGAGATTACTTTAGATAGCCTCTCCAAAGTCATGAATGCCAACACCCTTTGCCATGCACTTACAATGAATAATCCTTTACCTGGATATTGCATTTGAGTTTCTTTAATGAGAATATTACTCCATAGTACTCTAGAATCTGCTGTTGTTAAAATCTCTGATTGCATTACAGGTCTTTTAGAGGTGATGCACTGTTTCCTCCTGGATGGTTAAACCATTTTCTTATTATCTTTAATATTCTTAAGTTACACTGCAGTTTGCCTGCCTAAGAGATTTTACACCAATCAGATAATATGTAAGCATTTTCTGAATTCTCTTTATTTCATTAATCCTGAAAACATTTTTGTCTTGTTTCTTATAATTTATTTTCATGGTCTAGGGAGATAGTTTGGTTGGTGAAGTGTTTTCTGAAGCAGAAGGACCCAAGATGATCTCCATAAACTATATTTTAAGAGCCTTATGCTCTACAGACTGACCTAGCTGGGCAACCAGAAACTGGCGTTTAAAAGCCATGCATGGTGGCATGTAGTTAGAATTCCAGCACTGAAGTAACAGGGAACAGAGAATATCTTGGGCTCACTGGCTAGTCAACCTTGTGGGTCAGTGATTTTCATGCCGCTGAGAGAGGCCCACTTTACAAAACAAGGTGAAGAGCCCCCTTGGAACGACACCTGAAATTGATCTCTGGCTTTCACATGCATAAGCACATATCCACATACATGTATCCCCCACCAGAAACAAATACATGTATGTACACACACAGACATGCCAAGTTTTCCTTTCTATATATTCAATTTATTTCTCCCAGGCATTCTAGATTAACACAGTTTTTTGTTTTCTTCTTTTTTTTTCTTTGTGTTTAACTGTTTTTATGTCTGCCTGACTCTTTTTCTTCCCTGCCTCCCTCCTTCCCTCTGTTTGTACCTCCTCACTTTCTCCTTGACACTTTCTGTGAGCATTTATACACTACTTTGGACTACCTAATATATTTCCATTGTACTTATTTTATTATTCTGCTCACATATTACTTTTTAAAACATTTGTCTTCTTTATACTTGGCACTGACAACAGGCTCTTCTTTATAACTGCTTTTCTGTTTCATATCTTATAAATGTCCTCCTTGACCAATTCAATGATGTACAGTGATTTTATTTTACATTTTCAATGCCAGTTCTCTTAGATGTATTTGTCCTACTGTGCTTATTGCAGATTGTTCGTATATTGACGCCCTTTCCCTGCATTGTTTCTCAGATTTTTTGTTGTTATTATATTTTTTACCAAATAACACTTATTGTTTTGGGACTACTAAAAATATTTTGGAAAATATGCCTGGAGCAAGTTTAAATCTGCCATCAACCCCTCTGGGGCCTGTGCCCTAGCCCTTGTGAATGGGCCTCTTCAGGCACGGAACCCTTGGGCTGTCATCTTGATCCAGCTGCTGTGCTTATCTTGTTTGCCTTCATGGCAGGTGACGAAGAATCTCAGAAAAATCTCTTGATTATTCTACCAGATATTTCACTGTTTCTGAACTAAAAGCTGTGCCATAGTCAGTTACCCCTAAGTATGTGCAACAGATTATCCGTGAATATGGAATGATGTATGCCTCCATCCAGGTTGTGCATCTCATTGACTGTCCATAATAGATGCTGTCAATTTTCTAGTATTCAGTGGTACTGAGGTAGAACAAGGCTTGCTAGGAATCCATGAATGACAAAATCAATAATAAATTCTTCCCCCAGCCTATTCCTCACAAGAGATACTGAACCTTCTTCTGGTACTTAATGTAATTCTCACCCTTACAACAAATACAAGCATGATGTCATCATTTTCCTTCTCTATGTTCTTCTTTAATAGCTCGGATCCAGAATTTATAGTCTGCTTCGAAGGTATCGTTAGTATTGAACCTGAGGGTTGGCAAAGGCAAGGGGTCATAGTCTTTTTAAGAGAGAGAAGTTAAGGCTGAACCCAGATTATATAGAGTATATAATCCATTCTTCTAAGTAACTCCCAGGAGCAAGCAGCTCAAGCTAAGATGTTGAAATCACTTTTCTCCAACTGTCAATGTCATTTCACTGTTTTATTCAAAGCCAGAAACTCCTCCATTCAAGTTTTATAGATGTTCTCTGTTTTTTCTTTAACTTTTGGGAATGGTTAAATATTATAAACAACATTAAGCTTCTTGGAGCAAAATAAAAAGTACTAAGAATAAAAGTATTACTAAGATATTTAACACAGAAAATGAAATAAAAAGGAATTATCTTTGAGAAAAGTTAAGTACGAAAGTAATGAATAACATTGGCTTACTGTTTTATGTTATCAATTTATTAGTGTAATCATGATCATAAATCCTGCATTCCTAAACTGTGCTTCACAAAGGATAAATATTAGGGTAAGACCTATGAGAGTTGTTGTACATGTTCACTGATAAAGACCTTGCATTCCTGGCATACCCAGTACACGTCTGCCAGTAACATACCAAGCCAAATTCTACCTGGGAAACAGTTCAGAATAGTTAAGTAGAATGCATTCTTTGGTGTTTTGCAAAGGTTAGTCTATACCAGAGAACTCTTGGCTCTTGCTAAGTCCACAGCTTGAAAAAAGGCAAGTGACACTTATCAAGGCACTGGTGGCTTATTCCAAATGCACACTTAAAATACTACCTCATAACCCTTCAGGGTATCACAGCATCCACGTAGCCTTCAGGAACTCAGGAAGAAGATACTATATCAAATAATTGTGTGATGGAACTCAGCATTTTCCAGTTGAATCTTTTTCTGTGGGACTTTAAGGACTTATGAAATGGTACAAAGAAAGTTCTTTGTCAGAGAGAACAATGACATTAGTCTGTTCACAAATTTACTGTGAATGGATTCTAGGGTGTGCGTGTGGGGGTGCATATGTTATCTCTCACCCTGTGATGGTCCCAACTGTGTTGGAATTGCTTGACACACAGGTCTCAGGTGGTCCTAAAAGAATCTCTAAAAGCTTCAGAACTGGGATGTATCTCTCTGTCTCTGTCTGCTGTCTGTCTTCTCTCTGTCTCTGTCTGTCTGCTGTCTGTCTCTCTCTCTCTCTCTCTCTCTCTCTCTCTCTCTCTCTCTCTCTCTACACACACACACACACACACACACACACTCAGACACATACACACAAATACACACCATACTAAAATCCTAAGATTTTTGTTTACTTCCACAAACATTTTGCAAAGAAATGAAAAAAACAGAGGGAAAGAGCATATGTAAAAAGAAATGAAATGTAAATTATTATAATGAAGATATATATTTTTAATTAAAGAAATGTCTTAGGAGTAGAGTGTATTTTGCTTACTGATATTTTCCGGTTTCACCTTGTGGGCGGTGATGCCTGGTATAGAAGTGAAATTTAATTACTGGGATATAACATGATGTTGATAAAGGTACCCCTCTCTGGCTACCACCTTCTCACCTTTGAACTGCATGTGTATTGAGCTGTCAGCATTTTCAGTGAACTCTGCAGTCTGTAACTGGCCCACCTACCTTTCTTTGCAAGCTGCACAGCTTCTGCATGCTCAACACTGGTGACCTCAGTGCCATTGACAGACAGCACCACATCTCCAATCTGGAGTCCAGCTTCCTCAGCAGCGCTGTCTGTAAGTAGACAGATGACAACAGTCTCCTTAACAGAGAATCTCAAATTGAGTGTCCTGCTGTTTGTACAGAGAGAGAGAGAGAGAGAGAGAGAGAGAGAGAGAGAGAGAGAGAGAGAGACTTTTTCTATAGGGCCTTTCCCTCCAACTTTAGACAATTGCTTATGTCATTAATAAGAAAGAAAGAGTTCTTTTTGAGGCCTCCCTTTCATTTCTAGGACTTAAACATTCAGCCAGTCATTTGAGAGGGCTCCTTTGCAATACAATAGCAAAGCTGCTCTGAAACTCAATCTATTCATTCTCAAGGAGGTTGAACTACTGCTTCTCATTCCCTATTGCTGGGAGGTCTCTTTGTAACCCTGAGAAAAATCACTTAACCTCAATATCTTCATCTCTAAGAAGGGGGCTGGGGGCAGAGCTTCTCTGCAGGACTGTTCAGGGAACAAGTAATTGAAATACTTATGAAGTTGTGGCAAAAACAGATCTTGGAGTAGTTGGGGGCGGGGCTGAGAAAAGACAGAGTACCCAGTTGCTTTCACTTGAATTGTTTAGGTTCCTCTCTGAGTCTTTTCAGATAGGAAATTGAAAATAGGCTCAGGTTTAGGGGACGGAGCTGAGAATGCTGGAGGCCTTTCCAGGGGCTACTTTGTCCCTTGGATTTCTCTCACTTTCACTTCTGCATCAGACTTCCATATTTTCTACGAGTTAAAAGTCAATATGCTATTTTAAGGTTAATTCATTTTTAAAAATATGGTCCTCTATAGATTCAACCAAAATTATTCTTACAGTACGTAGCTTCATTCTGCTTTTTCTTTTTTCATTCAGTTAAAACCCAACTTCCCCTCTCTTTGATGTGCACACTGAATCTATCTGCGCTCTTCATGGGCTCACAGAGAAGCATGGGCAATAGAAAGTTTTCAACGTGGAGAATGTCACCGACCTCCTCAAAGAATATTCATTTTAAATATTACCTTTCTGTTTTAATTTTGCTTTATTATTTTTTATGCATATGAATGTTTTGCCTACATGTATGTCTGTACACCAAGTGGATGTCTGGTATCTGCAGAGACCAGAAGAGGGAGTCATACCCCCTGGAACTAGAGATACAAATGGTTGTGACCACCATGGAGTGCTGGGAATCAAAGCAATATTGTCTGGAAGAACAGTCAGTGTTCTTAAACATCGAGCCATATCTCTAGAACCAAACAATATTAATTTATGTTGTATATTTTCATCTTTTGGTCTTTGAGATACGATTTCTCTGTGTAGCCTTGGCTGTCATGGAACTTCCTCTGTAGACCAAGCTGGTCTCGAACTCATAGAGCTCTGCTTCTGGAGTGCTGGAGTACTGGAGTGCTGGGGTTGAGGCATGAGTCACAATGCCTGACCAAGAATGCTAGTTTTTAAAATGTGACTCGGTTGCTGAGGGTGACATAACTAATAAGCCATGTCTTATTCAATTCAGAAAGGAGTAAGAAGTAATCTTTGATAGTCCTGTTCACTTATATACTATTCTGCTTGTAGTATATTATATCTCATGGTACATAGTTGATTTATTTGAATCAATTGCAATGAATACATGGCTCCATTGTTTTAAAGGGCTCAGAAAACTTGTTTATGGCATTGCAAAATAACAACATAGATCCAGTGAAATTTCTTATTATTTTCTATATTCCCCATAATAGCAGCTATTGTCTTAAAGGTTAATGGTCATTCAACAAATAAATATTGAATGAATAAATGAACCAGCCCAAATTATATGCTATAGTTCTTGTTGCCAAAGACCGTCAATTCTAGTGATAAAGAAAGGAGGAATAGAACAGAAAAAGGCAATTTCATTTGTAGTATATCAGGTGATAGATATAAAACAAATTACAAAGATGATATATATTGTGATTGTAGAGAAAGGAATTCTCATTCCAATTCATGGTGATTATAAAATGACTTTCAGAAAAAGGACAATCTCCTCTGATACAAATGACTCTGTTAATTCTTTTTCATGATGAGTGTTAGGGAGGACAGAATGGTGGAGACTGCTAGTTTTATATAAATCTAACTCCTCTCCTGTCTGGGCTCACAGTTGGTCAGTCTTTCTCAGATTCCTTTGCAGTTGGGCATGCAATATGAAAAAGGGAAGCCACTGGAATGTGACCAGAAGTGGGTTTCATTTATAGACTTAGACCCTAAAAACACAGGAAAGCTACCCTTTCCCTCTCCCTTTTTCCCTCTGTCTGGAAAGTACAGTGACTTCAGAGTCCTAGTGAATGATAGATCCATAAGGAAAAATGGAACCCAGATCATAAAACACTATGTGGTACAAAACTCTCTCCAAAGAACATCCACATTAGACTACTACCATATTTAATAACCTTCTGTCTCATTTGTCTCGACTCATGCTTATCATTTTGTTGCCAAGTTAGCATAATTTCAAAACACCAGCATACCCAAAGCAGTGAGTATTCTAAACAAAGTTATATAGACAATGTTAGTGACTCAGGTGAGCTGGCACAGACTCTGTGGGATAAGAGGCGTTGGCCTTAGTGATAACATAAAGGAGTCAGGCAAAGTAGAAAGGGTGTTTAAGGTGAAGACACTCAATTTTTACCAAATCCTCTGATACTGAAGAGCTATTAAACATTGCAAACATGGTGTATGTTTTACACTCCAGGCTTTAGGAAGATTAATTTAGAATACAGATAAATTAAATTAAGCAGACCAGCATGGATATTACTAAAATTTATACAACCCTGTAACAACTCTAAAGATTAGTGGAAGCATACCAACCCGTCATATGACTTGAAATGTTTTGCTGCATTCATTGAACCCACCTATCTATCCTTAATGAACCGTCAACATCCCACCAGCAAGTAAAGTTTCTTATTTGTTTATCATAGTATTTTCTATACTCAGATAAGCCCTGATATATGGAAGGAAAATTTAAAACATTGGTTGTATGTGTTTGTTTTCAGATACATTGAAATAACTATGGAGTATATAATTTAAAATGTTCATTAGAATGAATGAAAAATCTGTTTGGGAAGGAGGGGCAGCTCAATGGTAGACTGCTTACCCAGCATAAGTGAGGCCTAGGGTTCAGTCAGACAAAATGAGAGTATTTGAAGCATGGGTATTAAGATGAACCAAAATGTACAAAATGAACCAAAATTCATAACTCAGACAATGTAAGGAGAGAAATATAGAGCACTAAAGATCAAATTTAAAAAATAATTACTATCAGTAAGGGAGAGAAAGGGAAGTGAACAAAAATATACTTATGTTAGAGCAGATAGACCGTAGAAAATAGAGTCAGTAGAGACCACAATGAAGACAGTGCTTAGCTGGTACAGTACAGCATGCAACCTGAGCTTAGATGCCCAGCATCTGTGTAAAACCTAAGCATGGCAGTGGACACTTGTAACCGCAGTGTTGGGAACAGAGACACAAGAAGGATCCCAGGGGCTTCTAGTGAGTTGGTCAATCAGTTCAAAATGGTGAACTCAAGATTCAGTGAGAAACTTGCCTCAAAAAGTAAGGTGGAACGCAAGTAAGGAAGGCATGTGATGTTGATTAACATTCATGAGCACATATGTGCTTGCATAATTATACACACACACACAAACATACTTGCACATGGACACATATGGATACACAGAAAAGGAGAGAGGAGAGGAGACAGAGAGAGACAGAGACAAATAGAAGCAGAGAAACAGAGAAAACACATTCAACATGAAGAGAACATCAGAATTTCTATATTGAGGTCATAAAAGCAACTGTAATAACATCATAATTAATCTTAATCTGTTCAAGACATTAAGAAAAATGAGGCCTCCTTTCAGGAAAAGGCCAGTAGAAGGGATGTGAGCATTTGTCCTAATCAGTATGTAAAATGATTCACTAGATAAGTCAATAAACACTAGAAAATCTAAAACCAAGTACAAGTTTAATAGTAAGTTTTCCAAGTACAATTTGCTTTAAAATAATTTTTTATTTAAAGGCCCTATAAATACTGAAGATACTTCTAGTTTGACTATACGATTTGATGTTTTTACTGTTTTTTTTTATTTTTTTTTTTTTATTTCAGTGTTGTTCTGGATTCCTTTGAATTTTACTTTTTTTTTTTTTTTTTTTAATCTAGACTTTATTTTAATCATACATGTGAACAAAATTATTGTCTGTGGTTTTCTTTCTCTGATGAGAAACCTAATAACTTGTTTATTATTATTATTTGTTTACCTTCTTCAGGTAAATATTCATAGTTTGTTCATTTTAAATTGTATTATCTCTATATTATTGGTTTTGAAACCAAGTATAATCATTGTTGGTACAGGAATTTAGATAGCCACTCCTGTGGCTGGTCCATAGATCCGCCTTTAATTTTAAATAGTGGGCACTCACTGTTGTATTATGGACTGTCAGGCATCTTACAAGATTCATCTTTATCTAATAATGATGTTGGAATTGTACTGTAAGGGCTCCGCTGAGGAGAGAGATGGTTCAAGGTGACTGGATAATACAGCACACAAATGCTTGCCCTATTTGAGGCCGGTCTTGGTACAGAAATTTTCAACATACATTGCTTAGAAAGTATAAGGTAATAGGAAAACATGACTATGGTTTTCTAAACTTGCAATTTTCCCTAAATAGATGTACTTTTAGGTTTATTAGGGAAAGCTAAATGGAAGTTACTTCATGCTTTCATGCATATTTACATATAATGCCGATTCTGAAAACCTACTTAAAAGAAAAAAAAAAAAAAAAAAAAGAAGAAGAAGAATGCACTTTTGCCTTTGAAGTTTGTAGTCGAACAGTAGCATTTTCCGTTCTGGAGCTGGAGGAAGTCAGGCTTTGTTCATCAATTCCTCCCTTGCTTATCCCTCCTTAAATGTATAGTTTTCTTTCCGAGTTTGCTCGCTATCAAAGTTGAAACATCTGTTTCTTTTGTTTATGCCAACAGATCTCACAGGCACTTGGGCTTTCACAGAAACCGTTCATGCAGATGCCAGCCGGGTGTGGGCAATTAGTTGTGTAAGTGCCAAGCAAGCTCACACTCTGTATACTTATGGATAATCATTTCTACCCCACCTACAGGTCTCTTCTCTTTATCTTTTTTCATCTTTAGTGTGTAATTAAGCCTCTGTACTGCATCCAGAACAATGTTTTATAGTATGAATAAGATTCTCAGAAGGGTTGAAAATCTGTGTAATTTTAAAATCCCTCAACCCCTCATTTAGTAGATTTGAGTAGACAATGGATTTCAGAGGGATTCTCAGCACTGAGAAATATATTTAAGAAAAAAAATGTGAGAACTACCTCAGCAGCTCCGCAAATCCCTGCCAGGGCAGCACTTTCTTATGTTGAATAAAATCCTGGGTTAACTATGTATTGTAGCATATTGCAACAGAAAAGACGCTTCAGCTTTCTTATTCAAAACACCTCAGGGCCCAGTAAATTAAACGTTCCCTGCAGAGCACACAGTATTATTTGTTTTGTATTAGAATGAAAAGAATACAGTTAACCATCACAACTGAATAGTTACAAAGATATCAGAAATTAACTCGTAATGATGGATTTTCATGATTAAATTGACTTAAATCACACAGAGACATACTTCTCGGGTGTAGATGACTGCGGGCAGTACTATTCTGTCCACTGGCTTGGTATCTCAAACTGAATAAAGAGGAGAATGGGGAGAGAGATAGGGAAGGAAGAAAGAGAGAGAGAGAGAGAGAGAGAGAGAGAGAGAGAGAGAAGAGAGATATCAAGTAGCTAAGTAGCAACTCTCACCTCTCTGCTTCCTGGTCTATCCAGATATGAGGGAGCCCTAGTCCCATACTCCTGCCACCATGGGTTGAATCCTGCCTTTCCTGTCACCATACCTGGTATGCCTTCCTTGCTACCATGGCCTATATATTAGTCAGCATTCTCTATAGGAACAGAAGGTATAGAATGAATATTGGGTTTAGATAAATGTGTGTAGTACTATTCCACACATGGTTTGGACCTCAAATTGAATAAAAAGGAGAACAGAGAGAGGAGTGAGAGTGGAAAGGAGAGAAGGAGGAAGTGAAAAGAAGAAGAAGGAGGAGGGGGAAGGAGGAGAAGAGAGATAACAGGCAATTAAGCATCAACTCTCATCTCTCATTGCTTTTTGGTCTGCCTAAATAAGAGGAATCCTAGTCCTACTCATATATATTTGCATATATGTCTATAAATAAATGAATATTATATATAATATTGAACATGTAATAATGGTATATGTTCATTTATTATATATTGATTCATTCAAATACTCATTTATATATATGATAAAGAGCATACAAAAAAGAGCAAGATTCTTTCTTATTTGTTCTTTACATAGGCTGCAAGTGGAAAGGTGTGATCCAGATCACTGCTGAATCTTCCCACTTCCAAAGATCCACATTAAAAGTGGATTTCTCACCTCAATGAAATCAATATAACCCTCACAGGTATACCCAGATGTTTAGGTTTTAATTAATTCCAGATATAGTAAAGTTGACAACCAATACTAGCCCTTGTCAACTTCACACATAATCATATCTCCTTATGTCATGCTTAATTTCTAAATGAAAACAAGAAGCAGGTCAAAGTTATGCCTATCATGAAATAATTATATCTTGTACAATCACATATGCATCATATAGCTTAATCATGCCATAGTTATGCCTAACATGCTATTCTTTGTGTAAAACACAAATTCTCTCTCTCTCTCTTTCTCTCCATCTCTCTCTCTCTACCTCTCTCTTAATTATCTTTAATTTTTTTTTTTTTAACAATCTAGTCATTAGCCCCTTCGGGTTCACCCTCAGACATCCAATTCTTCCTCCCCCATCCCAGGAGGATGTCCCCCCCCCCCCACCAGACCTCCCCACTCCCTGGAGCCTCAAGTCTCTTGAGAGTTACCTACATCTCCTCTCACTGAGGCCAGACCAGGCAATCCTCTGCTGTATATGTGTTGGGGGCCTCCTATCAGCTGGTGTATGCAGCCTGGTTGGTGGCTCAGTGTTTGAGAGACCTTGGGAGCCCAGGTTAGTTGAGACTGCCAGTCTTCCTATGGGGTTGCCTTGCTACTCAGCTTCTTCCAACCTTTACCTAATTCAACTAAAGGGGTCCCTGGCTTTTGTCCATTGGTTGGTTCTAAGTATCTGTGTCTGCCTCATTCAGCTGCTTGTTGGACCTCTCAGAGGCAGCCATAGTAGGCTCCTGTATTCTCTTAACTGATGTTATATTACATGATAAATATCCAAGAATAGAAAAGATAAATATCTGTACAAAACACTTGCTCAACAAAATATGACAGAAAACATCCATGTCGATTATAATCTTCATTGTAATTGGTCACATTGCCAGCTGATATTTCGAACTACCCTTTTTATTATCCATTCTGTGCTTCCTCCACCTTCAGTGAGTTAGTCAGCAAGTCTTGGTTCTTTTCCTAGACGAGTGACCTGAAGGGTCCTGAAGGATCTGTGCATGTTGTCATCCTTCCTGTAGTTTCTTATTGTTTTTAATCATAGGACATGGTAACACAAAGAGATGCCCTAAAGGATCTCCTGTACTCCAGTCATAGCCTTTCTTACCTCCATTATGGGGCAGAAATCCAATTTTGTCTCAGTAATCTGGATCAACTACACCTCCACCTTCACCCCAAACACTGTTATTCCTTTCCTAGCTTGTTGGCTTATGGACATCAGAAGCTCAATGTGGCCAGGGGGAGTCTGAACTTCCAGTTCAATGGAATATTTGTTGTGTCTCCTGGCAGAAGTGCTTCCTATCTGGAACCAAGATTTTTAGGCTAGCAGAACTTAAGGACATAGGAAAAGGAAGCAAAAATCTTCCTCGTGGTCATGATCATGGGCTCACTCTGCCACTTCTTTGGCTCTGAAGTGGGTTCCTTGGTCAGAAGCAGTGCTGTGCGGAATACCAGAATAGTAGATCAGGCATTCTGTAAGTTCATGTATGATGGTTTTGGCAGAAGAATTACATGCAGGAAAGATGAACCCATAACCAGAGTAAGTATCTGCTCCAGTGCGGTAGTAGGGGTGGGGGAAAGGATGATGGCCCCCTAACCACAGGGCATGCGGGTGTGGATCTCTGTTGTGTTGTGGGTCTGCGTGTCTGCCATGGCTCAGAGTGGTGGGAAGTTCGACAGGTTCCCTTCCATACAGCACTGGGTGGGCGCTGGGCCGTGAGAGGCTGCTGCCTGGGCGTCCCCAGGCGGGGAGTGAACCCAGCCTGATCCCGTGGGTGGCGCAGAGTTCTTGAGTGGACCTGGAGGCTAGTGTCTCCATTCGGGACTCCTAGATGCCACTGGGAGGCCGGGACAAACAGAGACTGTGGGTGCACTTGTGATGCGCTGTGAGAAGCCGAGGGAGATGAGGGTGGAAGAGGGAGCTCTGGAGCCATGCCCATGGGGAGTGCTGGGAGGCTGATGTTTGTTTGAAAATGCGCCTCACAGTGGAAATGCAGAGCTTTCCACAATGGCAGGCCCCAATGAAATGAGGAAGTCTGGGGTTCCAAGAGTTTTATTGACATGGCAGATAATAGATGGTCTGGATGTGCACCCCCACTTAAACCAGAGTGGGCCTGACTTAAATAGGGAGGGAGAGGGGAGGAGGGTCACTTAATCAGCTATGCCCTCTGGCCTTTAGGTATCTAATTAATATGGAAATCTCTTGAGGCTGAAGCCTGTAGTCACTCCCTCTACCTGTAGCCCTATGTGACTGCAAGGCGCAGATCAATGGAGATCAATGGAATGTCAGGAGCCTGGGTTCTGGGGGTGTGGCCAAACACCCGCTGTTGTCCCATCAGGGTCTGGGTTCTAGGCTTGTTCCCAGCCAAGAATCAAGCTATCCTTTCACGGCCCCACATCCAGTAAGGACAAAGTGTCATTTCCATGGAGGAAGTGGTTCAATGTAACCAACCTACCACCAGACCATTGGCTGGTCACTATTGGCTGGTGCCTTATCTGAGGCTCAGTGTTGGTCTCTGATGTTGACAGATCTGTTGCTCAGCAGGAGCTATAGCCATGTCAACCTTATGGTGGCAGTACTTTTTAGAAAGCCCATGTGTAATTTCAATCATTGCTATCATGCCACTTTATTTATGGGTCCATTGGGCTGGGGAATGACAGAAGTGGCTGGGGAAAGAGTCCACAGAACAGGTCATTCCATATACTTGATTACTGAAAACTTCTGCTGAAGTTCTTTGAATGAGAATTTACATGAGAGACAAGATACCTTCACATCTTTTGCTCATTTGGAGAAATCAGATACTCCCAATACTCCACATACTTCTTCCCCAGATCTATTTCTCCCCAGTCTTCCAATCATGTTCATCCCAAGCCCCTGACTATCTAGCCAATCCATTGGCTAAAGATCATGAATCAGTGAACATCAGACCATTTTTCCTGATGTGTGATCATGTGAACTGCCTGAAGTTCTACTTACTGTGAAGATTTCCATTTTCTGGTGTCTTTTAGGGTTTTCCCAGAAAGGGGTTTTAATTTTGCAGCTGACCATTTCTGAGCAGAGCCTGCTTTATGTGCAGCCCTTGCCTTTCCCCCTCAGTTGATGATAGGACACACCCAATGAAGTTATATGTACATGCTTGGCAGCAGATGGGTTTGTAACAGGGGTAGGAACCATAGGCTTTTGGGCAACTTATCATATAACATGTTTATCCCTTCAGGACATGCTTGGGCCCAATCACAACTCTGTTTGGTGATGGACTGCTTCTGTGCCCATCCTACCTTATAACTTGGTGGGTCAGATAACACTCAGCTCATGATGGGCAGTTCAGGTTGCTTGTTAACTTGATGTATCCTTATCAAATGATCAGTTTCTACTAATGCCTAAAAGCAGGCCAACAGCTGTCTCTCAAAGGGAAAATAGTTGTCTGAAGATGATGGTGGAGCCTTTCCCCCAAATCTCAAAGATCTGTTCTGTGATTCATCTATAGGGCTTGCCGAAGGTTTCAAACAACACCCCTATCTACCACTGCCACTTCAATTATCACTGGGGTTGCTGGATTGCATGGTTCAAGAGCCTTCTGCTATTTCCAGTCCCACTCAAAGCTAGTAGCTTTCCAAGTAACTTGGCCTCTGGGCCAGAGTAACACACTCAAGTGAAGAAAAATATGCTGTCTCCAGAATTCAAATAGGCCCACAAAGTGTTGTGTTTCTAGGTGGTGGGAAGGGCCATAAGCAAAAATGTATCATTCACCTTAGAAGGAATATCTCTGCATGTCCACACCACTGGATTCCTAAAAATTCACTGAGGTAAGAGGATTCTTGAATTTTGGCTGGATTTATTTTCTATTCTCTGATATGCATACGTGTTACCAACAAGCTACCAAAGTGTTTGTCATGGCTCACTTGGTGCAATCAGCATAAGATCATCAAAATAGTGCACAAATGTGATGTTTTCTGGAAGAACAGATGGTCAAGTTCCCTTTGAACTAAGTATGACACAGGGCAGGGAGTTAATATATCCTTGAGGTAAAACTGTAAAGGTATACTGCTGGCTCTGCCAACTGAAAGTAAATTACTTCCAGTGATCCTCATGGACAGGTTTCATGAAAAGAGTATTTCCTAGATCAATAGCTGTATGCCAATGTACCAGGAGAAGTACACGATACAACAGCTTCAATTGGAGCCACTAACTGAGTTTTCAATAGCTATCTGGCATTCTCCATGATCCATCTGTTTTCTGCTCTGGGCAGACAGGAGAAATAAAGTTAGATGTGGTGGGAACCACCATCCCAGCATCTTTCATGTTTTTGATAGTGGCACTATTTTCTGAAATTCCTTCAGGTTTGTGATACTGGTTTTGATTCACTATTTTCTTTGGCAGAGACAACTTTAAAGACTTCCATTTAGTCTTTCCAACCATAATAGCCCTCACTCCAAAGGTCAGGGAACCAATGTAAGAGTTCTACCAACTTGTAAGTATATCTATCCCAATTATAGATTCTGGAACTGGGGAAACAGCTATAGTATAAATTTGGGGACCCACTGGACCTACTGTTAGTTAGAATTCAGTCAAAAGTCTATTAATCCCTTGATCTTCATAAGCCCCTACTTTAACTGGAGGGCTACAATGTTTCTTGGAGTCTACCAGAATCAACATCAATTTAGAACCTGTATCCAATAGAATCTGAAAGATCTGATTGTTTCCTTTCTCTCTGTGTACATTTACCCTTGTAAACGTCTGTAGGTCCCTCTGGGAAGCACTAGAAAAAGGCTAAAAGGAAAAGTCTCTTAGCTATTTTGTCAAAGTTCAGTCTCAGGGGAACCTGGCTTTCCCTGTATTCAAAGGGTTCTGGGTCTGCTAATTGGTTCAAGTCTGGAAATTGAATCACAGGCTGAGGTTCTGAGGTTTCCGTTTGTCACAATCCCTTATAGCCTTTCTTCCATTATTTGAGAACTTTTCTGCCTATACAGACCAAATAAAATAGAGTAGGCTGAAGAGAAAATCTCTTGTGTACTGCGTGAAATCATCAATAAAAAGTAGATGACCTATTAGCAAAAGGCAGGAAGTAAGAGGTGATTGTTGTGGGGAGAGAGGGGAGAGAGAGAGAGAGAAAGAGAGAGAGAGAGAGAGAGAGAGAATGAGAGAGAACGACTCGGAGTTAGTGAAAGGGGGATGATTTGCCATCCAGACTTGGAGGTATGAAGGTAAGGAAAGGTAACCAACCATGAGGCATATAGAGAATAAACAGAGCTCGTCAGTGAACAAGCCCAAGCTTATGGCTTAGGCAATTATTCATGTATAAATAAGCCTTCGAGTCGTTATTCAGGAACCGGGGCACGAGTGAAAAAGCCTGAGGTTACAAATGGTGCATTGAACATGGGGCTAGAAATCCAAGTTTAGAGCCTGAAAAATCCTGGGTGGAAGATGGTATCCTAGTAAAGTAGTGGGAAACCACAGAGTCAGCACAGAAGGTGACTCAAAAAAAAAAAAAAAAAACAAAAAAAAAAACAAAAAAAAAAACAGTTCTGCTGAGTAGAAAAGCTTGGTCTTCTTCAGGGCTCAATAGATGCAGCTTCTCCCAAGCAGAGGAGGATTGGAAAGCGTGCTACAGAGAGCCAGGTGGTCTGTAGGAAAAGTAAAGCCCAATTCAGGCCCACAGTGGTGGGATGTAGGGTGGACTGGGGGCTGCTAGACCGAGTTGAAGGGGTAGAGCCAACTGCCACAGACACGTTCTGACCTGAGGAGTCTGCAGATGCACTGAAGGGCAGAAGAAACACGTTCCTGGAGCTGCAGTAGGACTGAAGAGCCCCAAACTTCTGAACTGGTAATGTATACATTTTAAAACAGTAAAAGGGAAACAAATATTTAGTCTGAAAATAATAAAATGAAGTTCTCAAAGCGAGAATTCAATAATATTAGAAAGAATTCTCCAGAGGAAAGAGTTTAGAGGAAATTAAATAGAGAAAAAGAAATTAAGTTTAGAAAGTGTTAAGAGAAATAAATACATGTAAAAGATAAAGTCTCTGAAGAAGACAAAGAAAAATAGAAATATTTTAAAAGGTGCATAGATGTTGAATAAAATAATAAAAATATCAAATATAGTCATAGAAATACTGAGTTTAAATATAAAAAATGAAGTTTCTGAAGAAAGGAGAGAGAAAAAGAAAAAGTCTCCAAAGAAAAGAGAAAGAAAAATAAAACAAAATCTTTGTGGAGAGAGTTTGAGACACTAAAAAATAATTCCTATGTTAAAAAAATGAAAAACATTGCAGAGGAGGGTATTTGGATCTTGATTAATGTTTTTTGACTGTAAACATAAAGCTAAATATATGTTCAGTAATGATTGCATATATATATATATATTATATATATATTATATATATATTATTATTTAATGATATTATGTATATTCTTTTTAAAAATCAGATTAAAACAGATTTAGATTAAGGGGAGGACTAAAATATGGACTATTAGCATAGAGGCCATAGAACAGAGATTAGAAGATTCTTTAAATCAGAGTAAAGACTCTTCAGAGGAATCCAATCTGGAGCCTACAATGGCAGTTAAAGGTAGCTCCATATTAAAAAAAAATCCACAAAGGCTTGAGAAATCAGAATGACAACTCGCAGAAATACAATATATTGAGTTAAGAGTCCAATTATGTTTGATGGCTCGTTAGAACAATGTCATATAATAGCTTATATGTTTTATTTTGTAGGCTTTCAAAATTTAAAATATGTCATGTGTTGATATGTTATACAATTGATACATATTCAGGATTCCAATATGCTTTTGTCTTGAGTTCTAAAAAGGCTGATTCTGAGATTGGAAATTTATTACAGATGATGACTGTCTTGGAGATACCTTTACAGATTAAAGCTGACAATGCTTCAACATATGTATTCATTAGAATACAACAATATTTTAGACATTATGACATAAAACATGTGACTGGGATATCTCATATCCTACAGGATAAGAGACTGTAACGAGATCTAACAGGACTTTAAAGGAAGTGTTCATAGAACAGAAGGGAATATGGGATCTCCCAAAGGACATTTAAGTAATGCTCTACTGACTACATTTTTGAAATGTATAATGAGAAGGATAGCACAGCTGTTGAAAAGCACTAGATCTTAGGATCACTAAACTAGATCAGCATGAATATGTGATAGCTCATGTTACGTTGGGGAAGAGGTTTTGTCTTTGTTTCAACACGAAAAGAACAGTTATAAATTCCATCAAAATTAATAAAAATTAGATTTGAGAAGGGAAGACCTTCTGAAGATCTAGGCCTCATCCATGAAGAAAGAAACCAAGTACGAAACAGGAAACACGAATGCTGATCCCTCTACAGGGGAACAGCTCAGAGACATAAAAGTATCTCTGCATAGGAAAGAAATATTGCTGGCTATGGAGTTCTTAAGACTTATCATGGCATCCTTTCAAATGGCATGGATAGAAATTTATATTACAGTTTGGATATATTGTCCAATTGACTTCAAAAGTTTATTTTTAAAGTTTTTCTTTTTTACTTATCAATATTTTGCAAGTTATAAGAAGGGGAGATAAAAAGAAATAAAAAATAAAAAATAAGAAAAATAAGGTGGAAATATTGCCACTGAAATGGAGGAGACAAGGAGAACATGTCAATTGGAGGTGTCAGTAAATAGAAAATAGAAATAGAGAATAGTCAAGAAGACAATACATGTTTGATGACTGAGACAGTCTGAAGCTGAAGGAGGCGAAAAGGAAACTAGTAAGGAATTCTGAAATTTAGATGATTATATTAGATTGATTTGTAGTTCTGCAATTATGTGTTTGGTCTAGATATTTAATTGCAAAACAGAGGAACAAAGTCCTTTATTGACTGAGAGAAGACAAAATTAGAATTCATTTAGTATCTCGCAGAGAGGGAAAATACGTTAGTAAAGTAAGTTGAGTAAAGAATATGAAGAAAAGTTAATTATATATTAGAGACAATTTTAACCCAGCAGTGTGGCCAGGTGATATGAATGCTTAATGTGTTCACGATTCCCAACAGTTGAAATAAATTAGGCCAATATCTAGTTAAGAAAGATTCAAAGGTAATTATGTGATAATAGAATTTTTATTTGTTTGAAGCATGAGTCAGTATGTAGCCTAAGTCAGCCTTGAACTTGAAGTTTTCCTGCCTCACTTTCTGGAATGCTGGGATTACAGGAATGTACCATGATTACCTGGGATATGATACTTTTATTTTTTTTTCAAAAAAGAAAATGATCATATGCCAATTACTAATATATCAAGAGGAGAAAAATCTCTCATTTTTGAATCAACTGTGTGATGTTACCTATGTGATTGTTACTGAGTGTAGTACTCAACTGGGTGTTGAGTATCACTGCCGTCAGTATGTCTGGAGCTTACATTTCATAAGATCATCTCTTTCTGTTTTCTATTCTGTGGAAACATGTACGAGGTGAAGGGCATCACTCCATCTTCTGGTTCTTAGCAGACTTAGCTTTCTGATAATTCAATCCAACCACTTCATTTGACCTAACTGAACCAGTTCAGTGTAGTTTCCAAAAGGCTATTTGAAGTTGCAAGCTTATCTCCTTTCTCGGACTCTGTAGTTTGGGATAGGAAAGCCAGAGCTGCTGAAATTCTTTAGGTCAAGGTGGAAGCTTGAAACAGCAATGAAAAAAATGAAACAAGCCATGGTTCTGATGAAATGACTCCATCACTGAAGCAAACCCAACATCTGTACTAGCTCAGAATCTTCAGCTTTGTGAGTCAGCCCATCTGCTCCATTCTTTAAACCACTTTGGGTCAGGTGTTTGATTGTGTCCTAATGGACTATATTGTAGAGAAGAAACTCTGGTTCCATAGTTTGAAATTCTAAGACTTGAAATCTAGTATTTATAGACATAAAAACTCAGTTGCCAAGTGTTCCACTGACTTTGATCCTAATATAGCCATTTAAAAAAATGGGAACAATAGTAACAGAAAAATATATAAGTATTAAATACTTTGCTTAGAACAGTTCTTCATAATGATTTTCTGAAATATAATGTAGTTTTCATATATAAATTCAAGTCAGTCAATTTCTAATCTGAAATTATAAGAAATTTAAATTATTTCTTCTAAACTACTGATGAACATTAATGAAATACATATCCAATTCTTGGCACTCCCTTAGGTTTAAAATAAGGAAACTTCACAGGGGTGCCGAGGCCCAAATGGTACATGTACAACAGAACTCCTACATACAAGGCTCAGGAGACATTGAAGAAGAGGGATGGAAAAATTATAAGAACCAGAATGTATCTTCTCAATATGACATCAAGCAACAACAATATGGCTGCCTGAATAAGATCAGAACAATTCCAAAATGAGTAGATAGCACATCTATGGGAGAAATATCACAAGATGAAGAGTAGGCAATTAATGACTATTGAGAAACTGAATTCGTCTTCCCCAGAAATGAGTTCCTTAAGATGTTATCCAATACCACAGGTGTAAAAACAACTCAGGATGGAATCAGCATATCATGTTTCTATATTGGGTAACATATTTGTAGCAATATCATTTAAAGGAAAAGAGACATGAATATGAGAGAGAGGGGGGGAGGGGGAGGGAGAAAAGGAGTGAGGGAGAGCGAGTGCTGGGTAGGGCATGGATGAATTGAAAGGAGGAACAGGGTAATGTAGTGTAAAGCTTTAATTAGGAATAACATTTTAAATGAATACCCAAGGGAGCATAATGGAAATAATTCAGGGCAAATAGAACCCCCAAACCCTTGTATATTGACAAACAGCAACTCTGTGTTTATCAGAGGAATGAATTCATACAAAAAGCCTGGACTTTAAAACAATATGTGGTCATAGTCTGAGAAATTCTCAGTATTGTTTGATGAACAGTCTCAGAAATTGCTTCTGTTGTACACATGCACTTTACAAGATGGTGAGAGCATAGGTTATTTGGTACATTTTGATAGGATTGAGAGGGCTGTTCTGGTATGAATTAAACGTTTTTTTGAGAGCACTTACTGGTATCCACTTCAGTTACCACGATTGGTTTGGAGAACTGAATCCGGAATCCCCAAGGATATCTCCAGTTCCTTTGAATAGTCTCACAGTTCGCTCACGAACTGCAAGAGAAGCAGAGAATGCATGTCTCTGAGTTGACATTCCATACTATACACTATTAAGTACTGAATGAGTAGCATGTTTGCTTTTTGATTCCATGTCAGGCCTAATAGATATGTTCCAAGCAATACTAAGTAATAGAATATATTAATTATACAAAATCTGGGTTTCATCATAATACTTTCATACAGTGTAGTCTAATTTAATCTTCACAAAAGATGATGATTGTTAATATATTTGTAGAGAAGAGAATATTGGCATGGAAAGAGTAGAGAGGTTAAATATTTGTGTTAAGAATATAAAGCTTACTACAGTTAAACAGTACTACACTTTAGGATTCACATTGAACCACTCTGTCATGGCTGCCCAAAAAGCAAACCTAAGGTGCTTAGATTTGTAAATAAGAGAATTTATTACAATGTTATTCATGAAAAAATTTAAACACAGTCTATAAAATGGTGTTTTACAGGAAGCCAAGAAGAGTAAATGATTTGACTCACTAAGAAAAATACAGGATCAATTGGTTTTGAAGAGGTTGGAACTGGTACAATTGGCTGCACTGTCAATGGAGAATTCACAGTAAGAGTTCATGAATATTTTTATTATTTATTTATATGAGTACACTGTACCTGTCTTCAGACACACACTAGAAGAGGGCATCAGATCCTATTACAGATGGTTGTGAGACACGATATGGTTGCTGGGAATTGAACTCAGGCCTCTGGAAGAGCAGTCAGTGCTTTAACCACTGAGCCATCTCTCCAGCCCCAAGTTCAAGATTTTTTTACAGTTATCAGGCTAACTTTAATTATTGTAGTCCAGTTATCAATCCACTTTTCCTCCTGAAATTTTTTCTGCTACTTTTACATCCTCTTTTCTTTTCTGTATCATTCTCTCTCTCTCTCTCTCTCTCTCTCTCTGGGTGTGTGTGCGTGCGCACGCGCATGCATGTGCGTGTGTGTTTTCCTCACGAGTTCTGCTTGTTAATCAGTTTAGTTTATTCATGACATCAACCTATCTATTGATCATCTTGGCTTTTCTCTATCTTAAAACACTTTCCTCCAAATTAAGAAAATTCTCCAAGACTGAATTCCAGACTGCACCTCACAGACCACGATCCTCTCTGTTCCAAACTGTTTGGAGTTATTATTCCTCAGAAATGAAGAAAAGGTATGATTCCAGATTGTGAGCAACATTAGCACTTGGATTTGAAGACTAGTAAAGAGTAAATTATAATAAAGCATAATTGGAAACTTTCCTGAATTTCAGGAGTAGGTTCTTAATACTATATCGACTCTACGGTATTTGTGAAAATGATAGGCAATTATAAGGTAAGAATACTAGCTATTAAAAACAATAGGGTAACTTAACATCTTACAGTGGAAACTTAATAAGATGCCCTTTCATAAAAAGGAGGAATGCATTAGAACTTTTGGGTAATGTATTTTGTTCCTTCTTTTTAACCTGCTGCATCTTTTACTTATGTAGATGTTATTTTTTTACTTCTTAGATTGTAATTAAATCTTCAGGTTGACATGCAAGTGTTTCCTTTTTGTAAGTTGCTTTAGCTTAAAGTCCACATATAAAGGCATTTTCAGAATACCTATGTGTAGACAAAACATGGGCAGAATTAAAAGTATCTAGGAAGTCAAAGAAAATCTTGAGACTTTGAAGTGATAGATAACGAGACAAGACTCCCAAAAGTGGTGAGGGACTGTCACCATTGCTGACAGACGGTCTTAGATGATGCTGCCCATAGCATTTGTAAAAGTATTATTATTACAAATTTATGTTACTTTGCAGAGCTTGTAAGATGATTTACTTAATTTTTCATTCAGATATTCTGGGATGAATCATTACATTTCATATTAACTTTCTTGCGAGACATAACAAATGTAGCAGAAGGCAAAGCATTCTGCTCAGGTGTGCTCAGTCGTAACCTCCTGTTTGGTCAGAGAAGGAAGTTGAGCATCTGATATAAACAAGGAGGCACTCCTCCTTGTTCACAGGTCCATTGCAATCAAAAGCAGGAGTCACTAATTTACAAATATCTGCTGTGCACTGCTTTACTCCTAGGCATGTTCTCCTGTAATAGGATGTACAAGAAAAGACAAAGAAGAGTTATATCCTCTTGAAGCTTAAGTGCTGGATACTTGTTGACCAAACTGGCAGGGTTTGTGAGAGATGGAATGATACAGTGTCTTCATGTGGATTCTTGAAGAGATGCTTGCTTTTGTGAAATGTCTGAAGAAAACATGTTGTTCTTCTCTAGTTCCCAGGAAAAGCATACTAATATTGCAGAGAAGGTATTCTATGAATCCCAGCTCTAAAGTTTGTTTTCTTTAATGCTCTGTGCCTCTGGGAAAGTTTGTTTCTCATTAAAAGAATTCTCTCTTGGCACACATGATTGGACAATGTCTTATTGAATCTCCTAATTTAAGAGGCAGAACTGGGAATTCAAGGACTCAGGAATTAATATTTCAACACTCTGAGATAGGCTGGTAGCTAATCAGGAAAAAAAATGAAAGCAGAAATCTATTTTTGACTGCAGTAACAATAATTTTCTAATATCTCTACTTTTCAAGGTTTCTTGTTCCCTCTAGGTTACTTTCTTGATACTATCTTCTGCTTTTGACAGATTGATTTACCCAACAAATACTTTCTTAATGAGAGATTTTTATATGTTGATTCAAATCAAATCATATTTGTTTTTTATTATTCCATGAAACTATTAAATAGCTATTGCTTTCAAGGTCAGGTTTCTGTGGTTTTGGTTTCTCAGTCAAGCAATTTGGATGTCAACAACATGTATGGAAGAGTAAACATTTCAATAAAGTCTTGAAATGGTGAGCTCAAGTGTACAACTCTCCTGTGGGAGGACAAAATCAACATGTCTGTAACTGTGTCCCTTTCCCATTCTGAAGACGATTTTCTCATATGTTAAGATTTATCGCTCCCCTCTCCAACGACTCTGTCTTCTGAATAATCCATAAGTGCCACACAGCTGCTGACAAGCCACAAATGAATGTCATTGTTGTTTTACAGACTGCTGGTGCATCGTCAAGTAATTTATCCCCCTAGACAGCAAGTCCTTTGCATCACATTGTTGGTTGTAAAAATCCAAATGAAGGACAAATATTTCCATAAATATAACAAAACTCTCACACTGAAATGCCCTACATCCTTGAGGTAGCGGCATCTACACAGCGTTGCTGGGGGAGATACCTTTGTTTGCCTATTTTCTAGTTCAGAACTTTTTAGGAAATTAAGGATTGGATTTTGTTTTATAAGTGTTACATTTATTTTTCAGGAAATACATTGTGACACATGTAAATTAGCATTATCATATCTTTGAAATATTATTAGGTTATCAAAATAGTTTTGTAGAAATTGTTCATTTGCCTGCTGCCCACTTTCCTAATGTCTATATTCTCTTCGTGACTCCAGACCTCTGTAAGAGGTTCACTATACTGAGTTGTTTCTTTGGCCTCAATCCTGCTTCCACTTCCTGTGTGCCAGATTTCTGGTGTGTCCTATTATGCTCAGCTTATATTAGTTTATACTCCAAATCTGGAGTTACTATTCTGAAAAAGAATAGTTCTTTTTATTTCATTTTTGAGAGTTTCATATGAGTATATATTTATACAATATCCTCTTCCTCTCTTCTATCCAACTTTCTCCCATTCCTCTGACTCCCTCTCAAATTCATGGCCACTTATTCTTTAACATATATACAAGTACAAATTTATAAATGGAATCTGCTGGATTCATTCATTTAATCCTGTTTATATGTATATGTGTTTAGGTCTAACTATTTGTTCCTGTAGAAGGCTGATATTTCCTCTCTCAGCAGCTATTAATTGCCTGTAGTTCTTCATTGAGGGGTGGAGGCTCTATGAGATTTCCCCCAACCCCATTGATATATTAATCCCTAGTATCATATTTTAAGGAGTAGGTCTTAAAATGATAAGAAATTATTTTAGTAATTTCAGATTCTTTAACACATGACAACTACCCATATTCTGTAGTGTCTAGGGGTCTAGTTAAGAGTTTGCTAAGACATCTGTGCCTTGCCGTAATTCTAAAATCCTTACCAGCTACTGGTCTTGGCTTTTTACTAAGACACCTGGGGCTGTCCTCAGGATTTCCATCATCACCTCGGAAAACCCATGCTGTTGAATGGAAATTCTCTGTGTAGAATCCTTTTTCTTCAATATCAATTCGAAAACCCAAATCCACAGAATGAGCATCATCTGAGGTGACTGAAGAACAGAAAAGGTGAGAAATTAAGTTATACACTGACAGGAAAGAAGAGCCAGTGCTCCGGTGGTCATGGTGAGAAATCACCCAGATATGTAGAGGTAAGGTCCCGAGGAACGAGGAGCATTATCTGTAAACAGAAAGAAGTATCTAAGTTTGATGTGCATTTTTCTTGGAAATAATTTGTATATTCCAAAAATATAATTAAAACAAATATTCCCCAGGTCTATAGAGAAAGCTCAACAGTTAGAAATGCTTGCTGCTCATCCCACGATCCAAGTTCAGTTCTAAGCACCTACACTAGTGGCTCAAAATTGCTTGTAACTTTAGCTCCTGGGAGTCTGTCACCTTCTTCTGACTTCAACCACTGCACTGATATGCATACCAACAAACACCAAACACACACACACACACACACACACACACACACACACACACACACAAAAAAATAAAACAAATCTTCAAAAGGAAAAGCACACCAAAATACAAAATATTGCTTCAGGGTCTGGGCTGTAGGAGTCTGTGCACTGGACACATTACTGCAAATACTTTAGTTAAAGATAAATGTTTACTTTTGAGAAACAATATTTTACTATCTAGAGGTCAAGTTGAAACCAGGGTAGACTAGGAATTAACTTTCAGAATTCATTTTAAAACATCAAGTTCAAGGAAAAGGATTATCAGATACAAAATCGTGTTGCTCTTTTTGTGCTTGAAGAAGGCACTGAAAATGTATTTCTAGAAATCTCACCATGGGCTTGTATAAAGAGAAGTGCACAGGAAGAGATGCGTGAAGTTTCATCTATTTGTCCTTCCTTATGCACAGGAGTGTCCTGACGGTGTGGAACACTGTTTTTAAAAGAAATGACCTTGTCTTTCCACATTACCTTCCCTGTTTCTTTGTGCCCTGGTTAGAAAATTCTAACCTGAGGAAAATCCAACTCCATCTCTTTCAGTCTTTCATGCAATCATAGTTGAAAAAAACAAACAAATCAAGCTTAGCCAAAATTTATTTTCAAGAAAACTACATAATTTATTTGCATTTTAAAAATATTATTAGGAATGTGGGGCTTAAAGAACACAACAATTCGTTCTGTTCTGCAAAACAGGGAAGTACGGGCTGACCTCCCAATGTCCTGATCTCCTGTCTCACTTCCTGGGATTGCAGGTCTGTGCTTCAGCAATGCTTCTTAAAGCACAATAGAGCATCTTACTTTCCTGTCTGCTTCTCTATTATATACTGTAAGGGTTCCTATGCCTTTCTTAGGAAGTCTCTGGGAGAAATGTCTTATTTCCTCCTTACCTGACCTAGCAAGGGTCTACTGTAGGTCAATTATAGAAAACCCTCCACACCCTCCACCCAGCCCCACCAAGCCCTCTCTGTTTTCTCTGGAGAATCACTCTTAATGGTTCTTGTTCATTTCCACATTCAGTTTCTTAGTACCAGACAGAAAAGAATAATTATTAGTCATTGTTCCTGACACATAGATAAATGAACAGTAGATTTCCAACTTCCACATTTGCTTAAATTATGTGAGACTGCAATAGACATTTGATGGCTTGGGTGGTTTCAGGCACATCCATTTACTCACCGAACTGATTTGAAATAAATGCTCTTCTCCTATAAGGCGGGTGCGGTTAATTTTATGAACATTGGGGATACAATGACGGGTAAGACATTGTGGTGTGGTGTGAGAGTTCAGAGGAAGAGGGTGGGTAGCTAGCTGTAAAGAGGCGTGTCTAAAGGAAGTATATTCCCCCAATCCATTCTGAGAATTAGGTGGGGAAGAAGAGGGGATACAAAGGGAGGAGTGAGGCATTCCTATTATAAAAATTATAAAATGACAAACTTAACACCTTTTGAATGTCAGCCTAACACCAAAATTATGAGAATACCGCATCTGCTTGGTTTGAGAAGTCACTGTCTGAATATAGTTTTAGTACAAATAATGTATAAAATCATGTTCAGGATACACACACACACACACACACACACACACACGTGTGTGTGTGTGTGTGTGTGTGTGTGTGTGTGTTCCTAAAAGAATTTTGCTTTCATATAGACCCTATCCACAGATACCATGTAATGTCTATACAAACACTCTAAAGTCTCCCAAATCTGAAATCTGAAGTCTGAAATATTCTGCCGATACTTCCTTACGTCATGCTAATTGAGTAGATATACTGTTATGTTTGAATGGAAAAAGAGATGACATATGACAATAATATACAATTATAAATCTGGAATAGAAATGATTTGAGCTTTATGGGACTTGGTGCTTATTAGATTAAAATTATAATAAGTTTAGAGCAGAATAATATAAATAGTATAAATCAGAATATGATGCCTGTTTCCACATAGCATATTTCAAAACACTTTAAATTTTTTAAAAAAAGGTTCACTTTTTAGGTAAGTCTGTGTGTGACGTTTGATTAGGATAGGAAAAGTAACCCAAAATTACACAATCATTTCTTAATGTACCTTTCTGAGCTTTGAGGCTAAATAAAAGCTTTTGTTTTTGTTTTGTTTATCTATAACAGGAACTTTCTAAAGTTTTAGATTTATTTACTATATTCTGTACTTTAAAAATTAAAAATTCAGTTATTTTAAAAATGTTTGTTGATGTAGCTCACACAGACTTCTGGGACAATGTCCCTTTGACAATAAATGCCTGTACTGGATACGCAGTCATTCCCTGTCATGTGGGGGTCTGAGGGCAGGTCTTTATATGGATCATTGTTTCTATCAATATGTATGAGGCTGTTCAAACAGCTCACTTATTTACAAACAGATGTGATTCTGTGGATGAGTAGCTCTGTATTCATTCAGTTCGCAGAACAGAGCTAATGAGCATACTCTTACATAAGCTGAGACATAAAATTTGTGTTAAAACCCAATGAAGCAGCAAGCCACACACCTGCTGGAAATTTATAGCTGCTAGAGGTCTCAACATCTGCTCCACATTGAACCTTGATCTAAGCAGGCGAGCCCAAATAACTCTTTGTCAGATAAAGTTTGTTACCAAATTAGGTTTGCTAGATTAAACACTTAACAAATGAGCATTCCAAACATGAGCTCTTAAATGTTTTGATATTATTGAAATTCATTTTAAGTAAAAAAAACAGGCATGCTCTTTTACTTTTCATTTTTAGTTTTGGCCTTAATAATAATAATAATAACAAAATAATAACAATAATAATAAATACAGTTTTTAAAAAGAACCATGACATGCACTAGTTAGCTCTGAGTACCTTAGGTATTCTCATGCTTTGTTCATTCTATTCTATCATTTGAAGAAAATGGAAAGGTGGTATGCATAGAAGCAAAGCCCCAGAAGACCAGGATTTTATTTGAGTTCAACAGATTCAGTAATTGCTGTTTTGTGTAGGAGCATGAATCCCAGTTAGATGGTCTGAAGTTGAAACTAAGACTAATTCTATATAGCTATATATATGATTTGGATCATGTCACTTATCCTCTGCAGGAGGCCCTGATAAGCAAAATAAGGTTGGAAGCACAGTCATACAACTCATAATTCTACTGGGAATCATGTCGACAAGAAAATGCATCATGAGTAGCTTAGAATAGAACCACCTGACTTCAAGTAGGGTCATCACAACCCTTAGTTCTTAATATTTAAAACTTTTAGATAGATATGATTTTAGTTTATTTAGATAGACATAGTTTATTTATTGTCTATGGGTGTTTTTTATGCATGTATGTTTATACACCATGGGCATGTCTGGTACCCACAGAGGTCAAAAGAAGGTAGCGGATCCCAGGGGAGTTTCACATGGTTGTGAAGCTTCTTGTGGGTCCTGGGAACTAAACCTGGATTCCTTGTGATAACTCCTATCCTCTTTGCTACCCTCCAGTCTGCTTAGCTGTTATTAGGAATTAGAATTAGTTCCCTTGCTTTCCTCTCTAACTCCGTTCCTTCCTCCTTCCCTTTCTCCCTCCTTTCTCTCTCTCTTCCTCCCTCCATCTCTCTCTCTCTCTCTCTCTCTCTCTCTCTCTCTCTCTCTCTTCTCTTCCTTCCTTCCTTTCTTTCTTTCTTCTGTTCTTTCTTTCTTTACTTTCTTCCTCAGTGGTAACTAATACTTGCAAAGTACAGTTCCATAATACTTCTGTTATCTGAATGAAGTATAGGAGATACTAAGAGCTATACTCACATGATTAAACTCAAATTCCTGCTACATCTGTTTGTGATCCAGGGGCCATTTATGATTATAAAAATCAAAGCCCCATTTTTCAGTCCCTTCCCATTGCCATTACTAGCCTTCAAGTTATTTACCTAGTATACCTTAGTCAGCATTCCCCACAGTCAGATGGATTGATCAACTGTGTCAACACACATAAACATGTCACTCTTAATGTCTTTTCCAGTTATTACGTAGGAAGTCAGAGATGAGTGAGATTAACAGAGGGAAAATGCCAGAGGTAATGATGCTCAATAAAACCGTCAGGTTTTAAGTCATATATTAGCAGCATATCCTGACTCTATAAATGAGAAAAAAATTCCAACTACACATTAAACAATGCTAACCCAAGCAGCTCTGAGTGAATTTCAGCTGTACTGAAGTTTTTCAAGAAATGTAACACATGCTTTCACTGAGCATGTGGCTTGGATAAGCTGAAAGAGAAGGGGCAGACACTTGTTCTTGTGTCTAACATGAATCAAATTGTTAGGATAGGTTTTCATTTAAAACAAAATTTACCCCAAAGAGAACACAATCATTGTTTGATTAAAAGTATGTTTGGGCATTACATTTGAATTTACATTAGCATTACTGCTGATCTTGTGTTATTTCAAGTGGACTATTGGTAAATGTTTTAAATAACTTTCCAAATTTGAAAAAAAAAAAAAAATCCCTGATTTTGCTGTGCTTGACAGTTCTCCTTGCACAAATATTCCCACCATATTCAGTATCAAGCTAACAATCTGCTGTCTCTGAGCTGTAGTGTAGAGAACATACACAGCTGGATTTGTGAGCAGCTGTGAGCTGGTCTGGTACACATGTGATTGTTTATTATTTCAAAAAGTTCAAAGTAGACATGAATGTCTAAGACCAGTGGTAGGGAACGACTTGTCATTACAATGGATGAGACAGACACTTCTTAGGAGTCCATGTTACTGAAGAACCCAGTGAGTGAGAAGAACCAGACCCATCTCTATGACATTGAAGGCCAGCAAGTTCCTATGAGGCCTGTATGATAGATGCTATTGTATAGATGGTAGATTCCGAGAAGTGTTACATATCGTATACAGCAAGAAGAAAGAACTTTAAATATTTTCACCATAAAGAATTCATACATTCTTGAGGACAGTATAGGGAGAGACAACTGAATAGGTGGCATTTAGGGGCAACACTGAAATCTAGTGAGGTGGAAATTTCCTGGAACCTATACAGGTGACTCTAGTGAGAGTTTCTAGTAACTAAGAGTATGGAGCCTGAACTGTCCATCTTCTGTAACCAGGCTAGACTCCCAGGGGTAGCACTGGGACATCAACCCAGCCACAAAATCTATGACCCACAACCTGCCCTGCCTGCAAGATACACTTGGGCCCTGGCACTTCAGAGCTTGTAGGAGGACCAATCCATGACTATCTAACTTAAGGTCCAAGTCACGAGAGGGAACTCATGCCTCACACTGCCTAGATGGCCAGAATCCAGAAGCTGAATGGCTCTGAGACCTAGGACAGAACCAAAAAGGACTTTAAAAAGTCAATGAAATAATTCCTAATGATATTCTGCTATACTTGAAGGATCAGTACATATTACAATCATTGGTAGAGAGGTTTCCTTCAGAAGCCAATGGGTTTAGATACAGAAAGCACATTCAAAACGTTAGGCAGAGCTTAGGAAACCCCACAGAAAAGGGTGAGGAAAGATTGTAGGAGCCAGAGGAGTAGAAGACACCAGGAGAACATGGCTCACAGAATAAACTATACAGAGCCATGGGTACTCACAGAGAATGAAGAGGTAACCATGGAGCTTACTTGGGTCTGTGCTAGGCCCTCTGAATACATGCTATGTTGTTTAGCTTGCTGTTTTTATTAGACTCCTTACAATGGGAATGGGGGTGTCTCTGACTCTTTGGCCTTCTCTTGGGATTCTATTCCTTCCACTGGGTTGCCTCATCCAGTCTTGATATGAGAGTTTATGCCTAGTCTTATTGCATCTTGTTATTATGTGTTCATGGATATTCCTGGAAAGTCTGCTCTTTTCTCAAGAGAAATGAAGGAGCAATGGATCAGGAGGAGAGGGCAAAGGGACTAGAAGAAGGAGAGGCAAGGAGACTGTCATCTGGATGTATTGTAGAAGAGAAGAATAAATTAAAAATGTATCACCATATATATTGAAACATTACACAGAATTTATAAAGTTGTATGCCTTTTATGTCTAGTTTAGATTGCATTTAATTGGAAAATTCTCATGTGCAGTAGATGCTTTACTATATGTAAGTAACTATGTGTAAATTTTTGATTCCTCTTTTCACAATGATAAGAAAATCGTTCATCTCTCAGCTTTTTTGTTTTCAGTTTATAAAGATGGATAAGTGCTGGTTACTGTCTCGGTGGACTGATAGATTATACAGGTTGTAGCTACAAAGTGCAGATGAATGTTCCTGATGCATGTACACACACGCACACGCACACACACACACACACACACACACACACACACCACACACAACACAATTTATTTCAAGGTCCAAAAGAAACCTCAGAAGGAAGAAAACAGCATTAAATAAGTTTTTTAAGCAAGGGAAGCATTGGTGTGAAGGATGCTACTGGCAGCTGCAAGGAAACATAAGTGTCTCTGAATTTCACAGATAGTTAATGGACAAAATTATTCTGATTGAGGCAAGCCAGACCTAGAGAGACAAACATAGCATGTGTTCACTTATATGTGAATATTAGATGTTAAGTCAATGGTAACAAAACTACAATCCATAAAGCCACAGAGGATAGGTTTAGAGTAAGGGCCTATGGGGTACAGATAGATCTTGTTACGAAAGAGAAATAGAATACATAGTTATGGATGCATGTGGGGTGGGATAATAGGATCAAGTAGGGAGGAGGAGAGGAGAAGGGGATGAGAGAGAAAACTTAGGGAGAGATAACTAAAAATATATACATATATGAAGGCAATCTAAATCAAGTTGCAAAATTATGGGGGTAATAGAACCCCAACTAGACATCTCTTGTTATCAAATAAAGTGTCCTGTACCAGAGTTGGTTTACATCTAACTGAGTTATTGGTAATAGGGGCCCTATGGAAATCCCCAAATAACCTAAGCTGTTGCCAAGACTAGACTGTTATTCTCTACAAACTAACAGCATGGCCTCATGGCTGAAGATATCACCTGCAGACATTACGGAACATGGAGAAGTTGAGCTGGTGCCTATGTGTTACCCCTATGTTCTAGCAACTTTGGTACAGGAATATATCTTCCATATTACCAAAAGAGAAACATAAACACTGAGTCAGCCATAAAGTCTCTGATCTATAGCGCTGTCTTGCCTGGGAGATATGCTAGGGTTATGATGGCACTAAGCTTGTGGGAGTAACCAACCAATATCTGATTTGATTCAGGCCCACTCCCTAAGAAGGAACCCATGCTTGATGTTGCTTGGCAGACCTAGACCCTGAGACCAGATATTCTATGGACCTGAGGTAAAACCAAGCACAAACAAAACAACAGAACAACAACAGCAACGTCAAACCTGTAGCAATAAAATGACTCCAATGATGCTCTGCAATACTTATACATCAGTAACTTGCTCCATCGTCATCAAAGAAGCTTTTTTTTTCTGCAGAAAAAATGAGATGGGAACAAATAGACAAAGCCACAGACATGTATACACAGAGAATAGAAGACCTTGGAACACGCAGCTCTAAAGGGAATTCCCCTATCAAATTCCTCTCCTCAGTGCTTGGAGAATGCCATAGAAGAGAAGGCAGATAGAGTATAAGAGCCAGAGGGATGGAGGACATCAAGAAAACAAGGCTTTATAAATTAACATGATCAAAGCAAATATGAACGCATATAGACTGAAGCAGATTGCGCAGGGTTTGCAGGGGTCTACACCAGATACTCTGTGCATATGTTACGGCTTCCAGTTTAATGTTTTTATAGGATTCCTGAGTGTGCAAATGAGTGAGTGTCTGATTTTTGATTTCTCTTGGGCCCGTTTTCTTCTGTTTGTCTTGTCAAACTTTGATGTGTTCATTTTGTTTTATCAAGTTATGTTATATCATATTTAGTAATCTTTCTTACCTTAGTTTTTTGAAATGAGAGACAAAAGGGAATAGATGTGAATGGAAGGGGTGGGGGTAAGAACTAGGATGAGCAGAGGAGGGAAAAGAAGTAAAGGAAAGAGAAGAATGTTTCTTATCTGGCCTGAAAATTCTTCCTCCAAAACCCAAAATCTGCCTAACAAAACCTCCAACAGCAGGCATGTGAAGTCCTCCTTTGAGTTGTTGGATAGGTTTGTCCAAGAGATTCTCAGAATATTACAGACTGTTGCTATTACCCGTGATTGGTTCCTAGATGTGGAAGATAGGTACCTAGTGCTGTAGATGCTATGTGTTTAGACACAAGTCTCAGAACTGAAACTGACCTGAATGACTCCTCCATGACAATGGCTTTCATAGTATAAGAAAGCACAATCCCAGGTTCCAAAGGAGAGATGAAACCAACAGTCTTATCCAGACATGATGCTTATGAATAATAACAATGACCTGCATGGCACAATAATTTAAGGGCTCAATAGTGACACATATACTTTGGTCGTAACCAGCAGGTCTCTGATCAGACTTAAGACATTCTCAAAAGAAAGGAAACTGTCTGGTATTGGAAACCTACATGACTAGAGGTAGTGAAGTTTTGGAAGTTGGAGGACAATGTACAATCATGACTTTACTCAGCCAGAATAATCTCAACTATGTTGTAAATATTTGTCTTTATATTCACAGATGAATGTAGTGTTCACCTTCAACAATGAAACTTTTCTTTGCAACAGAGAGATACTATTACAGAAAACCACAATGAGTCAAAATGTAGAATTGTGGAGCTATGTCCCAATGGATTCATCTACAAATCACCCTTATTCTTAAAAATGATCAAAGAACATTGAAGAAGAGGGGGAGGAAGATTGTAAAAGTCAGAAAATCAGGAAGTTTGTGAGATTGATGAGATTGTGTCTTCTAGGAATGTCAAAAGCTACACACATAAAGTCATACAAACATGACTTTCTAAAAATGAGCAGAACAAGAATAACAATAGACATGCTATAGTGGATGAGCCTCAGCTGTCACAAACAATGATGGGCAACTGAGGAATGCAGAGTGTCAGAAACCATCCTCCTCGAGGAAAGAACACACCAGCTTGTTGGTCCATCACAAAAGGCCAGTCCCTAAAACATGCACACAAAGAATGTTACACAGACTGAGCAAGCTGTACTGAGGAATATACATGTATAGACATATGCATATATTCATGTAACAACAATCGAAGAAAAAAGAGGCCATGAATTTGAAAGAGATCAAGGAGAATTATATTGACAGCTCTGGAGGAAGGAAAAGTAAAAGGAGAAATGATGTGATTATATTCTAATCTCCAATAATAAGAGAAATTATCTAAGAGAAAAATGTCAATAAAACCAAATGAACCAAAACAGCCTATCAATTCTTCAAGAGAATCCAACAGGAGACAATATATTCCTTTAGATTCTTTTTATTTTAAAACTCTTATACCAGTATTCCTGCCACTTCTAAACTGTTAAAGCATAGCTCTTACCTGTTTGAACCAAGATCTCATATTGAAAAATCTGAAACCAAATTTAAAATTCCAATACATTTAAACATTTTTCTTCTACTGAAGAACATATGAAAGCTAGGTTGGGGGAGGTGCGCTCCTTATTCTTGTAGGCATAGTAACCCAGGGCTGGCTTATTCGTACGTTGTTTACAACAGCATCAGATAGCAAAGTGATGGTACACTCTAGGATTATGGCGTGACAAAGATGGTGCCCTCTTATGGTAACTTGAGAATAATTAAGAAGATCACTTCTTAACATAGTTTGGACAGGCCTTAAGGAAACAAACCATGCTAGATTTGAACTGAAAATAGTGTATTACAAGAGTGAGCAGGTACTATCAGTTCCAAGAACTTAACATCATAGAATGCAGTGTGGTGTGGGTCATTGTATAGGACAGTGCCTTTAGAGACACAGTCAGCCTTTATTCACCCACACAGAAAGACCAGGAGCAATATTGTTTGGACCTCCTTGCCATCAGCAGTCTCCTGATATTACTACCAACCAAACCTAATAAAAAGCAGAACACCCCTTGACATAGGCCAAAGAGGAGAAACTCTTGTGCTAGCCAAATAGTGAAGGGTAGGAAAGGAATCCAGAAGGGCAAATGAAAGGTGTTTTCAGAGATGATTTCAAGAGAGTGGAATAAGTACAGACAACAGCTGCCCATTTTGATAGAATTTTTGTTGCTGTTAAAAACAAGAATGTGAAAAAAATTAGACCCTAATTTCTGCAGGGTTTATATTAGAATACTGGTACATTCAATCACATATTTTTAGAAGCAGGGTTAGCATCTGTATTTTATGCACTATAAAAAAATGAGGTGTTTCAAAGTCCACGTAAATATTAGTAAGAATAGTAGGTCCTCTCTCCCCTGACTCACTGTGTGTGTGGGTGGTATGTTGTAAGAGGGTAGATGAATTTATGAACAAGACAAGAATTCACATTATGCCCTGAGCTAGACAGCACCTGAAACGTAGATATCATCTGTAAATCACAATATGAAGACATACCATAGTGTGTAAGAGATAGGTACTATTTTCATACAGAACTATATGAACACCACTGAGAATGTGGAAAGAAGGGAAAACCAGAAACTAGAGAGACTCAAGGTGTAAACAAGACTGATACATTGGGGTGCCACCAGGAACTGCAAGGTAATTTCATGCTTACACTGCCTGCACTTTTAGACCTTCCATGAATCAAGCAGCCACACTATCTATCTCTAATGTGGACACAGAAAATGCTAGAGTCTGAGGACAAGAGACATGAAATGGGACATGAAATGGGACATGAAATTTCCTGGGACACAGCTAAATCAGTCATTGCAATGGAAGAATCACTGTAGTGATTAATGGGTACCAAAAAAGATGAGGAAGACCTCTGCAACATACTAAGTATTAATAACACATTTAAAAAAAAACATATACAAGATTGCATAATATAAATAATACTATTGATAAAGTAAAGGAGTAACAGAAGGTGGAAGAAAATGAACATTAGAGCAAATTATTGAAGCAGTAGGATCAGAGCTGTGGGAGTCTAATAAAAGATGTGCATTCTAAGGTAGGTATTTCAAGTGCATAAGAGGAACTAAGGAGATTGGAAACATTTAATACAGCAGTACATGTGGAATATAAATGGTACGATCTGATCTCAGTTTTATTCCTTGTTGCCCCAAACAAAGAAAGACTTGTAAGGGGCGCAGCCCCAGAGCGAGCTTAGGACAGGCGCCACTGCCGCAGGAGGCGCGAGGGGATAAAGGCGTTCATTCAAATGGCAGAAAACAGTCTTTCAGATGGAGGCCCTGCAGATTCTGTGGAAGCTGCTAAAAGTGCCAGTAATACAGAAAAACTCACAGACCAGGTGATGCAGAACAGCTTTGCAGGAATGTCTTGACACCGTCTCTCACACTCCTTCTAGTTACATAGAAACTTTACCCAAAGCTGTCCAAAGAAGAATTAATGCTCTGAAGCAGCTCCAGGTGAGGTGTGCGCACATAGAAGCTAAGTTCTACGAGGAAGTTCATGACCTGGAGAGGAAGTATGCGGCCTTGTACCAGCCCCTATTTGACAAGAGAAGAGAATTCATCACTGGTGATGTGGAGCCCACGATGCAGAGTCAGCGTGGCACAGTGAGAATGAGGATGGCAAGTTGGCTGGAGACATGAAGAATAAAGTAGTCATAGTTGAGAAAGAAGCAGCAACAGTGGAAGAGCTGAACCCCAAAGGCAACCCAGAGTTTTGGTTCACTATCTTCAGAAATGTGGACACGCTTAGCGAGCTGGTGCAGGAATATGATGAACCCGTCTTGAAACAGGCAGGATATTAAAGTGAAGCTTTCAGACCCTGGACAGCCTGAGTCTTCTTGTTAGAGTTTTACTTTGAACCCAACGACTACTTCACCAATCCTGTCTTGACGAAAACATACAAGATGAAATAAGAGCCAGACAAAGCTGACCCGTTTTCTTTTAAAGGTCCTGAAATTGTGGACTGTGATGGGTGTACAATAGACTGGAAGAAAGGAAAAAAACGTCACAGTCAAAACCATCAAGAAAAAGTAGAAGCACAAGGGCTGGGGTACCATACGAACGATCACCACGCAAGTGCCCAAAGAGTCCTTCTTCAACTCTTCAGCCCCTGAAAGCTTCTGGAGATGGAGAATCTCTGGATGAAGATTCCGAGTTCACCTTAGCCTCTGACTTTGAAATTGGGTACTTTTTCCGTGAGCGCATCGTGCCACAGTCTGTCTTCTACTTCACTGGGGAAGCCATAGACGATGATGACAATTTTGAAGAAGGCGAGGAGGGTGAAGAGAAGGAATTGGAAGGTGACGAAGAGGGAGAAGAAGATGAGGATGATGCTGAGGTTAACTCCAAGGTGTAATTTTTGTGTTAATCATTCATGCGTTTCTAGAAAGAACCTATCCAGTCACCGGAGTGCAAGCAGCAATGAGAAGCAGTGACCCTGTGGGGCCACCTCGTGGATGGCTGTCAGGACCACAGGCCACAGACAGGGGCCTCAGTCCCTGCCAAAGCAGAATTTTGTTGACAGTGCTGTGACATCTAACCATTTCCAAGTGTAGATTCCTCTCCCCCTTCCCCTCTTTCTTTGCTATCTTTGTACAGTGGAAACTCCTGTAGTTCAGAGTAGGAGATTTAGTTGTAGCACCTGCAGCTTTGGTGCCTGAAGATCACTTGGGGTGGGCTGAGGTTGTGCCTGCGATTGACAGAGCCTGGTGATTTTGTGCCCTCTGCCCTCCTCTACTGAAAAGGCCCCATGATTTTCAGCCTCTGAACTACATGGGAAGCTGCTCCAGCTGCTGTGCCCTAGTCATCTCCCAAGCACTGTAGAGGAAGCTGTGCTCGCCTTAGAGCATTTTGTTCTTGCGTTTTGGTTTTAGGGGTGGGTGGGTTGTGGCACACACCTCTGAGGCCAGAGCTGTCGGGTTCACCCTCGTACTTATTTATTCACTTGTGCTTGGGGAGCTTTGAACTTCACTGTCCTCCTCCCACTTCTGAGACACATTGCTGACTGGATCAGGAGGATGTGACACCCAAGTGGAGTGAGGCCCATGGAGGAAGCCCGCTGCTTCCTGCCCTAGCTGTGCTGTGCCATGCAGACTACATGTTGTTATTGCCGCTGGAAGTTGGAAGGCGGTAGCCAGGGGGCAGAAGTCCTCCCTCACTACGGGCCTGTGGCCTGTAGAGTACAGCTTCAGCTCGTACTGTGCACACCAGAGTCACACGTGGGTTTAGTGACTGGTTGGTGGGTGTGGGTGGGTGTTTCCGAGTGTGTGGTTGTGTCTCTGGTAGCCAGGACAGCCATGTCCACAGTGTCCAGCCATGTAGAGCGAGCTCAGCCTTACCCAATAACACATTTGTAACTGAATACGGTGTTTTCAATTTGTACAGAATAGTTAGAATATTCTATTAAAGTTGTGAAACACACACCACACACACACACACACACACACACACACACACACACAGACACGAAAGACCTGGAAGAATTAGGCACAGACCAAAGGACACGAATAAAAACTTTCAGAACAAAATAAAATATTTGAATTTCATTCTTCATGATCACATGAATATAAAGTTTTGGGCTGGTAATAACACGGTATTTGATATTTTTATGTTATATCTAACCTTTCCCCACATATATGGCTTCTTTCAAACCCTATTTGTTTTGCCAGTCGTCTGTTTTACTATGGCAAAGACATGACACCATTGCCTAGGATGATGCTGGTGTCAGCCATCAGTTTGTCCACAGGGCACAGCCTACTATTCTCACTACTGTCTTTTCACAAAGACATTTTCTGTAGCATGGCAATTTGCTTTTCTTTGGTTTTATTTCCTTTTTTAAAAAAATCAATCATAGTTCACAGAGGTCAAGGTATGAGTGTTTTCTCAAAAGCACTTTGCTTTTCTAAATAATTTTCGAATAGCACATGCCTACTAGTTGGACTAGTCTCCTTTAACATCAACTGTTGCAATCTTGGTCATATTAGTCTTAGTATCTACAAAATGGACTAACTCCTCACGCCACTCCCCAGTGCATCATTCCATGTTTTACTTTAGTGAATTTTCATCAGCGATAACTTATCATCCATTTTCAGAGGCCATTGTTCCTAAAGCTGAGGTCCAATGTTGTATGGAACTCACTCTCTGTAGCTTGTAGAAACTGCTTCACAAAAGCACACATAATTCTAAAACTTCATTTCAGAAATGTTAAAATGAGAAAAAATTGCACTTATAATCAACTATATTGATCTTATCCTTTTACATTATACATATTTTATATACAAATTTTAGTGTCTAAAGAGAAAGAAAAGTGTGTTTTCTCAAGGTCATTTCTCAAGTAGTAGTTCCTTAAATGGATAACAAAGAGTTGATTGTTTTAAAAAGCATCTTTCTAAAAACAAACAAACAAGAAACCCCCATATGACCACCACATCACTATGTTCAAAGAAGAGAATCTACATCTCAGAGATGAAGCAGACGGAATTTAAGACTCGGAGAACCTGCCTTTGTTGTTGCCTGGGAACGAAGGTTTCTACTCACCAGAGCCTTCAGTGACATTGCTGATGACAGAACTGCCCCCAGCTGAGCTGCATCTTTTGCCATCCTTGAACTGCTGCCTCCGCCTAGCCCACTGGTCTATTGCTTCCTCCTGGGAACCATCACTGGCTCTTCCACCTCTTAGAGCCAATTCCTGTGATAGCTTTCGGGGGTTATTGATCTCCAATTTCTGGTCTAGATGAAACCATATTAAATATCAAAGTGAGACATCCATTCAAGATAGGATATGAAACAGGGTTTTAAAACACAGAACTGTAAAAAATTTTTCATTCACTTCTTTCATGGTCTACTTGCTAAGTTGGAGAGAGAAGCAGAGATGTAAATTAAGATATAGGTTTATATAGTTCCAAACTACTGCCTTCTGTCATTATAAGCAATGACTGAATTATTAGAAGAAAAATCTTAGCAATAAAATATCACATTGCAATTCAACTGAAAAAATTAAAAAGAAAACCCAAAATACATAAACATAAAACTCAAAACCTAGAAAATAATCTTATAATTTAGAACTGCTGAAAATTTTTACTTTTTGATACTATACAAAAGGCAAGCAACATAGATTTGAAAACTTGACTAATTTATTCTGATCCTAGAAACAAATGAGTTTTTATACTTTTTCTTTGTTTTAACTTAGAATCTTCTCATATATTCAAATTGGGAGAAAGCACATGGCCTGTGCTATATATGCTTTGATATATACATAAGAAAGTACTGAATTCCACCAATTATAAATTCTTACACCTATCCTGTTGCTTGGTGTTGGTACTCTTAGACTTGCAAAAACTATCGAGGAAATCTTGTCCAACCTCATGGTATGTACTTGTGGTAGTTAGATTTTGTCAACTGTACACCAACTACAGTCACCTGGGAAGGATGGGGACATATATCAAGGAGGTGCCTCCTCCAGCATGCACTGCAGCAAGTCTGTGGGGCATTTTCTTGATTAACGGCTGATGTGGGAGAGCTCAGCTCCTATAGGAACGACTACCTCTACATTTGTTCTTTGGTTGTGTGAGAAAGCAAGCTGAGCAAGCCATAAGAGCAAGCCAGTAAGCAGGGCTCCTTCATGATCTCCACCTCAATCAATGCACCCAGATTTGTCTTGAGGTCCTGCCCTGACTTTTCTCAATATCAACTGTAAAATAAGCCAAACAACCCTTCACTACCCCAAGTTGATTTTAGCCAGTGTTTATTTCAGCAATAGAGACACAAACTAGGCCAACAACTAAATCATTTCTACTAATGTACAGAGCTGTCAATTCAATCTGTGATTAAATATAAATACTTCCCCAAATTCAAGTTTACTACCCATATTCCAAGTATACTTCAACTAGATAGATAGTTTGGGCGTGGTATTTTTAATCGAGGTCACAAGAATCTCTTTTCATGTGTGAGCCACGCCCTATTCCATGAATATCTAGGGTATGTACTGAGGTTTTCTATGAATCAGATGATGTAGTGGGGCTGGATTGCAGACACTGAAGCTCCTGGAGAAAGCTTGTCAAAATATATACTCCCACTTTAGTAGGACAATGTATAAATTTGTGAGACACAAAAGTTTAAGCAAGTGTTATGGTTTGAACATGTGTGTCCCTTGAAAGTTCCTATTTTGGAAATCAAGACCTAATGTAATCATATTGAGATATTGAGATTTTAGGAAGTGATGAAATCATTCCTTCCTTGACCTCATGAATAGGATAATGTCCTATATAATTTCTGAAGAAAACTAGCCTGGCCATGTTGCCCTTCTGTCTTCCACAACTTACACAGCAGAAGTGGAGATCTCTGTATCAGGATGAAGACATATCACCACACTAAACACCGATTCCTTCACCCTGACTTTCCCAGCCTCTCCATATTTGTTCTTTGAAAAGTATCTCATTACTGAAAATTTGTCATATCACTGTATAACTGAATGGACACCTTAAGAATGGATGGGAAAGTAGTCTCCTCGGGAGTATGAGGGATCAAGGAAGTGGGGGAGAAGACAGGGAACTGGAGAAGCCCTGGGCCCAAACTGGGACAGGCTGGGCTTTTCATGTTAAGAAGCTTATGTGTGGGAAGTCCCAGGCTCACCATAAGTCATTTTATTGGAAGCTATCCCAATAGTTGTCATTTTGTACAAGACAATAGATGGATTTCATTCATCTTTCTGTTCCTAGCTATTGATTAAAAGCTTGTGAGTTCAAATGTCCTTAAATCTGTAGTTTTTGCCAGGTCTATTAGAATCACTTGCTTTTTTTTAGAGCTACGAGGAAGCAAACTATTGCACATACTGTATGCAAACTTTAGGTCATATTACATATAAGTCACTGTTTAGTCATGTAAAATATCACTGAATTCTTTCTATTGTCTGTCATTTTCTCAGCTGACCTGGTTTTACCTATCTTTTTTTTTTTTTTTTTTTTTTTTTTTTTTTTAATAATGTAGACCTTCTGGTTCATTGACATAGATCTTATGCACAGATTTTAGCTAATTTTTAGCCAAAGAAATTCTACTCCAAGAAGACTATGACTTATCTGGTAAAGAACTTAGAATTTTATTCTTAAAGGGGTAAGACACATACCCTTTCATTTCTATTGTGTTGACTTTCTTACTTCCTGATAACTCAGCCTTATATCAAGGTTTCTTGTGCGTGTCTATGCATGTGCACAGACTTTGAGTGGGAAAAGATCTCTTGCAAAATGCAAATACATTTTTTTGTGCCTACAAAGATTTTTTTTTAACTTCTGGTGAAACAACCCAAGGTCTTCAAAGCACTTCCGACCCTGAAAAGTTTGTGCAATTCTGGCCTGAGATGGCAGGACGATAAATAGTATTGATAAAGTCTAAAGGTACTCATAGCTCTAAGAAATCCAAACTTATGAAAGCATTTATATACTTAAAATTTCTGTCACTACTTTAGTGCTGAACTGCTTTCTGTATAAAAGTGCAAGGGTATGCTAGCAGGATATTACACAGAGCAACCTGATATGACTTTTCAAATTCAATCAACAAATATTCATTGAGTATTATATTAAAGGGCATGTACTATATAATGCTGTAGATACATATAACTAATTAGAAAGGAAAAAATAAAACAAACCATGAAACTTACAGTTTAGCTAATAAAGAGAATATAAACAAACAAGTAAAATATATAGAATATTAAAAACAAAAAATGTTATATATGAGAGTAAAATTCGGAAAAAGAATGAACTCGGGCTGGAACAAAGGCAACTCAGATTGCAATTGTAAATTTGGTTTCTGATAAGTTCTTATTGTGATTATTATGTGAAGAAAATCATAGAAGAAGACATAATAAGAATCGCCTTACAACATCAAGGGGAATAGAAAGAGGGGATGAGTGGGGGGGTACTCTAAGGAGAGGAGGGAGGGGGCTGTGATAAAAATGTAATGTGAATAAATAAATAAATATGAAAATTTTATTTATATAAAAATGAAAAAAATAATGCCTCTGTGTGTATATGGAGAAAGACTGGTCCATATACAGAAACAGCCCATGCTAAGGGTCTGAGGAAGCATGGTGGATAGAAAGTTCTAGAAGTTCAAATAGATAAACCGTTCCTGGAACAGATTTATTAAGGGGAGAAGAAGTAAAACATTGTAGGAACAGAGTTTTGCTGAAATGAATGGAACTGTGGTTGTTTACTGAGGGGGGCAATTCCAGTTTATTGAGAGTAATCTCATTTGTGGTTGGATTCTTATTTGGATGTTTAACTGTGTTGGGAGAGGCAGACTATGGAGCACTTCTAGGAATAGGGAAGACAGCTTGGGAGGGGTATTCATTGAGGTGAGCACATGTCCCCCCTGGAACCCTGAGTGCTCCTGCTGTAGCTTCCCTTGCATTTCCAAATAACCATGCACTGACACCAATCCTGGAGAGGATGGGAATGGCCTGGTGTCTGGAGCTGCACAGGTCCTGGCAAGCAGCCACTGGGATCAGTAGGTTTTGCATTAGGGTTTTCCTACAATCGAGGGAATTGTACAGCTTTTATATTGTTTTATTTTTTTTAGATGATTCATTTTTCATAAATCAAATTTCACATTTTACGGCAACACTTGTGCAATAGATTACGCTTCTTGCATTTTATTTCTACTCTTAAAATTTTAAAAGCCTTGGAGTAATTAATTTTTCTCTTGCTTTTTAAATTCTTTCATTAAAGGAGAGAATATGAGAACGGGGAAGATGATGTTTTTCATCAGTTTCTTCATTCTCAGTCTTATTTCTGGGCACATTAGGCATGCTATCTGCAATTTAGAAGACCGTTTTAATTTATCCCATGGAATAATGCTAACATTAACTATTAAATAATTGGACTCACTTAGAAACACAAGGATCTTTTTTGAAGGGGCAAAAATGATGTTTTGCTGTTCCAAGATTGAAACCAGACAGACAGCATTATGTACTTAGGAAAAAGCTTCCATCTTATCCCTTCTCGAGGTCTCAAGAGCACCTGGGTTGTATCAGTTGGTTGAGCAAGACAAGGAAACACAAAACAGAGGTTGGAGGATGGCTGGAGTTAAAGGTCCTATGAATGGTTCAGTCAGATTAGTTAAGGGTGCCTCTGGTTTTTGTCCTTTGGTTTAATTACTATTTCACATATCCTCTAGAGACACAAAAAGCCCTGCCTGTGTAACACCCAGCAAGGTTTAAAAGCACATTTTACTGCAAGTATATTCTTCCTATTCTCTTAAACATGCTCACCTTTCAACATCAGAAGAATAGTGGATTATTTAAGAATGGCACAGACTAACATTTTTTTAACAAAATTGATTTGCCAATATATTAATCGTTTAAAGAAAAAAATTTATATTAAGCTGCAGCCATGGTGGTTTTTTTTACACACTTACGGGTAGAGTTGGTTTTAGTGTAAAGAAACAGGCTGATGGATTCTCCTTCATATGGTCTAACTCTAAAATGCTCAACACATCTGGCCAACAAGGAAAAGAATCCCAAGCAGTAAAGACTACTTCACCCAACATTGTTCAAATCTCCTACATATAACAATAATAAAATCTAAATATTCTGCATAGCTCATTGTACCTTTTAGGGTCTTCTGCTTCTGAGGTGACAACAGTATGTCCACAGGGTGGTAGGAAGCTTCTGTGAGGTACCTTCTGTTCCCACTTTCCTCAGAATGCACTCCTGATGTAGTCCTTTGGCACTCTGCTGGCTCCTGTTGGAAGCTGGTCAGTCCACACATTTTGTGGTCTCCATTATTATTTGGATCTTCATTGCTGGTTAGTGTCTTATCAATAAGAAACAGCTTTTCTGTAGTGTGTCCTACACAGGTAGACTCAGTAGAGTTCTGTGGAAAGTCCATGTGAGAACAGATTTCATTTTGATCCTCACTAGTTAAGTCTTCAAAATCTCTGTGGCATATATTCTTCACCACCGCTAGTGCCTGGCATGTGTCATCTTCAACATTTTCCAGATAGCTGTTCGACTCTCTAGGGTTTCTCATTGCCATGGGAGAGTTAGAATCAACTGTGCCTTCTATGTACTTTTGAGTAGTGAGTCTCTGCTCTAACTTATCAGTTATAGAGGCCATGACTGGCACTTCTGTTCTGCTGAGGCTTGCCCTCTCTACATAATTTGCATGGTCCTCTGTTTGATCCCATTTCACAGAACTGTGAATATTGCCGTGAAGTGGGCTCTTCGAAACTAGACTGCTGCAGGTTGCAATCCTGACAGCTAGACTTTGTGGGTTCATCCTTTCTAATGGTTCTGTATTTGCAGAAGAGTCACTATGTAAAATAGCCTGGTTAGTATCTCTGTAATGGACTTTCTCCTGCTCTGTCTCAACCCCAATATATTGCCTAAAGGAAAATGTATTCCCAGGAGTCCCTACATGTTTTGAACATCTGTTGACCCAGTGGGATGGACTGAGTAAAGAAGAAGGTTTTGTAGCCTGTTCACTGACGGGAAAAGATATGGAATTTAGGCTCTCATAGTCTTCTCCTGGTATAGTTTTGTCACCTCTACAGCCAATGTTGTCTGCTTTTTCTCCCAAGAGCTGCAAAGTTAAAGAAGACAAAGGACAAAACTCAGAGTCTGAGACATCTTGAATGGGAATCAGGCCATTCACGGCACTTAGGGGACCATTTGTTCCTGCTGTGCATGGCTGTACTTGGGAATCTGAGGTGATATTTTCTCTGACATCAGAACTGGTTTTCCTCTCTTCATCTACATCCCTAGAATCCTCAAAAGACGTTTTACTTAAATCCCCATTATTTAAACTTGTGGTCCTTAAGGTTTCAGATGAGGTAGGAAGGCAAGTGTCAGCTGTGAAGCGACGCTGCTCCAGGAGCTTGTCTTGAGTAATTTGTAAGACCTTCTGCTGAGAGGTAGCAGAATCTCTCTCTTCAGAGTCATCCGGGGCTGAAGGCAGTGTGTTGGGTTTCTTTTTCTCTCTCCCGGGAAGTGAGCTTAGAGAAACCACAATCGTGTCTGAATTCACTTTCTGGACAGTATTCACACTACAGGGATCATCACGCAAAGCATCTGAACTCTGGTTCTGGTTTTCAAGCCTCTGGTTTTCAGGGTGATTTACGACAGTCTGTGAAGGAGACTCACAGGGTTCATTTGTGGTGTGATTCAAGAAGCCTTTTCTATGTTTTTTCCATTTTCCTGTGCTTTTAGGATGACATATATTGATGAATATGTTCTGGTTTTTACTTACATATTCAACCATAATTTCTTTTCCTACGATGCTTATGTTCGTTGAAGGGAGCTCACTTCTAGAAACCTCTCTTATATATGTAGATGGAACCCTATGTTTGAATTCTTCTGCCAGTACAGGACTGTATTTAGAAGAGCGGCCCCGAGATTTGGAGTTTCTCCATACTTTCTGGACAGAATAATGTTGGTGACATGTTGGACATCGCCTTTTTGTGAGGAACTGTGCTCCTGTTTTACAGAAAATGTTTTTTGTGGTTTCCACATGCACATTGAAAGCCCCACATTTGACTTCTCTAATTAATTTGCCTTTGGCTGGCTTTAAGACTTCTACTGTGTTTGGGAAATCCTGTGTTGTAATTTTCCCTGGTAACGATTTTTCACAGTCATTAAACATGGCCACCGGTAAGACTTCCTCTAGCTGATGAGAGAAGGCCAGAGGAGGGTAACCATTCTCCATCCTCCTGTGTACATTGCTGTCAGATGGAGCTTGTTTCTCATCTTTGATGAGAAAAGAGAAATTCTGTTTTCCACTTATAGAAGCAGATATATAATTATCTCTGTTTTCCTTCAATTTCCCTAATGTCCTAATCTGATGAAACACAGCCTCTGAAATGTGTCCCTTGTCCTCTTCAAAATCTTTTACATTTTTGGGGCATGCTTGACCAGATGGCTGAGATGTACCTAAAAACAAAGGAGAGAGGAAAGAGAAATGTTTTATTTCCACTTAAAGAACAGATGTTCCAAAATATTATAGGATGAGTATAGGAATATCATCTGTAACTACTTTGGGTAATAATTTTCATTGGTTTCCATACAAGTTATTTCCAAATAAATGTCTTATTTTACATGAATTATTCTAGGGTGCAGAATAACCTGGTAGGTTAGAAAATAAACTTGAGACAATTTCTGAAATTGAGTTAAAAGAAATGGATGCAACTAATTTTTAAATGCAACTTATTGATAAGAAGCAAAGTGACATGCCCTGAAATTTAAATGTAGCATTCTTCCACAGGCTATGTCTAACTCCATATAATTCCACACAGTTAAAGATTCTGGTAAGGAGGATGCAGGAGAACTCAGTATGGTCCATAGATTGCCTTTCAAATACTCTCAAATATTTAAAGCATGGATTCCATTGCCTTAAATTTTTTATAGGGTATCTTCACAAATTGGAATTCCCATGTCATCCAGGCACTGTATACAAATAGAGTAAGCTTGATCCCATATTTACCTCTAGCCAATAGTTGCTGGGGGCGGGAGGAGATCACTTACTGCTAGATTTGCCCATTTTTCAAGAGAGAACTTAGAATCTCTGTTCATTTACTTCAAAATCACCTCATTCTTGAGGATTGGCTCACATTGTTAAAGCTCTTTTTAAAGTTGTAGATCAATAGATGAGTACACCATGTACGACCTAAGGATTGTCAACAGACGTCTTGCATTCTTTTTACTATTCACTAAAATTAGATATTTTAGTTTTACTTTATGATGCTTGTTAACATGGATATGAGGCACTTGCTCTTGTATAAAAATACTGTGAACAAAACATGTTGTATTTCAAATAATATATAAGGAGATTGTTAGTGAAAACAGAAGAGTGACAATAGCTACTAGTACTTTGACAATCAATGAAGCAGATGTTCTAAGGCATAGCTTACATATCATTAGCCTTCATTTATTTATTGTGCATGTATGTATGCATACATACGTGTGTGTGTGTGTGTGTATGTGTGTGAGAGAGAGAGAGAGAGAGAGAGAGAGAGAGAGAGAGGAGAGAGAGAGAGAGAGAGAGGGCACCATGACATACATGTAGAGGTCAGAAGACAATTTGAGGGAGTCAGTTTGCTCCAGACATTGAGCTCAAGTCACACAATTTGGTGGCAAATATACCGAACCATCTTGCTGGCTCATCAAAAGGGATATTTGTAAACAACTGTTTAAGTTAAAAATTGCTAATAATTTTTTTATAAATGTATTTTAAATGTTATGAATTTACACATAATATACATATATTTATGTAGAATATACTTTAGTTACATGGATCTCTAGACAAGCAAAGGAGGAAAAGTATACTACAGAACTTGCAGACTCTGACCACACCCATTTGTCCCTCTTCGCCCTGAAGGAAGAGCTACTCTTGTCAGGTACTAGTATAATTTTCATATGCCTGCTTACAATTGGAAAATTGTCATATGGATGGCATGGAAGAAGAGACAAGGAGAAAAATCACTCTGAAGGCCATTTACAACCAAGCATGGACACAGTAACAGTGTATAGATGGACAGACTTCCTTCCTCAACTAAAGATTATCATTGATTCTTAAAATACTGCATCCCAAGGGCAGTTTAGTATACAGTCCATACTATTTGATATTTTTATACTTGTAATAATTTTTGGTTGACTGTTATGCAGCAATATATTAGCAGCAGATTTTAATAGCAAGGTGGGAGCTTAGTTGAGGAAGTTGAAATGAGAATGAAACATTCTATTTAAAGTTTTTAGGCCATAGTACATCTAAATAGTAACTGCTGCAGAAGTACAGTTATAGTAGTCAAACTCTGTGGGGTTTGAATAAGAATGGTCCAGTAGACTCAATATGTTTGAATGCTTGTTCATAGGGAGTGATGCTATTAGGAGGCATGGCCTTTTTGTAGTAGGTTTGGTCCTGTTGGAGGAAAATTGTCACTGGAGGCTGGCTTTGAGGTCTCAAGTACTCAAGCCAGGCCTAGTGGATCACTGTCTCTTCCTGCTGCCTGTGGATCCAGATGTAGAACTCTCAGCTACTTCTCCAGCACCATGTCTGCCTATAAGCCACCATGCTTTCCACCATGATAACATCTCTCAACTGTAGGCCAGTCTCAATGAGATGTTTTCCTTTACAATAGTTTCGGGTCATGGTATTTCTTCACAGCAATACAACCCGAAGACAAAAATCATTTAACTATCCTATAGCATTTCTTAATACATCTCTTCCTTTTTTATATAGCTATCTCTGTGATAATGAACAGAGTACATAGATGTAGTTAATTTGTACATCCCCTCCACCAAACAATTGAACTGGACTTACATATAGTAGTATTCAAGACTTTGCATTTTCTGTTTGCTTTTCTTCTTTTCCCTCTCATTTTTGGGAGATGTGGATCCTCAGTTAACTCTACCTTTTGAAAGTACCAAACTGGAAATTACTTTTAGCCAGAATTTAGATTTCATCAGATGAGCTAATTTATCAACTTGTTAGCGTTGTAGTATTCAATCTTGACTACATAATTATTGTCCTAAAAATATTTTCTCTTCCTATTTAGTTGTTCCTCAACAATTTATTGGAATGAGCCATACAATGTGAGAATTCAAACATATATAACATATATACATAAAATGCACACATAGGTTTTTAGATGTTTAGGATGAAAATTGTAAAATTACCATTGTTTAACAGATTTTCTAAAATTTATTATATTTCATATGCATAGTGTTTTTATGTCTGTATATGCACCACATAAATGCCTAGTGACTGCAGAGGCCAGCAGAGGTCATTCGTTCTTTTAGAATTAGAGTTATGGACAGTTATTAGTCCCCATGTGGGTGCTAGGAATCAAACAAACATCCTCAACAAGAGGAAAATCCACTTTTTCAGTTACTGTTTAATTGATTTTTTGTACTCCATTTTTAATACTAATAAAATAATGTAATGTTTATGATTTTTTTTTTTTACCTAAGTTAAAAGTCATTTGATTTTTTAAGGCTCATTGAAATAAGTGGTGGAAGGAGATGGTTTACCTCCATTACAGTATCATCCGACATACTACATTAAATATTGTGAAACCAGATATACACATTAGCAGTGTTGGCAGTTCCTCATAGAAGACAAAATTCTTTATCTCTGTTGTAAATCAGTTATATCCCTGTTGATGATGTCTGAAGTAACAGCACATGTTTGGAAGAGGTATCTGGGAGAAAGTATCTTCCTAATGACTCAAGTGGTGCTGTCTGAGGGCATCTGCTTTTGCATATAGCTGCATCTGATTTTCATTGCCTTTGTCCTTGACAATGACTAAGTGATTTGCAAATCCCAGGTAAAGTAACTTGATGGTTAAGAATGGGGCAGTGTTATGTGTAGGTCTGAGCAGGTTCTGACTATGGATCAATCAAACAAGATGTTTATTTCTCTAAATTAAATGGAGCTGGCTCATGTGGGAAAGAAAGATGCACTTAAAGTTTCCTCAGCTAATTTTTCTCCCTATCCCTGGAATCATGGTATCGATTGATTCGAAAACCTCCTTATTCTCCAAACTCTGGCAACATTATGCCTTTCTGCATATTTCTCTTCCTTGGAGCACCATTGTCTCTGGAAAAAACTGACATCCTCTGGCACTTCCAGCTTTCCTTTCTATTCTTGCTCCCAGTAAGCATGAGTAAGTAAGTCCTTACAGCTGATAAAATGAGCAATCATATTTCTCCTTAGAAAGACGACGTGAGAATTTGATTGAGTACAGATTACAAATACATAATTTAACATCTTTAATTTGTTATCATTGTATTATATGGATAATGGGATTTCAAATTTTGAAACTACATCAAAAGAACTTGTGTGGCTTATAAATTATTTATGGTTATATACAGTGGGAGTAAAAACTGTGGCTGTCCCACTGTATTCAGTGGCAAACACTATGGACACAGACACAGGAGAGATGAGTTTACAATCTCTAAGGCTGATTTCTTTGCCTCTGAGATAAATGAGAATACCTTCTTTGTGAAGAAGTTGTCTCTAAGAAACACAGTAGAAAATGTTACAATTCATTCCATTCAAATGACACTAGTTACTAGTTATATACTCATACATTATGTAAACATTTAATGAACTACATCAATAACTAGCACTGAATAGTGACTACAAAGTCATTTCATACAAGGCTGATGAGAAACTGAGACTCAAACTGAACCTGGACCCAGGCTACTAGGAAGTAGGTGAACTTTCTCTTTGCACATGGTTTAGATGCCCAGGATAGCTTCTTCTCATACTGTAAAATTTTGTACTTGATTTGTGTTTTAGCTGTGAGAGAGCACAATTTTGTTCTAGAAAATTTAATGCACTGTTCAGTGCATACCTAGCATTTTCCATAGTGCTCAGCACACATATATGCATGAATAAATGAATTTCATGATCTGTGCCAACATATACCTAATTATGTTTTACAATAGTTCCCTTTCATGTTTCTCAATGTATTTTCTATTCATTTGATTTGTTAGTAGACAGTAAAGTTCCAGTTTTATATCAAAAATATTGAAAATCTTCCCTATATCTCCCTTGTTTTCTACTTCTTTGAGAGGCACCAAGATGAGCTCATGGAAGTCCCCAGAATCATTGATATTATATATATGTCACATGAGCAGAATGAAGGGTATAATAAATCATACAGTAATGAGAGTAAAGTGCCTCTTTATTTTTGTAGCACAGTGTACTGCCACCACAGTGCCTATTGTACCCTAGGAAGATAAGGGGTTAAAGGAGTTGTCCCTTAGTATCTCTGACTCCTGTTTCTATACTTTTGTCCCACATGACCCCTTCTTCAAGACATTCAATTATTTTAATGTTAACTATAGCCTTTTTCCTTTCTTGTAGGAGAGAAAAACCTTAACAAACCTATCTTCCAGTCCCCAATGAGCATAACTAAGGCAGAGGAAGAACATTAAGGAATTTGATCATTTCAAGAAGTTTTAATGTTGTTGTCACTAGAAAAGTAAGAATAAATCCCTCACACCTACTTCAAAGTTTTTAGTTTTTAATTTCATAGTTTTTAATTTAATTCCATTGTCATCCAGAAAGTTTTCCACAAAAAAATTGATAATGTTTCCTTCTTTCCTATCTCTTTCTATTGGTTTATTTACATCTGAACTGTTATCCTCTTTCCCAGTTTCCCCTTGGAAAACCCTCTATCCCACCACCCCCTTCTGCTTCTTTAAGGGTGCCCCCCCCCCCCCCCGCCAATTTCTTTCTCACCTCCCTAGCAATCCCCTATGCTAGGGAATCAGACCTTCACAGGGCCAAGGGCCTCCCCTCTCATTGATGCCAGATAAGATACATATGCATCTGGAGCCTTAGGTCCCTCTTTGGTTGGTGGTTTAGGCTCTAGGAGCTCTGGGGGTTCTGGTAGGTTGATATTGTTGTTCTTCCTGTGGGGTTGCAAACCCATTCAGCTCCTTCAGTCCTTCCCATAACTCCTCCATTGGGATCCCTGTGCTTAGTCTGATGGTTGACTGTAAGTATCCACATCTGTATCAATAAGGCTCTGGCACAGCCTCTCAGGAGACATCCACATCAGACTCCTATCAGCAAGCACTTCTTAGCATCAGCAATAGTGACTAAGTTTGGTGGCTGCATATGGGATGGATCTCCAGGTGGGGCAGTCTCTGGATGGCCTTTATTTGGTCTCTGCTCTACTCTTTGTCTCTGTATTTCCTTTAGACTGGAGTAATTCTGGGTTAAAATTTTGAGAAGAGAGGTTGGCCCCATCCCTCAACCAGAGGCTGTGCCTAACTTCTGGTCTCTACAGGTTCTTCCTCCCCTTTGTTGGGTATTTAGATAAAGTCATCTCCATTGGGTCCTGGGAGCTGGAAACAACTCAGGTGTTCCTCAACAGAGGAATGGATACAGAAAATGTGGTACATTTACACATTGGAGTACTATTCAGCCAATAAAAAAGTGACTTTATGAACTTTGCAGGCAAAAGGATGGAACTAGAAAATATCATCCTGAGTGAGGTAACCCAATCACAAAAAACACACATGGTATGTACTCATTGATAAGTGGAAATTAAGAAAAAAGCTCAGAATACCCATGACTCAACTTATAGACATATGAAGCTCGAGAAGAAGGAAGACCAAAGTGTGGGAGCTTCAGTCCTATTTAGAAGGGGGAACAAAACAATCACAGGAGGAAGAAAGGAGGGGGAGAGTACATAAAGGTGAGCAGGATCAGGCGTGAGAGGAGACGAGGTAGGGAGATGTACAGAGGTTCAGGAAATTGAACAGAGGTGTGTAGCAATGGGGCATGGGGAACGGGGTAGCCAACAGAAAGTCCCAGATGCCAGGAAATCAAGAGGCTTTCCTATCTCTTAAGCAAATGTTTTTCCTTCCTTTTTGGCCTCCTGCCACCCTTTTTCCTACCTGTGGGAAGATGAACTTGCCACTCAGTCCACACTAAAATGCAGCTGACTCTGTGTCCCTCTGCTTTCCAACCAGCATGACAAATTTCTCTGAATTTGTATCATAGTCTATCCAAGTTCTTATTTTGTGGATAATGTAAGCATTTCTTGATGATGTTTCCCTGGACTATTTTCTTGCAGTTCTCATCTCCTTCCCCTCAGTATTCATTTCCCTCCCCAGCTTCACTTCTCCATCAACTGTCACATGCCTTTACAACAACACATCGTTAACAACTTGGCTCAACACTCTTCAACTTTCATCTTTTTTCAAGTTCACTCCAAGCAGCCTATTATCTCCTTGGACTTCACTGACAAGACTCTTGTTCAGGTCGTGACTGACAGCCAGATTGCTACAACTCAGTCACTTCTTGGTTTTCAGTGTGTTCACACTTTAAGCATTATTTCACACAGAAAAGAAGCACGCCACACTGTCTTGACATTACAATGGCCCATTGGTCCTTTTTCAGACAAGTTGTCTGATCATTGCTTGCTCATTACTTCATAAACTCTCCTCCCAAGAAATCTTTTCTGTGTTTTTACCACCATCCTTCCAAATGTAAAGTTGATATCTTCGTTCATGAAACTCTTAATTTCATATGGATAGAAGTTCAGGATAGAAAATGCAATTGTTAAATAGACGTATCCTCCTGAATATTGAGCTGGAATTTAACTCATGTTTGCTCCCAAGTCTGCGATGACCTCGCTTTTTCAGATCTTTCTCCTATGATGGTGTCTGGTCTCTGTCAGCAGCATCTCTATCCACTCAGTTACAACCAAACCTCTCCCCATTATCTCATATTCTTCTCTTTAACCTTCTTCCAGACTTACCAGCCAATTTGTCTTACTCTGTCTCCAAGTGCATACACAGCACATATATTATATATAAACATATGTTTAAAATCTGAATTATTTCAGTAGCTTTTCAAATCCTTTTTTTCCAAATTCATATTTTTTTATGATTTACTGAGAAGCCAGACTGATTTTTTTTTTAAAAAATAGAAACTGAATCATGTCACTTACCCGCTTAACAATCTTCAAGGGTCTCCTATTTCATATTTTAAAAAGTCTAAACACTTTCATTTTGTATGCACATACCCAGGATTTAATTCTACTTCAAATAAAATGCATTGCTACCTTATCTTTGGATATATTCTGAGGAATCTATTCTGTTACGAATTTCCTGGGTTTGTACTTTTCCTGAATGCGTAATTATTCTGTTTTAAATCAGCAATAAGGCTCAGAAAGGATTCAATGACTGCTGTTGTATAAGCTGAGTCCTAACATATCTGGATTCTTCGTGCTGTACTTTTCACACTTCTTTCTCTCAACTGGGCTTAGACTCATTGCCATTATTAACAAAAGAATAAGGAAAAGTATAAACAGAAAGTGCTAACACTGTGTGTCTACTGTGGGACCGAGTCATGATACCAGTATGCTCAGAAAACAGAAAGTATTGTTAAATTTTTTCACTGGTGCAAGAATTCTGACAAATTGCTTTTGCTTAAATTCTTCACTTTATAGCTGAGCTGAATGATTTTCTTGAAACACTGAAATATAATATTATATTACCAATAAAAGAAGAAAAGTTCACAAAGGTTAGATAGTTCTCGCTATTAAAATTCTAGAAGACTAAATTATAGAATAAATTCATATATTAAATACTCAAATTCCAAGGCAGGGTGTCATTTAGTCTCCCTGTGAAGCCCACTTGCTTCTGTTTCTATGAATTCAGAAAGAAATCACATTTTTTTTTTTTTTGGTTTATATTCTTTTCTAGATTTTAGCACAAAGTTTGTAGCAGAAAGACTGTAAGTGCATGTGTGTCTGTATAAGTGTGCATGTGCACACACAGGCATGTAGGGCCAGAAGTAAATGCTATCTACCTCCAATTGTTCTCTATACTGGCTTATTTTATGTCAATTCGACACAAGCTTGAGTAATTGTGGACGAGGACACATCAACTGAAAAATATTCCCACCAAGTGTGTGGTGCATGGTTTTGATTGATAATTGATATGAGAGAACTTAATTGTCTGTGGGTGGTGCCACCCCTGGGCTGGTGGTTCTGGGTGTTTCAAGAAAGCAGAATGAGCAACCCAAGGAGAAAAAAATAGTGAGCAGCACTCCTTCATGGCTTCTGTTTTCAGTTCCTGACTCCTTTCTGAGATCCTTGTGTGACGAACTACAATCTTCAGAGAAAATAAATGCCTTTCTTCCCAGATTGCTTATGGTCACAGTGTTTTATTGCAGCAATAGAAACCCAAACTAAGAGACTTTCCATCTTAATATCTTGAGGGACCCAGAGCTCACCAATCTGGCTAGGCTGCAAGCATCTTGAAGAACCCAGAGCTCATCTATCTGGAAGATCAAAGAGCTCCAGGAATCCTAGCCTCCATTCCCCTTGTGCTGGATGAAAAGACACACACTGTCACTCCTGGGTTTTCTGTGAGGGATGTGGATCCATGTTAAATTCCTCACACTTTTGTGAAAAGCACTTTCCTGACTGAACCATTTCTCCAGGACACTGAACTTTATTTATTTATTTAAAAAATCTTTATCAGTAAAATGAATTCTGAAAAGTCTAAGTTTAAAAAAATTAGAAGTCTAGTATTCACATTTACTTTCGCAAATATGCTCAAAGTATAAAATCCTGACTTTAAACATCATGCTTGACTTTGGGTGACATGGAAGTTAAAACTATAGTCTTTTGTCTGTAATTTATAAAAATACATAAGAAGGGGAAAAGAAGAACTTGTTGGAATAACAAACTATTTCAACAATACTCACACACCATTTCACATCTGCATTCAGTGGACATAGGGTGGTGAGGATTAAAGCTTCCAAATGTGGGATGTGCAGGTAATTTCTGCTGAATAGTCTGGTAGTGTCTTAGAATTAAGCATCTTTAGTGAACATCGTTTGAGGAAGCCTCAGAACATTTTGAAAGTTATTCTTCACATCTTTGCTTCATTGCCCTTGTGAAGAGTGACTTACTTGTATTTTTATTTATACACATTTACATGCATAAAAGGTTTGAGCATTTTTAGTTGAAATAGAAAGAACCAAATCTCATAACTAGTACAACTGATTTCTCTTTTTCCAAACATTTTACGGTTAAGTTTCTGAGGAGTCCAGGAGGTTATGTCAACCCACTAATGAGATCTCTGGTGTTCCCAGGTCCTGAGTTCTGAGAACTAGGTATGAAAGAGTCCTAACATGAACATAAATGTTACCATCCCCTTTGACCTGTAGTAGACCAAATGTAACTACATGGATGAAGCTAATTCTTGACGAATAGAAAAGTCTACCCCATGTATATTAAATCACAGTGTCCCCTAGAGTCTAAGAGAATGAAATGCAGATAGAAAAGGATACTGCCTCGTATAATTTGCTATTATTTATTATTATTGGTATATTAAGGTACCAATAATTATACTAGTTACATATACTAGTATACATATACTAGTATAGTTACTAGTTACTATATAGAGACAGAATTATACTAGTAAATCAAGGAAAATGAATTCCACATGTAGTAAAGTTTTATACATTAAATGACACAAAGAAGGAAAGGATGAGCTAAAATAAGAATCCTTTATAGTTTGTTCTAAGTGTCCATCATGTGTTTGAGAATATTCTCTACCCCAAACCATCATTTCTTATCAGAGGAAATAAGATTTCAAAGTATCCAAGGAAATGATGCACGGAATAGCTACACTTTCCTCTTCACCATGCCAGACCCTAAAAGCCAAGGATGCTTTTACTTGATGTGTTTTAAGATTCTCACTGCTTAACTCTGTTAAATACAAGGATCTTCTCACACATCATCGAGTACTCTTGTCTTTTACTTTCCTAGAGGATGACTTCAGTGAATGAAGTCTAATTAGAAAAGAGAAAGCCCAGTATGCTTATAAGAGACAATCTTTAACTTTAGTACATTGAGCTAGGATCTGGGCTATAAGACTTGATATAAAAATGTAAATATGATGCAAATTTCAAGGGCTTTACAGAGTAGCATAGGGATTCTCTGATTTGAATTCATTTGAGATGAGAAGCATAATAAATATGCAGATTTAGAGCCCCATCTTCAAGACTTAAGATCCAAACATATGCATTTTTTAATACATACCCATTCTTTTGTTCTGCATGAACCAAATGCTTTTGACTAAGAAACTTCCATTCCAAAAAAAAGAAAGAAAGAAAGAAAGAAAGAAAGAAAGAAAGAAAGAAAGAAAGAAACAGATAGAATTGGCAGGGTGAATGAAAAATTCATCCAGAGAATATTGGTAACCTTAATACATCAGGGTCTTGGAGCCTAGAGGAAACTTGCTATGAGTTCTGCTTGCCTATGCTCTCCCCTATGTCTCTCCTCTACTTATCCTTGCACACTAAAGCTTATATACTTTTTTCAATGATGTCTTGATGTCAAAAGCAGATCCTATTTCTTTCTGTATCAACAAGTTCCTAGGAAGAAGGCTCAGTGACAGATAATTAAATTTCCCCCCTCAGCTCCATGAATGTTCACAGGCTGGTACCCAAACTGTGTTCTAATCTCAGGTGTTAGCTCCCCAATATCTTTTCATCGCCTGCTAACCATGACTTGTGACAAAAAAAAAAAAAAAAAAAAAAAAAAAAAATCTCGCAAGTCAAATTAGCAGACCAGGGCTGTTGGAGCAAGAATACGAATCATGTTGACTTTTTGATTGCTTGCATTTCCTGTGACATCGTGTTGACATTCGGCTTCACAGAGTCAAAGGGTTCCTGTGCTTTGAACCTGAGTGCGTGTATAAGCTGAAACTGTCGGTGAGTACATCGGGGATTACAGTGCAATGAAAGTGTTTGGATTGCTCAGTGCAGGATCCCCGAAGCATCTTTCTTGTTTTCTTCCTGAGACTCAAGGTATACTGATTTATAACCACACTGATCAACTGTGGACAGTAATAAAAGTCTCACATGCTATCAATAAATATCAATCTTTATTCCTTAAACAAAGCACTGCTTTGCTCATTGGAGGTTGACGTGTTTGTGACTAAATTCTACACCTTCAAGTCTTTAGATGAATGTGGTAAAGGTGTTATTTAAAATGATTTAATCTCAATTTTATTGCATGGTGCATATTGAGCCAAACACTTTAAACATTATTTAAAGTACCATGAGCAATATCAACCTCATTGCTCTTTTGTAATTTTCATGTTAGGTACCTTGAAATTATTTGTTACACCACAATAAATAATTTGGTGATGGTATTAATTTCAGTGAGAAATGAGTGCTCCAGAGGGGCTTGGATTAAGATTTAATAGAGAAATTTCCAATAAGTTTAGAATTTGCAATTTAACATATTTTCCATGTTCGTTTTATTTATTAAGTAACGTTCTGTAGCATAATCAAAGCTAATGCATTCTGTTTGCAAGCAAGAAGAAGGTGTTAACATGTCATATGCTTGTTATTTTTTGATATCATTTGTTTTGTTGGAAGATTGGACCAGCAGGATGGCTCAGTGTGTAAAGGGGTTTGCCTCTACAGAACCCGATGTTCAGAGTTTGAGTCTCTGAGCTCGCATGGTAGAATTAGAGAACAGACTCCTAACATTTTTCTGTCACCTTCATATGCAGCTATGGAGTTTGTGTGTGTGTGTTAACACACACATAGTCACAAAGAAACACACACAATACATAGTCACACAGACACACACTGAAACACATGCACACAAACACACACAAACACTGATACACAGACACACAGACAAATACACACACACAAACATTTAAAGTTTGCAAATTGCAATCTTGTCAATGGTGAAAGAGAAATGGAAAGTTGTTTAGAATTAATTGGTAATCAGCGTAACTTGATTACTTTAGGTCTATGGCTATATTAGACAGATAATCAGTGCTAACATACCATCTCAGATTCACTGAGGTCTGGTCAGTCTCATAAGAAAGCACTTTTGGTAGCACAATTGCATTTTCCAACTGAGATCACATCCAGAACTTTTATCCTGCACTTTGCAAAAAATAATCAAGACGCAGGTCATGAAAGAAGCACAATCTATGAAGGAGGTTAGCAACTCCTTCATCAAAGTCACATTCCTGTAGTATCATTAAAAAAATGCAAACTTGATCATAAGACAGTTTTCCCCAGAAGAGAAAGAAGCCAAGACCATTTTATGAGGACTCTAATTGCAAGTTTGTTCATAGGGTTACTAAAAATTTCTTTGAATGGTTAAATGGCTTTATATTAAATTTAATGTAAGCGTGACAGCTAGCAAGAGAGACAAACAAGGGCAGGTGGCAGAGATTCTCATTCTAGGTTTATTTCCAAGTGAAGGATTTAGTCTACTTATTGGTTTATAAATTTATACTAAGAGGAATGAGTTAAAATTCCCAGAGAGGAAAAAGAAATTAAAAAGTATCTAATAGTTAAATTCTTAATGATGAAAATGAAGATCTTTCTAAATTCTTTTTTTTATCTTTTTAAATTCTAAATGATGAAAGAAACTTTGCTGAGAAAATACATATTGTATAAAAGTGTTGGGGCACATAAGATCATCTGGCAATTATATTGGTTTATTTATTCATTTATTTATTTATTCACTTTACATCCCAATTGCAGCCTCCCTCCCATCTCTTTTCCCATTTTATTCCTCCCTTTTCCTCAGAGAAGGGAAGTCCTTCTTGGGTACCACCCTGTCCTGGAACATCTAGTCCCAGCAAGACTAAGCATCTCTTCTCCCACTAAGGGCCAACTAGACAATCCAGGTAGGGGAAGGGGATCCAAATAGCAGGCAACAGAGTCACAGACAGCCCCATTCAATTGTTAGGGGACCGACAAGCTGCACACTGGCAACACATGTGTGTGTGTGGAGGGGGCTAAGTCCAGCCCTTACATTCTCTTTGGTTCGTGATTTCCCTGTGAGCCCCCATGGGCCCAGGTTAGTAGACTCTGTAGGTCTTCTTGTGGTGTCCTTGACCTTTCTGGCTCTCTCAATTCTATTTCCAACTGTTCCACAAGACTCTAGGAGATGTTTGGCTATGGGTCTGCATCTGTTTCCATCAGCTATTGGAGGAAGCCACTTGGTGATGCATGCTGTAGTCCCAGCTACTCAGGAGGCTGAGACAGGAGGATAGCTTGAGTCCAGGAGTTCTGGGCTGTAGTGTGCTATGCTGATCAGATGTCCACACTAAATTTAGCATCACTATGGGGACCTCCCAGGAGTAGGGAACCACTAGGTTGTGTAAGGGACATGTGAACCAGCTCAGGTCAGAAACATTGGTTTATTTTAGGAAGATCTAATTAGAGATAGTTTATCCCAAACACCATGGTCAGAGTATTTTGCTCTGACCTCAAACACTATGTCAGAGTAAAATTGACATAAATCAATTAGCAATTGAAATTGTTATTAAAAATGTAATGTCCTTAAGTAATTTTTTTTCTTGAGCTCAGGTTAACGTTTTGGATAATTAATATAAGACACAAATGACCATCTAAGTAATATTAATTATAAAATGAAGAAACATTCTATGAACATAGAAGGAGTCATTTTATGTTTAATTTTGTAATAGAAACCAGGCAGTATAAGAATTGTAAATAAGGTCTACAGCTTAGAAATGAAACTGACCCTTCCTGCATTCAGAGTGAATTTCAATTACGGCAAGAAGCCTTGCTTGTCAACTGCATTTTGCTTGCTTTCCAAATGCACAATTTATTTGGAATAACCAAATTAGGACATGGATAATGCCTCTTCAAATGAATATGTGATGTCTTTCTTAGCATAAATAACAACGGTTTAAATACATTGTGTAGGCTACATTTCTGAATGTCTCTGTCTTATTTGTGAAGAGTTAAGTTACAAACAGCTTTTGGATAGCTTCACACACAACGTTCAAACCATTTTTCCTTGGCTATTTTCCTTTGTCAAACAAACATTTCAGATCAGCAAATATTAAAAAGACACTATTCCAATTCTGAAATAGACACATACATACAATCATACATACATATAATCAGCTTACCTGGGTAAAGCCTTCAGGAATTGCTCAGCTCTGAGAGAAACATTGATAAAATGCAAATACGTAGTTTGAAAGGCAGGAAGATAAAGTAGGATTTGGGTGGCTCGTCTTGTTCTATTTTGGTTTTATCTGGGTTTTCTAGGTCCCAAATCTGATTAGCATATTTAATCTTATGCAATGTCAGGAATGGTTTACCGGCCCTTAATCAGTCTATTATTAGCCTTCTTAATTGTTCCTAATAACTTATTTTTAAACACATTATTGGTATACAATGATGCATTGTGGGTTTTTATGGTTTAGAATTTTGATAGGGCGTGAATAAGAAACATTGGCATGGTGTTCACATGGTCAATAGGAAGAAATTCACCTACACCGAAATAAAAATGTAAATGATGTAATTCATTGCTCATGGGTGGGTTAATTAATAAGAGATTGACATAACTTCATGTTTCTCTTCTGGATGGAAGTGGCCTATCGAGTTAGAGCTGATGGAGAATTTGATTTGCAAGGCTAGACCTGGAATCCCATTTCCACATTTGCTGATACAGAAGTTTTGAAATTTAGAAAGGTATGGCATAGTTTAGAATTTTTAAATGCATAAAACATTATTTCTATTTGTACTATAATATTAGAGAAGAGAAGGGGAAGAGAATTGGAAGAGGAGATAGATTCTTCAGAGGTAGCTTAACTTTCAAACACTAACAATTTAGCAGCCCTCAAATTGCTTGTCATGCTAAAAAAAGAAAGAAAGAAAGAAAGGAAGGAAGGAAGAAAGAAAGAAAGGAAGGAAGAAAGGAAGAAAGAAGAAAAAAAGAATCAGTAAGAAGCTCCGGGTCCTAGACTGGCTATAAAACAGAGGGCCAAACTGCTGACAATGAATACATTGGGTGGTTCCCTCCTGGTCCAAAGCTAAGGAAAGCTGAAGAGTGAGCCTAGGTAACAAGTGAAGCTAACCACCTCCTGTCAAATACCCATCTCGAGTTTGGGGCTGCACACCACAGCCTTTAATTGGAGGAATGTTAAAGCTAATAGTAATGGGATGTGGCTAATTATTTCTCTGTTGGCTGGGAGTTTGGGTCCTCTAAAAGATACACTCTTAACCACTGGGCCTCTCTCCAGACCTTTGATTTAGGTAAGACTAAAGGATGAGATTGATTCCTTAGAAGATATCTTTGTTTGTATGATAAAAAATGGATTTAGAATAAAACTGAATGTAGTGGAAGGTAATGTAGAAACCAGATGGATTGTGGGAATTAATGGTAGCTCTGAATGAAGAGCAACAGGGAAGAATGAAGAAAGGGGAGGAAGAGGAGAGGGAGGAGGAGACGGGGAAGGGAAAGGAAGAATGGAAGAGGAAGAAAGTGTGGTTGTAGAGGAAAGGTAGGTATTGATATTCAAGCATTAAGGAGAAAAGGGTGTAGTGTTGCTAGGTATTTATGTAAAGAAGTTATAAGCCATGATGTACAAACTTCCATGTTGGACAAGTCTGCTGACAAGGATACGGAAACAGGAATCTGCTGGGAGGAAAAGTGACATAAAGATAAAGCATTTGGGAGGTGCAGTGACACCTGCAGAGGCGTGTTTGATGTTGAAGATGCAGTTACATAAAATAAAACAGTGAAATATATAGTATCAGAGGTAGAAGACCAACCCTGAAAAGGACCTGTACTTCAGAGATGTATTTAAGGAAACTGAGACTGAAAGAGCTTTGTTCTCTGCTTAACACTAACAGTTATCCAGATTTGGAATAGAATGCTTTGCCTCAAGCTCTGAGTCACCTATTTATAAGCAACATGCCTTTAAGAATGATATCCTCTGTTTAGATGATTGTAAATTTGTGATAATAATACAACAAGCATTTCATAAGGCAGCTGTGAGATCTGAGCTCCAAAGCCAAGAAAGGAGGAGAGTCACAGGAGGCAGAAGAAGATGAAGAAATCGTAAGGAAATGATAGACACTTTATGCACTTGGGGTGTGGATTTGTATGGCAAACTGAATAATAGGTACAGAACAAATTAAGGGTCCCATGGAAGTTTATACTAGATACCATTACAACCATGGTAACTCCAAGGTTTCCAGATGTATTTTCTCATCACTGGACAGCTGTTTCCTACTGGCTTCACATTTCTAGTTACCCTTCCAGCAGAGCCCTTATCCATGAAGCAGAGGGTGTGGCAGTGGTCAGGACCAACCAAGTCCCCGAGGCTTCAATTTGAACATGTCTTTGGGGCACCTTTTAAAATGATGTTCATACTATTAAAACCAAACCAAACCAAATGCAAACAAACAAACAGACAAAAATATCACAAACACCCCACCCAAAATTGGGCCAACCAGAATCCCAGAATCTTCGAACCTATTCTACAAATTTGAGGAAAGCTAACTAAGACACACACTAACTTCAATAACGCTGTGGTGTAAATGGCATTTAAAATCACTACTATCTTCACTAACAGAGATGCCATCAGCTCTTTGACACTTGAGTAAATAAATATTTATAAGGTGCTGTAAGCCTGAAGAATGTCACACTTCGCCAATAGACTACATTTTCAGGCAAGAGTGAAATAGGCAGGTTCTTTAAAACACCATCAACAGCAAACCGCCATCACCACATTTGATGAGTTGTCCATTCCCTTCTGTAATACAGGTAAGAGTGCTATTTTCAGTTTCTACTTTTGACTGGAAAGTCATCCTGAAATTGAAGCCACTTCACAGTCTAAGTGGTTAGAAGAAAGTTAATCCATCAGGACTGAGAGAGTGAGTTGGACAAGTATAGTTCCCTTGAGCAAACAGGGAAAGCCAGGACAGTTTTTTCTTCTTTCAGCTGCGGGTTTTCTATCAGGTTTCTAGTTAGAGAAAAAAGAAACCCATTAGCAGATAGACTATTTTTGTTGTGGTGGTGGTTGTTCGGTTGTTTCTTTTTTTTTTTTTTTTTTTAAACTTAAAGTTTATGATAAAATTTCATAGCCACCTCCACTATTCTGGGGAGCATTACTCTCATGGGAATTGTGAAAAAGAGAAATGCCTATTGATGGTTGCTTCAGGTTTGCTAAACAATGAAAAACTGTAAAATGTTGTCAGGAAAGACTAGGAAAAGTCACAGTGCTAGTAGTTGTATGTGGATTGCCAAGGATCAGCCTCAGCTTGGGAGGAAGGGATGTTAGGGAGTGGTAGATGAAGGACTCAGAGTCAGTGATGGATACAAGCTGACAGCTCTGTGTTCTGCTAGAAATAGCTCTGTGCTTGCTTGAGATCACTCTTTCTTGCAGACTTCAGTCCAGTCTTTATTTTGCATAAGCTACTTCCTTAGGAGTTACTTAGTAGTTCAATCACCTCCCCAGGTTCTGTTTTGATTATCCCACAAGCCAGCATTTTATGACCTTAGCCCCTTGACTCTAAAGACAGAGCTACAATGGCCAGAAGCTTTGGAGCTGGAAAATGGCCCCATTGTTCTATTACATTAGCCTTCTGTTTTCCAACTCTGCCACTGCCTAAAATTGGCTGTCCTGGAACTTTCTCTAAACCATGTTTCTGCTCCTGAATGCTGGGATTAAAAGTGTGTGCCACCATGCCTGGATTAAGATTTTCTTTACCTAGAATATGCTCTGCTCCAGGCTGGCCTTGAACTCAGAGATCTGCTTACCTTTTTTCCTGGGATTAAGGGTATGTACCACTATTCATGGGCCTAAGCTTTTCATGGCTGCTATTCCTCAAGATCCAGATCAAACGCCTGTGTTTTCCAACCTCAAGATCTGGATCACAAGTAGCTCTCCATTTCTGGATTGTAGTTTATTCCAGTTAAACTACAAGTCCAAACTTTCCTTGTAGCTGCAAACACAAACAATAAGCTTAGCTCAGTGGGATTTTTGCCCTGAGATCAATACTCTCTAAGTCTCTTTATCTCCTCCCTTAATATCTTTCTGACAAAGCTGGCTCATTCATGCAGCTGCCACTATTTTTTCAGGTCCATGAAGCCCCTCATACAATTCATATTTCATCTTTCTATTTTTGCATAGTTGAGAAATCCTATAAAGAACGGTTCTTACAATGATTTATTTATTCTTCAACTCATGTTTTCAGAGATTTTCCCCATAGCCTTAAGGGCTTTCTGAAGAACACTGTGCTGACCATTTTGCTGAGGAACACCAGACACTTTCTTGCTTCCTGGAATCGTGCTGTTTCTGATTATCATGGAGTAGGGAAACAATCTGAGATAAACTTGGCAGGGAGAATATTCCCCAAAGGAGGAACATAAAATAAAATGTATACATTAGTATACAAACAAGCTGTACGCCTACAGCAAATGTCAGCACTGAAGAAGACCCACGCCATGCTAGCTTTGCTCCAGGGGCAGAAACCCTGTCATAATGTCCCTTCCTTGGCCATGCTGAGCCTGGCAATGGATATCCCTTCAATGAAACAGAATAAGCCACCCCCATGCTGGTTTAGTTCCCATGTCTAGATGCTTAATTTGCAGCTGAAAATAAATGCTTTCCAAAAAGAATTTAGGTTGATGATTACACATTTCCCCATGCATCTTTGACAATTTTTATTTAAATAACAACAAAGAATTATTTGAAAATCTGTTATCTATGACAAAATTCTGCACAAAATTTGATCAACATTTTAGCATAGATGGGGAGAAGGCCAGGAGTCCTCACTTCTCTCTGAGAGGCTATTGCCAGTTGATGTTTGCTTGGAGTTGGTGGGTAGGGTCAGGGTGTGTGTGTTATTTTCTTCAGTGATATAGTCATAATATGTTGCCCATCCTCCAGTAAATAACCTCACATTCAAGATCACGCAAGCAACTTCAAGCCTCACACACAAAATAGGATAAAAGAAGATTTGTTGCAAAATAAGGGAGGGGGATGAAAGAGAGAACAAGGGATGGGAAATAGTTATAATTCATTATATACATCCATATATGAAACCATAAAAAGAAGGTTAAACAATGTTTTCTTTTGGAAGCTGTTTGATTTCTATCCTAGTATTTGGAGAAGGGAGAGAACAAGGAATGGTATAGAAGATGTCGAGTTCCTTTTGGTATTTATTCTCAACAACTTTGGAAAATACAGGCATTTGCCAACATTACACATAACCTTTCCTCCACAAAGCAGCCCTAGCTTTCATAGTCCCTTGTGGCCTCAAAGCTTGTCCTTCCTCCTTCTGTCTTGGAGTCACAGTTTCCCAGTCTATTTTCTCTTTACCACATCTCTATATGTATCTTTAACAGGCTGACTAATTTCCACAACAATGTATGTTTTTAGTGCTATGAATGTATGTGTATGTTACTGTGAATTGAATCGTGATCTGTGAGTGTTCTATCTTTGAGCAGTATCTTTACCTTGTTTCTTATTTTAGATAGGATCGCACTAAGTTGTGCAGTGTGGTTTCAAAGTCACTTTGTAGTCAGGCAGGTCTTGAATTTGCAATCCTCCAGCCTTTAGCCTGATTATCAGCAATTACAGGCTTGCTGTGGCAGGTCAGGCTGTGAGCTTTCAAGTCATGACAAACTATAAACAAGTGAATATTTCAAAGTGCAAATATTGACCATAGTAGACATATAATGAAGGTAGACTGTGCTACATATATAGCGTTAAATCTGAAGACTTTAATTATTCACAACATAAGATCACACAAGTCCATTTGTTGACACATTTTACCTCAATCTACAAAACTTACGATTCAAAACAGACAATTAAAAAATGCTCTGATTTAAACCCAGTACCTTGGAGGCATTACACAAGTAAATTACCATTGGGCGACATTCGTGCACCAAATCAAAATTTTAATTCTTTTACCAGATATGTTGGAGCCCACCTGTAATCTAAGAACTATATAGGTTGGTCTATAGTGAGATTGCAGCTCAAGAGAGAGAGAGAGAGAGAGAGAGAGAGAGAGAGAGAGAGCGAGAGCGACAGAGAGAGAGAGAGAATTTGCTTATGAACATCATTAATAAGCAGATGATACTGGCTATAATGTACACTTGTATCAAAAAATTCATTAAAACATTTTAAACACACACAATACAAACAGACATATTAATGCATTGTTACATTGATTTCTATTGAATACTTGTGTGACACTTGCCCCTACAGAACTGGTTAAGGTAGCAGTCATTTATATTTACAGTGTATCCTCACCTGTCCAATGTCAAAACTTAGGAATGATTATTAAAAACATTAAGGACGTGGGAGTTTATAATACAAGACTACAACTAAAAGCACATTTGGAGCAAAGATGAACTTCAGCTGATCATATTTCATAATACTCAAAATATATTCTTTTAAAATAATTATATAAGTCCAACATATATTGAAATGTTCTGTGTAGGTTTTGGTTTGGTCAAAGCTCTGATTTTAATAAACCTTCATTAACTGCTAAGCAATAGTATTCATTAGTAAAGTAAATCCTCTAAGAAAGTTATATTATTTAGGTTAAATAAATTTTAAGTATTAAATTTTGAATTAAAAACATTTGATAAGCTAAGGTCATTTTTCCTATCACTTATTTTCACCTATTGTGTGTGTGTGCGTGTGTAAGGTAGGCCAGGAGCACAAGTCAGGTGTGTTCTTCAATCATTCTATTTATGTGTCTGTGCCTTATGTAAATGCTCACACAGATACCTGCAGAGGCCAGAAGAGGGTGTTTGATCCCCGGAAGTTGTAGTTGCAGGTGGTTGCCTGAGGGTCTTGGGAACTAAACTCTGGTCCTCCACAAAAACAAAAGATGCTCTTCACCTTAGATTCATCCCCAGGTTTCCACCTTGTGTTGTTTGAGACAAGGTCTGTTACTCTACTTAGTGATCCAGCAGACTGACTGGCCAATCAGCTCCCAGGACACTCATGTTTCTGCCTCTTTAGACCTGGGTTTAGATTTGGATGTTATTAAACATAGTTTTGGAAATGGTTGCAGAGGATCTGAACTCAAGGACTCTCGCTTGCAATGCAAGCACCTTAATGACCAAGCCATTTTTCTGGATCCTTATTCTATAGACACTTTTAGTAATGCAATAATCTATATTGTGAAATGCTGCAATAACTTTCTCTAGATCTTAGCAACCCCATTCTATGGTGTACTATGTAAGGCTCTCAAGACACGATAAAAAAGGTCAATGCCAAGATATTATATTTTGACATAATGAACACTGACATCAATAATTATATTTTTTTGCCAAAACAAATGCATCTCTCATCACAAAATTAAATACAGTTAGTGCTTTATTTAATATGTAAATAGTCTTCATATTTAGTTTCTGACCTCCAGAAATTCCTTTCTAAAATGTTAACAATCAGGTGAAAAATTGGAGAGCTGTTACGTGTCTTAATAGCAACTTTAGGTAAAACGGAGAGATGCAGTAGTTGGCTTGGGGTTTAACTGCAGTGCCATATACAATGGTGTGCACCTGTTCTTTAGTTCTCTACCCATGAGTATAGGACTCTGATATCAGTACTGGGTAAAGTGTTAAAATCATTCTCGATACTGGTCATATTCCACTAGGAGTAACACCCCACCAGTGTGACCACTAGACCAGAAGGCCAGAAGAATAATTAGATGACGAAATCCACACAGAAGCTGAAGATTCATCAAATCACTTTGCCGCATATCTCCAACAAGGAATCTGCTCTTTACAAGGGATGGATTAAGGTTCTCTCATTTCTGAAGCTCTTCATCCCAACATGATCTTTCTTGGCAGAAGTACAGTTAGTTTTCTGAGATAAAATTGGGAAACAAAACAAAAATGTTCACCGGCTGCCTCCAAGTTTACAAATATCTTACGGTGTCATTCCAGTTTATGAAACTATGAGTTTTGTAGTTAATAATGGAAAGCGCACTTAAATGTGCTCTTTCATTATTCTTTTTGAAGCTCCCAAGTTTTATGTTATACGATTCTAAAGATCTAAATATGTCTAATCTTTCTGGAGATATAAGTAATGTTAAAAATTAAGTAATACTCCAACAGAGGCTAGTATTTTTCATTTAGAGATTGGGGTTCATTCCAACCCAGTGTTTGATTAACTGATGTGCAATAGCTCGGCTCGGTGGCACGAAGAATGCTTGCTGCTTCCCTTTGGTAAGAACATCCACAACCTGAAACATAACATAATATAGCATGTTAGAGGGCCAGCGGCCAACACAGTATTTCCAGTTGCTTCACTGAATCATGTTTCAATTTTTAAATGTTTCAGAAAGGCATATGAAAACAAGGCCATGAATAAAAGCAAAATATATGCCCTGCATTTAGCTTCAAAGTGAAGATAATCTTTTGGTTTGGGTTCCTTTTCCTACAGTCCTGAAGCAACAATCTGATTCTTTTGTGAATATAAGATAAAATTAATTTCATATGGATAAAGCCATAAATAGTTCTCCATTTTAATATATATGTGTCCATTTTTTTCTATAAAATTTTTTTGACTAAAAAACAGCTTGATAATTTACTTTTATTCCTTAGAGCTGTTATTTTCAAAAGTTCTTATGAATATATATTGTGACATATATTTATGTATTTAGTGACATTTATTTTTTCTTGTCCTTTAGTATATTTCTCTTTTTTTCTCTCTCTCCTCTCTTTCTAATATATGAATATATATCATATATATTACAAAGAATTACAAAGAATATATATATTATACATAATATATATAACAAAATATATATTACAAAGAAAGAAAGATACATACATACACATGTTCGTACATACGGTATGTATGTATGTATGTATGTATGTATGTATGTATGTATGTCTCAATCCAGGATGGCCTAGGACTCACTATGTATTGCACTCAAACTCTTGGTAACTCATATGCTTCAGTACTATCTTTCAAAATACACAAAAACTTCAAAACCTCCAAGCATCTTACTGACGTTTTTGAAAGCTATTGGCTGTAATATAAAGGTCTGAGATTACTATTTGTGATGTCTGAACTAACATGAAGACTTTACGTTCACTGAAAGGGGTTAGCACTCATTCATCAGCAGGTCCATCATGTGAAATCTGAAATGGTATGGCATCATCATTCTAGGAAACTCTCACAAAATAAGTCAGGGGACACATCAACAACGCCCATTTTCTATCTGGAATGGAATTATCAGTTACATTCTATCCATTCATAATGAGAGGGCTGCAGCCATTTGTTCGACTTGCTGAAAATATGCTTCTATGCTGCATGCCCAAACCAATACTATCATGGAACAATCAATACAACAAGGAAATTAAATTGAACTTTACCTGTTCTCTAGTGAACCATCGGGCGTCCTCTATTTCATTCTTGTCAACTTTAATTTCTGTAGACACTGCCACAGCTAAACAACCAATCATTAACGAGGAGGGCATTGGCCATGGCTGACAAGAGACATACTGAACATGGCCAACTCTGACTCCACTTTCCTCTTCCACCTCTCTCCGCACAGCATCTTCTATTGTTTCCCCTAATCAGATGAGGCACAAGAACAAGCGGTGTCAGCATGACTTGGACACAGTTCAAACATTTTGAAACCACTCGGAAGAGCCCCCGTTCAATGAATGTTCATTCTAAATGGAAGTGAAGAAAAGTACTATGTTTGCAAGTATGTGGCCACAAATCCAGGATCGAAATGCCTCAAGCAGGTTTCATTTCTTTTTTTTTTTTTTTAATTTTTTTTTTCAGCAAATCAAAAAAATTTAAAAAGCATTCAAACAGAATAAAATGAAAAGAAACAAACAAGCAAAATACCAAGGGTCAGCTATACTTATACAAGAATTCTATAGAGCCTTTAAACAAGCAATACTTTTTGAGTTATGTTTAAAAAATTCAGAACCACAGTAAGCTCCTTCACAAAGCAAATAATATTGAAATAGTGAAATCAAGTGTAAACCCAACAAAAATATATAAATTATAGTCCAGTATCACTCATGAGTATACATACAAAAATTCTCAATGAAGTAGTTGCAAACTGAATACAAGAGATATAAAAAAATAATATTCCATGAATAACTGAATAACTGTTTTTTTTTTTTTTTAGAAGACCATACTCCATATACAGGCTGCATGTTTTGGGATAGCCCCCACTCCAGATGTTTGAGACCTACATGAAAACCAAGCTGCACATTTACAACATATGTGCAGGGAGGCCTAGGTCCAGCCCATGGAGGTAGATCTGTGTAGACTAGGTATGCTCCACGGTTGGTGATTCAGTCTCTGCAGGTTTCATTTCTTAAAAGCCACAATTTGGCATTTCCATAAAAGAAATAATTACAAATTCTGCGACTATCATGTAACATTGATTAAATATTATTAAACATTTTATTATCTCATGCACCACCTTCATGAGTTTATAAATGGCTAGTTTTCCCCTCCATTAAAAATCTGTTTTACTGTGAGATAGGGTCTTATGTAGTTTATGTTGGCTTTGAACTTGCTATATAGTCGAGGCTATCCTTCATCCCCTGATTCTAGTACCTCTACTTCCCAAGTATTGGGGTTACAGACATAGCCTGCACTATGACATCCAGCTTTCATTAAAAGCTTGAAACTCAAATCATAGTGAAGTATTTGTAAGCATTGTTTTACCTGTGAATGAGTGTTCTGAGTTTGTTGGATCCAAATAAATAAAATGATTTTAAGTAAAATGTATTTGGGTGTTTAGAAATTTTAAAATTTATACCAGTACTTAATGAGACATATTTTTAAATATAGCATTTATTTCAAACAGATTGATGTATCCCCTATACACAAGTTCTTGTGTTTACTCCAAGAAGTACACACTGAAAAGAAGTCGTAGAGGAGTGGAAGAGATTTGACTGAGTACAACAACAGTGTATGCCTACATTCAATGTTAACTAGGCTAAAATGATGAAACAAAATAGACAGGGGACACAAACATCTACCCCAGAGAGAAGAGGAACACTGGATGTGTAATGGACGGTTCACAACGGTGCTCCATCAGAAGAGCAACGGAAGCTCATGCAGAAACAACGCCTGATTTCTTACCTCTTTAAACACAAAATACAAAATCTGAAAACTGAAACCCCATGCTGGGCCTGGAGGCACTTGCCTGTAATCGCAGCCAAGGCACGAGGATCGCCAAAAGTTGGAAGCTCATCTAGGTTACAGATGAGAAACTCATTAAAATACCAAAGGGTGAAAATTCCAGGACGGGAAAGCTATGGAATTATGTAACACTCATGTGCTGTTGGCGGTGGGAGTTAGGAGGAACACCTCACAGAGGTACTTGCAGCATTTAGTAAAGTTTGATGTGCTAATATATGCAGTGATAACTCTCTCTACCTCAAATAACTCTTGCAAATGTTCATAAGGAGATCAACAAAAATACTCACTACAGTTTTTTTTTTTTCAATAGCCAAAATTCTGAAATGAATTAAAAATCCATTCTAGAACACATGACTATATATTAGGAAATTCAAGGAAAATACAACTTAGTAGTTTTAACATGACTTATACTTTAAACTTTTTCTTTCACATGGCGTGTTTTGATTTAATTCCTCTGCCACAATTGTTCCAAGATCCTCCCAGTCTCTGTACCTATCCAACTTCATGTTTTTTTTCTTTCAAAGAAACAAAACAATAACAAAAGCAAAACAAAGAGAGAGGAGGAAGCAGAAGCAGAAGCAGAAGAGATAATGATGATGATGATAGTAATAATATCAATAAAACAAAACAAAACAAAGTACAAAAATCCACTGAGTCCATTCTGTGTTGGCCAGCTACTCCTGGGAATGGAATTTATCCTGAAGAGTGATTGATATAGTCAGTAACACTCCACTGGAGAAAACTAATTTTCCCTTTCACAGAAGGCATCAATTGCTAATCGCTTCTTCTTTAAAGTGGTGCTTTGTGTCCACCTCCCCTTCTCAGTATGACATGGTGACTAGGAGCAAGGACTAAGAAGTGACTTCCTGGGTTTGAATCCCTTCTCTATCACCAGTGATTTGGGGCAAAGTATGCAGTCCTTGTGCCACAGTGCCCTCATCTGTGACGGCGCTGTGACAGTATCCACTTTAGAAGACCGTAAAAGGATCACACAGTTTAATGCAGGCAAGCTTCCAACTGAGGGCCAGGTGAAATATGTTTAGTACTATCATTACCTGGCAGTGCAGATTAGCATTGCATGTTGAGATTGAACATTACTGATCTAGACATGTTCATTCATCTGTTCTGGGATACCTACTAAAACCCTATTGCATGTGAAGTATTGGCTCTAACTGACTTATAAAAAATGGATGAAAGAGATTCTCTTATCTCCAAGAACTGACATACTGCAAAGTCAATAATCTAGACATATGTACTAGAAGGTGGTGTTGATCATTAGGCAGGATGCCTGGCATTGTGAATGCAGGTATGGAGCCTAATGACTATATATGGGATAATCATATAACCCTTAGAAAGGGTGACACTTATGCCTAGCACAGAAGAGAAGTGTAAGCCACCTGATGGCTTGGTAAAAAGCAATGTATAACAAAGCAAATACTAAATTTCAAATAAACAAACAACCTTACTTGTAAAAATCTGAAAGTGATACAATGTTTGAATTACATGATTAAAATACTATTTAAAATCTTTTGGGATTGGCAAGATGGTTTAGCAGGTAGACACTTGTCACCAGGCTTGATGGCTTAAGTCTGGGACTCACATGGTTTAAGGAGAAAACTAACAAAGTTATTCTCTGATTTCAACAGTGCACATCTTTATGTATACGTGTATACACACTAAAAAAGAATGCATGTAAAATTAATTTTTTTTCTGTTTTATAGCATGGTACTTACTGAATTATATATCTCACATGCTGTCTTGTAAAATTCTAAAGATCAGTCAGTATGGCTTACCAGGCTCAATAAATCCAGCCAGACACGTAAACATGCCTGGGGGGAATCTCTTCTGCCTGCCTAAGAGACATTTGGTTCCGTCTGGATGGATGACCTGCATAATGACGACTGGATCTGTTTAAAAAAGAAAAAAAAAAAACCAGACACACAAGTAACAGTAAATATAATTCGACTCATAATAAAATAACAGGCAGGTATATCTCTTATGAGAACAACACTCCTGTTTGCACGGCATTCCTCCTTTCTGCTCTGATGTGCTCAATAAATATCTGAGAAATGGCATAGACTGTGTTTAGCAAGTGAAAGGAAGATGACTTTTGCCATTCTTACTTCCAATCTTAGCAACATTTACTCTGTGCTTAGGGTGTCCTTGGCATAAGCGTGTGTAGATGATATACGGAGACTGAAAATGGAAGTTTACTAAATAATACACTGTTTCCCCCTTTTATCCCAATCTTCAAGAAACTGTTTGAAACGTGAGTGTGGCTCTTTAGTTGAGTTTGAATCACTGAAGTAATAACCCTTAGGTATCAGTTCATCTCTCCAGATGTCATCACCTGGAAACTCCTCCTCGGGAGACCAGGAGTGAGAGCAAGGGACTCAGTCATCAAGTGCTCCACTCCTCCCTGGTGACCTTGACAAGGACTGCTGAATCAGTCTACTTCTCTCATGGCTTTAAGGGCCAGATTATGGGATTTCTACAGCTAGAGAAGAAACACAGCTGTAACTAGGAGGAAAGAGACATAGAGGACACGAGCTCAGATGAAAAACTGGCTTGGACTCCACAGCTGGGTAATGTCTCCAGCAGGCACTGAATCACTGGAGACTTCAGGAGTAAAACTGACTACCTTTGAAATGCTGCAGAGGCAGGTCTATGGTTAAGAGAGCTTGCGGCTCTTACAGAGAACCAGGTCATAATCTAGTATCACATTGGCACTTCTCAGTGAATGGTGATGTGGCTCAATGATATGACACCCTCTTCTGGTCATACATAACACCTGCACACGCGTATTCGTATCTGTATGCATATACATATTTATACAATATGCAAACACACACACAAAGAAAGAAAAGCCTTACCAACTCTTGGGTAAGATGTGTTGTGGACGCCAAGCAGACTAGGGCAGTTCTCTTGTACACACACTCTTTTGTAGCCACCTTCCTCAATTTTAGTTGCACTGCCACAGGTTGGGCAGAACTTGTATCGGCTATGCCATGCAAGCACTGATCTTGCTTGAGCTACGACCCCTTTAGAAGGAAGTACAAGAAGTTTTATTTCCATGAGAAGCTGGGGAATATGCAGGTACAGTGTTTTAAAGCAACAGCAAGCAGTGCATTGTTTTCTGAATCACTGCTCGGTCAGTGGCTTAGTATTTACCTTTATGATGTATCATTATCATTCAATTTATACTTTTGGTTTTAATCACTTGATTGTAATAGTTACATGGATAAAAATACTGCACAGCTAGATTAGTGTAGCCAGTCAAATGGGATATTTTTCCTTTCAATTTAATTTTCTATCTGACAAGTGAGAATCTGATTTAATTTTAATTTGAATAGGATGGATGGATCAGGCCTCTGCCACTGGCACGTAAGATCTGCATATACATGATGTGAATATACAGTGAGTTTACAAATACAACTTTATAATAGAGATCATGAAATCGTAAGTTGGGCTGCAGGTGTAGCTGAGTGGTAGAATACTCTTTTAGTGTTTGTGAGTCTTGAGATTTTTTTGTAGTTCTGAAAAAAAAAGAAGACAAAAACAAAAACAATCTTCCCGCAAAGATCCATTGTTTTCTTTACATTTGAGATATTAGACTTGGACTTCCAGAAATATTATTTGGAAACCACAGAGAGCTGTCTCCATCTTCCTCGGTGTATTAAGCCACTGCTCGTCCTATCACTGTGGGACATAACTGGTTCTTACTTAGTCCCTGCACATAGCACATAGCATATAGCATATAGCACATACTTCATAGCATACAGCATTTATTTGTAATTAACTCCATTAAGAATGCCCAACAGAATTTATCTTAGGATATCTACACTCTGGTTCAAACTCTTACATTGCTTCCTCCAGGACATTGTGACCTGACAGAACCTGTACAATCAAGGTCACTAGACTAGGAACATTTCAGAGGCCTGGAGAGCTTACTTTCCTAAAAATAGAATGTAATGACATTTAAAGTGGGACTAGTGAATACAAATTATATCACTGATATTTAAGAACTACAGGTATCATCATGAGCCTGTTACCTGAGAATAATTAACCTAATTTATACTGTAGAATTTACCAACTTCAGAATCTATAAACAAAAAATGTCTTTAGTATTTGATACGCATCATACACCATAATATATACATATATAGAGAGAAGTCGAAGGTTATATACTAAAGTAGTTATCACTATTTCCACACTAGTAAAATAAGAAAAAAAGAAGCAGTGCGTTCATTTAGAAGAACTTATAAAGCTATGTATATGGATCTAAATGCGACTTTTGTTATCTCAGTCCATTATTTCCTCCCCTTTCTCTGTCTCTGCTCTTACTGTTATCTGCCCACCAGCCATGGTTCTACCATGCTACCTCTGTAGTCCCTCACACTATTCCTTACATTCTATCTTCATTACCACCGTTCTAACCTGCTGCCTCTCTCCTAAGCCACTGCAGTAACTAATCCACTCGTAATAAGGCTCCTGACTGCCATTCTACCTATATACCGGCAAGTCATGCTTTATGAAGTAGCCAGCATTAACTTTCTTCTTTAACACAGACACAGACACACACACACATGCACGGACACTTCAAAAAAAATTCTAGTTGTTTTCTTCAAACGCTTTCTTTCTTTCTTTCTTTTTTCTTTCTTTCTTTCTCTTCTTTCTTTCTTTCTTTCTTTCTTTCTTCTTTCTTCTTCTTTCTTTTCTTTCCTCCTTCCTTCCTTCCTTCCCTCCCTCCCTCCCTCCCTCCCTCCTCCCTCCCTCCCTCCCTCCCTCCCTCCCTCCCTCTTTTTAAAGATGATATTTAAAAGCCCAACAACAGAAAACAGAACAGCCGTGGCCTTTGACATCATGCTCAAAGCACAGTAAGGACTCAAACATTATTCACAGAAGTATCAAATGAGACAACCACACATCAACATTATCTCCAAGGAAACTAACTGTGGCTCACCGAAACTGCTGCCAGGACTACACGAGTGCCCTAGAGTAAAGCCCTGAGAGGGTTCTTACATTTCCTGCTCACTGGCATGTGCCACCAGATGCTGCACAAACCCACAGCTCTAAACTGGACTGTTTGTTACCTACACAGGCAAGCATATTCATTCAGTCATTCCTCACCAGCCTCTTTTTCTTTCAACTGCAGAAGAGCTGGCATTGGCGGGTGGAGAAAATAACAATTTTCATGTCTTTGCTTAAACTCCTCAGCAGCACCAGGTTCTATACCGAGGGCAAACCACGCAACCAACCCATCTCCTCTTCGTCTGGGACTCTTCCGGTCTGGGCGTATGAGCCTTTCTTCATTTCAAGCTCAACTCCAAGGAACACCAAGGTAATCTTCTCAGGCTGAGCCAAGTAACCCTTTATATCCGTGTAGTTCAGCTGGCAAAGCCTGACTTCTGGCTGCTGCGAGCTTTCTTTATTACCACCTAGGGTAACCAGGGGGTTCAAGTCTGAGAAAAGGATATAAACTGTAGCGGGGTGGCTCTCTTTAGCTTGCAGCCAGTCAGAATTATTTCTTTTGTCACTCTTCCGGTCCAGTAGTGTTCTGCTAAAATAATTTTCACACTCGTCTACTTCATTGGTTAGGAACCAGGGCTTCTTCCCACCTTTTGCATTAGCTAACAAGTTAGCTATATGCCTATAACCCCAAAATACAGCAATATCCAGGGCAGTTTGCCTCGATTTATTGACAAGTGATCTGTCACATCTAGACAGAAATGGGGAGAAAAAATAAAGTAAGTAAAATGTTTCTCTTGTATTTATTGTAACAAAATCACACGTTGCTCCATTATTTAATTTTTTTTTTTCTTTTTTGTCACTTGGTTCATAGTTCACTACTGAAGGTTAAAAGAATCTTGTAACAATTGTAAGAAATAAAAGATTAATTATAGTATACCTTTAAATAAGATGAAAAAGTGTCTCTATGTGCCATAAAGAAATGCAAACCTTCTATACCACGGATAATGAGACGTATACTTTTTATTTAAAAGGGGAATTAAACTCCCCCTGGGCATTGTTTTCAACAAAGTATGAAGGGTTAATGTCTCAAATAAGAAAGTTGTCTCTTAAATGTATCTTGGAGTTAGAAAGCTTGCCTGATATGCACAAGGCCTTGGGTTTAATCCCTAACACTGACAAAAAAAAAGTTGCTTTAGTGAGAAATTAGGTCACCTTTCATATAATAAATTGGGCAGTGAGCTATTTCCTAGCCCATTGATATAAATATGTCTACAGGAAATTAAAGAAGAAACTTTTTTTTAGGTGGTTCAGGCCTAAGATGTTTACCCTTTGTCAAGCAGAATCTGGACGATGTCGGGATGCCCGTTCCTGGCGGCATACATTAAAGCAGTCCATCCATTTTCACAAGTCTCATTGAGAAGAGATGGAGAATGACTGAGTATTCCTGCTAACTTTGCGACATTTCCTTCTGCAGCTGAGCTGTGGAGTTCAGAAATCATTTCCCTTTTGGGATTTCTTTTAACAGAAGACATTTCTTCCTTAAAAAAAAAAAAAAAAAGAGTGAGAAAAACCTTATTTACAATTGTTCTGCATGAATGGATGAACATTATTTAAATGCTGATCTCAGAAAGACAGTACGTTTCCAAACCAACACACCTGTCAAAAGATAATTTGTAGTCAACTGCTATTGAAGTATAGAAGGGGGACTGAGCTGGGGCACAGAAGGGAGCGGGTTAGGGCAGACAGAATTAGAGGCAGAGGCTTATGAAAATGATAAGTAGTATTCTGATTCGACACTATGCTATAGATGTCATCCCTCAAAGAAATTATGGCTCCACAATTATTCAAGAGCTTTTAAAGCTTCACGTAAAAATAATTGAATGGTTAACCTTACATAATTAATTTTGTGATCCATATGGTACTGAGTTTTGTTTGTGGTGTGAGGTAGTCTAGGTCAGGATTTATTTGAATTCATGGTAATTCCTGACTCAGCACCTTTCTTGACATTATCTTTGTCTGGTGGCATGGCTATCCTTGTCATGAATTAGATGACAAGGCATTTCTGTATCTACTGTTGGATGAAGGTTCTGCTGGCCTCTCCATTGTCCTTGAGGCAGTTCTAAAACTTACTCATGTTTTCTGACCTGTCATGCTGTTAGGTTGTAAACAAAACAAAGCCATGTTTCTTAATGTATGCTATGTAGTCCCTAACTCTGCTAAAAAAGAAAAAAGGAAAGAGAGAGAGATACAGATAACAATTGTTCCTGTTTCAAGTGTTAACTTCAAAATATTCTTCCCTCTCAGTACTGCATGTTCGACCCAGAGCCTTGTCTCCTGGATTTTGAAACAGCAATGTGGCTAGTCAAGTCCATAGCCTAGTCTGCCCAAAGTTGAGGAAAACAACGGGTCCAAGATTAACTTTCAGATTTGGCATGTGCTTTTCTATTTGTGTCTTCTGTTTACCAATAATTTAAAACTGCTTAAGGCAACGGAAGAAACCCGCTGAAAAATCCAGTGAAGTTAGGAGTAACCTCTACATATCTCCATTTCCTTTCATTTTTTTTTAACTTATTTTCCCACTTTTATCATATTGAAATCTTAAAATTCTTTAAAATATTGTAGTTCCCGTGCGATATCCAGGACTTTATGTAGAAGCACTGCTAAGTGTCTTTCCTAACTCCTTTTCTCTTAAATCACTTTCACAAACTCCGATTATAGTTTCTCTAGCAAGGTTTACTTTTAACACCACACTGTTCCCTGTTCAGAGGTCACAGTTTCAGAGGTCATGGTCACTCCCTCGCTGCTCTCACAGATCACCCGAGGTGACTTCAGCATTGCTCATCCAAACATGCTGTGTCATACACTACCCCCAAGGCAATAAATATGCATAAACCATTCTCTGCACCACAAGGTGGTATACTTTCTTAATACTTCTATGGCTCCTTCCAGGGACGCTCGGAAGACATGACCCGTGGCAGCACTACCTGCTAACCATTTATTGACAGGTTCGGTGGAAGGTGGGGGGTGGGAAGGTAATATAAAGGTTTCCAAGGCTATTCGGAGAAGTCAATCAGAAGAGACTTGGATTTTAAAGGAACTATATTTTAACCAAAACAACATCCATTTTTACTAATGAGTAACTTCATGCCCAAGAGCTGCCCAGCATGGATCCAGCAGCCTACAACAAGGCCTCATAGTGGACCAGTCAATTAACCCACCCACCATCAATTAATATATTCCACTCACTGGGGCTTTGGAGACCGATTTAACCCCTTACGTGCATCACACGCAAGCACTGTCTCTCCCAACGGCCAAATGCCTTGAATAGTTATTTTTCTTCTATTGTACCATTCCTTCTTTTAAGGAGGGGACATATCCGAAGTAGTTTGTTTTACCCCATCCAAAACTTGGCTGGGAATTTTAGTAGCCACCTGCCGGCAGGCAGCTTCAGGTCGTAGTCTCGCGCCTGCGCCCTCTCTAGCCCGCGCCAGGCTACACCACAAGCCCGCGAGGGGCGTCCTCGTCCTCGAACGTCCCGGGGCCTACTAAAACTACTAACCCAAGGGTGATCAGAGAGACGCGACCACGACGAAAGACTCCGCCGCAAACTCAGTTGTCAGTTTTCTCCGTGCTGGAGGGAACCATCCGGACTTCCGGCGGAGGGCCACTGTCCTCGCACAGCTCTATGGGAGATGTAGTTTAAAGGCCATCGACAGGTTCAGGCGGCTGATTAAGGTGGGGCAGAGAAGCCTAGGATTGGACTTCGGACTTCAGATGCTGGGAAAGAACACTAATTCTTCCCCAAGATGGAAGTGTGTGGAGTCAAGTGCTGGCGTTAAGATAATGGAGTCTGTGGAAATGATTTTGTTTTCTTCTATTTCTCATCCAGCTCCCCAACTTTCCATCGAACAATACAGTTCAGTGGCATTGAGTTTTCTATAGTGTCATAAAAATGCTAACGTCTGGTCACACATTAAATTAGGAGCCACCTCTACGTATGATTTGATTGATATTGCTTTCCAATTTTTTATATTGAAGTTTTAAAATACTTTGAAATATTAAAATAAAATTGTGATCTTTCAGAACTTTATTTTCTTCCAACCTGCCTTCTCTTAAATGACTTACCACAAACTCTTGCTGTACAGTTTCTCCAGTGAAATTTACTTAGCTGCACAAGTCACTTAGATATGTGGCCTTAAGCAGGTTTCTCGTCTCTGTAAAAGCCAACTCTCACATTTTATAGAAAATGCCACTATAGTCTGCCTACCTTATTAAGTAATCCTTATAAAGGTATGTTTGGAGCTTCCATAATCCCTCCTTAACTGAGTGCATGGTAAATGATCTATTATATTCAGCCTACTACCAACTATACATTTATGACTGCTTCTTAAGGTTTGTCCTATGCTCCGTTGTTCTGTGGGTAGTTGTGTTGGGTGGAAAAGGATGGCCCCCACAGGCTCATATATTTGAGTACTTGGTTATCATTTGCTAGAACTCCTTAATAAGGATTAGGAAAGCCTGGCGGTGGTGGTGCACGCCTTTAATCCCAGCACTTGGGAGGCAGGGGCAGGAGGATTTCTGAGTTCGAGGCCAGCCTGGTCTACAGAGTGAGTTCCAGGACAGCCAGGGCTATACAGAGAAACCCTGTCTTAAAAAAAAAAAAAAAAAAAAAGAGGAAGGATTAGGAAGTGTGGCTTTGTTGGACTAGGTGTGTTAATTGGGAATGGGATTTGAAGTTTGCCATTCCCCATTAGTCTCCTTTGTCCAGACACCTGCCTCCTACTTGCACTAAAGTATGTGAGCCCTCAGCTATGGCTTCAGCACCACACCTGTTTGCCTGTCTGCAGCCATGCTCTCCCCCACGATGCTCATGGATCCATTTACTGAAGCTTTAAGCTCTCCCATCAAGCCTTCGTTTATAAGTTGCCCTGAGTATGGTGTTTTGTCACAGCAGTAGAGAAGTAAGTAAAGCAGATATAATTACCAGACACATCAGAGATTTAGCTGCTAGATATTTCCCAAACTCATACTTTATTCTCCCTGCTCCACCATGCATTGGTGACAGCATCTTTCTTATAGTGCTAGCAGGAGCCTTCCTCCTCAGCTGCTGCTCTGTCAGCTTCAATGTCCACCCTTTATGTTGCCCTGTAGGTCCCACTCTCACTTCCTTCGCTGGATCCATGGATATTTATGGGCCTTGAAGCTATCCTAAAGGGCTGTTCCAAACCTTTGGGGAAAAATACAGAAGCATATTTTTATTTCAACATTAGCATGGGGGATGGGCCAAGCCACTCTTCCTGCATAGGTTTTGCTCTTGTCCTTTGACAACCAGTGTTGTTCGCAGCAATGAGATCATCCTCTGAGATTTAAACAATTTAGTGTAAACAGGCTTTGTTTAAAGAATTGGTAGGGGTAGAGAATTCTTCCCTTTTTCGTTTCATAAATTACTTTTGGAACATCCATGGGATATTTTTCCAGTAGCCTGTCCCTTTGAGTTGTATAGAATGCCTGATTCATGAACTATTTTGTATTGGGCACAAAAATTTTGAAATGCAGAAGAGGTAAAACAGGAATATTGTCTGTCTTGAGGGGTTGTGGATAGCCCAGCACTGGGTGTGTTGCTTAACTATTTGCCTAACTTGCTCTAAAGAGATGGAAAATCCCTTGCAGAAAAAAGAGGTATTTTGATGGTACAGAAAACACATGACTATCATGAGCTTGTATTATGGTGGGCTGCAAAGTGGCAGGGAAGCAGAATAAGGACCAAGGTATTGTCTTCAATATTACTGTCCACTGCTGGTCAGGGAGGTCTGAGTGTAATTTAATATCACCAACATAGCAAGAACTCTGGTGGTATTGAAATAGTTCCTAAGTCCTATGGAAAAGATGGTATTACTGATGACTCTAACCAATATTGGCTGTCTCCAAGGCTAACATTAATTCCATTACATAGGGTCTGTCACTGTGCTTATTGAGGGGGACAAAGGCAAAATTCTCTAAAACAGTGCAAACTGCAAAGAATTGTGCTCACTGAGCTGAGGTGTAGGATGTGCATTGTACTTTAGGATCGAGGAAGAGTGCTGAACAACTACACAGTTGCCAGAAGTATGTTCGATAGTGGAAGATGAGAAACAAGCTGAGCAGGTGAATCAGTCAAAGGGTCCCTGCCAAGCAGTGGATTGTTAGCAGAGGCTAACATTTGTACCTAGAATTTCTAATGAATTTCTGTCCCTTTGATATTAATTTTGCCACCAAATCCTAATAAGAGTTAAGTACCATAGAGGGAGAACTCCCAAATATCCTGCTATTGTAGAGTACCTCTTGATGGGTCATGGGCAATTTTAGGATTGTTAATGAAAGAGGCAAGGCAAGTCCCATCTCTGTATTTGACTATTGTACATAGCCACTTCCACTGAAGTTAGAGTCAGCCTCAGAAGTAAAATGTTGTGGAGAAAAAGGCTTGATGTCTGCTTCTAAAGTTTGGAAGAGGAGAAAGTTCCTGTGTAGTAAGGTTAAGTGGGAGTCTGAGACAATTAATATCATCCAACAGTTTTTGATAATCATGAAGAGTTTTGAGAGAATCCTTGTGAACTGCTAGCTTTTGAGAGCATACTATGTGCTCCTCTGTGATTTTACCCTTGACCCTTTCCTGCAGTAAACTGAAAACCCTAGGCCCAAAAGACTATTTTCGTGATCAACAAAGATTTCTGCCAATTAAAAAGAGTCAAGATGGCTGATTAAAATATCATCCATATCATTGATATTATAAGTAAGCCTGTACTAGTTAGGCTGTGATGTAATGCCATGACCAACTTAGGGAGCAAAGGGTTTCCACATCGTGGTGTGGTTCATCACGAAAAGAAGTTAGGGTACGGACTCAAATGGGGCAGGAACCTGGAGGCAGGAGCTGATGAGGCCATGGAAGAGTGCTGCTTATGGACTTGTTAATCATGATTTTCTCAGCCTGCTTTCTTATAAAACCCAGAACCACCAGCTCAGGAGCTACCCCACCCATGTGGATCTCGCTCTCCTGCATTTATCACTAATTAAGAAAATGGCCTACAGCTGGATCTTATGGGGATTTTATCAATTGATGGCTGCCAAGAACTTGTATCTAATATACACAAAACTAGCTAGCACAAAGCCTTAGGGTTTTGGTCATATATGGGTTTAATAATCTCAGCAACAAATTCCTGACACATCATAGGGATCCTTTTCATACCCTGGGAAGGATTTTCCTTTGAGAGCACTGTGGTGGTAGACTAGGATGAGGTAGAAGAAGGTTAAAGGAAAATCTTTGTCATTTCCAGTAGTTAGCAGATGGGTGAGTGTCCTAGTCACTGTCCTATTGCTGTGAGAAGACACCATGACCGAAGCAACTCTTAAAAAAGAAAGCATTTAATCAAAGGTTGGCTTACAGTTTCGGGTTTTAGTCCATTATCATCATGGCAGCACACATGTACTGGAGCAGCAGCTGAGAGTTCTATCCTCATTCACAGGACAGAGAGACACTAGGCCTGGAATGGCCTTTTGAAGCTCAAAGTCTACTGTAACAAGGCCACACCTCCTAATCCTTCTAATCCTATCAAAGACTTCCACTACCTGGTAACTAAATATTCAATATATAAGCCAAGTGGGCCATACTTATTCAAACCATAAGAATGGTAACAACAAACAAACAAACAAACAAGACAACCCTTTAAGTTAACTATAATTAATTGAAAATAAAGGTATGTCAGTCTTGACTAAGGAGAACATTGCTTGCATGACTTTGTAGTTCTTAAATCCTGTATCAGCCTTCATTTGCCTACTTTCATCATTCCCTCTCTCTCCTCTTCCTCCTCCTCCTCTCCTCCCTCCTCCTCTCCCTCTCTTTCTCTCCTATAACAAAGATAATGATGTACAATTCTATGTACCTGCTCTATAATTATTTCTCCTCCAGAACATTGGCAATAGTCAATTTACCACTCCCAAGTGCTACAATACCTGGAACTAGGGCTCATATACTCGATCCAGTCGGGATGGCTTGGGTCCCTAAGTTAGGGGTTGCAATAAACTGGTTGGTAGAGCTAAGGTCTAACCCCCACTGCCTGATGTTGCTTGATAGAGCTGATGGATGTGTGAATTTTGGTGACTGGGGTCACCTGTCTGCCCTGTTAGTTCTTGGGGCTTCCCAGGGTGAGATGCCCTATTGATGCACTGGGCCAGGGCAGGCCATAAAGCTGTTTCCCCAGCTCTCCAGAGGCTATCTGTGAGATGTTTATGAACACATTCACTATCTCAGTGGATTCTCTGACATCTCAGACACAGGACTGTGGAGACCATCCAGGGAATGACTCTGTTCTTTTTAAATTTGAAATTTCTGCAGTGGCTCTCATTGGCAGAATGTCCCATTTCTTTGTGTGCATAGCAGACATCTCTTGTTTTCTCAGGGCATACAACTTCCTTAAAGGAGACAAGAGAGTCACTGACTATGAGGGTAGCTAGGATCTCAATTAGCATACAATATAATCATTGTAAGAGGTGTGCCATAAATTCTGTATACAGTTCTTTTCAGGACCTGGTGAATATCAGTGAGGAGGCTTTTTCCCCTTGGTGGGTAACTGTCTCCATGCCCTTAAAGCAGCTATACTAATTTGTTGGTAGGCCTGTGTAGTTTGTAATTTGCGGGTAGGGTACTGTTGTAATTGGTTGTCAGCCCCTTCACAAGGCCAGGTGCCTTGAAACATGTCTGGGGCCATAGAAATTCCACAGTTTCAAAATTATGTTGCTTGTGGTCCTGACATAATTCTATAAACCTAGTTTTAATTAACAGGTAACTCACTGGATAGATGCCAAAATTTTGCCACGCTTAACTAATCAGAGGGAGGAGAGGCAATGTGACTGAGGGTACCAGTCCTTGGTTATACGGATCAATAAACCCAGAAAGCATATGGATTGTTTTATCTTAAGGATTTGAAAGGCAAAGTCTCATGGTGCTGTGGCATTTGTCTGGGGTTATTTAATTCCGGGTTGCTCAAATATGGGTAAGCTGTCAAACTATTAATGTCTTTCCCATTACTTCTTTTCTGAACTAGGCCTGCTGAAAGGGTGAACAAGTCTTCCTTGCATCTCTTCATGGCCCAGTCTGGAGGAAACAGAGCACCATGGGTTGGGTGGCTTTGTCCCATCAGTCATTAGCTTCAGTATCAATGTTTGTGACATCTGGCAGGTTGGGACAAGCTTGAGCCTCGAATCTCTATCACTGGCTGTTTCTCAGGGAGAAAGGGTAGGTTCTTGGTAATCTGAGGGGAAAGACTTATGAGGCTAGACTTCTCTCTATCCATCCAGAAGAAGTCTGGCTTCTGTGAGGTTGAGGCTGTGCATCTATGGAATCACAGTATAAGACTCCATAAGCTGAAAGTGTAAATGGGAATGTGTTCAGGTCCATTGGCTCTGGATATATTCTCCAGGTTTTTCCTATTCTCTCCCAAGTAGCCTAATGTGCAATCTCTTTTTCTGGAAACCAGCATGTCTCTCAAACAGAATCTAAGAATTGCTTGACTTTAATGTTTTTTGCTCTGCATCCATAATTTCTTTATCTGACATATGATTGCCTATGTCTACATTCTTGTCTCATATTTCTTATACCCACTAATTGAAATTTGCTTGCTTCTTTTCTTTCTTTTCTTTTTTTCTTTTCTTTTCTTCTTCCTTCCTTCTTCCTTCCTTCCTTCTCTTTTCCTTCCTTCCTTCCTTCCTTCCTTTCCTTCCTTCCTCTTCCTTTGTTCCTCCCTCCCTCCCTCCCTCCCTCCCTCCCCCCTCCCTCTCTCTCTCTCTCTTTTCTTTCTTTCTTTCTTTCTTTTTACTGTCTAAGAGCTCTTCTCTTAGGAGTTCTTTCTGTCTAGTTGATGAGAACTCTCCATCTCCACATGTCGATGTCCACATCCCTGATGGAGCAACATAGCACCAGAGAGCACAGTGTGTATTACATACAGTTAGACAGGGACATGCTGATACTGTCCACAACAGAACAAAGAGGCAAGGTTAGATCATTTCTGTAGGAACGGTCTCTGATGGGAGCAGACATAAAGTCATCAATATCCATGGAGAGGGAAGCTATGGTGGATGTTTTCTGAACACACTATCAGCATCTGCACCTGGATCACAGGAAGACTTTGCCATCCCTCTGAGCCTCAGACCTGGGGAGAAGGCTTTACTATTTTTTTTTCACATGGTCTGAGGTTAAAGTTCATGATGTGACCACTCATGACAACAAAATATGTTAACTCAGCCCCTGACATACTTAGTGTTTCCTTCATGCTCAGTAATATCTTTAACTCTCTATATGGTTCTTAATACAAGATAGTTTGACATGTTACTTCAAAAGAAGGAATTTCTATTTTCCTAACATGCATCAATATATGTACTGATAGGAAAGGAAAGCTACTACAAACTGAGAAATACACATATTACAATTTGGAATATACTGGGTTGGCCCTGCCATTAGAACCTTGGATTTAGCAATTCTCTTCTCTTGTAACAATCTTCCCCTAGATTTTCTAATTACAAGACCCTTCTTGCCATTCCTGTTCAAGTTCAGATGTTCTTTGCAATCTTCCCTGGTATCCCAGTTTACAGTAGCTCCCAGTTGCTAGTAATTGTCTCCTCCACAGACTCTAGAATCGTTCTGGAAACAGGTACCTGTGCATTTGTGTGGGAAATTACCTGTACTGTATTGATGAAGGTGGTAATACCCACTCTCTGTGGGTGGCACTGTTCTCTTGCTGGAATCCTGAATGGTTTAAATGGACTAAGGAAGCTGAGCAGAAACTTTGAACTTATTATACATTGTCCTAACTGTAAATGGCTTGTGATCAAAAGCTTAAAGTGTCTGCAGCTTTGACTTCCCTGCCTGACAGTTCACCCTTGCACTATGAGCCAGAGTAGACTCTTTCTCCTTAAAGTAGTCTTTGCCAGTGTATTTATCACAGCAACAAGGAAGATAAACTAAAATAATCACCTATTGCTATTTTCTTTTCCTTCCTATTTCCTGTCTCTGGTGTTTATACAGTGCACTTCCCAGTTTGAATGTGGGTACTACATAAGAACACCCTCCTCTTCCTCTCTTACTGTTTCTTGGGTCTGCAGTCTCCACTTGGCACATAAAAGACATTCAGTGAATATTTATTGGTGTCAAACAAGTGACTGTCTTCATATTAAATATATTTGGATTATTGCTACCATACTTTCTCAACATTTGTCAGGAGTTCTTTTGATGTTTCATGGTTATGTTTACTTTATGCTTATAGAAGTTATGTAGTGAAATATGATTTTGTTTGTTTTATAGTTCCTTGTATAATGAAGTAATTTACTAGACAAACAAGTGCTCAATTGTAATAAAGGTGATACATCATTGAGTATACAGAATGTAGATATGCAAGCAGTGGTCAGAAAAGGTATAGTTGGGGTTAGTGCTTACCTCTGCCATGTTTCTACCTCGAAGAATCTTCTGCAAAGAAAGTATGACTCAAGCTCCTTGCATCTAAGCATGGTCTTGGGATTTGGGATTTGATAGTTTCTAGTTAATATCCTACAACAGAAGTGGTGACCTTCTGGCTCAAGCAGTTAAGTGGCTGTCCATATCCCTCAGACCTTTATCACCCTGCTATTGCAATCTAGAAGTATAGTAAGATATAGTCACAAGGAGACAGGACGGGTGTTCGCCCTTGGAAGACAGGTGTCAGGAATGCTGGCAGACCTTCAAGAAATTTGTATGAGCAAGAAATAAACCTTTGTATAATAAGCTACAAAGTCAGGCGTGAGCTAGCACCTTGCCACAGCATAGTGTATTTATTCTTAGTAGTGCAGAACACAACCAGGAGATGACCTCTAAACTGAGATCCGAAGGGCCAGTCACACTGAAATCATATAGGGGAGATTCTTTGTCAAAAGCTTTTCCTCACCTCAGTAGAACCCTGTCATTTGGAACTCTTGTCTAGCTACTGGATTGCCTTCAGCCTTAATATGAGAGGAGGTGCCTAGTCTTACTACAACTTGATGTACCAAGTTTGGTTGATATCTCTGGAGGCTGGCCTTTTTCTGAAGGAAAACAGAAAGGAGTAGATAGGGAGAGAGGAGGTGGGGGGAGGTACTGGGAAGAGAGGAGGAAGGAGAAACTGCAGTTAGGATGTAATATATGAAAGAATGAATTACTTAAAAAATATGAAAAAGGAGAGCCATGTTGGAGTAAAAGTCAGTTGAATGCTCAGAATACTAAGGGGGTGTAACAGTGTGTTAGATCCCATGGACCAGACACCATGCCAGAACATCTTGACAGAAAGTTCTGATATTTAAGAGTCCGGCTGGGTGAGGAGATACATGGCCCACTCCGCACGTTCCAGCTTGTCTGTGTGATGGCCTCTCCTGCTCACGCTGCTTCTGCAAACACTTCCCTGTTTACTGAAAATGACAGCACCTAATAGCAGTCAGCAGTGATGACCAGAATAAAGCATCTTAGCCTTTGAGACGTGTCCATCCAGGAGTGCCCTTAATCTTTCAACGCGCTTATTTATAGTTTTTATGGGTACCAAGCTGCTTCTGTTCCCTGTAATGGCAATTTCATCTGTCTCCTAATTTTCTTTTTCAAAACAATTTTCAGTTTTCCACTTCTGGACGTTCCTGGAAATGACTGTATTTTTCCACACAAACATCAATTTACTTTATGCATTTGGTTCCCAAACACCAGTTTATTCTTATTTACAGATCATTTCTCCACTTTGGCTGTTATGAGTTAATGTTTTATGAAGCAGGGACCATGAGGCGAGGAGGAGTTTGACTGATCAGAGACAGGATTAACCTGCTCGAGAGAGCAGCATTCTCTCTGTGTACTCGAGTTAATTGGTGCAGTGATTTAATCACTGAGCTGCCGTTCACATCTCATGTGTATTTTGTGTAAGTCACTTACACTTGATTTTTTTTTCTCTTTTGGAATGTCTAGGTTGATGAGCATTTAAATGGATTGGTAGCATTTTAAAATGTCCTCAAAGCTGACTGTAGCGTGACATCCATCAGATTCTGTATTCAGTTTTAGTTTAGTTATTTTTGAAGCTTTCAGATGAAAAAAAAAAATCTACATTTAATATTCTGCAACAGGTTGTCCCATCACCTTGCCAAAGCCCAGAGGAGTGCAACATATTTTTTTTCTTCCTTCTGAATTTCACTATTCTTTTTTTTTTCCTCGGGATATTTTTGACCCTAGATACTTTTTCCTTTAAATTTGATGGAGCTGTGATCATGGCTCTGACCTCTAGCCTTGAAAGAAGACGAGTTATGCCTCTCAGGAGTGATGCCTCAGGCACTTTGCAAGTCGGCTGGCAGGGATTATTTCCCAGGCTGTGAAGCGATGACCTTCTACGAGAGTGAAATGTCTGCACTGCACGTAAATTCTACCAGCCGTGATGGAGAGCCTTAGGTCTGTTACCTGCTCTATGAATCAGAGTCCATTCTTTCTCCACAGTGGATGGGTAATTTAGTGCTGTGTTTAAAGCCACATGTTACATGTGCACGCTGGGTTAATTTACCGTTGCCGGTGATTACATTCTGCTTTTGTGTCCGACATAAGGTTACTTCGGAAGTAAATCTAGAATTTTGGAATAAACGCTTGGAATGAAGGGCCTGGTGATCCGAGGACGTCTTACCTATTATTTCTAAACAAAGTGCTCTGTTCTGCTCTTCTGGCTGCCCATAACTCCTCTGATTTTAGTATCTCAGAGAGGATTTCTGTTGCTTCCTCAGCTGTCATTACAACAATAATACGTTGCTGATTGCTAAGATATTTTCAGAATCCATTAAAAAGAGGAATAACATTTAGAGTGATTAGTGAACACTTTTTGAATCTGCAAGAGAACATTTGTTTTTATTCTCTGAACGGAGCTGTCAATCTGAACTCAATGTATTTACAGTTTTGAAAAAAATTTAATACTCGATTTCATTTTTCTAAGGAATATAGTCCTTCTAAAAGCTGTGATATGTGTATATATGTTTATTAGCTATACATATATGTATATCTATACATGTATATATACATACATATGGATAGATGATGATGATAAATACATAGATGGTAGATAAAATAGATTTTCAGCATTTTCTAATGACTTTTAAAGCTGGGGTCAAATGCTTTATCTATTTTAAGTTTTCACAGAAGATTCTTGAAAATCTATTTATTGTCAATATACTGTTTATCCAGTTCCAACATAAATTCAACTGACAGATTGTGGGAAGGCTAGAGTTGTTGCTGAAGGCCATGGGAAATTCTTGGGAAGGATGAAGAATGATTACCTATGTAAAATGCGCTGGTGGTCATAGCTCATATCACATTCCATTTAGTCTTAGCTCAAAAGTTGTCTGCTGTTGGTTAAAAATATATATACCTCCAACTTAAAGCACACAGAGCTCTCCTAGCAGCAAGACTCCAGAGTGATACTGCCTATGAAGCATCAGGCTCTGTGACCTGCAGTATTCTTTAAATTATGACTCATTCATTTATTCAAAAACCCCATAAGGAGTTCTTAAAATGTTGGTGAATAGAAACTGCAGGAAGGTCAAAATGGATCAAGTTATGTGACCAAATTTTCCCTTTTCCAAGTTGAAACTTACTGGAGATCAGTTATACAAAATATCTCTAATTTGTTAAAAACAAATATTTAATCTCCCACTAGAGTTATATACATTGTTTTTCACTATTTTTTACTTGTTTTCTTATTTCCTTAGCAAAGGAAATTTGATACATTTGGATACAGATTCATTTGCAAACCCTTGGCCTTTGGAACCTGCCAAGCACAGAGAAACAGTGCCACCTCTGCTCATCCTCCAGGATGACGCTGGAACTAAGTCAATGCTGGAGTCTTTTGTACGTTAGCCAGTAGCATCCGCTTCACCTCCATGTGCCCTCTGCCTCCCTTCTATTCTCCATAATCAAGTTTTAATTCCCCTTAGCTGGGAAAGATTAAAAAAAAATCCTATCATAAAATGGTAAGGTAGTGATTACATTTATTTTAAAAAATGTTATCATGAAATCATAACATAATTTTATTGTTGTGTTTTTTGTGATCTCAAATATTATAGCTTGACATGGAAGCCTACTTTTTTGGAAAAACATGGAATTATGTAGGACCGGAAGGTAATGGTTGATGAAAGTCACCCTGATTTATAGTTTATAAACTCCAATAATCAGTCTCAGCCTTGCCCTTGGCATTTTGACTAGACTAAAATCATCATTAAGGGTTTTCCCCTGGACTGTTATACTGGCTGTGTAATGACTCCTCTTCCCTCTCCCAATATGTGTTTATATTTACCTGCCAGAATAGAGCCAAGTGCTCTGTTGACATCTGCTTGTTCTTCAGTTTTCTAAAATGTTTAATTACTATTCATTGAATTCAAGAGAGCATGTAGAAGGTCCTTCCTTTTTTAATTGAAATGCCACTAATTAAAATACATTTATGCATTCATTTACTTATATAGTATATATGTGTATTTATATGTATATATAACATATATAATGTTTAAAATGCAAGATGCTATATATATAGTCTATTCTGTTTATGGAATTAAAAAGTAGAGTGGTAAGCATTTTAAATATATTATTTTACTATTTATTTAACAGTAATTGTTTTAACAATAAACATTTCTTTTCACATATGTGTTTGTCTTGTGAACTCCTAGTTCCATTTATCCACAATTTTGGCCAACTCTACCAGTCTCACTTGCTGTGGATCTGAGAGAAATAATTATGTAATTAAAGAGGCAATGGTGTCTTCACTTGCACTTCTTTTTGCTAGAAATCCCTAACTCTCTTGTCTCTCCTCCTGCTTGTACACCCTCTTCTTGTGTCAGTCTCACTTTATATCTGAGACTAAGCCATGTGTTTGTTAGCATCTCAGGGAAACAACTGTATCCTATTGCTGGTTTCCGTCAATGCATTATAAACTAACATTTCTTCATAACATACATCTTTTTCCATACCTTTTAAAAAGTTCTTTGAGAGTATTGTAGGACATATTTCGATCATAGTTAGCTCTCTTGCTCAACTTTTCCAAGATCTACCCTTCTTTCTCCTGTCCATGTAACTTTGTGTTTTAAATATTTTTTAACTGCCAAGACCAATTTGTGCTGCCTAAATATTCTCTCTGTGTGTGATCTTCCAGTGGAGTATAGTCAGCTTGCCAGAGGCTACACGCTTGAAGAAAACTATCTTTCCCTTTCGTAGAAGCTAAAAATTGAAAACAGGACCATGGCTAGGAATGGACTTTGTACTCAACTCCCCTCTCCACATAGAAGCTATCTTGTCTTCTGTGGCATCAGTAAGATTAGGAATTCCCTTAAGAAACAACTATCTTTTTATCTTTACATTTTAAGATGTGTCTAACACTTGTCATATCCTGCACAGTATGTCAGGTTGGAAGAAAAAAAGGGGGGCAGGAAAAGAGGAATGGAAGGGGAATTTAATATGTATGTTGATAAGGAGTAGACAGGGCCCAGGGCTCAATGCTCAAAGGTGCTTGTTGCTGAGGCTGGTGACTGAATTTAATCCTCAGGATTCACATGCTGGAAGAGAAGAACCTATTTCCACAGGTTGGCTTTTGACCTTTGCATGTGCACCAGGTCATGCATACTCTCTATCCACACAAAAAGGACAATATTTAACAAGAAATATATGATAAGCATTTGCTGGTAGAAGTGTGATTTTAGTCTACATCTTTATGGTTCTTGCATGATCAATGGTGAATATTCCAGGAAGGAAACGTCATTAATTACTTACCAATCATTATGTAAATGCTTCTTTTTTGGGTTTAATTTTTTTTTTTATATTGACAACTTCATTGTTGTCATTTTAAAATAATATTTTTCTCTCAGCCTACACTTCTGTGCTCTGCCCAACTTCTGGGCCAACAGTTTATATCTATAGATTCATGTTGTTCTCAGTGCTGGTTAAAGAAGCTAGCTCTTGTGATGGGCAGCAGTCAGCACAGGGAAGCAAAAACTGGTCAAAATGCCAAGAAAAAGGAACGGAGTGTTCTGTCTAAAATGAGGCATAGACATAAAGCCCTTCTTCCAGGGCTCAAGGAGCACTGTAGAGGAGGAGGCTGGAAGAGGGGAAGAGCTGGTGAATGGGAAGGAATGCTGGGAAATATCTTCTCGACATGACTTGGCTACTGCATACGTGGGCCAGCTTTATTACCCGCAGAGGACCTGCACATGATCAAGTCACCCAAAATTGCAGCATAGACTAGGTAGATTATCTCCTGCCCCCCTCCCCCATACCTGCTGAGGACACATTGACAGTACATAGTTGCTGAATAAGAGAAAATTATTTATTATGATTATTATTATTGATGATGATGATGTGGCTACTGGTAGGTAGCCCATGCTCTAGCACATGGGCTCATACTCATGTAAGTATGTGCTGCACTAGCTGGCCTTATGGGTTATGAAAATAAGACATGAAACTGGGAGACAGGAATGTTGGGTGTGGGGTTATGTGAAGAGATAGAGGTGGGGGAAGGGGGTAGGTATGTCTGTATTTTGTTGTATACGTGTATAGACTTCTCAAACATAAAGAAAAATTAAGGATTTTTTTTTTTTAAGTTTCATATAATGCCACAGGACTAGCATGTCCTCAAATTTCTTTTCCAAAGGAGTGAGGTTAGAGTGGATCATGGGAAACATATTATGGGTAAGGATAATGTATTCTGATGATATTCAAATTCATTCAGCAAAGTCTAAATAAGTCAGCGCAGATTTGCTGGTTCATCAGTTGTGCTGCCTCTGCATTCTTAGGAGTAAACTGTAACACATTTTACAAAGACTCAATTTACCCGCACAGGTCACAGATCTAGGTTAAGCCTAAAGAGCAAGTTTCATTATAGATCATTTATTGAAAGTGGAGTGCAGCAATTACGATAGCTCTCTGAAGAAGCATATTGGCTCCACATTCTCCTTTGGAACACTGCGTGATAGTGGATTAGTTATTTAATACTTTAGATATTATTGAAACTTATAGATGCCCCCCTGAACTTACTGACAGTGTTAGAAACAGATACATGATGAGAAAAAAAATCTTCACCAGGGCTCTTAGAAATTAAAGTGTAGGCATCTTCCAATTATTATTTTGGTAAGGAGACTTGCTCAGGGGATTTACAGAAGCGGATATTCAGTGCTTTAATTCACAATAGTAATAATTCTTCAGTAGCATATTGATATAACCCATTTTTCATTCTTTTGGTAGTTTGATTCTGGGCAAATTTAGATATAAAATATATGGGATATTTTTATAGGTAGCACATCTGAGTTTTCTTATATCAAATTTAGTTTTAAAAAGTAAGATCTTTTCATATAACCACCAGAATTTCAATTGTGGATCATTTAAGGAAAATTAACTCTTTGAAAGAATCTAATAGTCTTCTAAGTGATTGGCTCATACAGGTAATAAATTTTTGGCATCTTTCTCTGATTTTTTTTTTTATATTTTTTAAATGCTAAGCTGGAAATTATATGTGTATATAAAATTTTAGTTATTTAAATTAAACTGTATTTTGTGACTGTTTTTTGAAGTTTAAAAATGTTCAAACTTGGAAATATATGGATTGTCAATAATGAACGATTTCTCAAGTCACAAATAACCTATCTTTTCAACAAAAACAACAGCTTATGAGAAATTGACAATGGTTTTCAAATCTCAATCTAAGAATATTTCTTTAACAAGTATTTTCACAGAGGAATTATGTATTTATATTGATGATATCATGACTCACTTTGCATTATCATTGCTATATATTTTAATTAATTAACTAAGGAATTGGTGGTCCTAGAGTTGGAGGCCAGAGCTTTGTACATGCTAAGCACACACTGAGCTCATATGCATTCATCCTTAAAAGGTTTGAGAGACATGCACTGCATATATATTCTGGATGCATTCCTGTAGCATACTGTGCTGCAGCATTGATATGTTCTAGGTGCTGCAGCCATTATTTGCTGTTAGATATTTACTATACTCTTATTTGTTCCTGGTTTTAACTTTTTCAGCTATATGTTTTCATTACCATGGACAAAAATCTGTTTCATAAGCTCATATTTTCCATCCCCATCAGCAAAATAAAAAATGGATTCTTCAAAGACAACAAAGGAAATACATTATAGCAATTGTTTTAGTTTTCTTTCTGGCTGCCGTGATAAAATACCTTGCTAAAAGCAACTTAAAGAGGAAAGGGTTTATTTGGTTTACGAGCCCAGGTTACAGTTCATCATTGTGAGTAAATCAAGGTAGCAGGAGTTTGAAGCAGTTAATCAAATCGCATTCATGGTTAAGTGCAAAGAGCGGTGAAATAACGCTTGAGTGTTAGTGTGTGTGAAATAACGCTTGAGTGTTAGTGTGTATGCAACAACTCTCTCCTTCTCCTTCAGCCCAGGGCCCAGCCCTGAAATGGGACCACATACACTCAGGGTGTGTCTTCTCACCTTTAATTAATTCCATTAAGTCTCTCACAGGTGTGTCCATAGACTAATGTAATCTACGCTATTCTTATTGAGTCCCCTTTCCCAGGTGACTCGCCTTTGTGCCAAGTGGACAATCAAAAGGAAACATGACAGTGTTGGAAGTAACAAATTCAGATGAAGAATGCATAATGGTTGAATTCACAGTCATTGCTAGTCCCCAACAGTTCGATTCCATTGTACATACATATATAGCATTTGGCTGACAAAGAGTTTTCATACTGCCTGCCTGGGTGCAAGCTTCTTTTGCTATTCATAATGTATGAGGTTGAGGCAATGAATTAACCTGTCCCACTGTTTTCTTTTATAAATGATGAGATGGTTAATATCTCTTTCCTCATACAATTATTATATGGCTTAAAGTGTAAATATGTGAAAAGCATTTGCTTATTTCTTAATCTCTTTATTGGTATGGAAATGAATCCAAGTTCTTGCAATGGAGAGTAGTTATTAAGTGTCGTCTAGACTACTAAGGGGCACTGAAGAAGTAAGTTCTCTCATGAATGTGGTTTATTTTGGTTGCCTTGATTTGGTTAGTGGAGATGTACCAATGGTCTTTACAGAATGTGTTGTCACAACCCTGTAATCGCTAGATGGAAATAATATCAAGGACAGCCAGGCTTACATGGAAAGTTGTAGGTCAATTAGGGCCACATAGCAAGAGTATCTCAAAAGAGAAAAAAAATATAAAGAAGGAAAACAGGAAAGTCATGGTTTTTCAGTAGGCCTGAACTTCGTGATAAGGTTTGTGCAATGTTTTAGGAACTAAATCTAGCTGTCAATTCTTTGGTTTCTCTCATGGGCCCATGGCTCCCTTTTGAATATTAGGAGTCAGAGTTCTATGCTAATAGCCTTTGATTTAAACATTTCGCAGGTACAGTGGGCAACCTAAGGTGCCTGAGACCGATCCACAGTTAAGTAATTGTGATACCTTTATGAAACCAGAAAGTATATTGTGATGTTTCCTTCTCGATGCAATAGGCAAAACTTACACAATTTTTGGATGGAAATCTTACCAGCTTAGAGCATTAATGTGACTTATCTAGAATCAGACAGCTGATCAAGTGACAGACTATATGGAACTGGTCTCACATTTACTTTTATATCTACTTGATAATTTTTATGGTTACAAAAGGCTCTATTAAAAATAGAGCATTGTGAAAAATATAGCTTCAGGGGTGGCAAGATGGCATAGCGGGTGAAAGCGCTTGCCACCAACTCTGATACCTGAGTCAGAATCTTGGTACCCACAGGATGGAAAGAGAGAACCAAGTCTTGCAAGCCATTCTCTGATCTTCTCATGAACACTGAGGCATGTGTCTCCCTAAATACACTAATAAATAGCTTCTTATCATATCCGCACAACAGTTCTAATTTTGTGAAGGTAGACTTTTTATTACCATTAAAGCAATAGTCATAAAACAGATGAGAGTAAAGCTGGTGTTGATAACTGGTTTTGTTGCAGTTGTTGGAATTGTACTATTTGAAAGTGTCAGAATCCTTGTTGTTCGATGTTTGCATGATATGCATGTATAGCACCTGCCAAGAACTTTTTCTTAATTTTTCTTTTAAAGAGTTATGTTCAGTTTTTTAGTAAAGAACAGATGATAAAATTAAAATGTCTTTGAAATATATTTTAAGAATAATTGACTTATTAAGATTTATTTTAATTTGTGTGTTGTGTGTGTGTGTGTGTGTTTATGTCTATGTGTGTGCATATCATATATGTACAGGTACTATTAGGCCAGAAGTAGGTGTCGGATCCCTGGAGCTGGACTTACAGGTGTTTGTGAGCTGTTCAGCATGGGGCAGGAATCAAATAAGGGTCTTCTGGCGGAGCAGTAAGTGTTCATAACTGCAGGGCTTTCTCTCCAGTCTCAGAAATAGGGCCTTTTGATAAATGTATTGTCAATTTTTAGAAACTTGGATGAATGTATTATCCTCTAGCAAACACCGCGGGCAAAGAGTTTTAAAAATCATTAACAGCATGATTGCTCGAAAACTAAAAGGGTATATTTAAAGTGCAAGCTTATTAGTAATGAGTAAATGAACCCCACAATGAAATATTCACATTCTTGTCCATTACCACTTCTCCTAATGAGGATCTATTTGAGACACACGTAAGTCAGTCTAGCCAGGCTACATTATGTACTAATCCATCTCTAAATTCCAGTTTTAACAGTGGAGGCCTATTTCTCCTCTTGTAATATGTCTATTGGAGGCTGACTTGGAAGATGTCCTCATGTTGTTGGCCTTACGTGATCAAAGAGGAAGAAAGACACTAACAAACAGCAGTCGTGCTGATTGTACTAATTGGAGTCTTAGGAAATATGTTACAGTCCTTTCTGATTGTTCCAAATGTATCACATGGTCAAACTTGGGATAAAGGAGGTAGGCTTACATTTCTTTCCATGAAGGGTTGCTGCAGAGGGAATTCATAAGACACACAGAGAAGCTGGGCAGTGGTGGCGCACGCCTTTAATCCCAACACTTGGGAGGCAGGGGCAGGAGGATTTCTGAGTTTGAGGCCAGCCTGGTCTACAGAGTGAGTTTCCAGGACAGTCAGAGCTATACAGAGAAACCCTGTCTCAAAACAACAACAACAAAAAAACCCAACCAACCAACCAACCAACCAACCAACCAAAACAAAACAAAAGAGACACAGGGAAACACTTAGAACTCATAATACAATCCACTCAAGATAAATAGGGTTTTCTTTGAAGGGTGCTTTTATCTAAAACTTGATGTCAGGACTAGTTATCTACGTATTTCTGTGCTTTATTGTTGGCCTAGGATTCTATTTTTTGTTTCTGTTGTATGAAAAGTTTTTCTGCATTTCTTGTGTCAGTTAATTGTTGGGGGTCAAAGATTTTGGGGTTAAGAAATAGAATCCCACATGAAGCTTGTGATATTTCAATAGACAGAGGTATGTGGAATATGGGGCCTGCCTTTTGGAGGCTGCACACAGAAGCACCCATGTGCTTCTAGAGAGCTGAGAAGCTGCCAGAAGTGATATGATCAGTCTTCTCCTTCCGTTCTTATATATGTGTTTTTCTCCTCCCCACTCTTTATAGATGGACATTTCTGTTTATTTCCATAGATTTAGCACTTAATGACAGCTCCATAGTCTGCCTCTTGCTACTACAAAACACAACAAGACTGAACTTTTGTTTCTGAATCCTCATTTAGACGTCTCAGAGGAGAGAAACACTAGCTGGTAGAGGTCATGACGAGTGGGGATTGTGGGATTTATGTTTCTATGGATAGAGAAAAAGGGGAAATTCACAGGAAGAGGATGGATAAGCCAATAGCTGTCTGTTACTCAGTGGCTAGGTTTCTATTTCCATGAAAGGTTTAAAATGAAGTTTCATTTTAAGTAATAATAAAATCCTCAATCCTTATGAAGAATGTACTTTGAGCGTTCTTTAGGTTTTTTTTTTTCCCCTATCTGTTGGGAAACTAAAGTACTTTGATAATGTTTTAAAGGCAACTCAACTGACAGCTTTGAAGCTGTTAAATTGTTAAAGAAAAAAAGCACTGGGCATTCTCAAGTTCTTTTATAGGCTTTGTTCCAGCCATACCCCAGAGACAGTGTTAGGTCAATGCTCCAACAACACAACTAGGCACCGCCTGAAAGATGTAAGGCTGCTGTAAATCACGCTTCTCTAAAGTAAGGGAGGGGAGAACTCCTTACGTTGTCTAGAAAAAACATTTCTGTCCTTCCCAGACTTCAAAATATATATTAAGTTTGTCAATGTCAATGTTCCTTTTGGGTCCAAGAAGGTAAACTATGTCACCAGGGATCAGGGTCACTTCTGGGGATTCTTGGTCTCATTGATAAAACAATTTTTAACGTTTTGGAAGGCTGGAAGACCATGCATTTCAAAGAAAACAAGGAATGTCAGCTAGAAACTGCAGGAAGGAGGAGTCAGATCGCGGGAAGGGAGAGCGGTGGATGGGACAGGACATCAGGCCTAGGGAATCAGAAGGCCAGGAGTGGATGGGTTTAGCCGTGGAGTTCTCCGTCTCAGGTGCGAGTGTGAGGTCCACAAAAGAAGAGGGAGAATGTCTACATCTCCAGGCATGGATATTTAAATAATAATATTTGTATTATTAAAAATCCTATGATGTGGACTTTTGGCTTGAATTCAAAGGGGAAAGGTTGTGTCCTTTCAGTTAGAATGCCGACAAGTAGGACAGACTTCAAATGTGTTGGAAGGGTCTCTTAGGACATGTAACTCATTATCTCATTATGGACACAACTATTCCCCCCACCTTAGCGTACCTTCAGGTGAATCAGCTTCCCTGAAATGTTATGGATCTCCTGCCCATTTGTCTTCAGTAGGGTTTCTGTTGCTTTGTTAAAATATTACGACAGAAAACAAACAGACAAACAAAACCAATTCAACCAAAGGAAACCAACAACCAACCAGCCAACCAACCAACCAACCAACCAACCAACCAACCAACCAAAAAACTGGACAGGGAAGGATTTATTTTAGCATATAGCTCCACATTTTTCACCAAAGAGGGCAATTAGGGCGGAACAGAGGCAGAAGCTGACACAGAAGCCACAGAGGAGTGTTACTTCCTGGCTTGCTCTTCATGATTTTTCAGCCTGCTTTCTCCCCTCCCCTTTGCCTCTCCCCCTCCCCCTCCCCCTCCCCCTCCCCTCCCTCCCTCCCCTCCCTCCCTCTCTTTCTCCTCTTCCCTCCCCTCTCCTCTCCTCTCCTTATTATTTTTACCCACCACCCTCCCCCCATAATACACACACACACACACACACACTGTATCTCTCTGTGTCTCTGTCTGTCTTTCTACTCCCCATCTCCCCTTGTTAGATTTCTTATAGTAGCAGGACTACCTACCTGCACAACGGCGCCATGGCCCACAGTTAGCTGGACTTTCCCACATCAATTATCAATAAGAAAATTCCACAGGCTTGCTCAGGGCATTTTCCCGATTAAAGTTTCTTCTTCCAAAATGACGCTAGGTGGCATCAAGTTGACATTAAACTGATAACATAACATCCAATTAAGGAAACAGAAATATACCACTGTAGTCTTGTGTTCTGGGTAGCTTAGAATGTCATGTCTCCACTCTGGGTCCAAAGTAGCATGGAGTTTCTAATCTATTTACGAAGAGGAATTAGTTTTTCATTAAAGGACCTCAACAAAGTTCTGATACCCACACTCTCCTCAATTTCGAGTGGGATCTTAAACCTACTTCAGGTGAACTCCAGTCCTGTAATGCCCGTAGACCTGCCTCATGGCTCCAGGTGAAACGCTGATTCAAAGAGTCATTTGTCCTTTTTCCTCAAGTTCTTTTCGTTAGAAATTTGTCTGAGCCTAAGAAAGACCAAAGGGTTAGAACAATGAGTTCCCACGTCTTCATCAACCGGACTCTCCAGCTTTGGATAAATTGGTTGCATACCTCTGTGTAGATTTATATCTCCCTGTATACATTAAATGTTGTTTTCTCAAAAGGAAATTTGTTATTTCTCCCAGAAGAAGGTACTGCCCTCACAGCTGCTGTTCCTCACCTCCTCAGTACTGCATTTCTCCCCTCCCCTTTTTTGACTTATTAAAACATGCTTCTTTAAAATAAAATTCCCAAATCAAATGTAAATAAGCAGAGTCAGAAGAGCTTTCAGACTCCTGTTTTAACAGTCTGAAAACAGGAGTCCTGTTTACTTGTTGCCAGAAAAACAAAAAACAAAACGTCAGCAGCTTGCACAGAAAACGTCTTTTGTATCATCCTGATGTTGGTTTTCTAGCAATGTACTTGTTTATTCTCCTATTTGGTTTGTTAATCTTTATTAAAAACTTTTCATACAATATATTTTGATGTTCTTCCTTCAATTCCTCCCAGCTCCTCCTCACCTCCCTACCCCATTCAACTTCTTTCTGCTCTCTTAGTTCTATTACAAGATGCTAGGAATTGATTTATAGTCAACAGCAGGTGGCAGTGGTAGCTAAGGTTGTGTTTCTTGTACCCAGATTGAAAAGGCGTAAGCTTTCAAACCTTTGTGAGTAATACAGTTAACAATGAATATTTAAATAAAGATGCCCATTTGTTTATAATTAAATTCAACTCTAGAATTACCTTAGAAATAAGTTGAAAACTGTGAGACAAATGTACTTTAAATTGATATTTTAGACACTGAATTTCGATATAATTGTGGCTCATGTAATAGAGAATATCCATGTTGTTTTGTCTCCTTTCTTGTCTATTCATAACCAGAAAAAAAAAAGGAGAAAACTTTCAATTAGAAACATCAGGCAGCTCGGATCCTGTTAAAAATTATAGGAGAAATGTCACGACAACATCATTTATTTCTATTGATGAGCAGTAGTTGTTTTGAAATTTCATGGCAAAGTTCAGTAAATCTATTTTAAAGCAAAACTACTGTGGTTCAACAGGGTAACCATTTTTAGAACATTTAAATTGCTCTTGACATTTATTGGAGTAACTAAAAAATCGTTAGTTATAATTTGTTGCACAAACCACAGTTTCTGTTCTTCCTTCTCCTCCTCCTCTCTTCCTTCATTCTCAGGAATCCTGATGGGAAAGACAATTTTATTTCCATTCCTGTTTCTATTTCATTTTTTTATATTTTTGTTCATTTTACTAGCAGCAATGAAGACTTTTTGAGGAGGGCATCAAAACCTATTTTGTGTTGCTAGGACTTTGATAATTAATTTTATTTGGGTTTTAATAACTTCCATGTGACTTAACCAAATTTTCATGTTTATGTGTTCATGTATCTATGAGATATAAAATTCGTGATTTTAGTAGATTGTAGGCTGAGGTCTGCTGTCAATGAGTTTATTTTATTTATAAAGAACTCAGAACAATTAAAATAGAACTGTGAGTTCACACAATTTAATGGCATCATTGCTCAGATGAAGGAACTGAGCTCCAAGGAAGACTGTAATAAAAAGAGACAAAGGTGAAACAGTGCTGTGGACAGACCTTGTTGAAGTCTGATGTGGTCTTTGCTGCTTCAGAAGGGATGCAGATGCAAATTATTGTTAAACTCAATCATGCTTTCAAGACACCAGCTTTCACTGGGACTTGTATTTCTTTTTAGGAAGAAAACAAGTTTGACTGAAGATGTAGCCTGGTTGGCAGAATGCTTGCCCAGGATATAGGAAGCTGTGGTTTAAATCTCCAGTACCAGAGAAAATGGGTTAGTTACTACATATCTGTAATCCTGGGACTTGGGAGGTAGGAGCAAGAGAATTAGAAATGTAAGCCAATGGGTTAAGGGGAGAACATCTGAAATATAAATAAAATATCCAAGTAAAAAAGGAAAAAAAAAAAAAAAAAGAAATGTAAGCCAACACTTGGTTACAATGTGAGTTCCAGGTCAGTTTAGGATACATGGGAGTCTATCTCAAAAAAAGAAAAGACAAGACAGTTAGGCAGACAGATAGACACACACACACACACACACACACACACACACAGAGAGAGAGAGAGAGAGAGAGAGAGAGAGAGAGAGAGAAGAGAGAGAGAGAGAGAATATGATGTTATTCTATCTTCTTCAAGAATCATGCTAAGTACCTGATTGACCTACCCCTTACATTTGTTTGATGTGCAAATAAATTTTGGTGAGTCTTTCTGAAACCCACATTCTGTGCTTTTAAAGAAGTACCTGTGTGGTTGAAACTTTTATTATCTCTACCTTTTAAGAATGTAAATGAAAAACTTGAAAGAAAATCCCATCTAAACAATAGTAAAATAAGAGAGAAAGTTATCAGGATCTGAGGAGGGCACAAAGATTCAGGTTACTTATTGAGTCCCATGGAACTCACCCTCAGCATAAAGACAGTGCCGAGCCTTATCTTTTCCTTTAACATTACATTAGAAATAGGAAGTGAGACAGTAATACTGCATGTATTGTTTGTAGATTAAGTCATTTTCAAATACAAACACTGTTTCTTAATAAGACATCAATGGTTTATTGAATTGATTAAGTCAAACACACATGTTTTGGGATACCATCAAATTTAGTTATAATTACATGCTTTATCCTTACTCTTTTAAAACCTATTATTTACATAAAGCAGTGCTTATTAAGGTTAAGAACAATCACTCTTTTTTGAAAGTTCTCGGGTTAAGTGTGCAGTCAAATGAAAGTGCTTTAGAAATAGAATTTTATTATTTATCCCAAGTAATCTATGCCTTAAATTACAGTACAGCTCATTCCAAATCAATGTAATGAATTAATTTGTAAATGTTTCAGTCAGGACAGCTTTTTTCAGATTTTTGTCTATTGAACGCACACTGCAGTTAAATCATCCATTTTTTCTGCATAATTAAGTCTATGTTCTTGGTCTATCACAGTTTAAACTGGTTTCAAAAGGCAAAAGTGTATGTTAAAGCAATATTATGCACTCCCATTATTCTTAGTCTTATAAATATTGAAACATAGTTTTTTGTATGTGTGTGTGAGAAATAGAAGAGAAAATAAATGTGAATTCCCTTGGCTGCAGTGTCCTTTTCTGAGGACATTTTATTTAAAGTATTTTAATTCCTGAAAAACCTGAACTTAATGCCCCCAAGTGCCTAAATTATTTGAATACACAGTGACTTTCATTATTTTTACAGCTATGGTTATGTTTAATTTATAGCGTATGACAGAAAGTAAAAAATATGGTAATTTGAATTTTGAGAATTCTGAAAGCATTTTCAGTTAATACATAAGTGGAAAGAGATGCTGTGAAAAATAAATTCAAATAAAATGTATTGAGCATAGTCATTACTTCTGTGCGTCAGACACTGGGTCACTTACTTTCTGGTTTCTGAAAGATTACAACATATATTTCATGTTGCTAGGACAATGCAATGGTAAAGAGAAGGGAATTGTTTATAATAAAGATAAGTAAGTTTTTAATTACTCAGTATGAAATATAGAATTCTAAATAAGCAAAAGCAATGATATATGGCTGATGTAAAGGCCTGGACCTCTATGCTACTGCTACGTAGGTTAGAACTCTGCTTTGGAACAACTTTCATTGGCTTCCTAAAGTGCTTTTTATGGGAGTGAGTTAATAGTTAATGAGTTAAGAGTTGTGTAGCTTGAATCTACACCCAAATGATTAAAACTCTATGTCACATGAGTTTTAATCCATCAACAATTTGCACAGTAAACTTGTAATGGAAATATTGAGAGAGTGCATTCTAATAGTGGTTATTCTCAACGTGTGCTCAAAGAGTGCATTTAAAGCTAAGTCTTAATGCTCAGTGTGAATTATTGTGAAAGAATGAATCCAGGACAATGTTGGTGCTGATCCTTTGGCAATTTCATAGGATACTCGGGTGTTTATGAGACTGTGATGTGGGAATCATGAACAATAGCACGCATGGTTGCATCATTAGGCGGGTACTCCAACCCTCTCTAGGATTTTAGAATTTGGAAGGATAGTTTTTAGAACTTTAACTCTAAAACCTTCATGTTCTTATGTATGTATCTGCTGTGTTTGTATCCAACACACAAGGAGCTGTACAGTGCTATACTGAGACATGACCTTGAAGAGTTTGAGAGCCTGGTAATTCCTGTTTTTGATTGGTGCTAGAAATAATTGTATTTTCAGACAGACCACTCAGAATTTCATCTAAAAATTTTATAACTTTTATATATACATGCATACATCATACATTATATATATATACTATATATACATTATATATATAATGTATATATAATATATAACCATCCTATATAATATGTGACTTCAGTGTGACATTATTTTGTGTTTTGTCTCTCCAGGTGTTACTCATCTAGATGGGATTGCTCCATTGTAGTGTCCTTTATGTTCTTAATGACAGTAGCTGAAATTTTAATATTGGTTCTTTCTTTTGTTCTTTCTTTCTTTTGAAGTGGATCTCATATATACCAGGATGGCTTCTAGCACACAATATAAGTAAGCCTTGTCTTTATCTACCAAGTTATCTGATTGCAGATAAGTACTACCACACCCAAATAAAATTTTATTTTGAAATCTAAATTATTGTTTCTCTCTCTCTCTCTCTCTCTCTCTCTCTCTCTCTCTCTCTCTCTCTTTCTCCCTCCCTCCCTCCTTCCCCCCTCTCTCACTCACTCACTCACACACACACACACACACACACACACACACACTGAGTGAAAGAGAGATGGAGAGAGGTGGAGAGAGAAAATGTTCTTTTCTGCTAAAAGGGTGGCTTTAGTGTAAATTAGGGATATAAGATTCAGAGAGAGGGCTCATGTTGTCTTTTCTCCAATGTGTAACATCAGCCCTGAGTGGGGTGCAATCCACATAGGAAAGGCTCACTTGTTATAAACATTTCAAACACTAGTTTTCTGACAGGATCACGTTTACCAGTTGTTTTCTTTATCTGAAAGCCTGTGTCCTTATCACTGTCAACAGCATAAACTCTGGAATTACCCTTGTGATGAGAGATGAGATGGATTTGAGTCCGTGGACATGATGAACACCTATGTAAAAGAAACAATGACACAGTAGTTGGTATAATGAATATGTGCTAAGAAAATGGGGAGAAATCTTAATATTAAATTTTGTTATTTTCTAAGTGTTATGTACACATGAAAATCTAAGTAATTGAAGCAAGGAAGGCAACTTTTATTATTGGTGAAAAATTAAATGTAACAGAAAGATAATGATTAGTCATTAGATTTATAATTATCTATGGATTAAGGGAGTTTAAGGGTTTTATTTGCATGTTGAAATATTTTTATTGGGTATTTTATTTATATATATTTCAGATATTATCCCCTTTCTCCGTTTCCCCTCTGCAACCCCCTATCCCATCCTCCATCCCTCTGCTTCTATGAGGGTGCTTCCCCACCCACCCACACACTCCCACCTCACTGCCCTAGCATTTACCCTATACTGGGACATTAATTCTTCACAGGACCAAGGGCCTCTCCCCCCACTGATGCCAGAGAAGGTCTCTCTCTCTCTCTCTCTCTCTTTTCTGTGTGTGTGTGTGTGTGTGTGTGTGTGTGTGTATGTGTGTAGTGTTTAATCTTGCTATTGATAATGAGAAAGCCTCATTTCTGTTCTTTATAGGATACTGGGAAGATGATAGGTCATTGCTATGTCTTGCACAAGTAGGCTTAAATGGATTCTAATGACTTTATCATGCTACTACGTTAGTATCAGCAAGTAGGATCTCTGATATCAACTGGAGTCCTTACTGTTGAATTATTTTGTTTCTAGAGGGATGAATCTTAGATTCCTATTAGCCTGTTAATATATATCAGAGACAATTGGAAAATATAGAGCATTTTCTAATCATTATCCTATTCCCAACTCTACATATTTCTATTTCCTCAATCATATGAAGAGGTATGAGCTTCAATTAATGTTTGAGATTATGAAGGTTCTGGATTATGAAGATTTAAAGGTGCAAAGTGTGAGTGTAAATGTCATTATTTTAATAAAAATTCAAATTTACAAGATGAGCCCTTTGCATAGCCTTGAATCACTTGTTCTTAATAAAGAGAATCTGAAATTGGCCATTAGAGGGTGCAGAGGCATTGCAGAAATGAAGGATCTCTTCCCAGAGTGAAGCATACTTGGAAGTATATTGTCACTACCAAATGCTTAATAGTTCAGAAAAACATTCAACCCTTTAAGAGTATGCCCTTGAATGTGATGAGTGTATGCTCCTCTGAGGATAATCCCACTTTTATTACTTGATTTCTTCTGCCAGGGCAAATTGTCACCATACTGGTTTTGAAGAGCTTAAATAGGGTAAATTTGCAAAGCATGTTAAAGGAGGTGGGAGATGCATTCCAGTTGCTGTTATTCAAACAGCTTTGGCTTTCTTAAGTCACAAATGACTACTTTATAAAAAATTTTAAACCCTAACTCTTGCTCTGTTTCTGTAAAAATGAAGATTTGATTGGGGATAGAAAATTGATTCTTAGGAAAAGGTTTGGGAAATTTTCTGAAAGAGCAAAATGCTGAAAATCATCTTAACTAAATACAAAATGAAAAAAAAAAATCCATTTATTTTTAAAGTTTGGCTTTAAAATTATTTGCCAGGTTTGTGGAACAGATCTGTATGCTCACTAATAGAATAATTTGTTCTCTGTAAAACAGAAAGAAGCAAACGACCTAAACAAAACATAATACATTTATAGATATTACTGGATGGACAGAAGAAAAATGCAAATTTCTTCTAAGTGTGCAGTAATGTTTTATAAATCTTCACTGTGTGGTCTTAGTTACATAATTAAGTGTTGTTAACTTTGTAGCAGATTAGTCTGTTAAAATGTAACACATTGTTCTTATTTATTCTGTGATACAGATAGACAATTTTATACCCTGTCTCCTATTAGTTATGAGAGGAAACATAAATATATCCTTGGTGAACAACTCGTTTTAAAGTTATAACTGAAGGAACTACTTTAGAAATAATCTCTGTGGTGATTTTATGTCAGTTTTTAAAAATGAAATCTAATTTTGAGGTGACTCATAGGAGATAATGAGTCAGTGAACATTTTCCTTGTAGGTTGTCATCGACTAAAGTGATGCTCCAAAGCTTACAGAATCCTTTATTTTTTCACTCTGAGTCCTTAATCCATAGGACGGCTCAGAGAATCTTCCTTCTAGTTGGAAGACTATCATTCATCAGAGCTGAGTTAAAAGAAGGTTAGGTAATCTGGTTCTCCATATTGGCATAAATTTGGGAAGAAAATTCAGTGAGATTGCTCATAGAAATGGGCACCTAACTATAGCCCATGGGTTCTATGAATAGCAGAGCCTTTGATTCACCTCTGTGCAGTTTCATTATAGGTAGATAATTATGGAGAATTCTTGGGTGGTCAAATACACCATAGAATTATAAATGAAAGTTAGAAATTATCACTGGGGTTTGTGATACCCCATGTGACACTCTTCATCTGACTTTTACATTTATAATGGAAGTTGAAGAAGATGGTTAGCTTAGAGGATAAATTAATCCTTAATGAATTCGTGAAACTGTATTTTAACTGTGATTTGGAAGACCCATGGTTTCCAGAATTAAAACAAAACAAAGCAAAACAACTGCTGAAAACCTCTGCTATGTAAAATAAGCTATGGAGGTTATACAGATAGGCAATTCTCCTCTGGAATGAAAAGGCAAACTGTGACACCAACCCAGATTTTATTCCTGAAGGACAGAGAGGTTAGGTATACTTTAAGGACTCAGACAAACTAACTCTACAAGGTGAGAGTATACACATCTAGCTGTGGTCCACCCGCTCAATATTTAGTTACTATCTGCCAGGCATTGATCAACCAATTCTTAGCTAGCATGTGTGTGGAGGGATTTCTTAAATTTCTTTCCATGTGGTACATTCTGATCATGGTTTCATTCCCCAAACTCCTCCCAGACCCTCCCAACCTCCCTACGCACCCAACTCCACACACCCTCTCTTTTTTTCTTTAGAAAACAAACAGGTGAACAGAAAATAAACAATCTAGAATTCAAAGAAAAAAAAAGAGGAAACACAAGAAACACACATATATACACACAAAATCTTTAACAACATAAACTCAGAGACCATTATATACAAGCAAAGACCAGAAAGACAAAAATATAAAATATAAAAAAAAATCCCCAAACAAAGCAATATGAGACAAAAAGTGTACAAAAATATCATTAAGTTCATTTTGTGTCGGCCATCTACTGCTGGGGATGGGGACTGCCCTTAGGTTAATATAATCAATGAGACTCCATTGGAGAAAATAGATTTTTCTTCTGCAAGTAGATATCAGTTGGGAATAGCTTCTTGATGATGGCTAGAATCCCATGTCCACTTCCCTCTGTGTTGTCACATGAAATTTTCAGGAAGTCAAATGGCTTCTTTTTAGACTATATCCACTCATAAGACAATGATATCTTAGTAGTTATACCAAAATACCCTGCTCATCCTGAGTAATTATGAGAAAGGTCAAACCCAGGTGTCAAAGGTGGGATGAAAGTTGCTTTCATTTTGTAATCTCTGTCGACTTTGGCTTCATATGGTTCATTATGCTACTTTGGCAACCTGTCGAGTAATTTAATAGTCAATTAGTGTTGATTCTTAAATGCACAAAATTTATGTTGTTTTGATACCTAATGTCAGAGTGGGAGGAAAATTCATCATTCAAAGGAGGAAAAAGCAATATTGGCAATAAAGGGTTGATGTTTAAAAGGAATAGTTTCATGTTTATACCATGGGTTTATCTTTTTCCCCTTACCCATGAGACAGTGAGGGCAGCCAACTCTTATCTAGTTCATTCACTAACCTGTCTGAAGCATGGAGTTCTTCAAGCTCAGATTGACAGCTAGCTGTTTTAAAGGTGTCCAGGGACAGGAAATCTATAAGCTACCTGGTGACTCATGCTAGTGTAGAATAACCCTTATACATTTAGACAAGAAACAATGAAGAAAATTTAGTTTGATGTAAAACTGATTATCTATGATTAACCTTCCCCGAGAGCGTGGGTGCAATTACATATTTCTTCTACTCCTTTATGGAGAAGATGCACAATTTCTGGTGGCTTTAACCTGTTCCCTCTATTCTGGCTAACACAACTTTGATCCTGTGATTGTTAAATGAAAATTTTAAATAAGAATATTTGTTAGGTATGTGTATGACTTGTGAGAATGAGAGGTTGGAAATATTTCTAACTATCTTCTTTATGCCTGAAAATCAAAACCAAACCAAAAGAAACCCTATAGTTCTTTGTTCTACTGACCCTGGCCACATCTATTTCCTCCAACCCTCTGCTAGTGAACACAGCCTTTGATATTAACAAGGTGTGGCACCGTCTCAAATGCTGTGACAGCTGACCTTAAAAGAACTAACCTAAAAGGGTGACACTGGATTGGCCTAAATTGTTGATGAAGGCCTAGGCTACAATAGGTAGGTAGTGGGTATAGGAATGACATTCCAAGAAGAATCATAGAGAGTAGACTTGCTTTGATAGTTCCTTAATTTTCTGTTCTGAAGCTTTCTGGGGATGGGGTTGATAAAGTTAACTTATATAAAATACACCCAGTATAGTTTCTGGAGTTGTACAAACAGGATTTTTTAAAGGTACAGATTGCTGTTCCGGAGAAATTTAGATCTTAATCTTACTCTTCATCTGTAAATATTATCAGTTGCTGTGGGAGCGAGAACTGATTCTTACAAGACTCTGAGGGTGACCTCTGATCCCATGGCTATTATGTAGATTTGAAGAAAAAAGATAGAAGCATGTGTGTGTATGTATGTGTGTGTGTGTGTGTGTGTGTGTGTGTGTGTGTGTGTGTTCTTTGTCAGATATAAAACTCACATTTGAATCAGATGGTAGTTTTGACTAATCTCTCTGGAGATGGTCTATTCAAGACTTTTTTGGATGCAGTGCTGTTTTAATGAAGCTGCCCAGAGAAATGCATCCTTTCTCTACATAATCAACCCGGGCTGATGTCTCCATTGAATACTACATCAGCGTTCTGTGATCTTCCCTGGTTCCAGATGAAATTTAAGGTCTCGATTATGAATTATAAAGTCCCAAATTATTTGAATCTTGGCTACTTAGTCTCTGCTTGACGAGACATTGCAGTTTCCCTTTCTCAGGGCACGTGTGCTATTAGATTTTATGTTTCATTGATGAGAACTGGGAATGAAACTTGCCTTTGATGCACACATCTTTCCTATGGAATACTGGACAGCTGTTGTATATGGGAGGGCACATCTTCCAAGCATCTAAACATCTGTTGCTACTGCTCTTCAATTGAAATTGAATTTTATTTCAACTTTCAAATATTTAAAATGTTTCAAGTAACTCTAGTGTTTTACATTTCAAATGTTTTGCTTATAAAACTTTGTTCTTTAAGTTGAATGAGGTTTCGCTTATGCTAAGAAGCTGTACATTTCTGGCTTAGGGCTAGAGGTGAAAAGGAGGAAAATGTAAAATATGGAAATATTACTCATATTCTTTTCTTGAGATGCGTTATTGAACTGTTTAGTTATTTCAATGTATCCTTTGCTCTCATGCATCCAGCCTGGTGGCTCTAGAAAGTGGACTTCCATCTTATGTCATGCTTAGGAGCTTTAACTGTTTCCTATCACCCAGACAAAACTTTATAAATCTCATACAGATCATTTTCCTTTCCTCTTTACCCATATCCAGATATTTAAGAATTCTCATACCTATACTCTTCCCCACCCCATTTGTGTCACAAGCCCTCTGTTGCCCAGTCTGGCCTCCAAGTCATGAACTTCCTACATCTACCTGCCCCGTGGCTGTAGGCAGTGCTGATATAGGCAGTTGTCAGCTGCCAAACACCTTTTTTTACTCCTGTCTACTGCAGTCCAACCCACTATCATGTCTTGCCTTCATGACTTCAGGTCTCATAATTGAAACCCCATTACCATTCTAACTATATTCCAATTAATTTTATTCATTGTGGCCAGCACTTTTAAATTGATAGTTTTTATTTTTTGTAAAAAAATGATGGTAGACAAACAGGACAGTATTTAAATCTAAATTGTGACTCTTTTTTTAAAGCTATGAAAAGTCTGTATATTAAATGGTTCAAAACACATGACAATCTGCCAAAAGCAAAATGACTAGGAAAGTAACAACATCAACAACAAAACTTAAAAAGGAAAAGAAAAAAAAAAAAAAGAAATAGTATAGTTGCCAAGAATTGAAGGATAAACAAGGGGAAGATGGGTAGAAAGAACCTGACAATATTTAGAGCACTCAAACTGTTCTGTATGATACAGTCATCATGAATCTATGTGTCTGTCAAAAACAAAACAACAAAATTTATGTGCAAAACATGAAGCTTATACATTCCTTCTATTTCCTTCTGTTTGGGAAACCACAATATAGTTGAAAAAGCAACGTTATTTTTGTAAAGGAGCAGAATTCACTTTTAGAAAAAAAGAATTGATGAGCATGCCCTTTTTTCTTGTGTCAGGGTTTTTCTGCCAGGGATTTGAGTTTTTAAGATTGCCCAAACACTTTTAGGTCTTAAAAAGTTGCTCTCATTTGTGTCAGCAAAAGCTGTTTCAGTCTGTGCCATTCCTCATTTGCAGTCTTTTCTTCTCTTTCTCACCTTTACTATTCCAACTTGTATCTACTATGTATTCTTACTGTAATTTATCCTTTCTACCAACATGAGGTTATCTTCTAATGGTAAAATTTGTTATCATCCTACTTGAGTTTATAGGGATGATAGGCATGCAGACCTGAGGAGCCTACACATGTTGAGTTAATTCCTGTTGTGCCTTTCCTCAGCATAGGAAGCTCTCCATAAGGAAACCAAAGATTTCATAACACTGTGAATGGTGCTCAGTTTCACCCCCACTTCCTCAGCCATGGGTCACTCTGAAAATGGAAGCGAATGTCCTAAGCCTCCCTACAGTCCAGAATATCACTACATTGCCAGTTCAGTGTGTCCAGATGTGCATACCTCCTTATGACTAACTTGAGAATAGACAGGAGAGCTCTTGGTTCTTGTGCATCAGGCAAACAATCATTCTTCATTCATTTCATTACTACAACTACCCAGGAGAGCAGTCCTCAAAATGATCACATACTTTTCTTTTGGAAATCTCCCTGTTTGCCTAAGTAACCTTAAAAACCCTGAGGGTATTCAATTACACATTGTCACCTGGGTTTCTGACACACAAGCCTGAATAGGATGACTCCATCACCAACCTCCACTCAGTCCTCCAAACTTGTCCACTGTGCTCTTACTGAATCATGAAAATGTAAAACCTCTGATGTCTTCAACTTCCTTCTCCCAGTTCCTTGTATTCTTCTCACTAGTACCTAGCTGTCTCTGGGGACACTGATAACTTTATTTTCTCCCCACTAGTGTTTTCTTTCATTGTCTGGTTTCTGCTAGATCGCCCATGTCTCACTGTTCCCATAAAAGACACAGTCCTGTGAAGCACATCCCTTCTGGAGTGTCTACCAAATTCTTTTTCATTTATTGAAGTTTTGAGTACCTAGATTGCCATTAGGGACATCATTACTGGATGAATCCAATCCAGACTGCTGCACTCCACCTATGCCCCACACTTCCTGATCCTATGTCCACCTATGTTATTCCCTAGACTGTATCACCAACCATTTCATTAAGTTGGACCCGAATCACCTAACTGATGCACCTCTGGATGGGCCTGGGAAGGTATTGCCAGAATGGATGTACTAAGGGGATAAAACATTTTGCCAAAGTTTGTAAGACCATTTAGTGGCAACCTATGTATGACTAACTCCAAGGGAAAGATAATCAGTGCTTCTTGCTTGCCTATCCTCAGAGTTTGCTGGTGAGTACATCCATCCAATTGTTGATGCCACCCTTCACAGACCAGTCACTAGCTTCTTGGCTTTCCAGTGTAGAATGAAGAGCAAAGATTCTTGAGAAAGTTTCAGGCCTTTTATTGCTAGATTAAAACTCCTGAGGCACCCAGCTTTATGGACTACAGATACAAGATTATCAATCTGTTTATCATGACAGCCATTGCTTGACTACATAACCCTGATCACGCAAACCAAGTGAATAAAATAATATATTAATACATACATAATAATATATCATATGTCTGTAGGCAGATGCTATAATTCTGTTCCTCTAGAACACTGTCAAAATGCTGAATCTAAAAAGCAGCTTTTAGTATTATCTTCCTGTTTAAAAAAACTACACAGGTTAAATAAAACCATTAAGAAATCTTTAGCTGTCTAAGACACTTAAAATGGGGCTCACGAGCCGAAGAGACAAGTCTAATCAGAGATGAGCTGCTTTTCTTACAATAGATAATATGTTTCCCTAGATTTCTCAGCGTCTATACCCATCTGTTTGCTGTGGCTTGTGACCCCCATTCCTTCCTCAAAGCCAGAAGAGTGGCATCTTACCAAGATTTCTCTTTGGCCTTCCCTCGGCTCTCTGATCCTTGTACTCTCCATTGAAAGAATTCAGACAAGATACACAGAACATAACATAGAAGGTAGACTATATTGTAAAAAGAAAAGTGGGATGTCATAAAGGGATAGGAGTGGGAGACCGTCAAAGAGTTCATTGTGGAGAAAAATAATCTCACAGAATCATCAGAGTGCATAATGGCCTGAGAGACCATTGTGCAGGGAGGTGAGATGAACAGTGGCCAAAGGAAACATTGCACTAACTTTCATTTCCAGGTTGCTTTTATAATATTTGTTCAAGACTCTAGTACAGATAGCTTTACCAAGGAGGCATTTTCCTGTCCAGATGACAGGCAGACCAGCTCAGATTAATTCTTAAGGTAAAGGACAGTGATGTATCTTTCTTTCCATGAAAGTCTCCTGTGACAGAGTGACTTTACAGCCTTTCAGAAACTTCACATAGAATATTAAGGAGGGGAAACTGTAGCATTTTCCCTTCCTTTGCATGGCATTTGAAGTTCTAAAGGGAGGATTTGATATTTAATCTGTTTTTCTACCCTTCATTGTTTTACATTTTTTTTCATTTTTATTGGTTATTTTATTTATTTACATTTCAAATGTTATCTACATTCCTAGTTTCCCCTTCAAAAGCCCCCTATATCTTCCCCTCCCCCTGCCTCTATGAGGGTGCTCACCCACCCACCCACTCCTGCCTCAGTGGCCTAGTGTTCCCCTATCTAGGGTCATCAAGCCTCCACAGGACCAAGGTGCTCAGCTCTCAGTGATGCCAGACAATGGCATCCTCTGCTACATATCTAGCTGGGGCCATGGGTCCCCCTGTGTACTCTGTGGTTGGTGGTGTAGGCCCTGAAAGCTCTGGGGGGATCTGGTTGATTGATATTGTTGTTGATATTGTTGATCTGGGGTTGCAAACTCCTTCAGCTCCTCAGTCCTTGCCCTAACTTCCCCACTGGGGTCCCCACACTCAGTCGATGTTTGACTGTGTACATCCACATCTGTATTGGTCCAGCTCTGGCAGAGCCTCTCAGGGGACAGCTATACTGGATTCCTGTCAGCAAGCATTTCTTGGCTCAGCAATAGTGTCTGGGTTTGGTGTCTGCAGATAGGATGGATCCCTAGGTGGAGCAGTCTCTGGATGGCCTTTCCTTCAGTTTCTGCTCCACTCTTTGTTCTTGCATTTCCTTTTGACAGGAAGAATTCTGGATTAATATTTTTGAGGTGGGTGGGTGGCCCCACTCCTTAACTGGGGGCCATGCTTAATGTTTTTTGTTTATAGACATACTGTGTTAACAGGGAGGTAGGGCTGGATGTGGAGTATGAAGGGCAGGTCCATTTATATTCTTAAAAGCTGGCAATTTCTAACTGCCTGGTGACCTGTCTCTGACCTATGGTTTCTATTGTCACATTTTTATTCTCTTTATATTTTCAAATAAAGGCTCCTTTATAAGACTTTCTGGTTGTACCAGGCCCACTCAGGTGAATCCAAGGAAACCTCACCACATCAGAATCCTTAATTAAATCACATCTACAAATTCCCTTTTGCCTTGTAGGCAAGGTAACTTATTCACAGGTTCTTGGAAACAGTATATAGACATCCATCTGGAGTTGGCTATTATGCTTTCTGTTATTGAATTATATGATATTTCCAGGCCACTTACCGAATATCTGTCTCTTCCTTTATTGTAACACTCATTATTTTAATGGACTTGGCTTCTCCTTATCCACTTTATATCTTATGGTCTGTCAGTGCAATCACTTCCTGTAGACAGGAAAGTGTAGATTCCTTTGGTTACTTATGAAACTCAAAGGGATTGAGAGCATCTCTTTCTACCCATCTGGGATTGCCTGTCTACAGGATGCACAGGTCTCCTCCAGACCACTCTTTACTTTATGTGGGACATGTGCAGCTTCTAACACTGAGAACAAGTGACTTAGTGTTGTCTCTACAGCTTAGAGTTTCCGTGTTGAGAAGTCATGCCCATCGCTATCAGGTACATTTCACTAAGTCAGCATTAAAAAGTTATTATCAAGAAAAGTTGTGTCATTTAGTTTCTTATTCACATTTTTTTCTCAGTGAGCATATAACTTTTATGTATTGGTTGCTGAGTTTCTTCACCAAATTCTGAGTAATCTGACTAAAATAATTCACTTTCACTTGATTACCTTGTCCTGTTTTTTTTTTTTTTTTTAAATTCCACAGTATTTACTCACATGAGAACTAATGCATTCATTTCTTTTCACTGTTAAACACAAGGTTCAAAAGTACGGGAGGCTTTGCATCTATTTCCAGTACTTGGAATAGTTTTTAGATCTTGCCATAGTCTCTGTGTCTGCCATAAAATTGTTGAAAGAATAAATATGAAACTATTTTTAGTATCATTTAAGCAGTCAATTTATTAAAAATGCATCATTCTCCATTATCCAGGGAATAATTAATTGATGTGGAGTTAAAAATGGTACAAAGTAAAAATGGAGAGTACATGCATGTTTCGATTTTAATCTGAAAGGTTCCCCTGGAGGTTTATGTGTCTGAACACTTGGTTTTTAACTGATGGCATTGTTGGAGAGGCTGTGGAACCTTTTTGGGATATGAAGCTCAGCCAATAGAAGTAACCTGCTAGAAGTGGGCTGCGGAAGGTTCTGTCGGCTTTCAGTCCTGGTATGTGATCTGCCAAGATGTGAGCAATTGTGTAGCCAGTTGTTGCCACTCTAGATTAAAGGCCAAGCTGCTTTAGGTTCCATGCTTCCCAACCATGATACTCCGTGAGCCCTCAGGCTGTGAAAAAATAACCCTCTCCTTCTTCAAGGCGACTCTCCACAGGTCCTTTTGCATCAGCTATGAGAGGAGTAATGATATGTTAAAAGTTAAAATAAATGGAAACCACCAAAAAGTCTGCATACTAGAGTCTTAAAAAAAACCTCAAAACATTTATTTATATTTCGTGTGTGTATCTGTGGGGGTATGTGTCTGCCATGGTGCACATGTGAAGGTTGGAGGATCCCCACCTAAGTCCTGGGGATGAAACTCTAATTGTCAGGCTTGGTAGTAGGTACCTTTACCCACTAACCGCCTTGCAGGTCTAAAGTCTATACTTTAAAGTTGTTTTTAATAACTAACATGTGAAATCTTCTATTTTCAGTTGAGAACCCTGACCCACATATCAGCCAGATAAGGATTTGAATATTGGGGATAACTCCAATGAATGACGATTGTCTTTTCCGTGTAAGAGTACATGGCTGCTCAAGGCTTTCTGCCAACGTGAACAAATTCACAGGCCAATGCATAGCTAACCTGTCCTTTTAGGAATGAAGCACTTCAAAACCAGACAGTAGGCATTAGAGCCGTGGCCTGGATCGTAGCTGGTATTACCCTTGCATGGCTATTTTGATTCTTATATGGGTAGGTCCTCTGAGTAATCTATTAGCTCAGTTCATTAAGACCACTATTCGGCATGCCACACCACATACATGCAAGCGGATAACATTAAATTGTTGAACAAGTACAAATACCAGCAACTGCCTTAAAGATCTTCAAAAAAACTAAAAACAAAAACAAACAAACAAAAAACGACTGTACAGGATTAAGGGGCTAGGGGTAGGGCTTCATTGCAGCTTCCACTATGCCACAGTTTCATCAGAAAAGCAAATAGAAAAGCCAGAAAAGCTTTGGGACTCACTTCCTTCTAACCTCCTTTTCCTAAAATCCCTTTTTTCAATATAGCAAAAAAAAAAAAAAAAAAAAAATAAAGAAAAAGCTGGACTGGACTGCTGGCTCCCAGAGTATCCTCTGGTGAAGTTATCAGTAAGCCTTGTAGTCTATACTCTGCCTTCACAAATCTGATAAACTCAGAGACCTCCCCACTCTAAACTCTACAAAAACAAAAGGGGCTGTTAATGGATCTCCTATCCCAGCTTCTTCCAGGGATGGCAAATGTGTTACAGTAGATGCATCTTGCAATTAACCTCAGTGTATCACTTCATCACTATTGGACAGAATATTTATTATTTACAACAGTGTCGAGTATGACGTAAGTTCTTCGCTCAGGCTATTGGGATCTGTGCTAAAGCCTAGGCTTCTGCTGAAGGTCATTGGACTGATGTCTGCATTTATCTGGAGTAGATCCTCACTGTGGAGTATGAGACTGATGTTGCCAGTGACCAATATGAAAGTAAGTTCTCCAAAAATGAATTTTCAAAACTTTAATTTTCCCCCAAATTCTTTGTATGATAAATCTATGAATTTACTAATTTTTTTTTTTTTTTAGGAAATTACAAAGATTACCATTATGTGTACTGGGTACAAAGCTTTTTGAAGTTCCCTAGATTTTGTTTTTCTCTATAGAAGCATTTTAAACTGTGTTCTAACTGATGAAGTTTAAGAAATATAGAATGATTTACTTATATATTCAATAGCTAGAAAACCATATGTCTTCATCAATAACAAGTGGCAGTCTATATGAAAATGGTTTTAGTTTCTGACTTCAGATATTTATGTCATTTTTTTTCTACCATCATATTTCAGTACTTCCAAGAGTCCTCTGCCAATCCTCCATTTAAATCTCAGTTGATTTCTGAAACATGGTAGGAAAATTTAATATACAGTGTGAGTTTACGTCCTACTTTATAGAGCTAATTTTATGCTTTAGGGATTAGTATTAGGTTGTAGTTGATATATGTCTTCCTAACTCTTGGTTTCCTGTGTATTAAGTCTTGTGTAGTTGGGTAGCGACAGTATTGATAATAATTAATTCAGGCCATTCTGATTTCTCACAAGCTATTTGGATTACTCTTCCCTGACCCAGAGTCTCCCTGTGCTCCAGTTTGCCTGAAACTGACTCCTTGATTACTGGACTCAAACCGTGGCAATTCCCCTGTCTCTACCTCCTGAAGCTGGGATGACAAGAGAGCACCACCATGTCTGACTTTATAAATTTACCTTTAAACTCAAGTCTTACAATGAATCATTCGCAAGTTCTTACATCCAATTATTTTTCTGAGAAATGAGAATATCTGTGTATTTCCTTTGATGTGATTTTTTCCCCTCTAATTTTAGCATTTTATGATTTCTTTTGACAATTTCTCAAATAGCATATCAGTTTGCTTTATCTCTAGCGATCATTTATCACAATTTCTGCAATAAAATTATCATTTGAAAAATTATTTCCATGGAGTTGATTGCGATAGAGAATTTGACTGAAATGTCCTGAAATTGTCTTTTAATCATAGAGGGTTGTTGCTTTACTGAGATGAATTTAATGTAGAACTGAAAAATAGAGTCAAATTCTCACAATCTCATTGGAACCCCCAATCCAAATTGGTTTCCCAGGGAAGGAAAGTGAGAGGCCCAGATTAGCATTCAGGAAATATGCTAAGGAGTGCTTTCTGGGTCAACATCTGGGGAGCCAATCAAAGGAAGCGGACTTGCCAGCCAGCAAATCTTTTCCAGTGACTGGAATGTCTTAGCCTTGCTCAACACTTTTTTCTAGCACCAGAGAACTAAAGGAACTGAATTATAATTACAAGTTTATATTTTTTCAAAAAAATTAGAAAATGAAAGAGTAGGTGGTAGAAACTAGTAGTAAATTCATAGCTAGTGGCAAATTCTTAGGAACACTTCACAGTAAAGTACTGCCTCCTGGTGACTGTTGAGGCCACTGAGATGTGGGTTCTTTCCCATGGAATATGTCGAACATAGTTACAGGGACGTTTCTAGCCCCACGATGTAATGTTTTCAGGTCGACCAGTCACCAGGACTTTGTCATGATATTTGTTTTTCCTTTCTAGTTCTTCTGGAAGAGCCCCACCCACCACTCACTTGTGAACTTTAGTTTTCATTTAACAGCTCTTGGTTTTGACTATTAAAATAAAATAAAATAAAATAAAATAAAATAAAATAAAATAAAATAAAATAAATACAAATCTGAATGGCTAAATGCATGGGTTTACTGAATAAAAATCAGACTGTCTGTGGGTAAGTCTCCAAATAGGGCTTGCCCTTTTAGTCCATACTGCATGTGTCTCTTCTCTCATTTTGATATCGAAGACTGCATGGAATATTCAGGCAATTCCAATTTTCTCCAAATGACTTGAAGACAAATACAAACCCTTGTAACAGGCTTCAGAGATGGCTACACAGAATTTTTTTACAAAACAGCACAGAACAAGCTGGGTGTATTTCCTCTTCTTCATAAACTATCTCATACTTTTAGTATAGTTTACTGAGTGTTATTCAGCTGTAGATCCTACTGCAAGAAGCAAGAGGAATAAAGTAGATAGGATAACTACTTGAGTAGTTAGAGTTTACTAAAACAATTTTAGAGAAAAGGACTTGGTGTACTGATCCTTGAGCTGAAAATCTACAGTGTAAGAATCACAGATAGGAAATCAGTAGCATAGAAAATAAACAGGATGTGTAGCTTGACCTTCATGTAGGTCCTGAACAACTGGAGTGAGGGCTATCCCAAAAGCTGTTGTCTGTAGGTGGGATATGTTCTACTAGCTGGGCTGCCTTGTCTGGCCTCAGAGGAAGAGGAAGTGACTAGCCTAGCCTCGAAGAGACCTGAAGTGCTGGGGGTAGGGGGAGCAGTATTTGGGGTGCCCCTACTTGCTCAGAGGAGGATGGGAGGGGGATTCGGGAAGGATTTTGGGAAGAGGTGAACAGGAAAGGGGGCAATGAGTGGGATGTAAAGTGAATAAGTAAAAAAATTAAATTAAATAAAAAAATTAAACAGTAGAGAAGTGAGAACTACAGGCAGGAAGCAAATCATATGCAGTGTTACAGACAAAAGAGACATTTAAACTCGATTGTAATTACAGTATGATTCCATTGGATGCATATCAGTAAGTAACACTGTAATTTGATCCATGTTCTGAAATGACTGCTCTAGAATTGAGGAAACAATAATCACAGACAAGAAAGATGGCAGAAAGGCAGGTTCATAGGGTAGAAATCTGGAGAGAGATAGTGATGACTGGTTGTGTGCTGTCAGAGAACATGAGACAGTGGTTAGAGCTGACATATACTTTGAAGTCCAAGCAGAAGGCTAGTGACTGAGATGATGGTGAGAAAGTGGTAGTGCAGACAGGGAAGCACCAAGGACCATTGCTCTCCTGTTGCCTTTTCTCCTCAAGAAGTCTGCTCCTTGGATATTCCCCAACTTTGCTTCCTCTGTGTTCCACATAGTGTTAATCATGAACCCCTTTTCATGTTGTCTATAGCAACACTCCTCAGGAAGTCAAATCTGTCTTCTGCTCTGTCTACCTCCTTATTGAGAGAAGGCCTCCAGAGATTCTTCATTGAAGCCTCTATCCTGACAATATCATTATGTTGTTCTGCCTCTGTTCTTGCCGTTAACTCTCCCTTTCACCATTTAACCTTCCTGTTTGGTCTTCCTCAAACCTCCTTCACCTCGACAAAGACATTTTTGTTCTTCAAAGATTGTCATTTCTCTTTAGTTTTCTCTATTGTCATCAATGGGGTTAGTGACGGTGCTTTCATATCTTTGTACTCCTAGTTCAGTATTTCAGTTGATATTTTAGTATTTTAGTAGACTACTTGATATATTACATTTTTGTCACTTTTTTTTCTTTGTCAATATAGTCTAAGCTATTCAAGAATAAGGGAAATGTGTGGTTTCATCCTTGGTTTCAAAGAGAACATGCTTTATTCTAGACTCTATTAAAATGCATATCCAGTTAAAGGAACTGTATGCATTTCTAGTATATTTCCATTTATTTTAGTTGATAACTACTTAATAATAACAATATTAAGAAATACATTTAACTATAATTTCTAACAGAACATTTTCTATGTGTTTAATGTTCATTTGAAGGGACCTTGAAAATGTTGCATTGTGCATTTCCAACGTCCAAAATCTTTGCTGTACTGGAGTTAACAGATGGCTCAGGAAGTTAAATTTTATGTGTTTAGTGTAGAGGAACAGATGAATATTCATTGGCATCTAACCTTTTTTTCCATGAACCCTCCAATATCAATTCTCGAAAGCTTCAGTTTTATGCTACTAGATGAAAACTAGTCAACAGTCAACAGCCCATTTCAAGCTCATTCATTCATGTGAACTTTCCTGAAAGATGGAATACTGACAACATATAGGCTTCTCTAGAGAATCTCCTAACAGGGAAATGCAAGATGCTGGTGCTGAGCCTGATGCTGAGTACAGATAAACTGAGATATTTTAATACAGATTTGCCTACTGAAAATAAGTCCAGCTTTTTCAATTAAAAGCAGGTATATACTTTTTTCCTTCTAAATTAGAAAGATAAAGCTTATTTTAAGAAACAGCCCAGAGAAACAGCTTGATAATTATGGTTAGAAAATGAGAGGCAACTGCACATGTCAAATGTTGGCAGGAAGGAGCAGAGAGATAAAGGCACCTATCACATTTTCTCAAGGTGATGATTACACTAACTTTAAGGCTAACTAAGAGACAATGTTTGTTGGTAAAATATGTAATAAATTGTTAGCAGGGTCAAATAAACATTTTTTCTTTGTTGATCACTGAAGGCAAACACAAATTATTATGTTTTCATGAAGTCAATCGAGTATTATGCTGTGGGCTGGAGAGATGGCTGTGCTCTTAAAGGCTAGGCTCACAACTAAAACATCAGGAGAATTGTGCCACTCTCAGTAGCATCGAAAGTGGTGTGTAAATTGGAATAAGTCTCTGGTTGTATTTGAGCTTCTAGTGTCTCCCAGTTAATGCATTTGGAAACAATCTACTATTAGATCATCTAAACTTAAGTCCACCCTTATTTCCTTATTTCTCTGCCTCCTTTTTTTTTCCTCAGCAAAAGAAAGCAAAGCACTTTCAGTCTCTGATTTTCTTCCCCCTATGCCTCTTAAACTCATCCTTCTCAGGCTCTTGTCATTCCAGATCCTTCCATTGTTGCCTTTATCAAGGTCAACAAAGACCCTCAGGCATTAAATCCAATTCTCAGCCCTCATCTTCCTTGACCAGTTAGCAGCATTTCACACAAATGACAATTCCTATTTCCTGAGTACTCTCTTTACTCATCTCCCTAGATACCACATTGCCCTAAATTTCTTTCAACAGGACTCAATGTCTTTTCTCTCTTCATTTTCATTTTGATTTGTCTGTATGTATATTGACCTCTTAGTCTAATTTTGGCTCAGAATCTGGTCACTGGTCTTCTGTCTGTGCCTACTATTTTGTTGCTATGTTCTGCTTTATGGCTTAAATATAATCCAGTGATGGCCATGGCCAAATTGCCGTCTTTCATCCAGAACATTGCTTCAACTCCAGAAATGTATATTTGATCATTTGAGCACTTAGATATCCAAAAGTTATTTCAAAATCGCGTACTACTATTATCTTTCACATATTTGCTTTATTAAAAGTGTTCTCCACATGGAGTAATTCTAACTCCAAACTTCTTTTTCTCACGGCCAAGATATGAATAATCTATGACAACATACATGTTCACCATGTTTACATATGAATGTTTAAAAAACATATTGATTATTTTTTCAAATATGACCAGAATTTTGCTACCTCTCATACTCTTTTCTGCTACTATATAGGTGCAGTCTGCTAATTTCCCTGAATGGTAGGACTAGTCTTGTTTCCTGACTGCTCTCCCTAGTATATACTCACTCTCTCTACTATGTTTTCAGTTTTTTCAAAAGTGATTTTATTAAAAGCAAAACAATACTGTAGATTAAGAGAGAGGTGCTTGTCAAAATTGACAGTGGGCCATGTGAGTGGGAGCATTAAAGGACTTCAAGAATATTTTAAGTATATTATGAAACTCCTTGTACATGGAGACATCAAGCTGCTGCCCACATAGAGCCTTTACTCCATATTTTAGCATCTTTGGTACAGGAAGTTACTCTGCATGCTGTAAAAATATCTTTTATTCTCCTGATGACTTGCCATCTTGGAGGTCTACTGGTGAATAAGCTCACCCTTTTTAGTTCTTTCTGAATTCTGGCTGGCTGGTTCAACTGAGCTATTCTGAATTAAACTCTTCTTCAAGCTGACTGATTTAATCTGACTTCTCTCAGCTTCTCACTGAATTGCTCTGCTTGGAAAAACTGCCTCTGAATCCCACAACCTGAACTGCACTAACTCCCAACTGATTCAGCTCCACTGCACTGAATTCAACTAACTGAACTGCCTTCACTTTCAAACATTGCTGCTTCCTTCTATCAAATAAATTTTACCTAACTTGTCTGCATTCCAGCCAGGAGTATCAATGGTGTGTCTGTATTCCAGCTGGACTGCACAACCTATAAGTCTTTTGATATGATTCCTTGCCAGAGATGTCATGCTGCTGGATTTAAATCCCTCTACATCATGCTATCAAAATAGAAATGTAAACATGAAGCCAGCTACAAAATCCTCATCTATAATTGTCCAAATTACAAGCAAAATATGCTATGGGAATGGTGGCAAAAAGCTTGTGGGAGTAACAATCCAATATTTGATTTAACTTAAGGCCCACTCCATGAAATGAAACTCATACTCAAAACCTAAGGTAAATTTGTTTTGCCTAGGGTAAAAACAAATAATATTGATAAAAAAATTGAAAGGTAGTAATGAATGGACTCTTAATGATATTCTGCTACACTTGTAGATCAGTGCTTTGTTCAGGCATCATCCTGCAGACTATGGGAATAAATACAGAGACCCACAAGCGGACATTACTCAAGGAATGAGAAACCTTGAAAAACTCAGCCCTAAATGTGATGTCTCCATCCATCCCTTCCCCAGGAGTTCAGGGAACTCTAGGGTAGAGGAGGCAGAATGAGTGTAAGATCCAGAGGGAGTGGGGGACACCAAAAAATAAGGATCTCTAAATCAAAATCATCAAAGCTCACATGAACCCACAGAGACCAAAGCAGCATGCTTAGGGCCTGTTGGCATCTGTACCACATCCTCTCTGTTTGCATTAAGGCTTCCAGTTTACTGTTTTTATAGGATTCCTGAGTATGTGAATGAATAAGTCTCTGATTCTTCTGCCTTTTCTTGAGCTATTTTCTTTCTGTTTGTCTTGTCTACCTTCAATGTGTTTTATCTTATTATATTTTATTTTGTTATTTTTAAAAAACCTGAATGAATAAGTGAAAACCTAGTCACTAGGATAAAGATTAATGACTGAACTGTCATTTATACCTGCTTTTTCCAAAGGGGTGACATTGGTATATCCACCACTCCAGTACAAGCCTCATGTTCAGGAATAGTTGACCAACATATGGACTCCTCCAAAAAAGTATATTGTGAAAATGTTACCCTTCAGCTCAAATTTTGAATTCCCTGTTCTTTCCAGAAGCACAGAATGTCTTTTAAATACAACTCTATTAGGTTCTTGATTTATCAAATATTCTCCTCAATAACCTGGAGACTACCACTGTCTTCTGTGCTTTCCTTGAACCTACCAGGTATGCTCTACATTAGGGCTTAGAGCTGTCTTTTTTTCTCATCAATTATTCCTTCCTCAGGTAATGTTTGGCTGTTATTATACTTCCCTTAAAACCTCACTTTCTGTCTTTGCCTCAATAATGCATGCACCAAAATGAATCCTTTCCTTATATTTCTGATGCTTTCCCCCTCACAGCATATTTTTCTTATGGTATTCTATATCTGGCATGTATAGAATTCATATATAGAATATGTATATGTATACATATATATGTATACATATATTCATATGTATAGATGGCCCTGCTAGGCCATCACACTCAGGTTTTCAACATAAGCCCGCATTCCTTCTCATGCCTATTTTCAAACTCTTGGATTCAAATGATTGAACTACTAATTGTTTAGGACTATAGTCACAAGGCATGCTTTCAGCCAAGGATCCATTTATAAATCCAACAGTTGGAAAACTATCAGGATTACTTTGTGTGGAGGTAGGGATTTGCACCAATAACAACTCAACACACCATAGCCTATACATGAGGAATTCAGTGTCTAGATGTGACCTTATTGGTAGAAGGATGATGGTCAAACCTAAGCATCCACTTTGCTTTATGAGATCTCTAAGCACCACCTTAAGTAGTGGCCTAAAAGTTAATGTTCAAGTTAATGAGCCTGGTGTTACAAACCCACTTTCAACCTTACCCAGGTTGTCTCCAGACTTTCCTCTCTTGTCTATGAGTAGGATAAAAGAGTTTTGCCGGGTTGTTTAAAGATGATATGCCTTTTCTCTGATGTTAAACTCAGTCATACACAAGTGTTTTCAGGAGACCACACTAGTTGCCACCCTAGTTAGCACTATATAGGTCATGCTGTATGTCAGGTTAGTATTTTGAGATTTGTTTTCTTTTCTTGCCTCTTTAAAAAATAATTTTTTCTATATTCTCATTCTCTCTGTCTCTCTCTGTCTCTCTGTCTCTGTCTCTGTCTCTCTCCCTTTCTCTCTCTCTCTCTCTGTCTCAGCCACAAATTAGTCACAAAAACACACGTGAGGTAAAATGAAGGTAGCAGCTCAAACTTACTCAACAGCCTCTATGTGAACAACTTTAGGAAACATTATAAGGATATTCTCATCCTCCCAGCTGTCCTCCCGGCACCCAACCAACGTGCGTTCCATTGTCTTGCCCACTGGGGGAAAAACAACCAACCAAAAAACAAAACAGTGTTGTTGTAGCTGAAGCCCAAAGCGAAGCATCACTGCTGCGCAGTAGTTTCCGAAGGCTAGAGTCCACGAGAAGCCTCAATTGATGTTCTGGAAATTGAAGCACAAAGAGATGTCTCTGAGAAAAGGTAATTGCAGTGAAACAAAAGCAAGCGATCAAACCAGACAGGGGAATTTTCCTATTCGAAGTGAGACTAGCACAAAGAGTTTTGCAGTTTCCAGAAGCAGCAATAGCCGCTCTTTGCTTCTTAAACAAGGATCAATACTTTTCCAACAGGATGAGCAAACACACACAGCCTGGGGCCAAGCCTGTCTGGCTGTCTTTCTTTAGAAATAAAGGGGACTGAAATGTATCCAGGCCGGTTTATTTAACCATCGACTATGGCTGCTTTCCTACTGTAGAGACAGAGTTGAGGAACCCTGATGGACTGTATGGCTCCTGCAGCACCGGAAACACTCACTCTAATGTTCTTTAAACAATGTTTTCTGGCTCCCTGCACTATGCTGGTGTTGTTATCAAGTATAATTTAGGCTATTTTATCTCAATCTGATATTCAGAAAATTATTTCTGTGGCCTCTGTCTCATAAAATTTGTACAATATTTTAAGAGTTGTACATGAAGTCAATTCTTGAATAGTTTCTGGTGTTTAAAGTCATAAAAAGAGCAAATATTCCCGTGACTTCTAGCCATACATCTTTCACCTCACAGAAATAAAAAAATAAATCAAAATAATTTTCTTAAGTACATGGACTAAATCATTATTTTAATGTAGATTCTGGATGCATGACATTTTATTTTAGCATTATCTGTATTGTGCTTCCTCTTTTTATTAATAAGCAATCATTACTTTGCCACCTGGCCATAGTTACTGATTCATCTTCCCTTGTAGCAATTCAAAATACTCCGAACGGAAGACATGCCCAGTTTCACCCCTGAAGGTGCTGCCTGCTTTCTTTGGTGTCTGCTGAAGAGGAATCAATTTTCAACAAACATGTTTGTGTCAAGGACTGTTTGCCTAGATCCTGGTGGTCAATTTCAGTCCCAAGAGTGTCTGACCAAGAGGTGGAAATAATTTTGTTCATTGTGCTTCAAATCTTTTGCCAAATTACTATCTTCATACATTTTAGTGACATATTTATTTGGCTCAGGCAACAAGGGCCCCATAATAATTTATGATCTAAATGTAGTCTGTAATAGCAGAATTACGTGTGGTGCTTAGAAATTAATCAGAAATCACTGTCTAAAGTATAATGACTTAATGTTGTTTTTGAACCATATTGTGGAGCCTGTGAATATTAAGAATTATGGCTGAAGGTCGAATAGAATCTGGTACAATTTCATGTTTCTGCTGAATGACCAGTTATCAGTTATCAAAGCATCTTGAGATAATGGGACTTTCATATTTCATATCAGTCTGAATACCATTACATGATGTTTGAGGGCCTGAATCATATCAACACCAGACACTAACTACCAGTAGGAATTCCCAATGAAATAATATGTTCTTCCATGTATTTTTTAAAATTAAGAAAAAATATGTATCTAGTAAATACAACTGAGTAGATTTAAAATCAAATCAAGGTTTAAGGAGAGTTATAAATAATGAAAAGTGATTTAATTTATATATTTAAAAATATTATTTTATCTTTGATGTAATACAATCACATCATTTCTCCCTACCTTTTCCTCACTTCAAATTCTCTCATAGGCCCCTCTTTGCTTTCTTTCAAATTATGGCCTCTTTCATCATTAATTGTTATTAAATTCATATACACATACATATACATATATGTATATGTATGATTATATGCATATGTATATATATTTCCAAATAACCTATTCAGTTTGTACAATGTTACTCGTATGTGTGTTTTCAGAACTGACCATATGATATTGGACAAGTCGCATGTTCTCTCCTGGAGGAAAACCAATTCTCCCACTATCAGCAATCCTTAGATGCCTGTAATTCTTTGTGTAAGGCTGAGGTCTCTCAGTCTTCTGCATTCTCTTAGGCATGTGTATTGATGTTGTCTTGTGCAGCTCACATTAGTCATGCTAGTGAGACGTCACGGCTGTAGTTTCTGACATTCCTAGGAGAAACTGCTTGCTCCTAGCACCTCTGCACTGTCTAAGAGTTAATGCTCTTCATCAGTAACCAGAGGAATTATGAGCTTTGGTCTTTCAAGTGAGACAATACGTTCCTTATTTCTAAGTATAAAATTTAGTCTAAATCTGATTTGATTTATTGTAACTGTTATACATGCAAAATGGAAAAATCTTATACAACCTTTTAAAATTATTTTCTCAAGAAACTTTTCTAATATTTAAAGCTTTTCAGATTATTTATATTTGAATCTTATTATTTAGGAATCTTAAGGATTAAGAGACTTTCTCACTACTTATCACCCAACCTACTATTTTACTGGAATAAGTTACTATGTTAGTAATTGGGAAAAACGGAGACACTGGTTGGTGGACAAAGACAAATTCTTTGTCAGACTGGAATGAACACTAGTTCTCATGTGATTTCTGATTTATTCATGGGGTAGGCTTTATATTAATACTGGAGTCAGATATTTCCTTTGATTTGTGATGGAAGAGAAGATGGAGTTGTATTAATTGAGATTATTTTAAAAATATATTTTTTATGTTTTTGAAATTAATATAATTACATTATTTCTTCCTCTCCTTATCCTCCCTCCAACCCCATCCATATTTCCATCTCCTTTCTCTTATATAAATTCACGGGCACTTTCTCTTTCATTGTTGTATACACACACACACACACACACACACACACACACACACACACACATCCTACTCGGTCTGTGTAATGTTAGTTGACCAGCTGGTAAGTTGGCATTGGATAATCAATTGTTGTGCTGGTCCTTGGGGCCTATTTTTCCTGCTCTCAGGATTCCTCTGCTTCCTGTACTTAATTCTGTCCATAGGGTTGAGGTCTCCTGAGCTTTCTCCATTCTCCTTTAGAATGTTTATTGGTACCATCCTTCTTCACGTCACACTGAAGCAGCCCTGTTAGTGAGACTTCGTGAGTATAGCCTGTCTGACATTTCCAGGGGACACAGTTTCACAGCAAACTCCCTGTTCTGGCTTTTACAAGCTTTTCACCTCCCTCTTTGGCAATGATTCCCCAAGCCTTGGGTTCAAGATTTCTGTTGTAGATTTACCAATCACTGAGACTTTTAACTTTCCAAAATTATTACTACCTTTACTATTGGGAATGTTTCACTTTAAATAAAATATTCTGGCCCCAGCTGCCCCAATGCACTGACTCAGTGATTCACGTACTTTGTATGACTTAAATTCTGTCCTATTTTGAAGGTAGTATTCTCAGTGAGTAGATAGGCAGTCATCAGGAAGGCTAGCCACTAAATGTGGCTGACTCAGTGCAACTTAAATAGCATATTTCCTTCAAACACAGGCAGCAATATTAAAAAGAAATGTCCTTATCTGATCCTATGAGCTAAGAAATCATTTTCCCCTTAATAAGGAAGTATTTGGGAAAAGAAATGAAGCCACAGAGAATACTTTGGTTTTATTTGAGTAAGACGAGACTTCTGTTACCGAGAAGGGATATTTCAATCTGCTGAAGAATGTGAACGAGAAGTGATGTTTCACTGTCAAGAGGTAGCTTGCACATTTGATGGAAAATTACTGAAGAGAAGCAGTCACAGTTCAGTGTCTCAAACCTGTTAGGGAGTGAGAGCAGTTTCTCTCCATGGAATTGTTACTGTGAAAAAACTGGCTAGCTCATAGCACTGGGGTGCTTGATTTCAAGTCCACGTTTATATTGGGTCTTCAACAAGGTGTGGAACTGTAATAGGATGTGGTGGTTTGATATCGAGTAGTTTATAAATCGGATCTTTAAAAGCCCATGACTTTCTGCTTAGAAGTCTTTGCTCTGATTTTGTCAGATAAGAAATATATGAGGGTTAAATATTTTGAGTTTTGTTAAACAAATGTGAAACAGTTACTACCATATGGATATATATCTTGAACATCTCTCCTACAGCTTTCTCTAGCTAAAGTTACTGAAAAAAAATGAGGATATGGTTGTATTGACGCTCATAAGTTTGGAATGTTAAAGTGTCTTTAATGATCTTGATATGCTGTTGTTCTCATATTGTGTTTTAGAAGGGACATTAAAAATAAGGCTAATTATAAGGCTGCAGACTCCTAGGAATTTCTTTTTTTTAGGAGATAAGACTTCTTGAAAACATAGATTTATTTAGCTAATTCCAGTGAGATAGTAACTGCCAGCCTACAAATAGTTCTCATATATATGGCAGTTTTGTTTCTGTATAAAATTCTGTGATTCACAGTCTGTGAAACTCCTATTCTTACATAAAATTTCTAATTCCAATACAACTACTTGAATCATCACATTCCATTTATTTTCATAACATTTTAATATAATTTAATTACATGTAATAATTTATTTTCTTTCTCTTGGGTTTAAAATTCTATCCAGTTGACAAGTAAAAAAGAATTACAGTTGACATTTTGCAGACATATTCTGAATATCTTTTATTTCTAAAATTTGAAGTCAATGATATATAATTAGGAATTAGATGCTAGGTTCTGTATTTATAATACTTACGGTTAAATATATTGAAGTAGTCAACTGTGCCCTAAAGTTTTGATAACCTGCACAAGTATTTAAGTCAGCCTCTGGAATGCTAGTTTCATGGGTTTTGTAGCAAAAATGGTCAGTGAATGTTCCTGTTTTTGTAAGAAGAAATGTCAAAATGGTTGGGCCAGTTGAGACAAAAATGTGATCACATTGAGGATGCTGTTACTAACAGTGTCAGTGTGAAGATCCCTGGTAAATCTGTTCTTTTATGTGGATAAGTATTCCTTGCATTTCAGTTTTTCAATCCAACAGATTAATGATTATTGGTGAATCTTTCCCTCTCTCTTTCTCTCTCTCCCTCTCTTTCCCCCTCCCTTTCTTCCTCTCCTTCCCTCTCCCAATCCCTGCCACACACCACACACACACACACACACACACACAGAGAGAGAGAGAGAGAGAGAGAGAGAGAGAGAGAGAGAGAGAAACATTTAACTCTGTTCATGTTATAATATCCATTTTAATATATAATGACTTCTCCTGTCTCCACCTTATTACAGAACAGACATTGCAGGTTAAAAAAATAATAATAAAGGGTGAACCTTGTGGGTCAAAGAGTTGACAGTGTTATAAAGAGAATTAATGGTAAACTAAGTATACCTTGAGAGAAAACAAGACACGAAAAAATGTTAAGGCTTAAAGGTTAAGTAGAGTGATAATCTCGAAAGCTAAATGACTTTAAAGTTCCTTTCAGTAATATCCCAACTATTCACAAGCAAATCCTTAATGCGAAGCCTGGCTAAATATGAGGAGCTGCCTCAAGAGTGCAGGATGACCACACGTACAGTTTAATTTCATTTACCCCCCAACTTTTCTGTAGGTTAAAAGAAGGTTTCAACAATTGTAAGTAATGGTTGATATCTGGGCCATTTCGTTGCAATGCATACTTTATTTTTAATTTGAAAAGCCATCTCTTACAAATGTAGTCAACACATACCAATTAAAGAAGGGATATTAAATTTTCTAAAGTTGCCTTTGTACCCTGAAATAGAATTCTGTTAGTATGGCTGGGTTTTGTATTTATTATCTGTATGGAACCAAGAGTTCTACCATTGCATTAGGTAAAAACTACTTTGTCTTCCTATTAATCTTTCTTGCTTTGGGTTCCGGGTCACTAGGATTAGTTAAGGGATGTCGTAGGCATAGGCAACAGCCCATCAGTGAGTGCCTCTTGCTTTAACTATGGATGATGTGCTGGGTCATCAGCCCACTTGTTTTTATTATTATTATTATCTTTAATCTTTTTTACAGTCCAGTCATTATCTCCCTCCTGGTCTGTCCTCCAACAGTTCCTCCTCCCATTCCTCCTCCAAACTCCTCAGTCTCCAAGAGGATGTCCCCACCCGTTACGTCTCCACCCCCATCCCACCTTTCCAGGCCTCCCCACTCCCTGGGGCCTCAAGTCTCTCGAGGGTTAGGTGAATCTCCTCTCAGTGAGACTGGACCAGGCAGTTCTCTGCTGCATAAGTGTTGGGGGCCTCATATCAGCTGGTGTATGCTACCTGGTTGGTGGCTCCGTGTCTGAGAGATTTGGGGGGTCCAGGTTAGTTGAGACTGATGGTCTTCCTACAGGGTTGCCCTTCTCCTTAACTTCTAGTTTTTCCCTAATTCAACTACTGGGGTCCTGAATTTCAGCTCATCGGTTAGGGTTAGGTTTAAGTATCTGTGCCTGTCTCAGTCAGCTGCTTGTTGGGCCTCCCAGAGGGTAGTCATGCTCGGCTCCTGTCTGTAAGCACACCATAGCATCAGCCCACTTTCAAGTAAGGAACTCTGAGCGAAGTCACGGTGAGCCATGAGCTTCTAGATCACATGGAACGTTAGGAAAACACCCTCATCATGGTTGGTTTGTGTGAGGAAGAAGCAAAGATGCTACAATGAGCATCTTTTATTGAAGCCGAGTGGCCTAGATTTCAACAATACTAGATTTAATAGTTTTCTTTGCATTGGATAATTGGGGAGGAGAAAACAATAGAGATAGTATAAAACACCTTAACTGGACTGGTGACACTTTCTTACAGTGTCACACTGTAGTTTCAAAGGGAAAATATGAATCGTGTGTGTGCTGTCTTCTCTCGAGTGTTGTCATAGACATGCTGTGAGGGAAGTCGCAAGTTTAATGATGTTGTGTACAAACATTTTACATCCAAAGTTAGCATTGAGGAGGCTCTGTGTAATGTAGTTGTGGGAAAGCAGAGAACACGAATCTTCTTTCATTGGAATGAGGGGACATTAACATGGAGAGCAAAGACAATGATTCATGTTTGAGTAGTGCTGAAGTTCTGGGCAAACACATTCAAGGCTGACAAGCTATTTTAGGAATCTTGTTACTTGTGACAAATGACATAACCTTTGAAAGTAAAACAAAGCAATAGATAAAGAAATCTACATGATTTGTGAAATAAACCAATTTTGCTAAAAACTAGGAACTACAAGAAACTAAGGAAGCCTGAGGATGGGAGAAAAGGTCTTTCCAAAGGAGGAGCACACCAACTGGTCAGCCCTGAAAATGTACATAAGAGTAAGATTATACAGTCTGAACAGTTTTTTTTTTTTGGTTTTATTATTATTATTTTTTTTTTGTTCAATTTACTTTCCCCCTCCTAGCCATCCTCCTCCCACAATATTCCTTCTCTCCCCTCCTCTTCTCCTCTGAGCAGGTGAGCTCTCTGCTTATCTCCCCCCCTGCCCTGCCCCCGAACATCACATCTCTGCAGGGCTACTTGAATCCTCTCCTACTAATGCCAGACAAGGGCGTTCAGCTAGTAGAACATATCCCACAGACAGGCAACAGCTTTTGGGATAGCCCCCACTCCATTTGTTTGGGACCCACATGAAGACCAAACTGCACATCTTCTACATATGTGCAGGAAGGCCTAGGTCCATGTAGGAGGAGCTAAGGTGGGAGGAGTAAGGAGACAAAGAGGAGGAGTAAGGAGAGGAAGAGGAGAAGGGAGAGGAGGAGCTAAGGAGAGAGTATGTTTATAGCGGCCTTATTTATAATAGCCAGAAGCTGGAAAGAACCCAGATGTCCTTCAACAGAAGAATGGATACAGAAAATGTGGTACATTTACACAATGGAGTATTGCTCAGCTATTAAAAATAATGAGCTCATGAAATTCTTAGACAAATGGATGGAGCTAGAAAATATCATCCTGAGTGAGATGACCCAATCACAAAAGAACACACATGGTATGTACTCACTGATAAGCGGATATTAGCCCCAAAACACACAATACCTAAGAGAGAGGGGAACATGGAGGGGATGTTCACGTGTCTGTAGCAGTCAAAGGTAGTTGGTATATCTAGGTTGGGTATTGGGTTACACTTCTGATTGTATGGGCGTCTTGTTACTGATCATTACCAAATATATAAGCTTTTGGATAATTTAAGCATTAGAGTCTTATTTTCCTACTGGGCTCGCATGGATGGCGGGATTGTCTGGGCAATGCCCAGCCTTTTGAGGCAGCGTGGAAGATTGGCAGTGCCAACTCCCATGCTGACGTCTCGTGGGTGGCAGGGCTGGTGTTTCTGGCTGGCCATTTCTAGTTGCGGTGCACACATGGCCTCTGGCCGTGAAACATGGTGGCTGAGCAAGGCAGAGCTGCCCACAGCTTAGATTGTTGACTTGACCGGTGGCCGATTTTAAATATTTACCTCAACAGGTCCAGCCTGTTCTTTGGCTGGTGGTTTCTTTATGGAGGCACTTAGTGGTATGAGCTTTCCTCTTTCATTCTGTCCCATAAATTTTGATATGTTGTGTCTTCATTTTCCTTCTATTCTAGAAAATCTTTTTCTTTGTTTCTTCCCTGACTCAGAGATCATTGAGAAGAGAGTCATTTAGTTTCCACGAGTTTGTAGGCTTTCTTGTTGTTACTGATGTCCAAGGTGGTTTGATAAGATATAAGGTATTATTTCAATGTTTTTGTATCTGTTGAGGCTTGCTTTGTGACTATGTGGTCAGTTTTGGCAAAGGATCCATAAGGTGCTGAGAAGGTATATTCTTTCCTGTTTGGGTAAAACATTATATAGACTTATGTTAGATCCATGTGATCATAATATCTGTTAGTTTTGTTATTTTTCTGTTTAGTGCTTGTTTGAATGACCTGTCAATTGGTAAAGTCTCCTACTATTAATGTGTGGGGTTTGATGTGGGTTTAAAGTTTTAGCAATGTTTCTTTTACAAATGTGGCCGCCCTTGTGTTTGGAGCATAGATGTGCAGAATTGAGATATCATCTTGTTAGATTTTTTTCCTTTGATGAGTATGAAATGTCCTTCCCTGTCTCTTTTGATTAATTTTGGTTGAAAGTCTACTAGATATTAGGATGTCTATTTCAGCTTGCTTCTTGGGTCTGTTTGTTTTTTCCAGTCCTTTACTCTGAGGTAGTGTCTATCTTTATTGCTGAGGTATGTTTCTTGTATGCAGCAGTATAATGGATGCTGTTTTCCTAACCATTCCCTTAGGTTTTGTCTTTTTATTGGTGAATTGAGTCCATTGAGCAAATTTAATTTAGGGATGTATAGTATATATGAATACATATACTCATATTCATATAATGATAGTTAATGAATAACAAGGAGTGGTATATGGGGTGATTTAGATGGAGAAAAGTGGAGAGGTAAATTAAATAATATAATAATATTATAATCTCAAAAATTAAAAACAGTAAAAATACAATGTATAAATTGTGTCAGAAAGTGATTTCAGGAGATATATGAAGCATTTAATCCAGACAACCAAACTAGTATTGAAAAAAAAAAAAAAAAAAAAAACACCAACCAACCAACCAGACAAAAACAAACAAAAACAAAAAAACCACAGCACTTCCGAGTTTTCATTTTCTATTGATTAGAAGTGGCAGGAATAGTAATTTGGAAACTGCAGATAATTTAAAGCAATAGCAATGCATGTTCTGCTCTTCCTGGAGCATTTAGAACAATAATAAGATGTGTGGGTCATGATGTTAAGCAACATAGAAAGAAAGTAATATTTACTTTGCTACTGAAAAGTTTCTGTTTTTCTAATTATGTTAAGAATAAAATGCTGTGCTAATATGTCCAGCCTGGGTCTGTTTCTGCCCTTGAGGTATCCGGGCACCATTGCATACCTGACTGTCCTGGACAGAAGGAACCTTAACTGGTTCCAGCAGGATCTTGGTCAGCAACAAATGTGAGGAAAAATAACCTTCTCTGAGATTGTTTTTGATAAAACAGTTCTCCTTTTATTGTAAGTAACAAGGGTATTATAAATCTTGGGGAGTGAGTAGGGGTTCTCATGGTGAGTGTATTTTATTAGTGGGTGCTAAGGTGCTATGAATGCCTCATTTGCATGAAGAGGAATTCCAAGTGCATGCTGGACATGTCTTTATAGAAAGAGAGGACGTTTTTAATTTGGGCTCCAGGTTAAATGGCTACCTTCAGGGTCGCAGAGGTGGCAGTTATACAGGCTATATGCACCAGAACATGCAGGCCCAGTGCAAGGAGTGAATTTCCTGGTTCCCGTTGGCCTCAAGAGGAGATAGGATTTGGACGTGTCCTGACAGCACTCTTGCTCTGGACTGGCTCTCCAATTGGCACAGCTTTCCTGCCCCACATCACTCTTGCTCATGGTTCTTTTAAATGATGGAAGGCCAGGCCTTTATACTGTGTGGTTTGTGCAAGTGTTTGTGTGTTGTGTGCATATGTCTGCATGTACCATAGAATTCATGTGATGGGAAGAGAAAAACCTTGGTTTCCAGTGCTTTACTATTCCTTGTTGAGCATACCAGACTCAGTAGCACATAGACTTTAGAGAATTGTTTCTATCCCAATATATTTGTGAGCACTGGGATTATATAGACAGCCTCCTATACCTTGTGAGTTCTGAGGATTCAAATTCAAGTCCTGAGAAAAACAGGGGATAGGAGAAATTCTGATTTATTAACTGACTCCATCTTGAGGCTGCTTTTCCCCAGTTTGAACTCTGGCTAATAGAAATACCACAAAAAATTCCAGGAAGAATTGTCCTGGGCCCCGCCAATCAGAGAGTAGAAGGAAAGTGTCTAAAATTCTAGACATTATAAATTGCTCAAGCTGGCTGAAGTTATCATCTTGTGCCAAGATATCCGTTGCCAAATATGGCAACTGTTAGACTAGAGATCCCTGTTACCTGCTCAAACTAGTATAAAATCCCAAGTAATTGAGGCTTGGGCTGTCAGCATGAATCTGTTGAGTCAAAGTCAGAGGTTGGAGCTTAAGCTTGAATAAAGGCTCTTTCCTTTTGCATATAGATTCAAATTTGGACTCCGGTTGGTTTTGGGGATCCTGAAATCTGGGCACAATAGTCCTAGTGCTTGCATCCAATCCTTCTTATAGCATATTTTCCATCATATGTTACTATATTTTCATTTACAATAGTCAAATAAAATGTTTTTTAAAGCATGTATATTTAAATAAGAAGAGTGACTTACTATAAACTCAAATCTGGTTGTGGAGGCAGAGGCAGGAAGATATCTGTGAGTTTGAGGCTAGCCTGGTCTACATATCAAGCTCCAGGACAACCTGGACTACATAGAGAGAGTCTGTCTCAAAAAAGCAAAACCAAGCTACCCACCCACCCACCCACCCACCCAATAAACCAAACATAAACAACAAACAAACAAACAAATATCCCCAAATGAAAAACCAACAAACCAACCAAAAAACCCCCAAACCTAGGACATTAAGTACTTAAGAGTGTGATCTTACAGGAATATGTTATAAGTCAAGACAACAGTATACACATGAAGCCTACATAGATCCAGAGGAGATTCTTTAGATACTCTTTTTATTTATGAAAGATTCTGAGGAAGTTCCACCAATCAGCATGTGCTGAGAACTCTCTAGTGTCCTGTCTCCAAATTAAGAACGCAAGTCCCTGGCAGGTAATGTAAACCTTCCCTTGTCCAACACCAGGGAAAACAATAAAAAAGTCGAGAGAATTCGCTTGGATGGACTGTGAAGATGTGAATACAAACGAACCATTCATGAAATGAGAGACTGAATACTTTGTTCACCACCAGTCAGGCATACTTCCTGACTGGTGCAAATTAGTTTATAACAGTAGAGCATATTAGTAAAGGCATGCAGAAAGCAACAGTTGTTCCACTGTCTTTTTCACAAAATAGTTTATTATACTAGTTGGGTATTTAAAAATAAAGTGTATTTCTTAAAACTTAGCAGTAAAAATAGTTAAAATACTAGAACTTCAGGCATAGACATATTTTCTGCTCTTCAATGACTCACACACATGCTTATGCCAACACACTGCATTGGGTGGGAGTGATTCTTGCATACCTTGGGATGTATGATAGTGGGCAGAGAGGGTTTCCTTAGCTTGCCTTTTGTTTGGGCCTGTCTTATCAGGCCAGTTTCATCCAAGATGATGATAGGCAGCTAATTATGTACCAGGTATGTCATAGATTCCTGTTTAGGTAGACAGGGAATACAAGTGGATTATTTTACGGAGTCTTGGCAGCTTCTAGTAACTTTTCTGCTAAGGTGATATGATGGACTGAAAAGCTTTGGCATAGCTGATTTTTACTCATCGTGGTTGGACATTAAAAAATTACCGTAGTGTTATGTGAATGTATAGATGGCCATGTTGGGTATGATGCGGAAAAGGCTGAGTTGAGTAAAATGTAAGAATATAAGAAGATCAAATAACGTGTTTTGTATTGGGAGTTTCTGGTGATAGATTGGTCCAAAGCAAATCTCAACAGGGTGTAAACTTGCATGTCCATATTGACCCAGGACTGAACTTTCTTTTCCTTTTCTTTTTCTGCTTTACACTTTCCTTTTAAAATCACTTCTTATTAATTTTATTCTCTAGCACAGCTAGTAGTAAACATCTATCTTTTACCATAGGTTTAAAAGATTTAAGTCTCTAGAGAACTTGTTACCCAGAGTAGCCTTTCAGTTCATCCTTCCTGAATGGAGCCCTGAAAACTGCTTAGTCTGCATCAGTAAATGAGCATGCTGCCCTGAACATGGGGTGCCACTCTAGCTTTGACACATCAGTGTCCACTATCTTAATTTCTGTAGTCATAAAACAAGATAATAGGATCTTACTGTTTGAATTGCTTTGAAAATGGAATGAAGTCATTTATGTAGCAACTCAGAAAAATGCCCAGAAAATAGGAGAAGTGTCAATTATTTTGATATTTGAATTTTGTAGTAATATCTTAATGCCCTTTCTAAAGAATGCCCAAAATGGGCTATAGTGAGCTGCAATAGACAGGAAACCACTGAAATTCAGGATTCGAGGTTTTCATCATATTTCTCTAAGATTTCATGTACTTCCCCTGAGCAAGAGCATGTATGCAGGCCAGAGTCAACCTCAGGTGCCATTCCTCAGGAGTTTTTTGCTTTGTTTGTGGAGACACACAAACTTACATAAGTCTTATGCAAACTGCATCTTGCTGGTTAGACTGGACTGGCTGGTCAGCAAGCCTCAGGGATACCTCTTTTGCTTTCTCAGTTGAAAAGATTATAAATGAATATTACCATAACGACCTCTTTATGACCTCTGAGGCTAGAGTTTCAGGTCCTCATGAATGCATGGCAAAAACTCAACTGAATCAGCTCTTCTCACAACCCCATAATTATTCTTTTCCTATTTTCTTAGAAAAACTTAAAGGTGACAATATGATAAACAGGTGAGATTATTAAACCAGGGATCAATAAAATGCCACACAAATTTACTCCATGTGTCAGCTTCCTGGAGAAATTTAATTATTGTCTTCCTGAGTTTTGTACCTGCAATGCTTTCAGATGGATGATTAATAAATCAGCTTGAGTTTTTCTTCTGGAATTCTCTCATTGATCCAAGTTACAGGGAAACTTGATATCAAAGTGTCTGTGGCCAGAAAGAGAAACCACTGGGTTGTTCTTCAACCTTGGATTAGAAGAGCTTACAATGGATCTCTCTTGGTTCTGAAACAGACTACATCACAGGGGTGAGGAAAGCCTTTCTTTATTTTAATACCTACTGCTGTAATCCTGTCATTTCTGCAGTCGAGTTTGACAGAGGACATTAACGCTGTGTCTAATTCCTTGCCCACTGCTGTTCTTAACCCTCAGTTGTCTCTTCCATTTCACCGAAGCTTCTTTGGTAAAGGATAAATCCAACAACAGGATTTCCGCCATTCAAAAACTAGACAATGCTGTTATGGTGGTCTCGGTGAACTCTTACAGTCTGTCATTCTCAGCTCATTTTTCTGTTCATTTATCATGATTGATGCCATTCAAAAACTAGACAATGCTGTTATGGTGGTCTCGGTGAACTCTTACAGTCTGTCATTCTCAGCTCATTTTTCTGTTCATTTATCATGATTGATCTGTGTTTTTATTTAACGATTTACTTATCTTCTATATTATGTATATGAGTGGTTTGCTTCTTTTATGTATGAGCACCAAATAATCTGGACCCGGAACTACTGATGATTGTGATTACCATAGGTGTCCTGGGAAGCCAATCCTGATCCTTGGCGAGAGCAGTGAACGCCCGGAACTGCAAAACTGGCTTTCTAGCTCTTAACCTTTTTTCTGATTTGAGTTGTTTCATTGTCTTTTGACCACTAATTTTAGTTTTTCACATCCTTGAACATAGAGAGTCCTGTGTACTCCATTTAGGTTTACAGTTTTAACTGCCAATATTGTTTCTAAACTGGCACATCTTCTGAAACACGATGTTGATCTCCTTTTTTTTTTTAAATTTTTTTCAATTAGCTCATAAGTAGTGTTTGTGGATGAGAGCAGAATAGGTCTATTACAATATGAGTCATGTTACTTTCCTGAAACTAATATCTTATGGCTTCTTTTGTATTCAGAAAAGGAACTAAAGTCTACCCCATGGCCCTTCCTGGTGTGCGCCCTGTTGTTTCTCTGGCTTAGCATTTGTCTCTGCTTTCTATCACTAACCCTTCCCTCATACTGAACTTTTGCTGTTTCTCAAGTATCCTAAGCATACTCTTCTTACCTTAGGGTTTCATGTTTCTGTCTTTTTCTGCCTGGAAGGCTTTTAAGATTGTCCTAAGAATCAACTACTTACTTACTTAAGACAGATACTTAAAAAATCATCTTAAGTGTACATAACTTCTGGACCAACTATTTTCATTAACAGCCTCCCTTTCACACTTTTTAAAATTTTTTGGTTTTTTTTTTTCATGTTATCAAGATGTTCATCACTGCTAACTATCTAGTTTTGACTTTTCGCCTAAGTTTATTGATAGATATTTCCTCAGAACTATCCCACAGTCCCTTGAACATCTATGTTCAAAACCAAATCTTGTTTTATGTGCAGCTAATAGCCAACTGCTTGTGATTTAAACAAAATCTGTGGCTTCATGATTCTAGGTAATTACTTATATTACTTTCACACCTGAAACTCTCCTTCTGTGAATTTCTACTCATTCTGAAAGATCAGATAACATTCCTTCTTATACCCTTTCATTAACGGGATCCTCACCCTGCACATTGTTAATTGTTCATCTTCTCTGCCTCTATAACATCTTGAACTTATCTTTAAATGCTGCATATATTGTATTATAGTAATATGGCTCAGTTAATTATCTTTCTCCCTTAATAATCTCTGAGTTCCTTAAGAGTAGAGATTGCATTCCATATTATCTAGTAATTGCCAACAGTACAGTATTGTCAGCATAGAATGCACTATGAGAATGTTTGTTAAACTGATCAATGCTCTTTGGGGATGGACTTTTTAATCCCCAAATGTGTCTAATACTAGACAAGATATGCAGAAGATCGAAATAGGAAGTAGAAAAAGAATGCCTGATTCCTTCAGCTGCTTTACAGCACAATGAGGCAGTGAAGGTGGCTGGTACAGCTTTAGCAGACCTACTGGGTATGGTAGCAGGACAAATCATAGCAGTAGCTTTCAACAGACTGAGAAGCATCTGTCTCGTAGAAGGGAAATAGAGAACAACATCGTGTTTCAGAGAACTGCATGAGTAAACAATTCACAGAACAATCGTTAGTGTATTTTCAATGTACAGATAATTGGATAATGGATTTTTTTCAATGCTTGGCTATTTTCTTATCCCCCTTTGCTTAATGGTGAATAAGACTGTGCTGAGCTGCAGCTTAGAGTAGCTAATTTGGTGGTTGATGTTCCCGTAGCTGGTAATTACAGAGTCACCATAGAAATCAACTTCTCACTCCAAATATTTATGTTCAAGTGTTTGGATTTTTTAGAAAGAAATGATTCGAAAGATATGTATTCAAGGGCTGGCTTCATTCTGTACCATCAATCAGACTACATTGCTTGAATTCAGTTTTCTGGTCTTAAAAATCAGAATAATATTGGTTCTGACTAGCTCCCATGTGGTTTTGAGGCTCAAAGGGAAATTACAAAGTGCTGTGTAGCAGTATTACTTAAAAATAATCACAAAAGTAGAAGGTCATCGTATTGGTATACATTAAATTAACTTCATTTAAAATTATACTGCTTGGTATTTTGTGTCTTAAAATGACAAACAAGATTTAATATATCCAAGGTAATTTTACTTGTTATAGTTCCTTCCAGAATGACTAATATTCTTGATAAGTTGATTACAACTAAACTAGGTAGTGCCTGTATGACAGTGCCCTCGGGATTTGTGCTTAAACAATTATGTAGGAGCACATACACTTGTACTGCTGCTGTTGGATTTTGCTGCCTGCTGGATTCTAAGAGGGAATCTTGTTATATTGATTTTTCTGTTTGTAAAAGGTTGTTATATAACCTGTTTGGAAAGTGTGACTGTAGGAATTAGTCATGTTTATCGTAGGAGGGAGAATGTCTTATTTTATTTTTAGACTTTTAAAAAGTTATTTATTGTGTGTCTGTGCATATGCATACTGTATGTGCATAGACACCTGTGACATAACGTATACATATAGATCAAAGGACAACGTATGAGAGTAATTACTGTCTTTCTACCAAGTGGGTTCTAAGGATTCAACTCAGGTTTTCAGGCTTGGCAGATATTTTGCCAGCCTCCAAGAATGTCTTTATAATAGTATAATAAATACTTTGTAAGAAGGGTTTTATGTGTGTGTGTAAAATGTGTAATATACATATATATGACCTATCATCTATCTATCTATTACTATCTATCTATCTATCTATCTATCTATCTATCTCATCCATCCATCCACCATCCATCCACCCGTCTGTCTGTCTGTCTGTCTATCTACCTACCTATCTATCTATCATCTATCTATCTATCTATCTATCTATCTATCTATCTATCTATCTATCATCTATCTATCATCTATCTATCTATCTATCTATCTATCTATCTATCTATCTATCAATCATTATGTGTATATCTGTGGATATTCCCACACAAACAGGTGTGTTCTCGAATGTGCAGATTCTAGAGGTCAATGTTGGGTGTCTTCAGCTAGGTCAGCTAAACAATGAGCTCCTAGGACCCACTTATCTCCACCTCCTCAGTGCTGGGTTACAGATGAATGCAGCTTTATGTGGGTACTAGAGATTCAACCTCAGTATGCAGCAGATACTTTGCTGGCTGAGCCATCTCCCCAGCCCCAAAATGTTTTCAATGGAAAAATATTGTATGAGTCCTAACTGGTGACATTAGCTGAATATCCTACAGGGTCTTCAAGTGAAGCATTAAAAGCGATAGAAATCAATGCTTGCCTGTTACAGGGATCCTGTCTGAAGCAGAAGCCAGAATGCGGCAACACCCAGTTGTTGGGCTGAGGCATTGGCTGGGGAAGGCCAAGTGAAGTATAGTACTGATCTAATGTGGAGGAGTTGGGGTGGGAGCAGGTGGAAGCTGCTAGTCAGTTATAGTCTCTTCAACTGGTTCCTCATGAAGAAAATCTGTGGCATTCTTTCATAGCCACCCGAGTAATTGCAAAGTGTTAGGAAAAGAATGGAGTCAAGAAGTATATGCTTGATTGATGGGCTCACTATTATTATAATACTACATTACCTATAATATTACCTACATTACCTTGGTTTATCGTATAAACCAAGTATAGCAAATATAACTTAAAAATAAAATCTACAGCTGTGTCAAGGGGCTGAACTGATTATAGGAAGGAAGAGGAAATTTGAAGAATTTCTGATATTTCTCATCTTAATAAAGAAATGCAGGTTGAATGTTACTTGAAATGAGTTCAGAAGAAGCTGAAATCTTTTCTGCAGAGGGCTGCATTTTGCCAGCATAGAGTTATGAAGCAGGAGGGTCTGGGGTTGCCACACAGGTCAGTAGTATTTGATGCAAAGTACTCTAATGCTCAGGATTCCGGGTGTGGCACAATATACAGGGTGATGTGGTCATCCACATGGGAAACTATGTATTTCCCTCCAAGTTTACACTTAGTCCTTATTCATTATCTTTATTCCAACAATAAATTCTTGCATTGAACCTGACCACAAGCACTGCAGTGTGCCGGGTATGGACATAAAATGTAGTGCCTGGACAATGGACATCCCTATGTATAGCTAGAACCAAAAGATGCTTTATTTGTGTATATTAATTATATAATATAATAAATTTCACTCTGACTCCTTCTTACATGTATATTATATTCTTTAATCTTATTCAATCCATCTATCACTTTCTCTTGCCCCTGCTTCCCTTGCCTGATGATTACTTTTCTTTGCGCAAATAGTACTGTTTCTATGTTTTTATTTTTTAAATAATCTATGGAAGTGATATTGTTTCTCTGGCTTGGTTTATTCTTTTCTTTCATGCATTCTTCTCTTGGACAATATTCCATCCCATCTATTTTTCTACAAATCAAATCATTTTGCTTTTTTGAGATGTTTGAGTAAAACCAGGCTATGCATAAATAATATCTATCCATCTATCTATCTATCTATCTATCTATCTATCTATCTATCTATCTACTATCTATCTATCCATCCATCCAGTAACCTGCTTATTCCAATGAATAGCTAGCATGAATATTGCTACACTAGATCATGGCATGCAAATATCTGTGTTGTATGTTAAATAGTATTCCTTTGCATTGATACCAAGAAATGATATAGTTAGCTCATATGACAATTATGTAGCCTCCCTACTGATTTCATACCAGTTCACATTTCCATAGTGTGTGTGCCCCACATTTACTGTTCTTGATGACAGTAATTTTGGCTGGAGTGAGATGGGTTCTCAGTGTGGTTTTCATTCATTTGCATTTCATCCATTGCTAAAGATACTTTTCAATGTATCCATCAGCTATTTGCACTTCTCCTTTTGAGAACTGTCTGCTCACTTCATTTCCCTGCTTATTGAGTAGATAACTTAGTTTGGAACACGTTGTCTACACTCTGCATAATATAGATACCAATTCCCTGTCAAAGAAAGAGGAAAGATTCCTCTCTCCCTTGTAGGTTGTCTCTTTCATTATTTTCTTTGCTGTATGGGAGCTTTAAATTCAGGCAATATCATTTTCTAAGGCTTGTTATTATTTCTTGAGTTATTGGAATACTTTTTCTTCAGATAATTTTTACCTAAGTCTACATCTTGATTACTTTCTTCCATTAGTCTTAGTTTTGAGTATTATACTAAAGTCAAAAGGTGAATTTTGACATCCAGCAGTGAGCAGTCTCTCCAATCTACCCCACATTACTAGAAGAGGCCTAGAATGTTTTTTTTCCTCTTTTTGAAAACATCACAGGAATGAAAATAATGAAAAACTTAAAGATGAACCCAGACAATGAGTAAGTGATTCATATTCTTTAACCTTTAATGGCAATCAAATCCATAAAAACTCAAGGGAATTAAAGACTTTATGGAATATAATTATTAGTTTTGAAGAGTTAAAATTAAGTTAATTCACCAGTGGAAAAAAGAAAAAATGCTAGAATAAAGTCAATTGGAGATGGTCTACAGAAAACGTTTGAGAAATGGACTATAGGCTGGCAATAGATTAAAGTTCAATTAGTAATTACTGAAACCAAACAAAGGAATTCAGTCAGAATGCAGTAAAATAAAAGGGAATATGAAAATCATTAAAACAAAAAGTTTATGCAAGTTCTTAACTCAGTGTGTGGCTGGAGGTGAGGCCCAGTGGCTAATAGCAAGGGCTGCTCTTACAGAGAACCTGGTCTGGTTTCCAGCACCCACATAGTTGTTTATTTCAGTTTTAGGGACTGCAGTGATCTCTCTGGCCTCCTCTGCATGCACATGGTGCTTTAACATACATACAGACAAAACACTCAGACATGTAAAGAAAAAAATAAGTACATTAATTAAAATTATAAAAATTGCTGTATGCTTTAACAGATTTCCATACAAAGGAAACATTTGTGTGACAGAATCTACGTTTCTTGATAGCTTCATTAAATGTTTATTAACAGTTAAATTGACTGGGCAGTGGTGGCACACGCCTTTAATCCCAGCACTTGGGAGGCAGAGGCAGGTGGATTTCTGAGTTCAAGGCCAGCCTGGTCTACAGAGTGAGTTCCAGGCCAGCCAGGCTATACAGAGAAACCCTGTCTCGAAAAAACCAAACCAAACCAAACCAAACAAAACAAACAAAAACAAAAACAAAAACAAAACAGTTAAATTAATGCTCAAGTCTAACAGGTTCAAAGTTGTGGCTTTTGCTTTCCTTCATTAGTCGACAAAGTGGCATGTGCCGTCATAGCATTTTCATACCTACTTAGTATTTGTGTTTTCTCCTCTTTGACACTACCCACCCTCTGTCACGCATTTCTTTTTAGACTCTTACACTTTAAATATTTTTCATGTCAGTTTTCTATCAGAGATGTTCTGTTATTCTCACTACCATTTTCTTTTAGAGCCTCATTTTCTCTCTCTCATGGGCCTCTTTCTAATTTCCTGACCTCTGCAAATACTCATTCCCACACAAATACAGAGACATGGAAATTGAGAGATAATATTTGCATACTAAAGAGAACATGCAGTGTTTGTCTTATTGAGCCCATGTTACCCCATCTGGTATAATATTTCTTGGTTAGATCCATTTGCTTACTAATTTCATTACCAATAAAATCCCAGAACTTTTTCTCATTATCTATTCAGTTAATAAACATCTAGACTATTTTCTTGATGCTGTAAAGAATGCAGCAGTGAACATGGATGTAAATGTGTCTCTGGGGTAGGATATTCACCACATTGGTTGTATGCTCTTGAGTAGAATAACTGGGAAGTGTAGTAAATCTATTGTTTTAAAGAAGTTTCCATACTGATTTCGATTATGGCTGCACCAGTTTACATCCCCCTACCAACAGTGGATAAATGCTCCTATTTCCTCCCATCCTTTCCAACATTTCATTTTGTCATTTTTGTTTACTTGATGGTAGCTATGGATAGCCAGGAATGGTTTTAAATGTGAATTTATTTGAAAGATATTAAATTTGAACATCTTTTACTGTGGAGTTTTGTGTGTGTGTGTGTGTGTCTGTGTGTGTGTAAGAAAGGGGGGAAAGAGAGAGAGAGAGAGAGAGAGAGAGAGAGAGAGAGAGAGAGAGACTTGTGTACTTGTGCATATTTTGGTTCATTTCTGGAACCAAACGTTTTTCAAAGAATCCAATCCCAGTCTTCATTGTAAAAAATTTAACTCCTATGACTGGTTACATCCATTTTCTTACAAAATTTATAATTTTTTACCAATAAAATTCCAGAAGTTTTTCTCATTATCTGTTCATTTGTTGATAAACACGTAGACTGATCTTATTGCCTTGATACTGTGACAAATTCCGCAGTGAACTTGAATGAAAAGACAGTCATTATTAATGTTCATCATAATAAAGTCTAATACGCAGACAGACCCACATTATCCACACATATCATTAAATATATCCATATATGAAGATAATATACTTCATGAGACAATATTAGTTTTTTTTTAAATTCAGCTTCCATTCAGGTACGTTGTTTAACTCTCAAAACCGTAAATTGTAATAGAATTATATGTATTTAATCATTTATTTTTATTGTTTCTATTATATATGAATTACTTAGAATAACAATACTAATATGGTCATCATTGATATGATTATAGAACAGTTGTAATCGCTGCGTATACCATCCATATCTTTGTAGGTGTACTATACTGACAAGGTCTTAGAGTATAACTGTTACTTATCTTTTTCCATTTAAACTCTCATTTACTTTTAGGTTTAAATGTAATTTATAACTATAACACTCACCACAGATGCTTATTTTTATATTTTGCCACTCATCTTGATTAAATTTCTACTAGATTCCTAAGAAAATGCTCATAAGTGTTTCATGATTTCTTTTGTGTTAATAGTAGATTTGTCTGTGCTATTTGTACTGAAAATGTTTGTTGTTTTGCTGGGAATAAAATTCTTGAAATACGTATTCTGTCTCTAAAACTCTCATCTATATTATTTCATTGCCATCTAATGTCAACGTTTTTAAAATCTGATGAGGATCCAACTTTATTATCTTTTAAGTTGCATACTCTTTATTAAAAATACCTAAAGAGGATGTTTTCCCTTTGGAAATTCAGTTACTTCACAAGAGTAGAACTTAGTGATTATAGTATAAGTTGTCAACTACATGTGGGTCTTTCGGTTCTGTAAGCTTCAGGTCTGTACTTCCGGAAGGTCTCCTTGAATCAGAAACTTTAACATTTGCAATGTTTTCTTGCCCCCCACCCTTTTTTTTTAATGTCTCAGGGAATCCTAGGATCTGTATCTTGAATTATCTTTCAAAGATAATATTCCTAGTATTTTATTAAATGTTTTTTCTTTCCTCTTAATTTATTTCCATTTTTTATTATTTGAAAATAACAAGTAAAAAGCTTCTCAGTTTTAGCGTGTAGTCAGTCCCAGGAAAGTTAGGACATTTGCAGAGCCTTTTAAAAGACAGCATCACAGAAGACATGAAACAATCGCCATCTCTTTGAACTCCCTGGCGCCCCCGTGTGGATTTCTCCCACGCAGTTTCTGGGATTTATGATTATACCTCTCTGATTTATGTTCTGTCTTTCAAGGTTTATATTTACGATAATGCCATATAGATGATATAATAGAGTATCAAGACTGCCGAGTTTCTGTTACTGGTGCAAAACATTCAAGGCACGCCATTGATACATTCCTTGTGAAGTATTTTATTGCTGAGTAATAGTCCAGCGTTTCATTCCAGAGATGAAGAGCACTGAGTTGTTTCTAGTGATAGGACATTATGAATAAACCAGATTCAATAATTTGAGAATATAAATTTTTGTGTAAAACTCATTTTCATTTAATTTGAATAAAAGTAAAACTTCTGTTTGAAACAGTGCTGAGCAAAGCATTTTGGAGCTTGGATGGCCGAGACAGGAAAGGATTTGTCTTCAGGAGACGGCTGGCTAATGTCGAGTTCCTGATCACTTTATAAAAAATCAGGTCTGAAAGAGTCTTTCATTGTCACTTAGCTTCATCAAATAAGATGTTGTCCTTTAAATAATCTCATTCTCTCCCTTCAGGAAAGTGTAGATAAAGTTCTGTTTCATACAACTATGGTTCTCAAAGGGGTTAGGCACTGTTCTAACCCCTTAACATGAATTTTGTAATTTGTAAGCTAGGGTTATCCATCCTTTTCTTTTGGTTGCAATGAAAATTTAACATATTATTATAAGAGTGAGAAGGACGAATAAAAACTAAATAACTTTATATGAAACCCAGGTGCTTATTAAGGGCTATAAACATGCTGTCAAGCACAGCCAATGAATTTCATGTTTTTGACAAATACACATTTTATTACAAATGACCTTACTGCTTATTATAGGCATTTAAATGCTGATAAATAAGGTACAAGCCTACTTTGCATAAAAGAACAAGTCATGTTGCTATGAATTCATACATGCATATGTAAATTACTTCTTTGGGGTATATATTAATAAATAAAATATTCATGAACTAAGGCCTCACAATGAAAGATTTAACACTGTGATAGCTAAAGCATTTTGCTCTTTACATTTGTCCTAGCAGTACTGAATATTGTTTTTCCCTTGGGAAGAGATTTTAAAAATACAAATGGTATGAAAGACCCCTATATATGGCTATGACCTTTACTGAATAATTTCAAATATTCTAATGTCCTTTATATTTTATGGTGAATGATCTTTTCTCTAGATTCATTTTTACAAAACATGTATCACGGGTGCTGTGTGAGCGGTCCTGATGCAGTGTGATTCAGGTTTCAAGGAGATATAGATTCAGGTGTTGGATTAGAAGGGTAAGGGAAGGCTTCCTGATAAAGCTGGTATTGGATCTGCAACTTATACAGTCATTTTATAAAATTATGTATGCAATGTACTAAGCTGGCTTCACATAAAGTATTCCTCCCTTGTAAGTAGAGAACATCTGAAATGTAAAAAAAAAATTTTCCAATAAAAAATTTCCAATTAAAAAAAGAAGTTTACTCTTTTAGTTTTGAGAATTTCATACATCATTTCATCTTTCCTCCCTCAACCACTCTGTATACCCTGCTGCTACTCATAAAATTCATAGCCTTTTATTCCTTATTATTATATAAATATGCATATAAATTTCTAAGTACAAACCATTGAATTCAGTAGTATGGCTGTGTGTGTTTACATTTAGTGTTGACTACTTGGGTCGTTACTATAGAGACTCGTCCCTGGATAAGACTGGTTTTCCACTATTAATTACCTGTAGCCCTTCATCTGTGGAAAGGACATTGTGAAATTTCTCGTATTCAAATTGTCATGTCAATAGATGATGACATTGTTCAGTGGTTGATTAGGCAACCAACCATATTGTTATTTTATGAGTGCAGCTTCCCTATCATACATAGAAAACACTATCTCAAAGTAGATGTCCTGGTCCTCTGCATCCTACATTCTTCTCCTATTTCTGCAATGTTCTGTCAGCCTTAGGTGTAAGGATTGTGTTGTAGATGTGTCAGTTGGAGATGTGCACCCAGTAGTCAGTTGCTATCTAGCATTTTGACAAGTTGTGACTTTCTGTTGTGGCTTCTGTTTGTTGCAGAAACTTATTTGGTGAAGCACGAGAGGTACATTTATCTTTAGGTATAAGGATAAGTATTTCAAAGGTGCTTAGATTATGCTATTTGCTTAGTAAGTTTTCATCTAAGAACCATGGTTCTTAGATGGGCTAGGATTACAGTCAGGCACTCATTAAGTTTTATTGGGCAGGCTTTAAATCCATTTAGAAGGCTGTTGATTATCCCAAGAATATAAGTGCCACTGTTGCCCCTTGCAGAATATCTTGCAATCCTGGCCATTGGTGTGATTTGTAGACATTATACACGGAGAAGGGTACTGGTTGCTTTCTTTCCTTTGGTAGCATATCTAACTCCTGGTACTGTGACAGCTAATCGCCAGGGCAGAAGTACCCAGGTCCAGTTCAGCTTGACTCCTCTACATCCTCTGTAAGAAGTATTTAGTGATAGGGTCTCACCTTTAATTTCTGTGTGGCAATGAAGTGCAAAAGTAATAGTTTAGATTGTTTTGGTCTTCCTCAACCAACAGTTCGAAAGGCAGTTTTCAGTTCCTGAAACTAGTTATTTTTTTTCCCAATAGTTATTGCTTTTGTGGGGATTTCTGTCACCTAAAGTGGTAAAAATTCATTATATATATTTTTTTTCAAAAAATTTTAGTACAATTTATTCTGCCTCCATATATTTCCCTTTGGGCTGCACCTTTCACCTCAAGTAAACCCTCCTGCTCTGATTTTTGAAAGTTTAACATTTCTTTTCTTTATTGGTTGAACAAATAATTGAAATAAATAAATACTCAATGGCCTGATTGGTGACGATTGTTTAAAAAAAATCCCCTTTGATCCTTTTTCTGGCCATTGTTATAGAAAATAACATTAAAATATATTGCACATGATATAATGTTTTTGTTATTTCACCAATATCTTGCATTGTGTCTGTGTTTTCTGTCAACTGGCATATTTCAGCTTGAGAGTTGTTTTAAAATTTAATAATCCCTTAAAAAACCCTAATAGGTCATTAAACATGAGCATTCTGTAGAGATCAAATAATTACTGTAGTCATTTTGCTAAATATGTTTTTTAAGTTTAAAAATTCCAAAAATAACTTTTTAGAGTAATAAAACAGTCCAAGCTGTCAGAGGAACATACTTTTATACAGGAAAATTTATCATGACATTTCAAAGAAGGAGAAAGCACATGGCCAGTTTATAACTGACAATAATAGAACTCTGGCATTGGTTTACTAAGAGGCTTAGCAATGAAGCCACTGCTTCATAGAGAGTGTAGAAGATTGCTTACAAAACATTTTTGACTTATGCCTCTCATTGGCCACATCTGACTTTTTTCTTTAGAACTTATAAGAAACTTGCACTTGTATTGAAACTCTGTCATCTGTAGGAATCTTTAGACATTTTCTAAATGTGTTTGTGTGCAGTTAAAGGGGTGTTATGTATGCATTACCATGTAAAGTACAAACAGAATGTCATTGATCTACTGAACGCTGTGAATGTTCAGATTTCATTGTCTTATTCCATCATTGGCTGATACTCATCATTCAAAAACATTCATGAGGTGTAAGAACTACAAGCATGTTGGCCTCATCTCCTTCATATAACACCTAATGTGAATTCACATGTGTTTGCCATTTTCAATAAAATATTGGGAAGCATTAAACACAGCACTTCTTAACTGATACATAGAAGATACTACCCTAGAACTAAAAGAGATTTTAATAGAACCAAAATATTTTATGCTTTTAAATGTATTTAAAACCTAATTTAAAAGATGTATAGTGAAGGGGGATACTCACAAAGCCAGATTTACAATGAATGTTTAAATGAATTTATGATGCATTTTAAGGTCCTATTACCTCTGTAATGCAAAACAATCTTGGCACAACAAAGTAGCTTTCAGGTTCTATCTGTATCTTCTTCTCCTGGATAAACCAAGTCACTGTCAACCTTCTCTGTGCTTCATTTCATGGAGGGTTTCTAGGCTCATGATACTCCTGCATTTTCCTGGATTGGCTTGAGAATTCCAGTGCATGTCTTGTCTTAACGATTGTCCTCATGGTAGGCACCATGCAGCCATTGCTTTGGGAAGCTCATGTTGTACATTAGGGTCTCTATCTTTCTTATCTTCTCTCTTTCAGGGGTGCCATGTGAGTCTTAATCAGTGTTCCATTGCTGGTAGGAGACACCATGGCCATAGCAAATCTTACAACAAAAATGCATTTAATTGGGCTCTGCTTACAATTTCAGGGGTTTAGTCCGTTATTGTTATAGCAGGGAGCATGGTGATGTGCAGGCAGACACGGAAGCTGAGAGTTTTTCATCTGGATCTGCAGGCAGCAGGAAAAGAAAAAGAGAGAAAGAGAGAGACACTGGGTCTTGACTGGGCTTCTGAAATCACAAAGTCCACTTCCAACAAGGCCATACCTACTCCAATAAAGCCGCACCTCCTAATTCTTCGAAATAACCCTACATTCTGATGACTAGGCATTGAAATTGATGAGCCTATTGGGTCCTTTCTCATTCAAACCAAGATACCTAGAGTTTCTTTTCAGCCACCCTCTGTGCTTCACTGCTTGGGAAAGACTGCTTGGGATTCTACCTACATTGACTCAACCTCTGGAAAGGACAGAAAATGGGTCAGCTCTCAAGACCCTTGTCTGCTGAGACCTGACCTGCATATCATAACCAGCTGATGCCAGTTGCCATGGTCAGTCTGCTAGGATTCAACTTGCTAGAAACTGACATGGGATTGAAGTTTTCTGTCTTTAGATTCTGACTGTTGTGTTGTGACTCCTATGATTCAACGTTTCTGAATACCAAGGCTTTGGTGGGAGAACGTTAGGCTAAGAGGATGGGTTCTATGTAGTTTTCATTACATACTCTTTCCAAATTATTTCATCCAACTCACAGATGAATAGCCACAATTCAAACAAAGGTGCTTTCATAAGTATAAGTTTTCTTTATACCTACTGTTAGTTATAACCTACAGTAGAAGTGATATTTTTTTTCAGAATTTTTTTTGCTAGAAATCCTCTATGAGAAATATAATTTCTTACTATTCTTAGGAATCACACACTGATTTTTTATTTTTAATAAGTTCAATTCATTCTATTTGCTTTCCTTAGAAAGTGACCTTCTCAAAACCATTCAAACTGATTTTCTGATCTGTGTAGGGATTTTGAGAAGTTTGAAAGGCAATTCTATAAACCTTTAGTTTTGAGTCCTACTTGATACTTATGATAGCACAGAGTTTTAGAAAGTAGGTAGATTTCTAGACCAGTCCATGATTGAGTCTGAATAACTGATCACATTTAATAACAATACAAGAGGCAATATAACTTCTCTTTTTGATTCTCTGTTCCACAAGGTCTAAAAACTTGAGGCTTCCCAGCTTCCCAGTCACCATTGTTAGGGTACTCAGCAAGGTCACAGGTCAGCATCATTCTTTGTCCTGGCATCAGCATGTCTCACCTGTTGCTCTGGCAGCCACCATGCTCCTTCAACATCCTGCAGAAAAACCACAACCATGCTCTCTTCCCCATATTTAATATTTGATTGGGATCATGCCTTATGCCAGTAAGTGGATCCTTTCCTTTCACCTATGCATAAGTATGCGTAGTTGTAGTGTGCCATAGACACTCAGCAGAAAGTTCCTTGGCATCCAAATTTTTTCTTTAAAAAAATTTAAAATAAAAAATAAAAAGAACATAATTTAATAAATTTATGGTGTACAGGGATATATATCCCCCTTTTTTATTTTATGAAGATATTGTTTAAAAGTTCCATGGGCCTATTCCACAGTCTCTTGTCCTTGGGAATTATAATGAATCCCTGTAATATGGGTAATGTTAAATTGCTGCTAAAAAGTCTCAAATGTTCGATTGCCATACCCAGTTCCATTATCTGTTTTTTTTGTTTTGTTTTGTTTTTGTTTTGTGGTTGTTTGTTTTTCTTTTCTTTTTTTTTTATTGGGTATTTTATTTATCTACATTTCAGATGTTATCCCCTTTCCCCATTCCCCACACCCAGAAATCCCCTAACCCATCCTCCCTCCTTCTATTACTATGAGGCACACCCTCTACTCCCACCTCCCCTCCCTCAAATTCCCCCTCAATCAATTCAATATTGCAAGTAACAGTCTTCATTTGGAAGTCTGGTTCTGGACATTTTCAGGACATATATAGAAATTAGCTACAGTTCTCTATGATGTTACATTAGCAAGAGATAAAGTTGGGGCAGGATCTGGATTTCAAACAGGTGTTAGCACATGTGTTAAGGCTTTTTTAATTGTCAAGTTAAAAATACTTTTGTATCTTCTACAGTATTTAATGTAAGTTGCATTGATTGTACACCTTCTAATTGTGTTTGTGTTTTGAAATCCGGCATGTCAGTTATGGAGGTCTATCAACCAGCTTCTGTTTTAGTGCCCTGAGTATCCCAGAACCTTGGTATTCTAAAATAGCTTATACTATTTTTAGAATACCAAGGAAGTACTGGAAGAAATGAGGCAGGTTTTAAGCAGAAGCAAGAGGGTAGTGAGCTTGATTATTGCTGGTATAAAAGCTTTATTATATATATATATAATATATATATATATATATATATATATATATTATATATATATAAAAAGTTACATTAATGGCTAGCATCACTGCTTCTGCAATTGTGGTGACACAAGAAGTTAAGAGAGCTATTTTTGTTAATCATTTAGCAAAAAATATTACTAATGTGTTGAATATACAAGAGGATTTATATAGGCATTTGGAAGAATTGATTGATGCTCTTTATCCTAATCAAATTACTGGAAGGAGGTTCAGAATTTAAGGGTAAGGGGCCATCTCGAGTGTCAAGCAAAATGCCATTGGATTCACGTTAGTTCTAAAATTTACAGTGGTAGTCATTATAAATAGGAAGAAGTAATGACACTTGCAGTGTATTTGGCATAATTCTAACTCCTCTCTGGAAGTTTTAACAATACATAGGGAGCTTATGAATTTCAAGAATGCTGCTCTGCTGAGCATTGATGCAGTAAATACTGCAGATAAAATTACCCATGGCCTGAGGTCAATATTTCTATTTTGGTCAAGCTTCAAAAATGGCATATATAGCTTGATCATGCTAGCCCTTTTCGTCTTGGGAATACTTTTATTCCTGCCCATAGTGTTAAAGCTTATCTTTAATGACATCAACATGTTGGCAGCCAAAGTACATGGCTTGAACCTGAAAATGGACCCCCAGACAGAGTTATTAAATTAACAGGCTGGCAAGCCAAGGACAGATAATATTCTGTACAGAGCCTTACTAACCTAAGACAGAAGTGCATTGCTACTGATAATGTATATTCCATGATGGGTAAGGTAGGCATTCTTGTCAGAATGACCTAAGACAGGCTCAGTCTTGTTAATGAAATAAAAAAAGGGGAGAGGCAGAGAGCCTTTTGGGCTGCTTGGCAAGAATCTGACATTGGCCAAGGACAAGGAATTAGGCTTCAGGCAGGAATCAGATATTAGGCTAGAACAAAGAAGTAATTTCAGGCAGGAATCTAAATATTAGGCTAGAAAAAGGAAGTAGGCTTCAGACATGAAAATGACCTTGTGTTAGTACACGGAGGTAGGCTCAGATACTTTGGTCATCCTGATAAGCCCTTAGAAATAGTTATCATGGGAGTGTTCATGTAATTGGATTTAATGCCTTGCTTTTTCTTTGTGTGTTTATTGTATTGCTTGTTCCTTAACTATTTGCATCTATTGTATTGCTAGACCTTCAACTTAGAACTGACCTTAATATATGTATGTAACTAAAATGGCATAAAAGCATAAAGGAGGAGGGGGATGGGATGGGGGTTCTAGGGAGGGGAAATGGGGAAAGGGGATCACATCTGTATTTTAAATAAATAAAATATCCAATAAAATGTTAAAAAAAAGAATGTTGGTAGACACAAACCTGTCTTAAGTAGCTGGATCTTACAAAGGGGAAAGGCTTTGACCTCTAGATATACTTTGTATATGTCCTATGCTCAAAAAATCTTTTCAAAAACTCATTTGAATGATTTTTCTTGTTTTGTATACCATTCTCAGTCCTTGATAATAAATGTCTCCAGATATATAAAATGAGAATGGTAAGAAAAATGAGAGAAAGATTCTACAGGTTTTCATCCTGCTGCATATAAATCAGGACTAAGCTGAACAGAATTGTAAAACAGCACACAGGAAAGAAATAAAAGGGAAAATCAAACACAGGCATTGATTTTCTCAACTGAGTAGTTCACAGAAGACCTTGCTATTCCTGCAGCTCATCTGACTTGTCCTGGGTCACAAGGTTTGTTTGAGCCCAAACTCTTGGTTGTCATGTCACTGTTCCTTTATATAACACTATCTGAACATTTTGAAAAGCAGAAAGTGCATATGCTGTACCAAAATATAAGATTGCTTTAAAAAAATACAAATTCTGTATTAAAATAGAGTGGGGCTGATTAAAGTTAGCTCTTCTTTTTTGTCTTGAGTTTAGAGTGTCTGTGGTTGAAGTAACCCCTCCATTAGATTCAGCTTTTCATTGTTCATATCTTTTTCTCTTTACTTTACATCAGCCTTGGATTGGAGTGTTGTCTGTACTTCTGTTTGCTCTTGGTCATAAGGAGCCCCACATATCATGTGCTAGAACAAAAAAATCTTCCTTACCCTGGTTATAAGACATTTTTCCTTCTTCCAACTGCTTCTAGGTCTACCTTTCCCTGCCTTCCCAACTTCATGTTCTCTCCCCCTTCTTTCCCTCCCTCCCTCCCTCTCTCTCTTTTCCTTCCTCTCTCCCTCCTTCTCTCTCTCAAAGGAAATAAAAACCGACAACAAAATGAAGATCAAACCAAACAAAAATCTAATTTGACAGAAGTGCCCAAACAAACAAAATCAACCAAAAAAACCTATCAAAAATTGTGGAGTTCGTTTCATGCTGACCAACTACTCCTCAGTATGGGGCCAACCATGGAGTGTGGTTGGTATACCCAGTGACATTCCATTGGAGAAAATTGTTTTTCCCTTTGTCAGCAGGTATCAATTGCAAATAACATCTTGGTTAAGGGTGGGACCCATATCCACTTCCTCTTCTTAGTGCTGGCATTTGGACTGCTTGGACCTGGGTTTTGTTCACATTGACACAGTCTCTGTGATCCATATGTGCATTAGCTCTGCTATGCCTGCAAGACAGTATTTCCTTGGATTCATTTATCATCTCTTGTTCTTAGAATCTTTCTGCATCTTCTACATGATCATTTAGTCTTGAAAGGAAGGGTTTGGTGAAGGCATACACCATTAGGACTGTGTGCTCCAAAGTTTTTCATTGGCTGTAAGTTATTCAGTTGTGGGTCTCTGTGTTAATCTCTATATACACATTTGACAGTTAAATCAATTGTTATATTGCCCTTTGACTAATTTACTCAGTTACATAGAACCAATATGTTCCAACTTCTCTTAGATAATACTGAGTTTGTACACTGGCACAAAGGTAAATGGACATTTGTGATTTGTTTACATTAGGGGTGGGTGCAAAAGGAGATTATTTTGAGAGCATACATATTGTAAGAAAAAAAAAACTCACTGAACTCTTTCAAAAAGTTATCAATACATGTGAAAGACTTTTGAAGTATATAGTAATGTTTACATCTGAATTATGTATAAAAACCAAAATACCATATTGACTATAATTTAAATAAAAACAGTAGTAAAATGATCATGCATCTTGTACAAAATAAGTTATGATATTACACTAAAATATAGTATTAACCACTGACATTAGAGAATAAGGATAATTATGTGCTTTAAAATTTTTATAAGTGGCATAATATTGTATCATCATCATATAAATGATTTCATGGAAAATATTAGGAGAAATAGATCAAAATATACCTGTGCTTGGCCTTGGCAGATGGATATATATTATCCATAGATTCTTTTCTCTTCTGAATTTTAGTTTTCTTTTTAATTATCATTTGTCCCACATGCTCAGGACTAATAAACTCATTTAAATAAGCAATATGGAAAATAGGAATCATTCTTAAGACTTTTAGATTGTTTTTAAGTGCAGTGTTCAAAGAAACTTTTTGAATCAGGGAATTAATAATGTTTTTAGTTGTGCAATATCTCAGTCACTTATAGCAACACAAAATATGAAAAAAAGATATTAACTAGAAAGATCATCAATCTTTAAACAGTGGTGTGATTTCTTAGCATTTTGAGTGGGGCAGGATGTTTGTATGTCTCCTGCTGCTATTTACAATTGAGCACTGCTGTTATTAGTTTCAGAACGGAGGACACCACAGGTTGAAAGAGAAGAGGCGATGAATAGCTCTTCCAGTTTCTCTCATAGAAGCTCCCTGCAATCAATCCTGCTAGAATGAGCTGCAGATACAAACAGATCTGCTTTCTTGAATTCTCTGGCTGCACCCACAGTCCACAACACACTAGCTGAAGCAATCTTCCTTTCAAAATATCGATTTCCTATGGAATTGCCATTTGAAATGATGGATCTGCAGTTGGGCTGGGACCTAGTGGAAGCCAATGGCTGTGTTTGTGTTGCAGGCATGAATCCTGATAGGCTTTGTCCTCTACACAAAGGACAAAAGGAAAGGAAAGGGGTTGTTAGAGTTGGGAGAAAGATGAATGCAAATACTTTAATGATCTTCCCATTTACAAAGCAATTTCAAATATGTTAGCACAGATCTATGCACCCGTTATTTCACAACTGAAGGTTTGTTGTTATTATTTCGAAAGTCAAAGTACTTAAACTTATAGCTACTTCGTTTTTAACACAGGTGCTGGACACTTTGCTCTATTGGGTAGTATATTATTTATTATATAATTTTATGTCTCAGAAGAGAGTTGAAGGTTGAGACTTGGGTCAGATTGGTCACAGTATCTTCCTTGTTGTCCAGATGTTCTCCATGGCTTGGCATTGAAGGGCGTGGTATCTGTTTTTTCCCTCCATCTTTCTCCCTCTCTCTTTCGTTTTACCTATGTGGTATGCGGTGCATATAGATGCATACAGTATATGCATGGGTGTACTTGTCTACGTGTGTACACACATGGGTTGGCCAGGATTTGATGTGGCGTTGGCTCTCACTCCACTTTATTATATTCTGAGTGGAGGTGTTCAGGGTACCATCATTTCAGCAGTGGCAGCCTGTTTCAGTTTCTCAAGCCCTGGGTTACAGATGCACTGCATGCCTAGATTTTCTATGTGCATCCTAGGATACAAACTCAAGTGGTTATAATTGCACAACAAGGTCATTACCCACTAAGCTATCTCCAAGCTATCTCTCCTTCTGGTCTAATGTCATAGATGCTAGAACTCTTTTCTGTCCTCTGAGATATGGATTGCATCTGATATGGATATTCCTTTTGTAGTGCATCTTGGCTGTCTTCTACTACTTTTAGGACACACACACATGCATATGCTCAAACACACACATATATACTACTACACATGACTTTGATATCAGACTATAGATTTTAAGCTACTTTATAGGGAAATGTATATCTAAAGTCATTAATTTTGTATGTATATCAAATATAATGATCCCAATTAAGCCAGCTCTTAGTAAGAAATTTAGCTAATGGAGAATATATTCTAGATGGTGTGACTAACTTCATCTGATACATGGAAAAATAAAATTGCTCTTATGAATCAGGTACCACAATATTTGGACACACCACACACACACACGCACACACACACACACACACACACACACATATATATATATATATATATTATATATATATATATATATATATATAGTATTATACCAAGATCAGATTAAACATTTATTCTTCAGACACTGAGCATTTTTAATGGCTTCTCAAGGACTTTCGTCAGAATGACCATTCTGGTTTTCTGGAGACCATCTGACTATTAGCTAGCAATTTCTTTACTTCTCTGTATTCTGTTTATGCCTTCTGCACTCTGTAGTTTTGTGTATTGATATAATATGGATCTCAGAATCACATGTAAACTTTTCAGAATTTTTCCCTAAGTAGGATTACATAGTAGCTGCATGAGTTTTTAAAAGGATGCATTTCACTGTAGGAACCTAAAGTTCTGTTTTTGTTTGTTGGTTTGTTTCTCACACTTTGACTTCTGTTTTGCTTTCTTGTAATTTTTAACATAAAACGTTAGTTTTGGCTCTTAGTAAGGTTCCAGACCCCAGGACGACCGTGAGGTAGAAGTATTTAACTATTTGTAAACAATGGCAATAAAGAATATATAGAGTAACTGTCATAATGTTGTAATAATTACAACTATCCTATATAAAACCATTTGTTAAATGATAATGCTAGGAGATTATATATATATATATATATATATATATATATATATATATATATATATGCTCATGTGTGTATGTATACACACACATAGAGAGGAGGGAGAGAGAAACAAGGGGGGGAAGTAAAGAGACTGGGGGGAAGGAGGCAAGACCAGACAGAGAAATGGAATGAAAGTTGGCCCCAAATTCTGGTCATTCCTACACATTTCCTGAAGAGTCACCACAGTCTTCAATGTCACTGTCATACATGCACAATCTTGCCTTCATTTTGTTTTATGGTACACTTTGTTTAGTGTTTATATTTATTTTAGAGATAGTGTTTTATATGAATGTTAGGTAACATAGAACACACAAAAAAATGTATGACTATGATTCCATCAGTCCTCTGAGTTTGTAGAAGAATACAGAGTGTTCATTTGGCAGATGTTTACTAGTGATGCTTTTACATCAAAGCAGCCTTTTATCACTGAATAACTAAACTACTGTCCAGCATGAAGAACTATTGCTTTGGAGATAAATACATATGGCAGGATTCAGGGGCTCATTTATGTGACTAGTCATCAAAATATTAATTGGATATCTTTATATTAAAAGCATGAGTCACATAGATATCAAATGAAAGGTAATTTGACTCTTAAATAATGAAGCAGGTGACTACTTTAAAATATCTGTCAGTAATGTGTTAATACAAGGGATAAATACATGTTTTCTAGGTAACTTTCAGTTAGACATCTTTTATCCTTGCACCCTGTGCTATAGCATTTTTAATTGAATTTGCATACCAAACAAACAGTATTTTTAAAGAAAAAAATCTGTCCTTTTCCTGAGAATAGCTTTTTTTGGACCATATGAAATTATCTTACAAATAAAAACTGATTAGACATAAACATCAAAATGTGTTTGATATGCATTTTGTGTTTGTAAACATATTTTTGTATGTCATTTTTGTGCTTGTGTGATGTTGACAGGAATCCGTGTCATTTGGGGAACTCCTTGCTTAGACCATTGCGTTCTTGTTAATGAAGCAAGCAAGTTCTGTTTGGTGTTAAGTGAAGCAAGCTACAGTTTGCTCCTCAGTTCTTGGTAAATATATACCGTTTCTTGAACATCTTTTTTCAGACAAACATGAATTTCTGATATTTATCTATCTTATTTACTAGTCACTGATATTTGTATTAGTAAGCGATGCTATTTCCCATCTAACTTTTGTATGATCATCATGCAAGTATAATTTTGAACTCAACTATTTACATACTGTCATGCAGCAAACAAGGCATTTTTTTCCTAGAGAAAATATATGAAGGGAGTGAAGAATAGCTTATGTGAGGCATTTGGCAATTCTAACTCTAATGTAGATTTAAATTAGGTTTCTGAAAATGATTAGACTTCATAAGTTCTGAGGTTATTTCCAGGTAGGCTTATAATTGAGATTCTAGAGAGACTGAAAGGACAATTATTGATAACTCTTGGATCTAAGTCTTCAGATTATAGGTATTGAAATTATGTTAACATCTATTGATGTTTAGTCATGAACTCTGGGAGAGTGATACACCCAGGGAGGTTATTGAATATATAATAAACTAAGGAGAATTAAAATGTTAATTTATTATTGTATTCAATTTTTATATTATCGAATCTGTTTCCTGTTAATTATTTGGAAAGGAAGTGGTATACAGGTGGGCCAAAATTCAGAAGTTTATGAATTAAAGTTCATAGCCAGCTTCTGAGTGACTGTGACTTGTCATGCATTAGTGATTTGTGAGAACCACACTTGGTCTTGTAACAGTCTTGTATTATCCTCCAGTTCATAGCTAGCATGAAATTTAGAGAATGGATTCAGTAAACTGTTAGGTGAACATTGTTCTAGTGAGTTACCAAATCTGGATGAAACCTCCTATGTCAAAGGTTTCGTCTTACATCACCATAATGGGAAATGTGTGTAAAGAATAACTTAATCTGGGCATGTTGACACATGTTCTGGTTAACTCAGTACAAACTATAGTTATATAAGAAGAAGAGAGCTTAATTGAAAAATGCCTACAAAACACTTTCCTGTAGGCCAGTTTTGTAGGATGTTTTCTAGATTGATTATTGATGTGGGAGGGCCTAGCCCATCGTGCGTGATGCCACCCCAGGACAGGTAGTCATGGGTAATATAAGAAAGCAGGCTAAGGAAACCATGAGTGAGCAAGTCTATCGGCAGCACACTTTCATCTGCCTCTCCTGCCTCAAGGCCCCTGTCACGTTTGAATTCCTGCTCTGAATTTCTTCAGCGATGAGTTGTGCTGTGGAACTGGAAGATGGAATAGAGCTTTGCTTCCAAAGTTGCTTTGGCTCATGTTGTCTTATAATAGTAATTAAAACCCTTGCCAAGACAGACCCTCTCAGGTTATTTGGAAGGCTGAGACAGGGGGATTTCAGGTTAAAGGTCATCCTGGGTACCATACTCAGAACCTATCTCACAAGAAAAAAATACAACAAAAATATTAAATGCAAAAGGGTGGTTTAGTATTTGCTTAGCTTGTGGAAACCTTGTGTCCAATTGCTAGTGACACACATAATAATGATAAAATAATAATAATAATAATAGTAATAATAGTAACTATTATTTAACTTGTGAAGATGAAATATTGCAAGTAGCATCTTGCGATAAAGATTCATCTTTTCTGAATTAGAAACAACTAGAAAGAATAAATAAGGAAGAGTTGTTTATCAGTAGAAGTGTTTATACATTTTTTTCAATAAAAATCAACATTTTGTACTAATTTTTGTGAGGCTGAAGGAGACGACATTAACTAAGCTTTTGGTTATGGAATAAAAGTTTCGGCCAAGGTTTTGCTTTTGTATCTTTGAAAAGAATTCTATTCTCTGAGTCCTAGTTCCTAACAATATGGGTAATCAGAAATTTGGAGGGGAGAAGAAAAGAACAGCCCAGTCTTTCAGGATGTCAGGAAAGGGCATGAGGAAGCGTTAGACAAAAAGAACACACACACAAAGGACCCCGAACTGGATGAATATCCAGCTTGTCACAAAAATGCTTAATGATGGAGTGAGGATAAATGTGCCTGTTTCTCATGTTGAATATTCATCATACAGTCGATGCAGCTGTATCTTAGAATGCCACCCCCCCTTATAAGCATAAAGCAGATTACTAGTTTATTCTTAGGCAGTGTATTACGCACCTTACATGCCGAAATGGGCTATTGATAAGCAGTAATTTAAATGGCGATTTTGCTATTCTTACTTGTTTTCTTACTGTGAGACGATATTTATGGTACACAGTTTGCCTAAGTTTTTTTTTTTTTTAAGTAAAGTTAAAAATTGTGCAAAAATGAAATTTTCATGATTGTGCCTGAACATTGTTGTCCATGTTTATTTGCTAGTAATTACTCATTTTAGTTACTTCTGTAGCAGAGTACATACCTAATCACACCACCTTACACACAGCAACTTATGTGATTCAAAGTTTACAGAGCTATGGATTTGAAATAGCATTGATATCATCATAGTAGATTTTATAATTATATGTCTCAATATAATTTAAATGACCCTTTCATGCAGTTAAGGTAATGTTTAAAAATAGAATTTTGCATTCCATGTCTATGTATTGATTAATCCATTGTCCCATTTATATGTAAATAGTTTAATATTTGCTTTTCACAGAAATTTCAACATATAACTTGCTCACGAGTCAAGTTTCAGGTTGTCTTAGTTGCTTAGGGTTCTAAAATGCTCAAGGTATTTTCTCTTGGGGTGCAGGTGAAAAAGCAGAGGAGTTAAGCTGTAGCTGGTAGTCATGGGCAGTGGATGGCGCTGGGCTGCAAGAATCTCCATATGTCTCAGTTCTCACTGAAACCCTGATCCTGATGGAGTTCAGTGAAGGTGTGGCTACTGTCATATGTGCCTCTGAATGAGAAGGAGCTGAACAAATGCTTCTTGCATGGAACAGAGGACTCTAAAGGCTCTTGTTTGTAGTTTGATGCAAAGTCTTTCCTGAAAGTAAGCATTTGTACTTATTTTCATGCCTCCTTCTTATTCATAGTTTTGTGTTACTAAAAAGAGGTCTAAGCAACATAAAATAGTGTTTCTTCTTCCTGGAACCTGGTCACTGCTTAAAACATTATGTTCCTATTAGTGTTCTCTCAATTACCACAAACATATAGCTCTGTCAACTTTTTCCCCAGTTGCTTAATATACAACTGTTGTTGGTCAAAAAAATTCTCAACCCCTTTTTTGTCCTGCCTAGAAAATGTGCAGGTGTAAAGATAGATTGGAGGGCTGGCTAACCAATGACTGGCCCAGCTACCCATGCCAACTGCCAAACATTAGATGGAGCTTGGAGAATCTTATGGAAGAGGAGGAAGAAGTGAAGGTCAAGAGAGCCAGAGAGATCAAGGACACCACAAGAAAACCTACAGAGTTAACTATATGAGGGGGGAAGGAAGTGGTCTAAGGAGGCAGAGTTTTAGGAAAATGAAGATAATGGGAAATGTATGTCATGAAGGCAGAAAGGGGCTCTGTATGGGAGGTGAAAGGACCCAGCCAGAGGGAAAGAGCAGGGTTGAGGGATGGTGAAGCATTAATCATTAATACGTAAACTTTAATGTTTTATGCATCAATTTAAATATGAATTTGAGAAGTGCCTTTCTTTAAACCTTAGTCAAACAATATCTGTAGAGCTTTGGTCATTAAATCTTCTGGACCATCTCCATACTTAGTGTGTGCTTCTGTACATTGTGCACATTTATGTACGTTGTCTCCGTCTTAAGAGTTTCTTACGCTTGTTGGTCTCTACTTAGAAATCACAGCATTCAGAACATAGTAGCAATGTGGTAGATTGTTCAGTGAATGGACGTATGATATGTCACTCAAGGACCAAGGTTATTTCTTAGAACATGATCACAATTAAAAGGAACATTGTCCCTTCTGGTCTCATTGTCTGCTTTAGATGATGTTCTCCTTCCTGGGTTTTCGAGCTTTTACTCCAGCTATTAGTTCCTTCATCCTCTGTTCTCTTTCCAAACATAATTATTTAGTATCCTAATGACAGAGGCCTAGAACTGAATGCATCTTTTCTGACATGCTTATTTATGTTGCAATACTAATAACATACAATATAATTTGCAGGAGTCAGTTATTTTCTTCTATCGTGTGGGTTTTGAGGACAGAACTCAGGTCATCAGGCATGGCAGCAAATGGCCTTATCCAAGGTGCCATCTTTTTGGCCCATTAAAAAATGTTTTTATTAAACAGAATCCTAAATTTCTGTATTTCCAAAGAGCTTTGTTCACAAACACTAGAGATAAAGTCACCCCAGGCCAGTGACAGTGTCCGCTGTATTTAGACTTGTAAATACTAAACTCGTACCTTTGAATGATCAGCATGAGATGTTAGAAACCATCTTAGACAATCAGAAGCCTGTAAATGAGAATATCAGAGGAATTAATTGCCTTTCTGTTTATAAAGGTGTAAATGATAAGCCATGTTTTGATGTCTGTTTCTTAGCCTGTCCTTTATATGAGTGGATCCCTTGGTGTCTGAGAGTACCAAAATGGGTGAGCTGTATTAGAGAATTTTTAGGTCATACTTCTTTGGCAAGTAGAGAAATGAAGTGAACTGGACTTACTGATTTTAAAAATTCAAGAAGTGCTTGTTTGTAAGTCCTGAAAAATATAAAAGTTATATGATCATAATGGAAAGCCTGAGCTAATATATATTTGAAAGGAAAATTAATTGCAAGCACAAAACTATACTTTTTTTAGTTGCAATTGGATCTTTAGCATTGGATAACATTAAAAAAACCCAGCATTATACTGAAATCTATGGAGCTCCATATGAAGCATGCTAGAATGCAAAATAATCATATGGCTTAATTACATTTGTTTTCCAGTGAGGATACAGATAGCAGCAGTGGGGATAGTTGCAAACACATCATAGGCAGAATACAAGGTATCGTGGAGGTATTTAGCAATGGTAAGCCATCTAGACATATGGAATCCGGGAAGCTTGGCCAGTAAAAAGGACATCTAAGCCAAGTGTTCAAGAATGAAAAAAAAAAAAAAAAAAAAAAGCTAACCCAGTGAAATGGAAGTTATAGGATAGACAAGTTTTGCAGTTAGAAGCTAGAAGTGGAAGGCTCACTAATGTAAGAAATATTACTCTAGCAATTTGAGTTCAGACTAGCTTAAATATGCCTCATGTAATGTGTGTGTGCAAGCATGCATGCATGCATGTGCTCCTTTGTCTGTACCAATTGTAAGCATCCAAGGAGATTATACAGACACACACACACACACACACACACACACACACAAACACGTGTAAGTGTATAAATACATATATATATTTCCATGTACCCTCATAAATGACCCTTAATTATATCTGTCCCTCCTCATGTTTCATCCTTCTTTCTCTTTTCCCTTCCACTTCCCATTCAATCCTCCTATTCTAGCCCCCATCCATCCGTAACTATTTAAGAAGTGCCTAACATCTTTAGTTATCAGGGAAATGCAAATCAGAACTACTTTGAGATTTCATCTTACATCCATCAGAATAGAGAAGATCAATTAATAAAAAGTGACAGATCATACTAGGAAGGATGTGGATTAAGAGGAACACTCAACCATTGCTGGTGGGAGTGAAAACTTCTAGAGTCACTGTGGAAATAAGTGTGGCAGTTCCCCAGAAAGATGAGAATCAAGCTATCTCAAGATCCAGCTACACCAGTCTTATGCTTATACTCAAAAGAAGTCTACATTCTACTAGAGACACTTGCTCAACCATATTCATTGTTGCTCTATTCATTATAACAAGACATTCAGACACACTAGATACTCATCAAGGAATGACTAGATGAGGAAATGTGGCCCATTTACACAATGAAATATCACTCAGCTGTTTAAAAAATGAAATGAAATTCACAGGTGATGGATGGAACTAGGAAGTAAACTATCCTGATTGAGGCAATCCAGACTCCAAACAACAAACGTGGTATGTATTTGCTTATATATGGATGCTAGCTGTTCCATGCCCAATATGTAAGTTACAACCCATAGAACTGCAGAGATTAGGTATAGACTAAGGAACTGGGGAGAGAATTCAATCACCCCAGGATATTTTTAGAAATATACATCAGATCTGGGCATTAACCTTGTTTCTTTTATTTTCTAAAGAACAAATAGAAGACTGATCTCCAGACAATTCTTAAAAATCTTTTCACTAAGCTTTTAGATTGCATGTGAGAATGTTTATCCTAAGGGGAAATACCATGATTTTTTAACAGTTAAAGCCTGTGCAACATGAAGAATTGAGTCTGTTGAGGGAATTGCTGATTGTTGTTTGTAAACTAAAATGCATCACTGTACTCAAGGCCTTCTGTAGATGGCCATATATGGCCATTATGTTTCTGGCTTCTTACTTTCCTAAATTTTATTTCATTTCTTTCTTGTACAGTACCTCAGACTTCTTTAATGAATGTGAGAGAATTTTCCACACTGGATAGTGATACATGCTAACTAAGAAGAAAAAACCAACATATAGGAAATGACTATGTCTCACATGTGTGTTGAAAGCAAAGTAGTGATTAAATTTTGTTCGATATAATGTCTTGCTTATTCGGGAATGCTGATATTTATATAGTAGGTCATGCAATAGTAATATGATTATAAAAGTTACTAATGCACAAGCATGTTCTAATAATGTGTAATCATTAGCTATGGTAATTTTCATTATTCCCATATAATTACAAACATTTGAGTCATATTTCTATGTATAATATACTACATAAATGTTTCTGTACATTAGTTTATTTAATGGCACAATTTTCTTAAGAAGCAATCATTCTTTATCTGACAATTCAAGAAATTGAGGCATAATTAACTTGTATCCATTATTCAAAGTCATAGAACTAATAATATATATGGAAAAGGAATGTGAATTGAGAATGTCTGATTTAAAAAGTAGCCTAGCCTGTATACCAAATGGACCCATTAGCTAATGGTACTACTATCCTAAAAGACTGCAGAAGCCCTAAGCTTGCAGCATGCCACCAGAAATAGGTAGAAAATGACATGAATTCAAAGCATCAGTTTCTTTGGTATGGTGGAATATATCCTTGTGAGCATTTTCAGGGTATTTATTAGGTTAATATTAACTTGAAGTTCTTGCATATGCTAATAAGCTGCCCTGTTTACCTTTAAGCTGAACTTTACAGATGGTATTGTACCTTTATAACCTTGACATTTATTAGGGCTGGAAAAGTACTGTTCACTCCTTGAAAGAAGAGCATAAATGCACTCCCAGTTTGAGTACAGTAAAAAAGAATCACAGCTCTGTTTGCTAAGTGTTTGAGAGGTTCTTTATTGCATAGTAAGCATCTTTGCCATTATTTTATTCTTAAAGTCCTTCATGAGAAGCAGTCTGGGTATTTTTGACCCCACTCTTCTAATACAAAAATTGATGTTCAGTGACAAAAAGATGAACTAAAATAGAAAAGGCAGCCTTAGCAGTCTTCTCTAGATTCTGCTTTCCCTTATCCAGTTCTTTAAAAATATATATTTAAAAAATGAGATTAAAATATAACTATATCATTCCCCCTTCCCTTGCTCCAAATCCTCCCATATACCCCTCCATTCTCTCTTTCAAATTCATGACATCTTTTATTGTCTTCTTCTTAAGAAATACAGGTTGAAGGTACAGGGAAATTTTGAGACTAGCCCTTCACTGTGTAAGTGTGTTTACTAAGTATGACTTATCTGATCATGTCACTTCAGATAGAGAAATTCCACATTGCCGTAACTAAGTAAGTTGCATGGTATTGTTCTAGTCCCTTGTAGGTAAGAAATGCAGCTTCGTTAAACTTGAGTTCTTTACCCAACTGCTGACTACACAGAGGCAAAACAGGCGCTTGCAATAAGCTGCCTGATAAAATTCTCAGGAAAGTTTCTGAAGTGTCTTCAGAGAGGAAAAGCCAGTGAGATTTCTGTCAAAGATTTTAAATTGATTTGTTCTTTTAGTAAATACAACTCTAGTAAAATGATTCCTGAACCCATGCTAATGTGAGAAAAGTCCATTTGATCAACATCTGAATGTACTTGGTTGGTTCCTTAAATATATCTTCTAAGAGTCTATACTGTTTTAGAAAAGCCATCTGTCAATATTTCTACAATTGAAGAAGTTATATATATTTCTCTATATTTATTGAAGAAATTAAGATAATTAAAAAATAAGAGTAAGGAAGGAAAACAACTCAGTTGTTAAATCATAAAAACAGAAGATTGTAGATGGAGATATTGTTAACAGAACAAGAGACAGTGTTAGTTAAATCAAGTACCAGAAATGTGAAGTGCACATAGATGAAGATGAGTTCCCTCGAATAAAAGGGGCAGGGAAGATCATTATATTAAATAATCAGATGGAGTGGTGGTTAGTTTTATGTCTACTTGACACAAACTAGTTTCATATGACCTGTGGAGCACTTTATGTATTATTGATGCTGGTGACACAGATCTCTATTGGCAGTACTACCTCTGGTCTGGTGGTCCCAGGTCTGTAAGAAATCAGGCCAGGCAAGCCATGAGGAGCAAACCAGTAAGCAGCACCATTTTCTCTATTTTCTCTGCATCAGTTTCTGCCTTTGCGTTCCTGCCCTGTTTGAGTTACTGTCTTGACTTTGTTGGATTATGGACTACCAGCTGTAAAATGAAAGGAAATCTTTCTGTCCCAAGATGTTTTGGTCATGATGTTTAATCATAATGGTAGAAATCTTAACTAGGATGGATGCCAACTTTATGTATTTTTCATTAAGATAGCATACATTTACAAGTATCACACACTAAGCGGACTCTGTAGGCTTCACTATTGTCACAAAGAGTATTTTCCTTTGATTGGGGAAACACTGCACTGCTAGGCAATTGTTGTATTGAGCATCCCAGGGAATAGAACTGTCTTTGTCTTGACCAAACATCCAGTTCTATGCAGACCTGAAAGGCAGCACCTTGAAGAAAGTAAATGACACAGGTCTGACTTGCTGATTGAAGGCACTTTTACAAAAAGAGATTGAGGTCTCTCAGGGCAAACACTTCATGACTGTGGCAAGGAGGGGCAGGCCCTCTGCCTCACAGTTAGGGCCCTTAATCACATTTGTTATAGGGAGGCTGAGTTCAACTCTAGTTTATTTAGTTACCCTTAGAGGTATCTATCAAGGATCTGCCACAGACCAGCTTTGCGACCTTGAACTAATACTTAACCTCACTGAGTTTTTTCCTACAGAGCGATCAATACACTTCCTGTTCTTTTTGGGTCTTAACAGAGAGGCCTGGGAACAAACAGCATAGTTAATGGGGAGTTATTTCAAGCTACTCAGAAGAAGAACCCATTAGATAAGGAAGATTATCGCTATTATTAAATCTAGTGATTATTATTAGCCGTGTTTTGAAATGAACATTGCCAGTCAGGTTTAAATAACTCATCCAAAAATCAACAAAGAATTTGGCTTAAATGCTAATAACGATTGTGCTGGAGTAGATACAATGTTCTGGTATAATAATCTTTTAAAAATTTCCCTAGAAATGGCCTCAAACATGTGAGTTGATTCATCATAAACAAAAATGTTTCTTTATTTTTAAAAGTTGGAATTGAGAGTACTAAAGACAACACATTATATTAGGCTTAATGCAATTGCAGGTCACTACTAGCAGGTTTTCTTTTGCTTTCCTCAACTACCCACCTCCCTCCTACCTCTGTTTAAACCCCACACCAATGTGAAATAATTGTAAAGCATGTACATTGAACAACACAACTCAGCAAGGTGTAAACATGAAGCATTAAAGACTTTCCAATGCCTTATTAATATTGTTTTCTGTTCTAGTTGCTGATAAGTTTGAAGAAATAGAAGCAATATCTTCATAGACAAACACCTTAGTACTTTCAGACAAATTGGGGAATATCGCAATCAATATTTGACATGGTTAATGTCTACTTCCGGTCAAGAGGCTCTGGCTTGACTTCTCACTCACTTGTGAGTGGTAAATTAAAGCCCAGGGTTTAGGCACAGCCCTGCTTCTCCTGTGAGAGACTGTATTTCTTTGAGTGGAGTTTAGATGCTTGTATGCTAGAGCATTGCCTTCTCTTTCAACACTGGCTGCACATACCACACAGTGTAGCTAGTCTCTAAATGCTGGCTCCCTCCTAAAGCACTTGAGATGGGCCATTGTACCTTGAGGGTATGTTCTACAGCTCTCTAACTTCAGAAAGTCTATGGGAACAGTCCTTGTGTGTTCTCACTGCCTCTTTCCTTTTATTTGGCTCACATAAAATCCTTTTCTCTCTATCACCGCACTTAAAAGTTTTGATATCCTTGGAAACTACTAATGCTAGGCAATTGGTAGAGAAGAGAGAGTATTCCTCTGTACTTCACCTCTCTAAGTTACTGTTGAATATATCTGATTCTTTTCATAAATAAACTTTAAAGAATTGTTTCCCTTACCCTCTGTAATTGATTAAAACAATATATAAATATTTTCTTGTAAATAAAAACTATCTCACAGGTACCAAGTAGGTATGATAGAAGAAAAAATTCAAACTTAATCAATTACAAACAATAGCTGCCCGTCTTTAAATACATAATATCTTCCAGAAAGTTCATATACGTAAAATATATAAACAATTCATAGATTTATTTCCTTCTAATAAATCAAATTATAGGTATTGTTTCCATCATTTAATTAATCTAGAATCTGCATCTAAGAGAAGATGCCACATACATAATAAAAGGTTAAGGAAGTGGTGATGTTCAGTACTATCCTCAAATTCTTCATTTTCTTCTGCTGCGCGAGGTTATCTCATTGCTTGGCATTGCTCTTCTATGGTCAGCATCTGAACCTTGTTTTCAAGTTCAGAAATTCCTTTGCCTTATGAGCTTTCTATGGGGCATATTAACTTCTCTTTTCACAAACAGAAATATTAGAAACTCCCTTTTTTACTGTTAGCTAGTGCTAGGATATAGTCATATGGACTAACTATTCCCAGTCTGTAAGCATATTTTCATCTAACTTGGAAGCATATTTTCTGGGTTTGGAGTCTTCATGTTTTAACAGGGAACTAGTTAATTCTTGCATAGGTCATGTTTTACAAAGAATTGCATATAATAATCTTTCTTTATGAACTCCTAAACCACACGCACACATGACTGGTTTATACGTTTATTCTAGTGTAGACAAGGGTACAATGTGAAGTGTTCTATCCTAAGTCACACTTATGACCTGATGCTGATAAGGAAGTGAATATTTGAAGAACTTAAGAGAGTGATATAATTTTATATAGTACTTCCCTCAAACTTAATTGTTGCTCAAGTCAAAAATTCAAGAGAGGTTTCTCTGCATGATTTACATAATTTCTCATTAACCTTTCAGTATTTACTTGGCTTCTTACAAAGCCTCAGGTTCCCTATTAATTCCACCATTCCCACGTTTCCCCACCTGTCCCTAAACACCTTCACGTAAAACTGCACATAACCCATTTACCCTACACAAGGAAATGGCCCAGATTCTATTATTGATTTACCTTTAAAATATTCTTTGAAAAGCCCTAGTATTAATATCTGCAAATTTAAACTGCTTTATACTCCCCCGCCCCCCCCTTGAACACAATTGAAGCTACATCCAAATAATTGATATAGGGAATAACATTTGATTGGTCAGTGACTGGTGCTTTCTGTTTAACATTTTCAATATAATTTATGGAAGAGAAGTTTAGATTGGCTTTGGACATGCCTTTAACTTTCCATGCTTAGAGCCTGCCTCCCAGAGTTCTGAGGTACAGTCATTATGCGTGTCTGTCATGTGAAACTCTATTTGTGTTATCTGTCTCAGAATTCTGAATGTCAAGCTGTGAAATATGGGGGTTCTATTTTGTAACACTCCTTTCTAGAACCTACTCTGTTTTCAAAGAGAACAAGGGCTGTAGGGAAGAAAAGAATGTGGATAATAATGGCTCCATTTTTACAAGCACCCTGTCAGGTTTTTGTGATGTAACCTCTGGAAATCTAAGTAAAGGCAGGTGAGAAAGACCCAGGGGCTCCATCCACACAAGCCTGCCCTACATGTACCCACTGTTCCATCTAACCCTAACTCTCTCCCAGTCTTTTAAAGGCGAAAAGGAAAGGACATGATAGTTCCTGTCTGTTGTACTGCAGACTGAAGAGAATAAATCAGAGAGGAAATTATACGTCTGGGATTTGGAAAACACTCATTATAACTGATCATAGAACAAATTGCCACGACCCGTGCAATACGCTGCCCTTACAGTGATTTAAATATTTAGAAATAGTGAAGGAGTAGCAGGACGGTGACCTTGATCTCCAGTCAATGTCTTTAAACCCCCTTTTATGATTTTAAAATACGTTTTGAATTCTTTGTAAAAGAATTAACCAACCAACATTTCTTTCCTCAGGAAAGTGACTATATTAAATATACAGTGCATGAAAAGATACCTTTAAGTCACATGCAGTTTAGTGGGAGAGGAGAAGTCAGAGAAGCATGGCAAATTCTAATGCAGCATGAGGTTTAGCAATCTTCAGTAGCTTATATTGTTATCATTTTGTGACACAAATAATTATAAATGATTAACGATAGGTGTTCTTTGAACTTCAGGGTGATCCTATTATTTGGATTTTTATGAAGAAGGAAACTGAGGCCAGGGGCAGTTGGACCACATGCCTAAGGCTAGACCGATAGTAAAAAATAGATCAAATTTAACCATTTACTCTGACTTCTACCCTTTGTACTACATTCACCCTACTATATTAGATAGAAATGAGAGAGAGAGAGAGAGAGAGAGAGAGAGGAGAGAGAGAGAAGAGAGGCAGGCACTGTGTTTTAGAGATGGAATAAATTATGTCATGGGATTAATATGCTCCTTAGATGTTGACAGTATAACAACTTTCTTGCATGTATTCAGATTGGTGGATGTCTATTTAAATTTTTTAGATCAACTGCCAGAAGTTAAAAGCATATATATATATATATATATATATATATATATATATATATATATGAATTTGGAATTAAGTAAGAAAAACCCAGTTGTCAATTGTAGAAATGCAGATTTATCTACAAAACTAGTATTTCTTAAAATTTTCCTTGTGGCAATTTTGGGAGATTGGAGGTCCAACTGTATAGATCGTGCTCAAATGTGTGGATGTTGACATAGCAATACGATCACAGCCCCTCTTTCTTCTGCACCTTGTTTGACAGTCACAAATGCACATACACAGATGTACAGTGCTTATAAATGTACATATATACATGATCATACACATGTACGGATTATAAGGGTTAACAGATAGAAAGATATATGTGGACTCATGCTTGCATGCACACACACACACACACACACACACACACAACCTTTCCCTTTATATTGTTTCATTCCTTAGAAGACAGAAGCAGACATCAGGTTGCCATTCCTGCAGCAGTAATTAAGTTGTTATGTCACAATTATGGCAAAAAATACATGTAACAATGTTAGAGAGCTACATTTCCTTCAGGAAGACACCTGGGGCTTCCAAAGGACTCAATGGTTAAGAACACTGTGTACTCTTTCAGAGGTCCTGAGTTCAATTCCCAGCAACCACATGGTGGCTCACAACCATCTGTAATGGGATCTGATGCCCTCTTCTGGTGTGTATTCATATACATAAAATAAATGTGTAAGTCTTTAAAAAAATAATGAAAATTTCTGAAAAGAAAAACATATTCTCAAACATGGATTTGTGCAGTCATTTTGTTGCTTGAATTTAAGTAATCTTTCTGAAAACATTCCCAAATTGTACAACCACACAAATAACAGAATTTTCTAATATGGAATAAACTCAAATAAACCTGTATGTTGCACATTCAGCATAAGATATATAAGGGTGGTTCTCACGAATTGTGATTCTTTTCTCTGGAAATGAATTTCCCTTTTCCCTTTCACCTTTTATCCAGTGTGAAGTAATTTAAAAATCCATTAACACATATTGCCATGTTAATTGGATGATATTCTTCAAGGTCAAGAAACTATCAATAGATATTGAGTAGTGCCTATAAATAAACTCATCACAGTAATTAGATTTGTCAATTAAAATTGAGAATGGCTAACTCTTTATGACTGGATTAAAGGTGGATCACTTTGGGAAAACAATTTTTGTTCAACTTAATAGATGAGGATTGAATGATGATTTCATATGTGAGCTTGATAGTGAACGGAAGAAACTTATGACTTTAGAAATACTGAAAGATTCAAAATAATCTTGGAAATATTGACAATGATAGATTTTTCTTGAGAAGTATGAAAACAATACAATATGATATTTATGAAGAAAGTCCAGGATTCTTAGTACCAGACACATAAGGAAGAACTTGCTCTGTGTTGGGCTGTATACTGAAACCCGAAGCACATCATGTCTTTTATACCTCATGAAAACTGCATGAGGTATATAATTTATCCTCTTTTGCAGGTAAAACTTTGCCAAGGTCACTCAAACTCCTAATAAGTGCTGAGGCTAGATTAAATTTAGGTCCATCTGACTCCAAGCTTAATGCTCTCTGCACCTCTCTGCATGTGCATGACTAGATAAATATTTTAATTAGTTTCACTTTGTCCACTGTTCTTTCAGGTGAGAAAGTTCCCGGTGCAGAAGACTATAACCCTTGGTTTTAGTTTTCATGTGTTTGGAAAGATCATTTCCCGACTGCAAGCATATCACCAAGTCTTCCTTTTTTTTTTTTTTTTTTTTTTAAATATCTCGGAGGTTGTATGATATACACAATTATGTAAACACTGTGCTCACTAGTTTGTATGTCGGACAGGGGTGTATATTCCCCAAGTTTCCACTTAGAAAGGTTAAATATTCTATAGCATCCTAAGAAATTTGTACATCATCCGTAGCATCACTGGCATGGTAAAGTGTGTGTACTATTTGATAGAAATAGGGAATAGCTCACTATACATAGCTGGAGTCGGTAATACCAGATTTTCTTCAAGTGTGTTGAGGGAAAAAGCAAATGACTCTTGAATTAAGAATAATGGACATAGCTAGATAATGAAGAATTGAAGACCCACATGTACTCCTCATTTCCATATCTATTTTTTGAAATAGTAAGTACAAAAGGGAGTTATCATAAATGTAGAGATGACCAATCTTCACTGACTGACTATCCCATCAAGGAAGAGAGCGACAGCAGTTGTCTGCTCCTCCCTCAGTCTCTAGATCTTTCTATCTAGATGAAGCCCTCACTTGGCTTTTGGAGACATAGGTTAATTGCCTTGAATGTGAGTTTGTTAGACACAGGATGATGTGGTTTGGGATCTTGTACCTGGTTTCCTTCATTTAACATATTTGAGAAGTTAGGAGTATTTGAGGATCGAAGTGAAGGCTATTTCCCATTGTATATGGCTCATTGTATGAATGTACTTTTTATTTTATTTTATTTTTTTTTTTATTGGAAATTTTTTTTTACATTTCAGATGTTCTCTCCTTACCCCATTTCCCCCTCCCTCCCAGGAACTCACTATCCCTTCCCCCCCTCCTGCCTCCACGTTGGTGTACCTCCACCCACCCTCCCCCGTACCTCACCTCCCACCCTCGAGTATCCCCTCCCCACGACGTCCAGCCTTCATGGGGACCAAGGATCTCTTCTCCCCCTTATATATAGCTCCTTTGCATATATAGCGGAAGCCATGGGTCCCTCCCTAAGCGCTCCCAGGCTGGTGGTTTAGACCCTGGGGCTCTGGTTGGTTGGGATTGTTGCTTTCCTCATGGTGTCTCGAATCCTCTCAACTCCTTCAGCCTTCACTCTATCTTCTCTATTGGGAACCCCATGATCAGTTTAATGGTTAGCTGGGAGCATCTGCCTCTGAATATGTCAGACTCTTGCAGACAGGAGACAGCTATATCAGGCTCCTGTCAGCATGTACATCCTGACATCCACATCAACCTCTACCTTTGGTGACTGCACATAGGATGGATATCCAGGTGGAATGGTCTGTAGACGGTCCCTCCTTCAGTTTCTGTCCTGCACTCTGTCTCCATATTTGCACCCTTGAGTATTTTGTTACTCCTTCTAAGAAGGACGGATGCCCTTGGTCATCATTCTTCATGAGCTTTATGTGGTCTGTGAGTTGAATCTTGGGTATTTCAAGCTTCTGGGCTAAAATCCAATAATCAGTGAGTGAATACCATGTATGTTCTTTTGTGATTGGGTTACTTCACTCAGGATGATATTTTCTAGTTCCATCCATTTATATAAGAATTTATCAAATTCATTGTTTTTAATAGCTGAGTAATATTCCATTGTATAAATGTACCACATTTTTTTGTATCCATTCCTCTGTTGAAGGGCATCTGGGTTCTTTCCAGTTTCTGGCTATTATAAATAAAGCTGCTATGAACATAGTGGAGCATATGTCCTTGTTATGTGTTAGAGCATCTTCTGGATATATACCCAGGAGTGGTATAGCTGAGTCCTCAGGTAGTGATATGTCCAATTTTCTGAGGAACCGCCAGACTGTTTTCCATAGTGGTTGCACCATCTTGCAATCCCACCAACAATGGAGGAGTGTTCCTCTTTCTCCACATCCTCGCCAGCATCTGCTATCACCTGAGTTTTTTATTTAGCCATTCTGACTGGTGTGAGGTAGAATCTCAGGGTTGTTTTGATTTGCATTTCCCTGATGACCAAGGATGCTGAACATTTCTTTAGGTGCTTCTCGGCCATTCGCATTTCCTCAGTTGAGAATTCTTTGTTTAGCTCCTTACTCCATTTTTTAATAGGGTTATTTGGTTGTCTAGAGTCTAATTTCTTGAGTTCTTTGTATATATGGATATTAGTCCTCTATTGGATGTGGGATTGGTAAAGATCTTTTCCCAATCTGTTGGTTGCCGTTTTGTCTATTGACAGTGTCCTTTGCCTTACAGAAACTTTGCAATTTTATGAAGTCCCATTTGTCAATTCTTGATCTTAGAGCATAGGCCATTCCTATCTCCTTGTACAAAGCTCAAGTCCAAGTGGATAAAGGACCTTTACATAAAACCAGACACACTGAAACTAATAGAAGAGAAAGGGGGAAGACCCTTGAATACCTAGGCACAGGGGAAAAGTTCCTGAACAGAACACCAATGTACTTTTTATTTATAGCCCCTCCATTTGCCACTACTTAAGTACCTTGAAATTTTATCATTATGAACTATTATGAAATAAAGTTGTGTTTTCATAAATGTATATATTTTTAAGAAGACTTTCACTCTAGCTTAGTTCTCCAAAATGACTGTATAATTTATATTCAGGGTAACAGTGTGCTTAATTTAAGCTGTTTTATCATCTTTCCAACTTTTAATTATTAGTTTTAAATATTAGTTATTAAACATTAGGTAAGTATTGGCAGCTTATAATTTTTATTTGTATTTTCAAATTAAAGATTTTCATTTTCCGTTTTTTGGTATGTTTTGTTTTTGAGTCATTTTTCTTATGGTATAGTTCAGGCTAGCTTTAAACTCACTACGTAGACTATGTTGGCCTTTGCTATTGTTCCTCTTACTTCTGCCTACTGAGTATGGAGATAGTAGAATAGTATGCTCAACTACAAGGTAATAATTTTCATATTTTTATAACTTACATATTCTTTTGTTGCTTATGTGTTTGCCTGTGTTTGATTCATTTTTTTTTCAGTTTTTCTCTATGGATTTGTAGAAGTTCATTATATGCACTGATAGTAGTCCTGTGCCAAGTACCTGCATTGAAATACCTGTTCAACAGTGCTGTCACACGCACATTCTAGCTGACATAAACATTAAATGACATTCTGCCCAAGACAGATCACTTTGTATTATGTCACAACCAAGAATTCTGGCCTTGTTTTGATATAACTTACAAAATGCCTCAAAATCTCTTTTCTGAAAGATGGAGGTGGATGGGGGTTAGGGCGAGTAGTAGAGGATGAATATATAAAAATACTTTGTTTGAAATTCTCAAAAGATCAATAGACAATCTTACAGTAAAAGAACAGAAAATATTTAAAAACAATGGACAAGTCAAATACATAGTATTTGTTAAAATACATCATAAACTCAGAAATACAAGATTTTGGATAGAGAATACTTAATTGATATGAAAGATTAACCTCAGTCTCTAGATCTTTCTATCTAGATGAAGCCCTCACTTGGCTTTTGGAGACATAGGTTAATTGCCTTGAATGTGAGTTTGTTAGACACAGGATGATGTGGTTTGGGATCTTGTACCTGGTTTCCTTCATTTAACATATTTGAGAAGTTAGGAGTATTTGAGGATCGAAGTGAAGGCTATTCCCATTGTATATGGCTCATTGTATGAATGTACTTTTTATTTTATTTTATTTTTTTTTTATTGGAAATTTTTTTTTACATTTCAGATGTTCTCTCCTTACCCCATTTCCCCCTCCCTCCAGGAACTCACTATCCCTTCCCCCCTCCTCCTGCCTCCACGTTGGTGTACCTCCACCCACCCTCCCCCGTACCTCACCTCCCCACCCTCGAGTATCCCCTCCCCACGACGTCCAGCCTTCATGGGACCAAGGATCTCTTCTCCCCTTATATATAGCTCCTTTGCATATATAGCGGAAGCCATGGGTCCCTCCTAAGCGCTCCCAGGTGGTGGTTTAGACCCTGGGGGCTCTGGTTGGTTGGGATTGTTGCTTTCCTCATGGTGTCTCGAATCCTCTCAACTCCTTCAGCCTTCACTCTATCTTCTCTATTGGGAACCCCATGATCAGTTTAATGGTTAGCTGGGAGCATCTGCCTCTGAATATGTCAGACTCTTGCAGACAGGAGACAGCTATATCAGGCTCCTGTCAGCATGTACATCCTGACATCCACATCAACCTCTACCTTTGGTGACTGCACATAGGATGGATATCCAGGTGGAATGGTCTGTAGACGGTCCCTCCTTCAGTTTCTGTCCTGCACTCTGTCTCCATATTTGCACCCTTGAGTATTTTGTTACTCCTTCTAAGAAGGACGGATGCCCTTGGTCATCATTCTTCATGAGCTTTATGTGGTCTGTGAGTTGAATCTTGGGTATTTCAAGCTTCTGGGCTAAAATCCAATAATCAGTGAGTGAATACCATGTATGTTCTTTTGTGATTGGGTTACTTCACTCAGGATGATATTTTCTAGTTCCATCCATTTATATAAGAATTTATCAAATTCATTGTTTTTAATAGCTGAGTAATATTCCATTGTATAAATGTACCACATTTTTTTGTATCCATTCCTCTGTTGAAGGGCATCTGGGTTCTTTCCAGTTTCTGGCTATTATAAATAAAGCTGCTATGAACATAGTGGAGCATATGTCCTTGTTATGTGTTAGAGCATCTTCTGGATATATACCCAGGAGTGGTATAGCTGAGTCCTCAGGTAGTGATATGTCCAATTTTCTGAGGAACCGCCAGACTGTTTTCCATAGTGGTTGCACCATCTTGCAATCCCACCAACAATGGAGGAGTGTTCCTCTTTCTCCACATCCTCGCCAGCATCTGCTATCACCTGAGTTTTTTATTTTAGCCATTCTGACTGGTGTGAGGTAGAATCTCAGGGTTGTTTTGATTTGCATTTCCCTGATGACCAAGGATGCTGAACATTTCTTTAGGTGCTTCTCGGCCATTCGCATTTCCTCAGTTGAGAATTCTTTGTTTAGCTCCTTACTCCATTTTTAATAGGGTTATTTGGTTGTCTAGAGTCTAATTTCTTGAGTTCTTTGTATATATTGGATATTAGTCCTCTATTGGATGTGGGATTGGTAAAGATCTTTTCCCAATCTGTTGGTTGCCGTTTTGTCCTATTGACAGTGTCCTTTGCCTTACAGAAACTTTGCAATTTTATGAAGTCCCATTTGTCAATTCTTGATCTTAGAGCATAGGCCATTCCTATCTCCTTGTACAAAGCTCAAGTCCAAGTGGATAAAGGACCTTTACATAAAACCAGACACACTGAAACTAATAGAAGAGAAAGTGGGGAAGACCCTTGAATACCTAGGCACAGGGGAAAAGTTCCTGAACAGAACACCAATGTACTTTTTATTTATAGCCCCTCCATTTGCCACTACTTAAGTACCTTGAAATTTTATCATTATGAACTATTATGAAATAAAGTTGTGTTTTCATAAATGTATATATTTTTAAGAAGACTTTCACTCTAGCTTAGTTCTCCAAAATGACTGTATAATTTATATTCAGGGTAACAGTGTGCTTAATTTAAGCTGTTTTATCATCTTTCCAACTTTTAATTATTAGTTTTAAATATTAGTTATTAAACATTAGGTAAGTATTGGCAGCTTATAATTTTTATTTGTATTTTCAAATTAAAGATTTTCATTTTCCGTTTTTTGGTATGTTTTGTTTTTGAGTCATTTTTCTTATGGTATAGTTCAGGCTAGCTTTAAACTCACTACGTAGACTATGTTGGCCTTTGCTATTGTTCCTCTTACTTCTGCCTACTGAGTATGGAGATAGTAGAATAGTATGCTCAACTACAAGGTAATAATTTTCATATTTTTATAACTTACATATTCTTTTGTTGCTTATGTGTTTGCCTGTGTTTGATTCATTTTTTTTTCAGTTTTTCTCTATGGATTTGTAGAAGTTCATTATATGCACTGATAGTAGTCCTGTGCCAAGTACCTGCATTGAAATACCTGTTCAACAGTGCTGTCACACGCACATTCTAGCTGACATAAACATTAAAATGACATTCTGCCCAAGACAGATCACTTTGTATTATGTCACAACCAAGAATTCTGGCCTTGTTTTGATATAACTTACAAAATGCCTCAAAATCTCTTTTCTGAAAGATGGAGGTGGATGGGGGTTAGGGCGAGTAGTAGAGGATGAATATATAAAAATACTTTGTTTGAAATTCTCAAAAGATCAATAGACAATCTTACAGTAAAAGAACAGAAAATATTTAAAAAACAATGGACAAGTCAAATACATAGTATTTGTTAAAATACATCATAAACTCAGAAATACAAGATTTTGGATAGAGAATACTTAATTGATATGAAAGATTAAGAGTAGTGTCTATAAGAAAAGAATGCATGAGTAATGAACTGATGGAAAATCCTTTGAGACAGTTTGGTAGGTTCCACAGGAAGAAGTAGTTTCTAGAATACTGCCCTTAAAAGTTACTAGTTTCATGTCTGAAGTTCAGGATGGAAAAATTTAGTCAGTCACATAGTTCAAGGTCACAGAAATTTCTTCCTTTGACAGATTGCTGCCTTCAGTGTGGGACCTTTTACTCATAGGCATCTGTGACTTTGAGGTCACAAGAAGGCTTCTGTTCATACCAAAATAATTCTGATGTGATATTTATAGCGTAGAATAACAAATAAGACACAGATATGTAAGACTCATCCTAAGAAAGGTCAAGAAAAGTTCCTTTTGTTATTTAAGTTCCTCTGGTCCTAGGTTTTAGGAAGTTGTTAAACTTAATAGATTTTTTTAAGCAAATTTCTTCTTAAAATCATTATTCTCTGTGTGGGAACTAGATTGACTTATGAAAAGTATGACTTGCTACTCAAATTTTCCATATTTCTGTGGCCAACTGGTTATATAAGTTTCCTCGTGTTAGGGTAAACACTTTGTCCATCATAGGGTAAGCTTAGTGGTATCAGGTATATCTAAGAGATCCTTACCTCTACTGTTTTCACTTTACCTTTCCATTCAAATACAGAATCCTTTGATTGGGGATTAAAAAGATCTATGGTATGAATGGCATTGTATTTATGTCCTAAGATTATACAATGAAAGCAACATTGAGCTGTGGCATTGCTACCTGTTTTATCTTGGGATTCCCTTGCATTTTCTCAACATTTGTCATATTGGTATTGCTGGAAGAATACAACAGAAGTTATAACTAATGGATGGAAGAAATAAATATGAGATTAAAGAAAAGAAGGTGAGGAGGTGACCGTCAGAGAGATTCTTCTTGATTCTCAAGCGAAAGCATCCGCAAGGAGCTCTGTGCCTGCTTTAGGGGAAAGCTTTTGTCTAAACTGAAGTCAGAGAGAGTGATAAAATAATATTAGTGTAATAATGAGGGTGTGAGAACAAGAAAGGAGAAAAGTACGTGTGCACCGAGCAGTGTTTGAGAACTATTTTCAAGGTGAAACTAATAAGACAACCCTTTGCCAATTTTTCTGGAACATGAAGTCGCCTTTTGATTATGTAGGGGAGCAGTGGTGTGGATAATTAACAGAGTGAGTAGTTTTCTACACTTTTCTATTAACACAGGCAAGGGCAGAGGTGGGTCCTGTTGTGCAGTAGACAGAGAAGATGGCTTTCTCCTTTCTTCCTTTCTTCCTTTCCCCTCAAACCTTCAATGGTTCTTCCTTTTCTTTGTTTTGCATTTCACAAAATAGAAGCAACCAGAAGAGAATTTTTGGTCTTCTCAGAAACAGGAGAATGGAGAGCTGATACGGAGAGGAGGGGAACAGACATGAATTAGAGTGGAACAGAGAGATACAGAGCTAGCCAAGTGACAGGTTTTAGGCCAGATAGTGAGGTTAACTTAGAAGAGGTAGCTGGGAGACTGCCCCGGCAAAAGGCCTTAGCTTTAAACTTTATTAGCAGCCTTAATGCCTTATTTATACCTCAGATTGGTCCAAGAAAGTAGCACTATACGGATCAACATTGGCATGTCAGTTGGTGGCATCATAAGAAGGCCTTGTTTAGGCAACATTATTGTTTGGATTTTATGGGTGCAGCTTCCCTGTCACATGTAAAAAGCGCTACTGTATTTTTCTTTTTTTAAAGTCTTCCTTGTAAGTCAATACAGAAAAGAAATACCCTGCCAGCAGTCCTTGTATGACTGGCCTCTTATCCATATCCTCAGCTCTAATCAATATCTGACACACTGTGTATTTACTTGTAAAAACTTAAATGAGAAAATAACTTTCCAGTGTCAGCCTTTTTACTTGACTCATTAATCGCAGCACCTCACACAGCACCTGCCACCTGAAAAGTGCTGAGTTTGTTTACTGGGTAGATGATTGACTGGAATGAACACAGATAGCTTTTTACCTCGCTTTACAGGTTTTGGAAGCTGGTTTTGCATTATATTTGGATGGCATAACAGCAAAGGGGAGCGAGAAATACGAAGGACCTCAGTGCAGGCTGGAGGCCAGAGGTCAAATTGATTAGATTCAAACCTAAATCTTGGAAAAGAATCTGTGCTCCGCAAGATGAAGGCAAGTATTAGGTACTCAGGGCATCAGAATAACAAATGAGAAATTCTCGTATGGAAGTGGATAGCCTCAGAATATTTTTGGTTAGTAGGAAGCAAAACCTCAAGTATGTTTGCCAGAAAAGCTATTTTTAGGCTGCAGTATTTAGCATTGTCTTGAACTGTAACTTCATTGATAATGGTTATTTTTAAAAAAGATGAGGGACTAATTTTTTTTTCTTGGAAAGTATTTCTGTCTTACAAAGAGAGGCAGGAGAAAAAAATAACCACACATTATGTATATGAGAATCAGCAGCTGCAATGTGGTGAAAATCAAGCAGTGGGGTTTTTAATTAAAATATTCTAAGTTCAAACCCTCCTGTAGTTTCCTTTGGAAGGAGTTTTTGATATAAGATATAGCTGTGAAAGCGCAACGTAAGCTTTAAATACTACTGTAAAACTTACGAAATAGTAATTGGAGTATTAGTCACCACCCACCCTGTTAGTTCAGTTTTGGTATTTGTATATTAAGGATACCAGACTGGTATAAAATTAACAAATACATTTCTTTTTGGATTAATAAAGACAGCCTAAATGGCTTTATGTATTAGCCTTTAAGGCTACTGTGAATGTCAGAAGTAGAGACCAAAACTTACAGGTGCTGTTCTCTTTGGGTTCAGGAAAGACGAATGTCAACAGTTTGTGTTATGCTTTGTTATGTTTCACTTTCAAAATTCTGGACTGGAAATGCCTATTATATTAAATGTAGCCTTTGCAAAAAATTATAATATTTATATGAACTACATTGATATTTTTTAAGCATATATTTTGGAGAATTTGAAGGCTTAGACACTATTTCTCCAGAGCGTACTAGGACTTTCCTATCACAATATTTGACCTTGTGTGCTAAGCAAGGGCAATATAATAAGAATATGCAGGCAGCTTGCAAAAACAGTAGTAATATTTATCACACATGTGCACAAAATCCATGACCTAGCAGCAATTAGTAGATATTACATAACAAAAGCTTTGATTTAACTAAAAATATTCTTGTAGTTTTGTTTATCGGTGTTGTCTCCTAAAATGTCTTTAGAAGATATTTCTGCATCAGAAATGTAAAGTGTTTTAACCACAATTTTTCCAACTAACATTTGAACTACTTAGAATTGCATGACAGAAACCAGATGATGTTGATTATAATCTGTGGCAGGAATTTTCCTGCCCATTGTATTTGCAGTGGAGCCCAGTGATTGGGCAGTAGAAGAGATAGGTGAACCTGGGAGTTGGAAAGAGGAAAGAAAGAAGAGAAGAAGGAAGAGAAGCAAGATGGAGACAGATATCCATGTTTCTAGGAGTCTTGGGTAGTTATTCATGTCAAAAGGTTAGATATTGGGATAACAATTTTATTTGTGTGGGCATCTTGTGTATTGAGTATTTGCTGATATATAAATCTATTGGATAATCTTCAAGCATTAAGAGTCTTATTTCCCGGGCGTGTGCGAGGATGGCGCTTATTATCCATGCCTGGAGTCAAGATGAGAGGCGTGGTCTGAGTTGGGCTCAAGGGCCATGCTTAGTGCCTGGGTCCATGGAGCTGACTTATAGTGGTCCCAGGCCGTGCTCTGGCCAGTGGTGGCCCGTAGAGTGGGAACTAAGAGCTAGGCATATCATGGCGGTTGGCCCCCAGTGGCAGCTATGCTGGAGCCAACTAGCTGCTGTTTTAAAATTCTCCCACTACAATAATCTAACTTCCTGAATAGACAGCTTAAAGATGCTTTATAAGTTAGATATGTCAGAATACTACATTAGGGGATATACAGAGATAGTTCTAGATAATTCAACTTTAAAGAGGAAGCTAGCATATGGCAACATAATCTGCTACAACTTTCATATTTTATAGTAATTATTTCTTGTTTGGTACCTAAAATATAATATGTAATACAATTTTTAAAATACGTACATGTGTTTGGTATGTTGACACATGTTTTTCCAGGAAAGTATAATGCAGTCTTAGAGATTAGTATTTACAAATGAAGGGTACCTCAGATTAATTGAGATAATTAAAACCTAAATGTGGGCACTGAATCTCACAAAACCCGGCAGAAGTGGGGCACCCAGCAGCTCTGACCCAGGCAGTATCTCTGGTAAGGAGACAGCAACACCCACCCCAAACAGGGAGTAACTGGGACCCACCGGGACCCACTGAGACCCAGGGATTTACTCCTGGCCCGGAGCACCGGCTCCTTCCAGTCTGGGTCAGAGCTCCTAGCAGATCCCAGGCGGGAGCTCTACACCAAATCCCACAGAACCCAGGAGAAGCAGGGCGCCTAGGAACTCTAACCCAAACAGCTTCCTACGCAAGGAGGCAGCAACACTTGCCCCAAACCGGGAGTAACTGGGACCCACTGGGACCCGGGTACTCACTCCTGGCCCCAGCACTGGTTCCTTCCAGTTTGGGCCTGGGCGCTCAGCAGATCTCGGGCGGCAACTCTACACCCAATTTCACAGAACCCAGAGGAAGCGTGGCTCCCAGGAGCTCTAACTCGAGCAGCTTCTTAAGCAAGGAGGCAGCAACACCTGCCCCAAACAGGGAGTAACCAGGTCCCACAGGGATCCAGGAACTCACTCCCGGCCCAGAGCACTGATTCCTTCCGGTCCGAACCAAAGCACTGAGCAGATCCTGGGCCCTAGCTCTAATCTCAGCAGCGACACCCAACCTAAACAGTTCTGACACAACCAAGAGAACAGGAAAGACAGGAAAGACAGGTTCCGCCAGAAGCACCAAGGAGAACCAGATGGCAAAAGGCAAGCACAAGAATACAACCAGCAACCCGGAACACATGTCATCATCAGAACCTAGTTCTCCCACATTAAGTCCTGAACTCCCCATATCACCAGGAAAGCAAGAGTCAGACCTAAAATCACTTTTAATGATGATGATGGAGGACTTTAAGAAGGACATAAATAACATTCTCAAAGAATCCGAGGAGAACACAGGTAAACAGGTAAAAGCCCTTAAAGAATCACAAGAGAACACAACCAAACAGGTGAAGGATTTATACAAAACCATCCAGGACATAAAAATGGAAATAGAAACAATAAAGAAATCACAAAGGGAGACTACTCTGGAGATAGAAAACCTAAGAAAGAAATCAGGAGTCACAGACGCAAGCATTACCAACAGAATACAAGAGATAGAAGAGAGAATCTCAGGTGCAGAAGATACCATAGAAAATATTGACACAACTGTCAAGGAAAACGAAAAATGCAAAAAACTCTTAACACAAAACATCCAGGAAATCCAGGACACAATGAGAAGACCAAACCTAAGGATAATAGGTATAGAAGAGAGTGAAGATTCACAACTTAAAGGGCCAGTAAATATCTTCAACAAAATCATAGAAGAAAACTTCCCCAACCTAAGGAACGAGATGCCCATAATCATTCAAGAAGCCTACAGAACACCAAATAGACTAGACCAGAAAAGAAATACCTCGCGTCACATAATAATCAAAACACAAAATGCACAAAACAAAGAAAGAATTTTAAAAGCAGTAAGAGAAAAAGGCCAAGTAACATATAAAGGCAGACCTATCAGAATTACACCAGACTTCTCACCAGAGACTATGAAAGCCAGAAGATCCTGGTCAGATGTCATGCAAACCCTAAGAGAACACAAATGCCAGCCCAGGCTACTATACCCAGCAAAACTCTCTATTACCATAGATGGAGAAACCAAGATATTCCATGACAAAGCCAAATTTACACAATATCTTTCCACAAACCCAGCACTACAAAGAATAATAGCAGGAAAGACCCATTACAAGGAGAGCAATAATACCCTAGAAAGAGCAAGAAAGTAATCCACCTCCAACAAACCCAAAAGAAGATAGCCACACAAACAATGTCTCCCCTTTTAGCAAAAATAACAGGAAGCAACAGTCTCCTCTCCTTAATATCTCTTAATGTCAATGGACTCAATTCCCCAATAAAAGACATAGACTAACAGACTGGATACGCAAACAGGATCCGACATTTTGCTGCATACAGGAAACCCATCTCAGTGACAAGGACAGACACTACCTTAGAGTAAAAGGCTGGAAAACAATTTTTCAAGCAAATGGTCCTAGGAAACAAGCTGGAGTAGCCATTCTAATATCGAATAAAATTGACTTTCAACTTAAAGATATAAAAAAGGATAAGGAAGGTCATTTCATATTTGTCAAAGGAAAGAAAAGTCAACCAACATGAACTCTCAATTCTGAACATCTATGCACCAAATGCAAGAGCACCCACTTTCATAAAAGAAGCCTTACTAAAGCTCAAAGCACATATTGCACCTCACACAATAATTGTGGGAGACTTCAATACCCCACTCTCAGCACTGGACAGATCAGGGAAACGGAAACTAGACAGAAGTACAGTGAAACTAACAGAAGTTTTAAACCAAATGGACTTAACAGATATCTATAGAACATTTCACCCAAAAACAAAAGAATATACCTTTTTCTCTGCACCTCATGGTACCTTCTCCAAAATAGACCATATTATTGGTCACAAGACAGGCCTCAACAGATATAAAAAAATCGAAATAATCCCATGCATCCTATCAGATCACCATGGTCTTAAGCTGGTCTTCAATAACAACAAAGACAATGGAAAGCCCACACTCACATGGAAACTGAACAATACTCTACTCGTTGATAATGGGGTCAGGGAAGAAATAAAGAAAGAAATTAAAGACTTTTTAGAATTTAATGAAAATGAAGACACATCATACCAAAACCTATGGGACACACTGAAGGCAGTACTAAGAGGAAAGCTCATAGCTCTAAGTGCATACAAAAAGAAACTGGAGAGAGAACACACTAGCAGCTTGACAACACACCTGAAAGCTCTAGAACAAAAAGAAGCAAAAACACCCAAGAGGAGTAGACGGCAGGAAATAATTAAACTCAGGGCTGAAATCAACCAAATAGAAACAAAGAGAACTATACAAAGAATCAATAAAACCAGGAGCTGGTTCTTTGAGAAAATCAACAAAATAGATAAACCCTTAGCCAGACTAATCAGAGGGCAGAGAGACAGTATCCAAATCGATAAAATCCAAACTGAAAAGGGTGACATAACAACAGAAACCGAGGAAATTCAACAAATCATCAGATCCTACTACAAAAGCCTATATTCAACAAAATTGGAAAATCTGGATGAAATGGACAATTTTCTAGACAAGTATCAGTTACCAATGTTAAATCAGGATCAGATAAACCATCGTAACAGTCCCATAACTGCGAAAGAAATAGAAGCAGTCATTAAAAGTCTCCCCACCAAAAAAAGTCCAGATCCAGATGGTTTTAGTGCAGAATTCTATCAAACCTTCAAGGAAGATCTAATACCAATTCTCTTCAAACTATTCCACAAAATAGAAACGGAAGGAACACTACGTAATTCATTCTATGAAGCCACAATTACACTTATACCTAAACCACACAAAGATCCAACAAGAAAAGAGAACTTCAGACCAATCTCCCTTATGAATATCGACGCAAAAATACTGAATAAAATTCTCTCGAACCGAATCCAAGAACACATCAAAACACTTATCCACCATGATCAAGTAGGCTTTATCCCAGGAATGCAGGGTTGGTTCAATATACGGAAATCCATCAACGTAATCCACTACATAAATAAACTCAAAGAAAAAAACCACATGATCATATCTCTTGATGCTGAGAAAGCATTTGACAAAATTCAACACCCCTTCATGATAAAAGTCTTGGAAAGATCAGGAATTCAAGGTCCATACCTAAACATAGTAAAAGCAATATACAGCAAGCCAATAGCCAACATCAAACTAAATGGAGAGAAACTTGAAGCAATCCCATTAAAATCAGGGACTAGACAAGGCTGCCCACTCTCCCCCTACCTGTTCAATATAGTTCTGGAAGCCCTAGCCAGAGCAATTAGGCAACAGAAGGAGATCAAAGGGATACAAATTGGAAACGAAGAAGTCAAAGTTTCACTATTTGCAGATGACATGTTAGTATACTTAAGTGACCCCAAAACTTCCACCAGAGAGCTCCTAAACTTGATAAACAACTTTAGCAAAGTGGCTGGGTATAAAATTAACTCAAACAAATCAGTAGCATTCCTCTACACAAAGGATAAACTGGCTGAGAAAGAAATTATGGAAACGACACCATTCACAATAGTCACAAATAGTATAAAATATCTTGGTGTGAATCTCACCAAACAAGTGAAAGACTTGTATGACAAGAACTTCAACACCCTGAAGAAAGAAATCGAAGGAGATCTCAGAAGATGGAAAGATCTCCCATGCTCATGGATTGGAAGGATTAATATAGTAAAAATGGCTATCTTGCGGAAAGCAATCTACAGATTTAATGCAATTCCTATCAAAATTCCACTCAATTCTTTACAGAGATAGAAAGAGCAATCTTAAAATTCATTTGGAATAACAAAAAACCCAGGATAGCGAAAACTACACTCAACAATAAAAGAACTTCTGGGGGAATCTCCATCCCCGATTTCAAGCTGTACTACAAAACAATAGTGATAAAAACGGCATGGTATTGGAACAGAGACAGTCAGGAGGATCAATGGAATAGAATAGAAGACCCAGAAATGAACCCCAAACCTATGGTCACTTGATCTTCGACAAAGGAGCTCAAACTATCCAGTGGAAAAAAGACAGCATTTTCAACAAATGGTGCTGGTCCAACTGGAGGTCAACTTGTAGAAGAATGCAAATTGATCCATACTTATCTCCTTGTACAAAGCTCAATTCCAAGTGGATCAAGGACCTCCACATAAAACCAGCTACACTGAAACTAATAGAAGAGAAAATAGGGAAAAGCCTTGATCATATGGGCACAGGGGAAAAGTTCCTGAACAGAACACCAATGGCGTATGCTCTAAGATCGAGGATTGACAAATGGGATCTCATAAAACTGCAAAGCTTCTGTAAAGCAAAGGATACGGTCAACAGGACAAAGCGGGAACCAACAGACTGGGAAAAGATCTTCACCAACCTTACATCTGATAGAGGGCTAATATCCAAGGTATACAAAGAACTGAAGAAACTAGATTCCAGACCATCAAATAACCCTATTAAAAAATGGGGTAGAGAGTTGAACAAAGAATTCTCAACTGAGGAAACTCGAATGATTGAGAAACATCTAAAGAAGTGTTCAGCATCCCTAGTCATCAGGGAAATGCAAATGAAAACAACACTGAGATTCCACCTCACACAGTCAGAATTGGCTAAGATCCAAAACACAGGTGACAGCAGATGTTGGCGAGGATGTGGAGAAAGAGGAACACTCCTCCATTGTTGGTGGGATTGCAAGCTGGTACAACCACTATGGAAAGCAGTCTGGCGATACCTCAGAAAATTGAACATGGTGTTACCTGAGGACCCAGCTATACCCCTCCTGGGTATATACCCAGAAGATATTTCAACATGCAACAGGGCCACATGCTCCACTATGTTTATAGCGGCCTTATTCATAATAGCCAGAAGCTGGAAAGAACCCAGATGTCCTTCAACAGAAGAATGGATACAGAAAATGTGGTACATTTACACAATGGAGTACTACTCAGCTATTAAAAATAATGAGCTCATGAAATTCTTAGACAAATGGATGGAGCTAGAAAATATCATCCTGAGTGAGATGACCCAATCACAAAAGAACACCATGGTATGCACTCACTGATAAGCGGATATTAGCCCCAAAACACACAATACCTAAGATGCAACGCATAAACCTCATGAAACTCAAGAAGAAGGAGGAAGACCAAAGTGAGGGTGCTTTTGTCCTTTTTAGAATGAGTATCAAAAGATTCAACCAGAGCCCCAGAATCTAAACCTCCAGCCTGAGAACAGACAGGGGCAAGCTGTCCTCTGAAAGGCTCTAACCAGCAGCTGAATCAGACAGATACAGACATCCAGAGCCAAACAGTGGATGGAGCTTGAGGACTCTTATAGAAGAATAGGTGGAAGGATTGTGGGCCCTAAGGAGATAGGAACTGCACAGGAAGATCAACAGAGTAAACGAACCTGAACCCTTGGAGCTCTCAGAGACTGAATCACCAACTGTGGAGCATACCTAGTCTACACAGATCTACCTCCATGGGCTGAACCTAGGCCTCCCTGCACATATGTTGTAAATGTGCAGCTTGGTTTTCATGTAGGTCTCAAACTTCTGGAGTGGGGGCTATCCCAAAACATGCAGCCTGTATATGGAGTATGTTCTTCTAAAAAAAAACAGTTGTTCAGTTAAAAAAAAAAAAATAAAACCTAAATGTGGGCTAAAGTAGGTAAAGGCCATTTCTATGAAGCCTGGACAACTGAATTAGATCCCAGAACTCACATGGAAGCAGAAGGAATTAATGGGCTCAACAGACTTGTCCTCTGACCTCTGCACAGGTCCTGTGAACGATGGTGCTAAGCTGTGGGCAGTTAGATGTGGGAGGCTGGACAGTAACCACTAAACAGTTTGACCTGGCAGACTGTGTACAGTATATGCATGGAAGCTTTTCAAAGTTTTAGAGACAAACTTCAACAAACTCCACAGGTATTTCTAGTTGCTGGAGGATTTGTTCTCATAACCATCAACACTCTGTAGCAATTGTCTTCTCCTTTATCCTGTTATACAGGAGTGCTTTCCAATTTAGGGTACTTTAACTGTCAGAAATATCAAAAGAGCCTGTGCACTTTAGGCAATCTTTCTGAACCCCTGTCCAGAAAACACAGGGAGAACAATTTTGAAGCAATCTTTGTTTTGCCTTCCCATTGCCCTTTCACCCGAGATATAGCTTTCAGCTAATTAGCGTGTCCTGGCATTACAATGAGAGTTAGACTGTGCTCTATCCAGAGAGGTAGATTGGGCAAGGTCACACAACTACAGCCTGGCTGGGATTTATTTGTAAAAGCCATATTTCGTCTAGCTACTTGACATCTAACATTTCATTTGTCTAAGAGCGCAGGATTTCAAGTTTCCGATGAACTGAAACTTAGTGCTTTAACTTCAGGTCAACATCTTTACTCTGTGTCTGCCTCTTGTAGTCTGGTAGTACCTGTTCCAAGTTGTAATGAAATCCATTGATAATTTCAGCTTTTTAAATGCTGGAGGGGGAATTAATTATCAGCTTGGAATCTCCTTGACTTATGTATATAGGCACTTCACCTAAAAATTGAAAGGACAGTGAAGAAAGAAAGACCTACTCACCATTTTATCATGAAGTGTGCTTTGGTGACAGCAAATCAGAGGGCTTGCTCCATTAGACCTTCAGCATTGAATGATGTCAATTAATTCACAATTTCTGGCAACAGGGCTGCATCTGAAGGGCCTTTTACAGTGAAGCTTTTAAACTTCAGATACTTGTAGACATCTGCTTTATCGTACCATCGCCATGACATAGCCAGTGTTTGCTAAGGTCTTCTGAGCTTTTACAGTTGCACACAAAAGGACATATTGCCAATTCCATTTTCCTGTATAATAGACAGAGTGAAAGATTCTAAGCTAGACTTCAGCATTGTTATAGAAATGCTCAATGTCACCAGAGCTATTGACTTGTTCCACCTGGCTCTCAGACATTTATAGAAGCTAAACATATGTACCTTAATCACAAAATGTAGGCTTAATGAACACGCGGGTGTTATGTTATACCAAATGTAACAATCAACATGATGGCAAGCTACTTAAGAGCATGTCACAATGTTTGGCGTTGAAGATGTGTGCCTTTGGCAATGTTTCAGAGAAGAATGTGCTCTTTGCATTTGCCATCTTGTGAGCCAATAATAAAGTGTTCAGCATAGGAGGCTGGTATTTATTTTAAATTGCTATGTCAATATTTTTGTTTAAAAGCAAGCTTGATTCCTTGTGTGGACTTTGTTGAAGCTTTCTATCACTGCTTTTTATTGAGTTTGATTTAGCTGCTTTTCTCCCTGATTTTGTGTTTTGCAGAGTGGCTGCCTTGAAAGCCTTCTGATTGGGATGGGGAGGGGATAGGGAAGTTGCTGTGTGAATTTCAAAGCCCAGAATATATAAAAGGAGCACACAGTTGCTGAAAGCATCAGAGAAGTGACTACAATTAAGCTCTGTATATCTTGTGACCTTGAAGCTTCTTAAAATAGTCACCATGTTTGGAACAATGGAAGCTCTAGATTCAAATGACTCAGGATGACTTTACCAGCAAAGGCCCCTGCTCCTTTGGAGATATCTCCAGGTCCAATGACTATGTTTAGTCAGCATGGAAGATTCTAGAATAGTATGCTTTTGTTTTCAAAGACATGAATGGAATCACACCATTATGGGATGTTGCCCAAGCAATTTAATCATGATCTGATGTCAAAACTAATTTTCTCAGCAGTTGAGGGATGCTTTATTTAATGCAAGATGCAATTGTTTTATAGATGTCATAGACATTTCCAACACATTGTGGGCAGTTTTGCTCCTGAACACTTACATTATGTCTCTATCTGAGGCATGTTTCCGTGAGGGTAATAAAACTGGTATTTTCATAAGACAAGAGAAAACAGTACATATCATCTGTACACACTGAGCTAAAAAAATATGGTATTTGTAAATTAAATTGGTCATTTTGAGATGTTAACTCAAAAAGCTACATTGCTTTTGGTAATCAATAATGAAATGAGGACTTTAGGTAACTAAAATCTGTGAAGTGAACAGTTCTCATTTGGAACCCAGTAATATAATAGAGACAGGCAAGAGATAAATATCAAAAATAAGTGATTAAAAATGTTCTTTTTATGGTGTTAGGGAATATAATGACATATATTCTGAGCTCTGAGACATTATAAAGTGTTATTGCACATAGTATGATATTTGAATTACACCAAGTATGGGTGTTATGGAAACAGGGCCTAAGCATTAGGCAGTAGGTATTAAACCCGTCTGTTCTTTAGGTCAAATTTTATTTGATGGATTGTTTAGATCTTTCCTTCTGAAGTGTGGCCTGGAAACCAGCATGAAGCATGAATGCTTATTTAATGTAGAAATCCTCCTTGATTCCAGAGACTCTGAATCAGAATCTGCACTGTAATGAGATTTACAGTGATTTCAAACACATCATACTTTGAGGAGCTTGGATCTTGGTTATTGCCCAAGAGGAAGTTGATTTAAGTCTTAAAAAGTGATATGGTCTCTTTGAGGCCCAAATATGTGCTTTCCTGAACACATGTGAGGAAAATAATGGATGCCATAGAGTCTGTAAGAACCAATGCATATTCTAGAATGTGGCTGACTACAATGTAGCAATGAAGGGGGACAGCCACAGTAGGGCTGGAGTCCTGCTCAGCACTGCTATGCCGCAGAACATTTTCTCCACACCTTTCCTTCATCACAGCAGTGCAATTCTTCTATCTTATCTATTTGTCTATCAACTTTGCTCTCTGCTTCCCGCACACAGCTTTCTTCCTCCCGCCCTCCTACCTTGAATAAACCTTTAAAAGTATTAATATAAACTTTAAAACTTGTCTCAAGGTGATTATTTTGGTGTTCTTTCCTTGATTTTTGGTATCAGCTCCTTAGAATTTTTTCTAAAATCCCAAGCTTGTCTATAGATAAAAGACTTGAAACATGTGACTAATTGCTCTCTCTCTGTCACAAACATCCCTAGTATTTTTGGGACCATATAGTTGATGGGTGATGCTTGGAAAGACATTGAGAATCAGATTCTCTTTTCATTCAATTTTCAGCTAAAGACATCAGATCCAAAAGTACTTTAATCTAGCTCTAATGTGCAATGGATCATTTATTGGGTTCCTAGCCAATAATTGACTGATTCAGTCATTTAAAAAGTGAATCATCTACACAAGATGGTGTTACTGTTGTCACACTGCTTTGTGGAGCTATCAACCAAAGTTGCATGTGCCCCTTTGCAGATGAGTTCTGACATAGATTTCTGATGAACCATACTTCTCTCATGTGACACTTAACTCTCAGTCATACTTTTTCAGCTAGCTAAAGCAAAGTGGAGTCTCAAATCCATCTTTTTCTCTTCTGTTTTCATGTAACACTTATGACATCAAAATAACATCTATTTCTCTCTAGTGGTACCATGCCAACACAATGACACACTGGTTCATGGTAGAAGAAGCATTGCTTTGCTCAGAATTGAAATAGATGGTATCTGGATAACAAACATCGACTTTGCATGTACAAAGTATGAGAGAAGTATGTATACTGTGCGTAGTCTGAGCATGAGTGAGTAAACACTTGGGCTAGTGCATCTGGCGAAAAAACAGTAGTGTTGGAAGGAGTGTTTGTAACTTCTGTGAAACAATAAATGAAAGGAAGGACTCTGAGGGCTCAGAGTAGGAATAAACTATATCCGGTTGTTCTTTGTAAACAGATCCAGGCATATCTGGGAGGAACGGAAGCAGCATTGTGAAACCGTTTTCTCATACAGAAGCATAATGCTGATATGGTACGACAAATTTATGTATGATGTTTGTAGAACATAATTCACATGTAAGTGAAATGAAATATGTGTAAGGTGGGAGACAGAAGGACACTTCTTTAGTGGGATGAGAGTAACAACTGTGTCTGTGGGAGGAGCGTAACCATTATTGTTGGAAACGGAGGAACCATGAAATAGGATGCAAAACTCAGCAGCCCAAACTCCTGACATATGGAGTCTGGCAATGACAATAAGCAATGCATGTATATTAAATTGTTCTTTATCTTTTAGAGCAAGATTTGTTTTTCATCCAGAGTCGAAGAGATGTATCAGAAACTGATGGCACCAGGCTTATTTGTGAATCGCGAGGCTCTGAGATCTGAGCTATCTGTGGGCTTAGAAGCCAGCAAACTTTCCTATTAGGCTTTGCTACAAATGGAGTAACTACAGAGACTAGTTCTTGAGATGGAGAAGAAAGTAAATACAGCAGAGGTAAATGGTGAAGGAGACCAAGCCAGGACTTGTGACAGGGACTGCAATCCAACTCTCATCAATTCAGAGTGCAATTTTTAACATATTGTTACCTTCCTCAACAGCAAATGTGCTAAATGACAAGGTAAAATGAAGGTGGTTTCTCAACTCTCTTCCAAAGTTAAAATTCTTGGTGATTCCCGAAGAAACTCCTTGGTTCATGCTGGTAAGTTTTACCTAATTTTCTATCACTCTTGAAAATAGTAATGAAGACACAAATTTTGAATGGAAGACTCTGACAACTCATGGAATAAAGTCAACAGTTCAAACTTATCTCTGAATATAAGGTGATAGAGCTTTTCTTGTTCACTCTGTCCCTTCATTTTTCCTGGAAGCACCCATTTTCTAGTCGCACAAGCAGTGATGTCTAGCTGCTTAGACTATGCAAGCAAAGGCAAAATGCAGAGTTTTAGAAGAGACAGTTGGTCTACAATTTATATTCTCTGCTCTTTGGCCTCATTAATTTGTGAGAGGAAGAGGGAAGTGTAGGTGGAAAAAAACTATGACATCTCAGGTGATTCAGGATAATGGGACATGAAGTTGGTCATAAAAGAAAGAAAGAGAAGGACATAGAATTGAGACTTGTGTTAAAAGAGGTTCCCAGGAACAGTTTGAGTGAGAGAGCTGAGGTATATGGATATGATCAAAAGACATTGCATACAATACTGAAATTTTCAAAAAATATATACATACATATACAAACATGCATATGTTTGTATCATATATATTATAAACACACATATATACACACATATATATTACTCTACTTCCAGTCTCTGAGGCCAGATTATTCAGACTTCACATGAGAGTTGACTGAGTTGGTACTGTGGAAGATCTTTAAGTGCCTTGTGATGGAGACATCTGTAGCCATTGCTACAGATAAATTATATACACAGAAATTAAAGCCTTTCAAACAATGCATTTCAGTAGAGTATACATGAAAATCCTAGTGGCTACAATCACTTCTAAGTACAATTTTCTGCACAATTTATTCTGAAAGATAAGTGGAAAAAATGGGGAAACAGGAAAAGTTGTATTTTCATAAAGATCATCACAATTAATGCCACGTCAGTGAGATTCCTACATGTTTAGATGTCAAGGTGAAGACAATGCTAATTTGACCTTCAGTTTTCATGTCCAGGCTTGTGAAGTTTGGGTAGGATAAAGAGAAAGCACCTTTTATTCCCATCGGCTTTTAAGCTTGCCTTTAGTAGGCACTGTCTGTCTTCTTTTTGTGATCCGGGTTTTACAGTCTCCTTTATCAATTGTAAGAGGTGTGGAGGGCTAGTTTATAGCTTTCAGAAGGGACATCTGGGTCAACAGGTTGAAAGAACTTTGAAAGTTATTTGTATCTTTGCCAGTCACTTTATTGTGTGACAATCGCTGGAGCTTGTGTATAAACTACCTTTGAATAAGAGGTAGAAAATGGAATTTATCAGGGGACAATGCCCTTTGTTTAGAAGGAGCAACAAAAGATGAATAAAGGGGCACAGCTAGTCTTCTGTGTTTAGTGCCCTATTTTTCCCGATAACAAGGGGGATAATATTCAATCTTGATTGTGCACAGAGCCCTTGGTTACTTAAAGGAGACGGAGAATGAGGAGCCATAAAAAGGAAATAAAGCACCGAATCTGTTCCTGAATTGTGACTTTTTGCAGCTGTATTTAGAGAGTAACCAGCACATTTATTTTTTGTGGCTGTATGTGTGAGGCTTATCCATTACATGTGCAAACACAATCTGATTAGTATTTGTTATAAGCTCGTCCTGTCTGCTTTTATTACAGACATCACCTTCAGATGTGGGGCCACTGCAGCTATTAAATCAGGAATATTTAGCTATTATTTGTAATAAATGTCAGCAGGGCTGAACTGAAGCCAGCAGGAAATGTTCAGGGCAGAAAACACACTGACATTCATCCATGCAAATTTGTACCACTGGTAGAATTAATCATGAAAAGGGAGGGTCGTGCCTACAATGCATTTATATCAGTGGTGTGGCCAATTCCCTTCTTCCTGAGTATGAGGGTTATAATGAACAGAAAGCAATCTGCTGACAAATAGTCCCATGTGACGTGTAGTCAGCAAGATTAACTTCCAAGCAGGGATCTGGCTTAGTGTGGACTGCCCCTCCTTCGTCTACATTGGCTCTGCACTTCTGAGACTGCCTGGTGCTGTCCTTTTTCCTCCTTAAAAGACAGCTGGATTTAGGATGCTCATAATTCTTCCCTCTTAAAAATTACAGGAATATTGTAAAGACTGGTCCATGCATCTTGCTGAATCTTGGGCTAGGCCTGCCCTATATAAATCAAGATGTTTAGTCTATATTGAAGAGATATTGCAATGAAAACTGGGCTGTTGACCACTAAGTTATTGTCATTTACCAAGACAAGAAGAGTTTAATCCTTTTCAATTCTGCCTGCTTGTAAAGTGAGACAAAACAATCCATACAACTGAATAATTTAGTAGTTTCAGAGAAAATTGTAATCACCAATATCAATCATGCCTATGACGCTGACTGCCAAGGAGTATCACCTAAAAGTAGTGAAATCTAGTAGGGCTGAGAATGTGGCTCAGTGGGTAAAATGGTTGCATGTAAGCATGAGGATCTAAGTTTTATTCCCAGGACCCTGTGACAAGCTTGGCATTCTATCAGATGCCTCTTGTACCTGTGCTGGAAGCCCAGGTCAGGAAAATTGCAGGACTTTGCTGGCCAGACAGACCTGCTGATTCATGATTCAGGGATATAGAGAGATGATGTCTCAAAAAACTAAGATGCTAAGATATGGAGGATTCCCCCTGGCTTTGAGCTCGAGCATTCAAAACATATGTGTAAGCACGCGTGCGTGTGTGTGCAAACACACACACACACATACACACAACATATCACATGTATGCACCACAAATGAGTTAATACCAGAAAAGTAATAGTGCATTTTAGAAATGTTTTAGAAAGGTGTGAAAATGCAAAGCAAATTCATATCTTTTATTTTTGCCCATTTTCTCATTGCATGAAATTACTCACCAGAAAACAGAAGCTGATGAAAGGACCTGACAGAATAATTATAGTGAACTGCAAATATATTAATTATCCTTGAATTTTATTCCTGTGGATTAGGGAAAAAATGGAGAACATGCATTAAGAATATTCTTCAAGAAGTTAGTGCACAGATGCTTTCTGAAATCATATACTAATATTTACAAAAATTAAGGAAAGTATTCTAAAATGTTTTGCATTTTATAGAAATCAGTTTAAAGCAATGTTTTCATAAATAGTGTCATTTTTCTTACACTGCTTTGAATCGTGCACCTATTTACAGGATGCATATTACCAGCTGAAACACTTTTTTTTCCCTAATTCTGTTTCTGATGGGGTTGTACTTCACACATTAAGTTACTTTGTGTAGGTGTTAGGGGGGTGCTTTTACAAGTTACCTGAAAAGGGGCATTTCTGTTGATTAAATGAAAATTGTTTTCTCTTTATATAGAAACTGAACTGAAAGGCTTATTCTATAATTAGGGAAATAAGTAGTGGCATCAAGGTGAAGGGTGGAAGCCTGTTTTCATCTCTGGGATATCTGAAAATCAAATCAAAAATTAGAGAAGCGAAAACAGCTTTAGGGATTCACAGCATTCCAAAGAGGAGCAACCATGCTTTTAAAGATAATCTCCTCAGTCATCGACGCCAGGTCTCATCCATAAAGTGTTTATAGCAATCACCGTGACAGATTTAAAAAGCGATAAGATGATATAAGTCAATGATGATAGCAAACATCTAATATTAAGGAAGATTGAACAGGATAATATTTTCATTGCAGGTGTATAGGCAATTTGGACTTGTGGGATTTTGTTTTGGTTTTGGTTTTAGTTGGTTGTTAGTTTTAAGACTGTTTACTATGCATCTCTGGCTATCCTGGAACTATTTTGTAGACCAGGATGGCTTTGGACTCAAAAGATTCTTGTGCTCCTGTCTCCTGAGTGCTGAAATTAAAAGCTTGTGTCAGCAAGCCTGGCTCAAATTAGTCCTTAGCTTCCTAGTGACCAAGGAGAGAGGACAATATAATTATTATGTGGTTAGAACTCTCAGAAGAAATGGTAATGGTGGTGTCATAGTGGGAATAGTAGTGATGGTAACAGAAGCACAGGTAGAAGTTGTTACAGATCTCGATTGTATTCAATGTTTAGAGTTTACAGAAAACAAAGAAACACTAGATCATGAGACTAGTACCACATAGTTTGCCTATCTCCAATGACTGCTACAGTTTCCTTTTTATAATTTTTCTTTTTCTTTTTTTTTTTGGAGTCCAGTTCAAGTGACTTATTTTCAGTCTTTACTTTAAAAAATAAATAAAAATTTAAAACTTCATTGAATTGTGAATTAGTCTTCATGCCAGTTTCAAACAAAACTTACTTGCATATGTATAGACATTAAATATTAAGATCCACATATGAGTGAAAACCAATGATACTTCTCTTTCTGAGACTGGGCCACATACATCATTTAATCTACTACCACAGTCACAATGGCTACACAAAAACAAATGACAGCAAATGTTGGGGAGGCTTTGGGGATTGTGGTGGTTTGAATATGATTGGCCCAGGGGGTGGCACTATTTGGAGATATGGCCTTGTTGGAGTAGGTGTGGCCTTGTTGGAGTAGGTGTGGCTTTGTTGGAGTAAAAATAGCACCATGGTAGGGGAGGTTCTGAGACTCTCTTCCTAGCTGCCTGAAAGCCTGTCTTCTCCTGTTTGTCTTTGGAACAAGATATTGAACTCTCAGCTCCTGCCGTATGTCTGTCTGGGTGCTGCCATACCCCCATTTTGATGGTAGTGGACTGAACCTCTGAACCTGTAAGCCAGCCCCTATTAAATGTAGTCCTTACAAGAGTTGAATGAAAAGTTTAATGAAGTTTTAAATATTTTTTTTTAAGTAAAGACTGAAAATAAGTCACTTGGAATTGGATTCAAAAAAAAAAAAATTAAAATTGGAAACAGGAAACTGTAGCATTCACTGGAGATAGGCAAACTGTGTGGTAGAGTCCCATGATCTAGTGTTTCCTTGTTTTCTGTAAAACCTAAACATTGAATACAGTCGTGATCTGTAACAATTTCTTCTACCTGTGCTTCTATTACTTGGTCATGGTGCCTAGTCACAGCAGTAAAACCATAACTACAACAGGGAGACTCATGATACCATTTCATTGTTATCATGTAAGTATAATTTTACATGGTAGATAATGAGTTAACTATATATGAAGAAGATTCAAACAGCTGTGTTTGAAGTCACATTGGTGTCTGAGGTGGTCACATGGCTCAGCTCTTTTCATTAGGAGGCTCATTTCACAATTCATTTTGAGTTTTTAAGAATATGCATTTTCTTTCCCTTGAACCCGAGGATTCAGGACATATAATGAACCTGTGTGTCTCATAGAACAGATCACTTTTAGACTGAAGTAGTCTATCCTGTATTCCCACTTTTTATTCCTTCAGTGTGAGTTTTCTAAAGCATGATCGTTTAGTTTCTGTGTTTGTATGGCTGGGCCATGATGACCAGATTTGATGAGAGATGATGTTAGATTTTTTTTCTGAAAGTGTTTTTGGTGCGATCAACATTTCAAGGTCTGAAGTTGTGTATAGCACATTATCCTCAAAGGTGGAGGTTTTCCCGTTAGTTGAAGACCTGGATAGACCAGGTGACTGACCTCCAGGGAGCATCTTGCTGCTAGATAATTTTGGTCTTTGAACATTGGTGCTTCTTCATTGTCTAGCATCCTCCCACTAGACTTTGAATGTGGCAGACACCTTGATTCTATATACCATTGCTTAAACTACATCTCTTAATTCATAAAATACAAACACATACCTTGTTGATTTTCTGCTTTGCTGGAGAACCTGGACTAAAGCATATGCAATGTGTCTTCTGCTGCCTGCTCCTCCCAGGCATGAACATAAGCTACGAGGGGAATTTGGCCAGAGACATTTGAGGAAATATTTTTGTCACTGATAGCAGGAGACACGGAAGAGAAGATCCTCTCTTCCCTCTGAACTTGGTTGGGTTTTTCTGACACCTGTACAAGTTGACGCTATACAATTTAACTAATGGGAGAAGGTATTAGAAGGAATCATGGCTAAGCAGAAGGCTTGAGCAATGATGAACTAATAAGCTATTCAGTAAGGCCAACCAAGAACCTTGGGTTTGAAACTTCTTGACATAAAAGATAACACATAACTGCACAGCTCAAATTAACTCCAGTTAGGTGTTAATTTTATTTGATGTGAACATTCCTAATGGATGTTGTTAACTATAATAGAATGTCACCAAGGAGTTGAATTAATGTGTGACTAGTTAATATTGATGATTAAGTCAGGTTTCAGTGTCACAGAAACATAAGTCCTATTGTTTAACATTTTGGACTAAACATTAGGCAATACTGAATATGGTAGGGTACCTGAAGAGGGTGGAGTTGGTCTAAAGAAGCACACAGTCAGCTTCTATTGATTGTCCCATTTCAAAACTAAACCACAGTATTATATATATATATAAAAGAAATAAGAATTCTGGATTTTTCTGTAAAAGTTCATGATTTTCAACATTAATGTGGTATATGATTTTATTTTTCCCTTAATATGATATTTTATAAAAATAAATCGTAACTACTACAATATGCACATAAATCCTGATAATGGTACTGACTATGCCAACCATGGAATATTTCTCGTGTTAGCTAACAGTAGCTCACAAAACTAGTAAAAGTATTATAAAGCAGATATGGTGGTACTGATTTTACCATTATAGTGATATTCAATAAATATCAATAACAACTCAGGCTAGTACATTGTCATTTATCTGGGAATGCCTAGGGTTGTTTCCTAGGCAACATGACAAAATAATTTTGATAATTTTTTTTTTATTTTTGTGTATCCCTTTTTAGGCTCTTGGTTGATTTTGTCAAATTCTATAAGTCAATTTTCTATGGCAGGTCAAATATGTTTAAAAGAAAATGGAAGCTCCTTGTAAAATGTGTACGTAGAATTCAGTATCTAACAGGTGTGTCTAAACTCAATATGAAGGAAAAGCAGTGATCCAAGGGCTGAGCTTTGATGCTGGACTAAGAAATGGAAACAGGCCAGTTTTCACAACACTTTCTGCTCAAGGAGGTTTTGATCTCCTCCTCTTTACCCTATAGGTGTTTAATGACACTTTGTGCAAAGTGTTTTAAATGAAACACCCCTCCAAATGGACTTATCTGAAGCTGGAATATTTGAAAGAGTATTATCCTGCCTGGAAGTCAATTTTTTTTTTTTGTATTCATGGTTAGGGAATTTTTAGAGGTCCTAGACTCAGTGTGGGTGGAAAATTTGAGCATAATTAGATCCAAGTTAAAAATTCTGACAGAATTCCTCAGCTGACAGTTTCAAACCAGAACTTTTGGGTTTGTTAAAAACTGATTTTTACATAGCTAAGGAGTTGATTTATTTTTGTTACCCTCAACCACTCTTTCAAAATGAAATGAAAATGAAGTGTTTTGTGAAATTCATACAGTACATCAATTCTATTTTTGACAACTTAATTTCTCTGGTTACTTGAATATCATGATAGAGTGATCCTATATTGCTGTGGCTTCAGAAAGATAAGTGTCTTCTGTTTAAGAAATAAAACATGTTAGAACTCATTAACCGAGTACCTCCACACCATATTGATTTTATAAATTGCTTCTTAAATTAGGGTTTGGCATGATACACTTAAGTACCACCAAGGCTGGCTTTTGTTTGGATCGAATCAATATGTTTTCCTAGTGGATGTAGATACAGCTATTCTTTGATACTAAGTTATAAGTCTCTTTTTTTGTTGTTAAATTACATAAAATACAGACTTAGTTTTGCTCTCATTAAAGTTAGATGCTGAATATAATTTACTGATTTTTAGATGTGATTTGCTTTATTTTATGTTTATGAGCGTTTACCTGTTTGTCTGCTTGTGGACCACACATACACAGTGCTAGTAGTGGCCAGAAGAAGTGTAGGATCCTGTGGGAGTGGAGTCACAGAGGCTGAGAGCTATCATGTGGGGTGCTATAAGAGCAGCTACTCTTCTTAACCTCTGAGACATTCCTTCAGCCCCTACCTGATTGCTTTCTTATGAAGTCAGTCACACTGTAATAACAACAATAATAATAATAATAATAATAATAATAATAATAATAATATTCTTAACTCAATATTCTGTCTAAAGCCATTGACAGGTGAGACTCTGGACTCTATTCAGCTGGTGGGACCAAAGAAATACCAGATGTGGGCAGGTATTTAAAGTCTAAGATAGACTTCCTATTGGAAGTTTGGATTGAGAATTGAGAAATTATGATTAAGAAGGGCACTAAGACTGAAAAATGCTAAAAGAAAGAATTAGATGAGAGTCCTCACAAACAGAAGTCTGAGGAGGCAAAATTCTGAGCAAGTGGATATTGGAAGATATTCTGGAGCTGCATGAATAGGTGTAGGTGTGCAGTTGGCGTTTGTCGAGTGAAGATAGCACCAGAGCACAGCTGAAGGCATTCTATCATATGTCATTTTTACCCTTTAGGAACCAAGATATACTAACTACGCTTCTTCTTAGTTAGCTTCTCTCTAGATGGCTCAGAGTTTCCTTTATTTCTCTATTTGTAGGGGGACCTAATATTTTTCAAAGAATGGAACTAATTCTTAAGGAAAAAGTTACTTATCGCCATAGTATTTAAAATGAACATTATAATGAATACTGACCATAATGATCAGAGGTAAAGTGCCTCTCAGAAGATTCCTTTTACTTTGCCTGACGTGTATCATTCAATGATATTGATACAATAGTATAGACTCTTGCCCACTTGCATAACATAAAAATACTGATGGGAAATAAAGAACTGCGAACTGTGTTATCCATAAGCACTTGATAAAGGAAGACACAGACACTGTGAGTCATTTTTTTTTTCTCTTATTGGATTTGGGTTATGTCACCATGATCTTTTTGGCCATGAGACCTCATTTCTGTCCAGTTATGTTCAGCTCCCATGCTTTCTCTAACAGCTCCAGCATACATATTTTGTCTGAACTTCAGAATCCTGTGCTGAGTTGCTTACCAACCATTCTGTTTATGTAGTTTGTGTAGGCATCTGATGAATTACAAAAAAAAAAAAAAAAAAAAAAACCAAAAAACCAAATAAAAACTGTATTTCATTTTGTATTTTATTTTATTATTATTTTTTTTATTGGATATTTTCTTTATTTACATTTCAAATGTTATCCCCTTTCATGGGTTCCTCCCTAGAAAGCCCTGTCTCACCCCTTCCCCCTGCTTCTGTGAGGGTGTTCCCCTACCCACCCCCACCTACCCACCCCCACTCACTGCTGCCTCCCTGCCCTAACATTCCCCTACACTGGAGCATCTAGCCTTCATAGGACACAGGGCCTTTTCTCCCACTGGTGCCTCACAAAGCCGTCCTCTGCTACATATGCAGCTGGAGCCATGGGTCACTCCATGTGTACTCTTTGGTTGGTGGTTTAGTCCCTGAGATCTCTATGGGGTCTGGTTGGTTGATATTGTTGTTCTTCCTATGGGGTTGCAAACCCCTTCAGCTCCTTTAGTCCTTTCTCTAACTCCTTCATTGGGGACCCTATGCTCAATCCAATGGTTGGCTGCAAGCATCCACCTCTGTATTTGTCAGGCTCTGGCAGAGCCTCTCAAGAGACTGTATTTCATAAAGTGGTTACATAGTTGCTCTGAACTCTGATCAACTGTGCTCTAGCACTAGCAGCATAATGAGTAATCTACCAGTGTCCACATCTCCTAAGGACAGTGACACTTGCTTGGTAGCCATCAGCTGTTCCTCCAATAGGGGGTTATATTAGCAATACCTATCATGTTGGAATTTTGATGAGTTTGATCTCACACTGCTCTTTGCATGTAATCTTTTTATGAGTCAATGTCAGTTGCCATAGTCTCAAAATATGTTGATTTGCTGAAAATACATATTAAGTGGCAGCTGGATCTTCCTTGGGATTGTATGTATTTGCTGATCACAAGTTGCCTTACTTTCCCTCCTTTCTTCTATGATGATTGTTTTTAGGCAAAGGAATTGAGATTCTAGGAATTTTTTTTTAATTTTATTGGTTATTTTATTTATTTACATTTCAAATGTTGTCCCTCTTCACAATTTCCCCTCAGCAACCCCCCTCATCCCATCCCCCTCCCTTTTGCCTCTATGAGGGTTCTTCCCCTATATCCTTCCTCACCACCCTAGAGTCACTTTACACTGGGTAATCAAGCCTCCATAGGACCAAGATGCCAGATAAGGCAGTCTTCTGCTACATATGAAGCTGGAGCCAGGGGTCCCTCCATGTGTACTCTTTGGTTGGTGGTTTAGTCCCTGGGAGCTCTGGGGACTAAATATCCTGTTGGTTGATATTGTTCTTCCTATGTGGTTGCAATCCCCTTCAGCTCCGTCAGTCCTTCCCCTAACTCTTCCATTGGGGTCCCTGTGCTAGGTCCAATGGTTGGCTGTGAGTATCTGCATCTGTATTGGTTAGGTTCTGTCAGAGTCTCAGCTATACCAGGCTCCTGTCAGCAAGCCCTTCTTGGCATCAGCAATAAATAATGCATCGTTTCAGTGATAGTCACAATGAAAACAGAACTTCCTGTAGCTACTACTGCCCACATCACCAGCAAAATTAGGACAATAACCCCTAGAACTTCACTCATGAGAAAGAAGTGTTCTTGATGTTAGACTTTATGTAACTGTGAAAATGTCGTTTATGGACAGATAAGATTTCTTACTTAGTAAGTGCTTGTAATCAGCTACAAGATCTATGTAATTACTGCTTTGAAACCATTAAAACAGAGATCTCAAGTTGCTAAGCAATGTTTCCTGGGAGAGACAGTATACAGTTCGAGTGTAACTTCAGGTGTATAGTTTGTCTGTTTTCAATCTCACACTGTGGCTACCATAACTCACTCATAAAAAATCAGGATGATTGAAATGGGAGACTGCACATTTAGTAAAGCATTAGGACCACTAGTTGTGCAAACAAATTCTAATGTTGATTCCTATATCTAGCCTTTAGACTTTACCTTTTCATTATTACTCTAGGAAAGAATACATGTTCATATTTGCAGTTTCTAAGGTATCAAAACAAGTACTATAGTTATTTTTTGTTGTAGATTTTAAGAATATTGTTGACAATGGACACTTGTCAACAACATTTGACACTTGAGCAGATGACTCTGGCAGGCCTTGCCCTTCTCCCCTTCTCGCTGATTCCTTCTGCCTTGCTAAAAACCATTAGATTATAGTCTTAAAGCTAGTGGCAGAGAACTATTCCCTCATTTGATAACTTCCTCCTCCTGAGGCTATCAGAGTCCACCTATCAAATTAGAGAAGTCTAGTGATCAAAAGCCACCTTGGCTCACCTAATTAACATCCTCAATTAAAATTAAACACCTCAGCCTAACAGGAGGTTTCCCCTTTTACCTTTATAAACAAACAACCTATTTTCCTATGGGCCACATCTTTGTCCTCTCCATAGGCAGTCCTTTGTCCCACTCTGGGATAAATATTCCTGTAACCTCTCCCTTGTTCCCTTTCCTCTTTTCTCCTTCCTCTATCTCCTATTTTTGTCCCTTATCCTTGTACTTTGTCCTTTCGGGGCAAATAAATCTCCTTTGTGCTAACTTGGCCTTGCTGAGATCTGTCTTCTACATTACAACATCATTATTTCATCTTAAGTGAAATAAAAGTAAGAGCAAGAGTAAGGGTAAGCCAGTAGGCTAGGAAACTAACAAAACTTAAAAGTATAACAAGTTTATGAAACATGCCAAGCCCCGGCAACCTTCGAAACTACATGGTTCAACAGGGCCTCTCCATGGTTTTATGAGCAGTAAACAGCTGCTTGGAGAGGGAATATGGTTAAGCAGCCTACAAACAGTGCAGAGAGTTCTAGGCACATGCTTTCCCTGGGTCCTCACTAATGCTTCTTCGTAATGGAAGTGCCTTTGAGTCACTCCTGCTTTGGTAAATGACCTCTTACCTAGACTCCTGTAAGAAATCCTAGTATTCAAATTGGCGCCCCAAACTAGATTTAGGTGAAATTGCTTTTTTTTTTTTTTTGGATATTTTTCCTACTCTGTCTAGGTTGACTAGATGTTTGTTTTATATATTCATAGGAAATTCATGCAACAACTGTATCAACTACAAAAAATCAACTCCAAATTAGATACAGGACAGTCCTCATAAGAGAGTTCTGCTTAGGTATCTGTAACAATGTATTTGTCATGCATACTTTTCCTGTGATTGCTGACCTAATTGTTGACTTGGATACTTTAACACTTGTTCACTAAATTGGAGGGCGTTCTGTTGTTTTTGTTTTGTTTTAATCTGATGCTGTATATCAATGACTCCTTCTGGGTTCTTCCTTCACTTCTTCAAGTTACAGTACTTGATTCCATTAGATCATAGCTATCAAAAATCTATTCCAATATTTAGTTCTATGACCCCCTCTCGTGAACTGAGCAATAGCATGGACAATGTGATGATATATCTAAAATAAGAAGTGTTAACTCCTCTTTCCACAATTGCCCTCCAGAAATCTATGGTCAAATTCATTCTGCATCTGTTATAACAAATACCTGGTCCTGTTAAAAGGGATTTTTTTTAAGCTTTACAAGTTTTTAGTTTCTCTTTTCATTTTTGTTGTTTTTACTCAAATGTCATGTTTGGATAATATGCCCACATTTTAGACTGTCATAAAGTCTTCTTAAAATGATTGTGTTTTTTTCTATTGCATAACACATTACTGCATTGTGCCAAATAAAAACAAAGGATTGTTTAGTTTTTACATATTTATAGAATTTGAAATTATGACCAGAAGAAAAACTTCATTGAGCAAATTATAAAAATTTATTGCTTTTCTACAATACTTTATATGTAGTAATATCATCTTTCAAAATGTAACTTGAAAAAAGTTGCTTTTTTAGACATTTCATGTCACATTAGCTACTTGGAAATGTGAAAAAGGCAAAGTATAAGCTATAGATGTGTTTAAAGGTTGATCTACACTAGGAAGAAATAATGGCTTTTAACATCTTTATTTATTGCACAGGGCTGGAGAAAGAGTGGCCTTTGTTGAACACCAAGAGCTGGTGAGATTTGTTTTAATCACACAAACAAACCAGCTTAAGCCTTAGAAATGACCTTTCAAAGGGCAGGCATTCAATTTTGACAAATATAATCAATTGTGGGCTTGATGGGAAAATGTAAAAATTCAAAATCCTGTAATTATATAGCTTATTTTAATAACAGACCACAAGAGGACAGGTAGTTCATAGGTTAAAGCTCAGGCAGAGGAGTAGAATGAGTAAAAACCGAAACAATTGCACAAATCTGTGGGGTGGTGGACCATGAAAGGACAGCATGGTTTCCGGTAAACCACTGGTTAAAGATGGCCAGAGACCCAACAGGTATCCCTGTAGGGGACAACATGTATTTTGCCATGATCTCAGACTCTAAGCTCTTGACATGAGGCCAAAGACCTCTATTGATCTGTGCCTTTTAGTCATGTAGGGCAACACCCCTACCAGCCCCTCTACAGGTAGAGGGCGTGACTACAGGCTGCAGAGCCTCAAGAGATGACCATATTAAGTGAGATTCCTAAAGTCCAATAGTTTTTTTTCTCAGACCCACTTCCTACTTGTAAAAGGTATTTAACCTCAGGCCGCCTGCCCTGAGAACATGGGGTACAGCTTTGTCTACTTTTTGTCATGACAATAAATATTTTAATATCATGGACTACCTTTCATCTTTGGGGTCTGCCATGGGGGACCTTGGAGAAGGTCTTTTAACTAATCTCTCGAGGAGGACTTTTCTACATTCTAGCCATGGAGGCCACCAACACAAGCAAGAAACTTGAACCAGCCGAGGCCCAGCCAAGGGAGTCGCAGTGACCAAGAATCTCTACCCAGCCTAGGGTGGCAGACATGCGGGATTCACAACTCAGCCCAACAGAACCCATGCCTGCGTATGTGAGCTACAGCCCCACCCAAACTCAGGTACTTTCACAAGGTGGCCCTAAGTCAATCTCTTCTGTTCATTCTGCCTTGGTAGGGGCTGTCCATTCTAGTCATAAGCAACCAAAGTTCTAGAAAGTGGCTTTTGTTTCCGGTAGTAGTCATCACATTCAACTCTCAGACTAACAGTATGATAACATTCATGCAAGTATCTATGGTATAAGATAATGCATTTTCTTATACTGACTTTCCTAGTTTTAAAAATTATATGCATGAGTACAATGTATTTGATCATATTCATCCCCCATTACCCTTCCATATTTCCTTCCTGACTATGCTGATCTCTTCTCCCTGCAAACTTGACCCCCCTGTGATTTTCAGTTCTTTCTTCCTTTTTTGGGGGTGTATGTCTGTACACATAGTTATAGAACACTCATTATTGCAGTCATATACAAAAGACAGCACTTCCAGATTCTCTAGTCTTAGAGTTTTTCTACTTCCTCTCCCCAGATGTCACCTGGTTCTCAAATGGTATGATAGAGATGTCCAAGTCAGGGCTGAGCACTGACCCATTTAGTACTTTGACTAAATTACACGTCTTTTTATTAACTTTTGCTCACCATGAAAAGTTAAGAGCTGTACCAGTCTTTGTGTATAATCATATACACTTAAGAGGCTGTTTAACTGTATGATCATGTAACAGGATAATTGCAGTAGGCTGTTTTGTCCTGTAGGGCCTATGAATTTCCCACTTGTTTGTATCTGAGCAGAATTAGACTACCAGATATGTCTTCCCTCATGTGGAGAGGAGCACAAGTCCATTCAGTGAATAGTTGGTTATCTCCAAAACAGGTGTGCCACTAAAAGCTGTATATGATTGTGAAGATGACAACTTTGTTGAAGGAGTGTTCATAAGAAAGCACATGATATTTTTCTCATGAATGAGATGGTTAGAGATCACAGATGAGGCAATGTGGAAGTTTGTGAGATGTAAAGTTTGTGTTCCTTAAACTATTCTTCATGCCCTGCAGATGCTGTGTATCTAGATTGGTTACTTATTTCCTCAAAGCTTTTTCTTCTGAAATTTTTCTTGCCTGGATGTTGAAGCATTGAGTCAAATGTTATTATAGAAGCAATGAGTTTGTGTGTGTGTGTTTATTTGTATATGAGGCGAGCATGCATGTGCCATGACTTGAATGTGGAGCTCAGAGGGCAACATGTGAGAGTGATTACTTTCCCCTTCCATAATGTACTTCAGAAGATCAAACTCAGGCCTTTAGACTTGGAGGTGAGTACCTTTACTTACCAAGACATCCAAACAGTTCATATCTCAATTATTTGCTTGTTTCTTGGTAACCTTGGATTCTCTTTCATAACTCTTCTCTTCTAAATATAGAAAGAACTACTATTTTGCTTATCTGAAAGATTGGCCCTTTTGATCCTTCCCAATTAAAAAGAAATAACAATTTTCCTGAGCAAGAATAGAGAGGAGGTCTCCTCAAATACCTACCAACAACAAATTTGGGTTTTATGAGTGTCCTAGGCATCTGGATGCTGTCCTTCATAGACAGATACTTTCTGTGCTAGCATGTGAAACTGTCAATAGGAAGCTAATCCATTTGATTCTTAAAGTGAATGATTTCAAGGACACCTGCTTATGTGGAACACTATTCTATGTCAAATTGCTTTTATTAACTTATTTCATAAATTGAAAGACTCAGGAACATAGAAAGTTTAACGACTTTCCAATACTGCTCAGCAAGTCATTGTCAAGATAAAGTAGACTTCTGAAACTGAATGGAAAGCCTAACAATCAGGTAATTGTGTCTGTGCATTTTATGCTCTGGCCTCTTATGGGCTCCATTATATTTTGTGCGGTTGCTTGCTTCTTTCAGCTGGCCACACTTCAAAAGCATCAGCACTCAGAAGCAGTAGCTCTGGGAGTGGCACCATCAAGGGCATTTGGCTCATCATTGACCTAGAGACCCTGGCTCTGGACAGCAGTCCATCCTCACAAATGTGCCTGTGATTGACCCAGAAATGCACTCCCTCTATGACAGCTGATATTCAGTTGATTGAATGAGTTAAATGGCTAGAGGTAGTTCTGCCTGTCTAGAAATCTACACTATATTTTTCTTTTATTCAAAACTATGAACTCTACTTGTCAGAATAAAGAATTTTCTTTCCGTTTGCAAGATTTCTCACTCTGAGTTCCCCACGTCTCCTTTCTGCTACATTAACCTTGGATGAGCTGTGAATGGGATAATATGGAACATAGGGGCATATGCTATAATGTGCAAGGGAGAAACTGGGGAGGCTGATCCTCTCCACAGCCTTCTTCTAATGGCTTGTGCAGTCTTCCAAGTGGCCAACCCAGCCACGAGAACTACCAGTTTAGACACTGTACTCTTCCAGCTGTTGGTATCTCATCGATACCTACTGTTGCATGTAACGACAGTCTGACAGGGTTGTGTTGACAGAATTTTTCTTAGCTCAGAAGTAAAAGACAGCAAAACTAGTTACATGATGAATGGATCAGAGCTGCTTCTTATCTCTCTTTGAAAGGAAATGCTTTTTTTTTTTTTTGCCCCTATTCCTTCAGACAAATGAGGGTGAAATAAGACAGGCATGACATGGCTGGAAGAGAGATGGATCAAAGGATTTCCTTATGTTTCAATCAATACTAAGTGCTGCTTTGACATATGTTATCCACTGGGAGAGCAGAACTGGAGTTGTCATAAAGTAATTAGAGGCTGGTTCTGGGAGCATTGTGCATGCCCTTCTACCAACTGCCACAGGTAGTTAAGTTTCTTTTGTATGCCTTTGTGGCAGGGATCCTCCTTCTTGGTGGTGATGGAGATGTGTTGTCTACAGATTTTTTCTGCAGCTGCCTCACAGCAGGGGCACTTCTTACAATCTGCTATCTCTTGCTGTCTGTCTCTTTTCTTAGTTTCCCTATCCATTCTATCCGTTTTCTCCCAGTGAACTTTTCTGTGCTCTTCTATCTTCCACACCTGCCTTAGAAGTCCCCTGGCTCTGAATTAACCATGTCCCCTCTTCCTCCTTGCATTTGCAATATGACAAAACAATACAAAACAAAGCAACACTCAAAGCACCTCTTTCTTTCCAGATTTTTTATTAAAAAACTCTTTTGCAAAATATTTTCAGTATCTTGCCATATAAGTGTATCTTTGAAGATTAACAGTTGGGTATTTAGAAGAAATAACATGCAAAAACATACAAAGATATGGAGAGGGGTCCTGTTTCTAAGATAATTTATATATTATTATATGTATATAATTATATATATTACAATATGCTATACCATATATATATAAATACCAAATATATATATATATATATAGTTAATACTCCAGAAATTATGTTCTAACTTTGAATTAGGAATAATTTTTCTGATCTGTAGTAAATCAGTGAACCAAAAATAACACAATATTGTCATATAAATTCAAATTAGGACACTCAGTACTGAAGCTATATTTTGGGTGTGGGGGTAGTTCTCCTGTAGACACAGTGATAGTATATAAGAAAGGACAGGAAAGTCTAGGAAAAATTGGTAGATTAGATTCTGTATCTTGTCAAAGTGTAAGATATTGAGGTTTCTGTGGAAACATACAATGTCTACTAACTTAAGTTTGTTCTTTATCCATATATATTGTTCTCTGTTGCTTCTATACACTTCTGCTCTTCTGTCAGCTTTCCTTCCTCCTTTCAGTCACTGCCTTTTTTTCTTCCTCACCTTCTTCCTTCCCTTTTCTCTCTTTCTTTCTGTGACAGGGTAAACCAGGCTTACCAATAACTGAATATATTGTCTACTCTAGACTTAGATTCATGGCAAATTTCTTACCTTACTTTTCCCCAGTGCTAGAAATACAAGCATGACAGACTATGTCTAACTGTGTCTAACTATGTCTAACTGTGTCTGCCATCACTCATTTCTTCTATTTGTTTTTTTGGTTTTCGGAAAGCTTGTGTTTTCCTCCTTCATTATCCGTGTGTGAGTGTGTGAATATATGTGAATATATGTCATATATAAATACTGTTATTTTGATTTATATTTTGAAAGTTTTAAGACTTTTAAAGTAAATGTTTTAAATGACAATTTATCTTATAGTTAATCATAATATAGAGAGGTAAAAAAGTCTTATTATTTAATATTTTTAGTCCTATGCTACATAATATATACTTACAAATGATGAGGAATTCTTAGGCTGCCTCTGTCACTATTATTTAGATTTCTATCTTTCTTTTCCTCCCTGAACAGAAGGATAGAACTAGCACACACCTTGCTAAAGACAAAAGACATAACGCGTACGCTGTGTGCACCCCACAGACCCTTAGTCACTGTAATTTTGACCAGTTGTGGATGTCTGTATGGGTCACTATCTTTTGCAAAAACAGATTTCTTTGATAAGAGGTGAGGGCTACACTAATCTCTGGGCATAAAGTATTTAAAATAAAGAAAATAAATGAGCCAATTAAAATATAGACTGTGGATGTGAACAGACAGTTCTCAAAAGAAGAGGTAAAAATGGTTAAGAAATATCTTTAAAAGTGTTTAATGCCCTGAGCAGTTAAGAAAATGACTGGTTTGAGCTTTCATCTTACTTCAATCCAAATGACTGAGGTTGAGAAAACAACTGACAACAAATGCATGTGAAGATGTGAGGAAAGGAACACTTGTTGACTCTTGGTGGCATTGCATACTGATGCAGGAACTATGGGGCTCAATTTGGAGAAGTCTCAAAACCACAAAAATAGATCTGCCACATGACCCAGCTATACAACTCTAGTGTCTGTCCAAAGGGTTGACATCCTATTCTAGAGATAGTTTCTCAGCTCTGTTCCTTGTCTCTCTATTCACAATAGCTAGAAAGTGGGAACAACCTAAATCGTCAATTGATAAACTGGTAATGAAAATATAGTATGTGTACATAGAGAATAGATTCTGTTCTGGTCTGTCCTATCCTATCGTATCCTTTGTGGATCACAGCACATACATATCATCAATATATGTATATGTGTATGTGTATATGATGTATATGTATACGTATATGATGTATATGTGTGTATGTGTGTGTGTGTGTGTGTGTGTGTGTATATATATATATATATGTGTGATGTATATGTATGTATGATGCTCACCTCAGGTGCCTTGGACTGTTGTAACAACCCCAGTGCCAGTTGTACGAAACCTTCCCTTTGGCTGTTGTCTAGAGGAATATAAGAGTCGCTCCAAACAATATGGGGGATTTCCATTGACCTGAGTTGCTTTTTGAATTTGAAAGTAAAACCGTATTGCTAGAAATACAACATAATTCAGACACAGAACTTGGAGGAATTGAGCTAGAACTGACATAGCTTCTCCCTAAGGACTGGCCCTCATAGGATCAGAACGTGTTATGCAGGCTGACAAGGCTAGGAAGCAATAGTCCAACCCAGTTGTAAAGCCCACAAACCACAATAATGACTGAATTTGGATGGTGTGCATAACCATGCAATAGTGACATCCTCATCTCAGGGTAAACAAGAGTCATCTAACTGAACTTAAGACCACTCAATAGGAGAAATTTCATTCCTGATACTGCAAACCTAGCCAACTGCCTATGCCTGGTGTGGTCATAGAACTGAAAGATGAACCTACTGCCATATTCCTAAACTATTATATTTCTAATGGTGCTCTAAACTTATTTGTGTATATACAGGTAAGTGTAGCTTTCATCCTTCATAAAAGAATCATCTTTTCCCCCCATGAGTTGTGAACTATTTCAGAGACCTAGAATGGTCAAAATACAGAAAATAAGGGACTGTGTGAGCCCAACCCCAACTTATCTGTCTTCAATTGAATACTGATACCTTGGACCTAGGCACCATCACATAGAGTGGGTGGAAAGCTTATAAGAGCTGGAGAATTGGGATGTCAGTAGTTAGTGTCTCCTACTCATGACAAAAATGGACCCATTAAATCTCAACAATATGGGTGCTTGAGCAAGTGCAGCATAATAATAACAAAAGCTGCCATGACAACATGAACAAGGGATCAGTGGCTTGTATACTGTATGTTCTGACATATACATAATTATATATATATAATTATGGATAATTAAAGAAGAAACCATGAAGGAAGGGGAGGAATGAGAGAGATGTAGATTAAGTGGTGTTTTACAAAGTTCTCAAGAAAAAAGAATGAAGAACACTCTAGGATAAAGAAAGGGGTGACAATATCTGATACTTTTGGAGGTATTGATTCTGAGGACACTTATTTTTTGATTAGTTTTAACTTTTTTCAGTACATTTTATCTTGCTAACAATGATTTGTTGGCTTCTCAGTTGTAATTTATATTCTGGAAGAAAGTCATAGCTATGAATGAAAATTAGAATAATTTTATAAATATTCCAAATTATGGAGAGTATTTTGAATAGTTATAGTTTTGTGTTCAAACATATTTGGAGAAAGCCTGTATTAGTAATCTCTATGATTATATTTTCTTTGTCATGACTTTGGGCAATGTCTTGCTGAAAACATTTGTGAACTAGTAAAAAAAGTATCTGATCTTTATTTTTGATATCGAGGACAGAAGAGAGTAAGAGATAATTTATAATAATGTTTTCCATCTAGAAATCTTATTACAAACACACCTTTAACCACTTCATTGGGTGACTTAATTTAGGGAGGAGAAATTAGTGCTCTTTGTGAAAAACTATAAGACCATTTCAAGGGCAGACAAAATTTAATGAAAATTCATTAAAATATTTTAAAGTCCTTGAGAAAGCATTTATGTGAAAAGGTCCTTTAGAAGTACTTGTGTGGAAATGTGTGCAGTTCCAGGTATGGGCCCCTGTCTGGCATCATTTCACAGATACTAAAGGGCCATCAGAACCACTCATCCACGGAGGGCATGAGAGACTTGAGTGGAGTGAAGTGAGCAACTCTCTCCTAGCTAAAGGGTTTTTTCCCCCCCTTTTACATCAGACTTTATCTAATCTATAAGGTTATAAAGCAAACTTTCATAGATTGTTTCTCTTCAGAGTTCTTTTATGTACTTATCTCCTGTATTGTTTTATTCTGAGTGGGTGGCCTGGACATTTCCAACAATGATAGCATCATGAGATTGTGTCTCTTAGTGAGCTCCTTCCCATCTTAGTGTTTGTAAGCACATGCCATGATGCTTGCATAATGACAACTTTGTGTAACAACAGCATTCTCAGAAGTCTCCCTGTCATTAAATGACACAAATTAAGTATATACTATCAATCCAGTAGCTTTCTACACTTATACTACAAAAATTGCATATGATTACATATGATTAATATTTAGGACAGAACACAAAAACTTTTTGTTGCTAGAAATATTTTCTTAAACATATTTTATGAGACAATTCCTAAAGACTTCTTAGTGAAAAGGTCAGGAAAATATGCAAGATGCAACGAAGGGTTTGTTCTGGGGTGAATACTCCGGATACCTCTGTTTATTGATTACTTACAGTTCAGTAATGATCTTAAAATATGATGCCATGAGAAGATCTGAGCACGTGGAACACAACTCATCTCTCTTCTAATAAACACTTAGCTGGTACCACAACAATTTGTTCTTTTGTAAAGAAGGAAGGAAGAACTCATTCGATAATCATGGGAAAGATGCTGTAACTCTGTTCTGGTCTTGCCAGCATGAGAACCTTCATATTTGGATTGCTCCTAGGATGTGTCTGTCATGGAAAGGTGTCCCACACTGTAAAAGATTAGACATTGCAAGTTAAAACAAAACAATGATGTAGCACTGTAAGCCTCCAAAACGACCCACCTCTAAATCATTGGCACTATCAGATGTTAGTATGTATGGGGAACAATAGGGTCTTTCATTTGTGGCTGATGGCATAGTCACCTTGGAAATCTCTTTGGCAATTTCTCACAAAATTAAGTTGACCTGGAAAATTTAGCAGTCACACATTTTGATACTCATCCAAGTCGATTGAAAATGTGTGTGCATGCCATTATTTACAGTATTTATTTTCACAATACTTGGAAGTAATCAAGGTGCTTTTCAGGAGGTGAAGGATGAAGAATAAATCCCAGCCCATTTAGACAATAGATTAGTTCAGTGATAAAAGTAAATGAACTATTTCAAATTCACAGCCTCTTTTATTCCCCCACCAACACTTTTTTTTTTTAACTTTTGTACTAGAGAAAAATATTAGCCTTGATATTTACTTTGTCTTAGTTAGGCAATACATTATTCATACACAAAAATAAAAACCATTCTTTGTTTTTATTTGTCTTGCTGAATTTTGCATTTCCCTCCTTGATATTTTGAGATTAATATCTCTGGCACACTCATCTTCTGAAGCTAACATATACATTTCCATTCCATCTATACTTTTTTCAGTACATCACTGAGGTACTTTCTGATATATGAATAGTTTCACAGTCTATCTTCACACCATTTATGAGTCTTGCGACATTAGATAAATTGCCATCTGCAATCTTAGTTTTAATTTTTAGTATTCTCATTTGGAAAACGGATTATTATTAGTGACATGTCATGTGACCATGATGATGAAATTAGGAAATTGTACGCACACTTGTTTGATGTCAGCTGATGGTTCTTTCTGATGTTGTCATTCCTCAGCAATGTCAGAGGAAAACTGACATATTATCTGCCAAAACCACATTTTTTTTTCCTGATGTTGACATGAGGTCATCAACCTTTATCTGACAATTATCATGATATTGCAAAAGAGAGCCCTCTTTTGGGGTGAGGTTTTAAACCAGTTATGCATTAAGCAATAATCTTTATGCAGCTGATTTTCAGAGAATTTATCCATATTTCCATGGGGTCAGGCCAAATGGCTTAATTGATTTCTCTATGGCCTCCTAAGGTCAGCTGGTTAATGACAGTAAACCACTTAATCATGGCAGAGCCATGGGTCATGTTTCCCAGCTCACGTCTATTTTACCAAAGGTTTGACCTTTTTTTTTTTTTTTCTTTTTTTTCGACCTTGTTCTGTGTTGAGTCAAGTCTCAGATGACTGCGTCTTGGTCACTCTGACAACACTTACTGCAATGTCCAGTAAAGTGCATGGAAATGTTCTATGTTTTTAATGGTACTTTGCTATGGCTGTTTCCATTGCACATAAGTGAATCAATTAGTAAATATTTGGATTGAGAAGAGAAATCTGAATAAAGTCAGAATTAATTCTCTATTGCAAATTCAACTGCTAGTGAACACATTTATTTCCTTGGCTTTTTAAGGCAGTGAATGAATCTTTGATGAGTTTCTGGAAAATGACATACTTCATTTAAATTCATATAGTGCTTTTTTTTTTGTCCCTTCTTCATATGAACATTGTGGCTAGTTCATGATAAACCTTAGAGTCTTCAGTTTCATGGAATGTAATAAATCATCATCCATCTAACCATGAAATCAGAAGAAGGCAGACATATAAAGAGATTTCATCAAGGAATTTTGCTTCAATTCACATAGATTATCCCAGTTTAGTACCTACTTGCACACATCAGTATATCATTAACATTATTGTTTAGAGGTTTTATAACTTGGCTTGCATACATTTTTGTTGTTGTTGTTGGGTTTTTTATGGGGTGAGGTTTCTTTTTCTTTTTTCTTTATTGTTTTAAGGGACATGATAGAAAGGAAGGGGGCAGACTTGAAAAGTTTCCTCCATTGTTCATTTGTTATCTAGCCCCAGTAGTACATGCATATCAGAATCATGTAAAAGGCTTCGAGGCATTCAGGTGTTGAAGTTTCATCCCAGACTTGGAGATTTCCAAAGCGAAGTGAGTAAATGAGTTGCACATGTTTAACAATTTCTTTAGGTACTTGTAATTTTTTGAGTTTGACAATCATCACTTAGCCAAAGGTTTGGCTTAAGATAAAACCAGAAGTCAGTTTTCAATTTCCTTTTATTAGAAGCACAGATTAGAAACTGATACAATATCCAGGTAACACTGAACACATTGCTCTATGGCAAGAATTCCACATAGAACTTGACAGTTCAAGTGAACGAGAATAAAGCCTAACAGAGGCTTTCCACATTCTTAAGGCTGTGGTTAGAGGAGGTCAGAGGAGAGTACTGCCCATAGAGGACATCTAAAGAACTACATCTGCATTGCATTTCCATAGTGACTTTTGACAAGCAGCTGGACTATTCTAGGCTTTATGTTTTCCTTTATTGGCTTGTGATAAAAAAAAATAAGTGATTGGAATTTTGGATAAGTTAAGCATCCTATGTATAATATATTATAGAGATTCAAAGGTTAAGACTGAATAATAAAATATTAGTGACCTTAATCTTGACCAAAATTGAAACTTTCTAGGGGAAAGATTTTGTGTGTTGCTCATGGCTCTCTGTGTAGATAATTACTTCATTCACCCACCATGTCTAGACATTCAGTATCTAAAACAGTCCTTGATACATAAAAAAATCTCAACTAACATCTATTCAATGAGAAGATTTTCTGAATTTGTTTACATTTTAATGCTATAAATCATGATTTGACACATCACACACACACACACATATGTATATATAATCCTTTTGCTGTGCATAAAAACAAAACTACAGACAGAAAAATCTGCCACCCTGAATTCTTTCCCATCCCACATGACATTAGTTCTCTGTACTACAGGTTTAAGACATGAACTTGAGATGTTAACCATTTTGCGTTTAAAGGCTGCATAAATTGTTTAAAGTCATCACTCAGTACACTGCTCTTCATACTAGTGTACATTTGTAAATGTGGAGTTCAGGTTTAGGGATGCTGCTTTGATAAAGAACAAACCAGTGTTCATTTGGGGCTATGGTCTATTCAAGTTGACTTCTTATTCAATTTTGTCTAGATTTTTTTTGGAGTTTATATTTTGTTTTGTTTTTTGATTTTTTTGTTGTTGTTTTTATTAAATTTTTATTAACCATTCCATTCATTTACATCTCAATTGATATTCCCTTTCTCAGTTACCCTTTCACAACATCCCCAACCCATCTGCCCTCTCCCTCCTCTCCTTTGCCTCTATGAGTGTACTCCCCTACCCATCCACTCACCCACTCCCACCCACTGCTCCAGCATCCCCCTACACTGGGGCATAAAACCTTCACAAGACCAAGGGCCTCCCCTTCCATTGATACCAGACAAGGCCATCCTCTGCTATGTATGTGTTTGGAGCCATGGATCCCTCCCTCTACACTCCTTGGTTAGTGGTCTAGTCCCTGGAAGCACTGGGTGGACTGGGCAGCCACCATTGGTCTTCCTATGGGGTTGCAATCCCCCTCTGCTCCTCCAGTTCTTCTGCTAGCTTCCCCATTGGGATCCCAGAACTCAGTCTGATGGTTGGGTGTGCGCATTTGCATCTGCATTGATCAGGTGCTGGCAGAACCTCCCAGGGAACAGCCATACCTGGTTCCTGTCAGCAAGCACCTCTTGGCAACAGCAACAGTGTTGGGGTTTGGTATCTGCAGACAGGGTGGACCCCCAGGTGGGGCAGTCCTCAGATGGCCTTTCCTTTAGTTTCTGTTCCATTTTTGTCCCTGTCTTTTTCTTCTTTCTTTATTATTTACTTATTTATTCATCTCAATCACTTCCTCCCCTCCCATGGTCCTTCCCCCAGCCCTGTAGCTAGAACAATTTAAGCTTATACTCGACTACCTTACAAGTAAATGAGACTCAGATTATGATTATTTTATTTGGCTTTGACAATTACTGGAGGTCACCCGTAATCTGCTCTTCTAACTGCAGGTCTGGTTATCTCCCCAGCAATGTACCCCTGATATTTGCTGTTTCTCCTGGCCATTGTTCTTCATTTCTGTCTCCTCATGGTGGCATCCTCCTCCTTCCCTTCTTCTCTCCTCCTCCTTTCTCCTCATCCCACCTGGTCACTCCTAACTCACCTACCTCTAATCCCTCCAGTAACTGGCTGTAACCAATTTTATTTAATTAATAGTTTTAAAGCAAGAAGCAGGTTTATAAAACAAAAGCTTCAAAATATGAGCAGTCAGTCCTAGCCCAAGGTATAGAATTTAGCATTACTATATTTAGCAATAAACCAAACCTCAACACAGCTCCTCTGCTCTGGGTCCACTTCTCTGAGAAGGTGGAGGCACTTCTTTGGTTCCCTCCACCTTAGCATATCAAGTCTCTAAAGGGGTAGGTGTAGTCTTTCCCACTGGGCCAGACAAGGCATCCCAGCTAGAAGAACACATTCCACAGACAGGTAACAGCTTTAGGAATAGCTTTCACTCCAGTTGTTCAGGACCCATATGAAGACTGAGCTGAATATCTGCTAATATGAGTGTGTGTGTGTGGGGGGGGGGGAGGTGAGTTATGAGCCTGTGTATGCTTTTTGGTTGGTAGTTCAGTCTTTGAGAGCCCCTACGGATCCAGGTTAGTTGCCTCTGTTGGTGTTCCTGTTCCTATCACCTTCAGGACCCTCAATTCTTCCCCTAACTCTTCTTCTGCAAGAGTACCCAAGCTCCATACAATGTTTTGCTGTGGGTCTCTGCATCAGTCTGAGTCACTTACTAAGTAGAGCTTCTCAGAGGACAGCCATGCTAGGCTTCTGCCTGCAAGCGCAACAGAGTATCATTAATACTGTCAGGGATGGGTGTTTGCCATGGGATGGGTCTCTGGTTGAGCTGGTTGTTGCTTGTCCATTCCTTCAGTCTCTGTTTTATACTCCATCCCTGCATTTCTTGTAGATAGGATACATTTTGGGTCAAAAGTTTTGTGGGTGAGTTGGTGTCCCTGTCATTACACTACAGTTCCTTCCTGGCAATGGGAGGGGCCTCTTCAGGTGCAATTTTCCAAAAATGTTTCTATTATTTCTGTTCATCTCACATTTTCTTTTTACTATAGCAACTATAACCCCCAAATCACTGAAGTTAATATAAATATGGTTAAGATTTTCATAATTTATAGATTTATTTTAATTAAGTTAAGAAAATAGACAATAAAGTTGTACAATGAATTTACTATTCATTAAAACATAATACCTTTGAGTTATTGATTTTTGATTTGTTTATTTGATTTTATTGCTGTCCTGTTTTCTAGTCCATGGGACAACATTTTGATCTTTGTTCAAGTTGAATTTTGATTTCAATCTGACCAAGTAATAACTTGCCTCTATGAGAAGTAGGCCATATCCAAGGGTGCCATTTAGAGGATTTCTCCTGGGTCATGGTGATATGAGTAGCTAGTTCATTAGGAAGGTCACATAAGACCATAGCCATGGAAAATCCATGTAGTCTGGTTCTTGTGGAAAGTCTATCCCTTTGAACCAGTTTTCACATTTGCCCTTTTCTTGGTGCATGACTACATCAGCGTTGCTTCTGTAAGTGTGTGGTTGCTTTTAGTCCTTTTACTGGCCAGATGCCTATGTCATAAAACCACCACTACCACCCCTAATTCTGGTTCTAATTAGCACCCAGTTTGTCAGCTTCAGTCCTTGGTGAGGACTTGAGAGGCTATAAATACTATAATACTTTCTAACCTATGAAAGTAGGGCTTCCAAAGACAAAGAAGAAAACCCAGCATGCAGGAAGCCTGCATTATTGCCACCTGAGTTGGCACTTTCTCTGGACAGCTTCAAGCTTTAACATCTGCTCAGAACACTACACTTATTAAACTGAATAACAAAATACATTCATCTGTATATAATAGTCTTCCCATGGGATACAGGATAGGATTTCTTTTCTTTTATAAAGAAAGTGAGACAGAGTTGACAGAGTCTTGTGTCTGCTTAATGTCAAGTAAAGTAACCTGGGAAATGAGAAAGGAACTTATCAGAAACGATTTCCCCCTTTGACCGTGGTATGACTGTTGCTGTGGATATGCTTATGTGTACTCTCCTACAATTTTTAATTACTGGGTTTAATTGTTGGCAGGTGGGTAAGAGTTCTGTTACATGTAATGCTTAATTGTTTATCCTTTGCTCTTTGTTAGAAATTGAATGCATTTTGGAATGCATTAGTTTGAAAATGACACTCAAGAGGTCTGTTGTGGTAATGTGTCCTTTTCCCTGCTTAGAGGACAAAATAAACTCATATTAAAGTTTTAATTTTTGCAAGGTCAAAAACTTTCCTTGCAGGCAGGAATCACATGACTTCCAATGAAAATACAGGTCATCTGTTTAATAAGTTTAATAAATGCAAAGCGTAGTAGGAAACTGTAGCTATTTTCGATGTATATAAAGGTCCTCTGAAATCAACACTGAGAAAGAGCACTATTAAATATTCTAGTTACCCTCTAACTTTAAAAATATTATTCTCATTACCAAGAGCTATTGTTCTTTTCCTCATTTTACCTTCCTGCTCTCCTATTCTTGTCTCAATTTCATATATATTTTGATAATACATTTATTGTCATTCTCAAGTCTCTAGGAAGATGTATAGACTTTCATACTTTGGCATTAGGAGATCAGAAAGAACACTGACAAAGAGTAAGTGGACTTTATGAATTAAGAATAGCTTGAATACAGCTATATAAAATCCCATCAAACATGTAACTCTGGGGTTGGAAACTGGAGTGTTCAAGGTAGTGGAGATAGCACCGAACAGGTGACAAAAGCTAGTGGAAAAGTCTATAGGATCTTTCTCTTAAAGAATCATAGGAAACATAAGGAAGACAATGAATAGGTCTGGATTTTACTGGTTTGTACCCATGTTAGTGGTACATCATTGTCACATGCCTCAGCAGACACACTATTTGTCATAGGAAACCACATATGATGCCACTTTTGTACAGCATGCATGATAAGTAGCTCACCTGTTCAGGCTCCAAGAGAAGAATGTAGCATGATCCTCTGCAAAAACATCTAGTCTCCCAAAGTGCAGTAAATGTTGAGTGAGTTTTTTTTTTTTATCATATTTGACTTTGACAAAAATGTCTTTTGTTTGGCAAGTTATACAAGAAGTAAAATATTTTACTTGCAAAGAATATATAATTCTGGATTTTATGAAGTCATAGGGAAAGTCATGTTTGTTTGTAGTATGACATTTAGATTGATGATTTGGACTACTAAGCTGTTTTGCAGTTGTCCTTCCTCTAAGTCAACCTGTTCCTCTAAGTTTTTCATTAGTCACATTCTCAGATAGCTTGTTCTATTCAGTGACAAATTACTCAGACTTATTCCTTTGATGTGTATTCCTTAGTCCAAACTCTAAAATTCAATAATTATGCTATTATAGATCAGTATTAAGTATGATGAGATAAATGATATTCAGCAATTGGTCATCCAAAATGCCTTTAGAAATGTAAGAGACAATTACTACTTACATGTAAAATATTGTCTTAGGATCTTATTGCTGCAAAGAGACACCATGACCACTGCAGCACCTATACATGAAAAAAATTTAATCAGTTCTGGCTTTTAATTCAGAGCTTAAATCCATTATTGTCCTGGTGGGAAGCATGGTGACATGAAGGCAGACACAATGCTGAAGAGTTAGCTGAGAGTTCTATATCTTGATGTGCAGACAGTGGAAAAAAATAGCCATACTGGGCATAGCTTGAGCATCTGAGACCTCAAAGTCTGTCCACAGTGACCACTTACTCTAACAAGGCCAGATCTCCTTCACCAAGGTCACATCTCCTAATAGTACCATCTATGGGCCTATGGACTCATTTTCATTCAAACCGCCAGAAGTATGAGATGTTTTTTATATGACTTGCATATATATATATATATTATATAATATATATATATATACATATATATATATATTCACAGATTAGTAAGGCCATTGTCAGACATACTGTACCTTAGAACCACAGACTCTTATTTTAAAATTGCAACTTTGTAACATTTAACCAGTATCATCTCAATTTTCTAATTCCCCTCCTTCTGGTATCTCCTGTGTTTAATTGATTTGAGTTTTTGAGTCCACATATAATTGAGGTAATATAGACTTAGTTTATTTTATTTAGTAGGTGTCTTCCAGGTTCATTTATATTCTTTCAAGTGGTAGAAGTTCTTTCTTTTTCCAAGGACAAACATTATTATATTGTTTGTGTTTATGTTTACATCCATGCATGTCTCTGTTTATGCCTGGGTATGTGTGTACATTCATGTGCATACATGTGTCCATAATATCTCAATGAAGTAATTATGTTATTTCTAGTTCTTAGTCATTGCTAATAGTGTTGCAGATAAACTTACTTCCATGTGATGGAATTTAAGTTATTTTGTATATATGACATACTTATTATTTTCTTTCAAAAATAGAAGGAAGAAAGAGCTAGCTGAGAATATTTAATATTTAGTGAACAGTACTCCTATGAAGGGCTTGGAATTCAGGGTTAAAAAGAAATGTTTTTGGAAAATTTAAAGGTATTGTCCTACTAAAATTGCTTTTTATTTACTTATTGCTGTCTGAAGCACTTTAGATATGTGCCCTATTTTATATGTTGGTTTTCCTCTTTTTATAATGCAGAAAACCTCTTTTCTTCCAGTGTCCTGAGTTTCTACTGTGGTTTGTTTCTTTTCAGCAGGTGTTCAGAGTTCCATTCAACTAAAACCTGATGTACTTCAGCTCTGGAAAAGCATAAATATTTCTTTAATTTTTTTCTTGCCCCTTTTCTTTCTCTCTGTAACTTTTATTATTTGCGTTTGAATTATAGAGCTTCCTCCTCCTCTTGCATCCCACCCTTCCCTCATCCCTTTAAAAAATTTCATTAATTTGTGTGGTGTGTATTGTTCAAATTCATTTGATATATATAATTTTACTTTTCCTCCTAAGATGATTGCCAGTACCTACTAAAGCAACATGTTGCCTAGAAACTCTAAATATAGGCATGAGTCTATATCTCATGTACTTTACTCTGGATGACTTGGCTATACTGTTCCTTCTTAAACTTCTGCTATGGATATCTTTAGGTCTTTTATTGTGCAATGTACAGACTTCTAAGACAAGGCTCATGAGCATGGATTTAGGTATTTAGGATTCAGGCCTATGTGAGCTAGCAGTAGCTTGTGGTGTTCACTCCATGCTTCTGGTTTCAAGTGTTCAAAGCCCACAGATTCTTATTTTCCCCTTGTTAGAATTTCCAGATTTCAGAGTTAAGAAAGAAGGTTCTAACTGCTTTATGTTTTGGTTTTTCAATGACTCTTCATTTCTTATATTCTCTGTTCTCCTATTTCCAGTGACAACAAATAGGGTTTCAATTACAGATGCTTCATGGGTTCTGAATGACTGCTTCTTTCCTGCAGTGGTGCTCTTCCCCCTTCCATATCTGTTCTTTTTTTTTTATCCATTTTTGTTATGTTATTTTTAGAAATTAAGATAACTGTTCTTTCCTGTGTTAGATAAATAAAGGAAAATAAAACCCTACAAAAGTGTATAAAATATCTATCATAGTTTGGTTATATAGTATCCACCAAATGTAGCACATTGACTCTATCATCTATCTATCTATCTATCTATCTATCTATCTATCTATCTATCTATCTATCTGCCTAAAATGTTTATGTATCTATATCTATAATCTATCATCTATCTCTCTATTATCTATCTATCTATCTATCTATCTATCTATACTATCTATCTATCATCTATCTAATATCTATGTATCTGTTTTATCTATTATCTATCTCTCCATTTATTATCTATCTATTTAATTATCTATCTACCTATCTAAATTTTATTCACTGCAAAATTTTACTCATATGTTGAGTCTAAAATATGTTTTTCATAGAAGGTAAGACTGTTTGGTAGTGACTAGACAAAAGAAATAGAGGGGCTAGTGACGTTGATAAATGAGTTCTAAATTACAGTTAAACAGGAGTAAAATGTTCTGGAGTTCAATTGCACAATAGAGAGCAATTAATGTACTTTAAATTAAAAAACAATTTTGAAGTGACAAATCTTTAAAGAGATGCATATAGCAACTCATATACATACCATAGAAGGCATACGTACAGGAACCATTATATTATACTTCACTAATATTTACAGTTTTCATATATTCAGTAAATATTAATTTAGAAACAGAGGCCTGTATAGATAGCACCATTCCTTGGGATGATCCTGGATTAGATAAAATAAATTGAATGAAGGGATGACCTGGTAAATGAGTCAGCAAACAACATTTTCCCACTTTTCCTGCATTCAGGTTCATGCCTAGCTGTCCTTCAGTGATAGAATATTATCTGGAAGTACAAGCTAAGTAAACCATTTCATTCCATGACCCACAGAAGGAAAACAGGCAACCCAAGTTGGTTTTAAGGCACCTTTGACAATGCTATAAAATCTGCTTGGTTCATCTAACACAGACTAACAACCTGTCCTGACATTTTGCAATAATTCAAGAGGAAATAGCTTATACCATCAGTATATGGCATAAAAATTGAACAAAGTACAAACAAATTTTGCTAAGAGCATGTTCTTTTTTAAATAAGTTTTTATTTAATATTTGCTAACAAGACTTACTCTTTGTAATTCAATGGATAAATCTATTTAAATATTATGCTTTTTAAAATTTTCCTTCTGAATTTAAGGTACTAAGAAGATTTCTCACACTTGCAACTTCTACTAATGTTATAAGCTTTGACACCTACAGATTAGAATGGTAGAAGAACAAAAAGGAATAAACATCTGGGAAATCTCAAATTGTTTAAACAGGAAATCTTCTTAAATACATATAGGACTTTATAATATGACATCTAAAATTAACATCTGTATTATACATTGGAAGAGATTTGAGCAGAGAAAACAAGACTTTGATTGTCATGGCATTTTCTGTCATGAATACCTTATTAAGGAGTATGTGTAGAACCATGTATATGTATGTGTGTTTGTGTGTGTTTGTCTGTCTGTCTGTGTCTGTCTCTGTGTGTGTTTGTGTCTCTGTTTGTGTGAATTAATGATATTTGGGAGATGGAAGACGATTCTAAGATATAAAAGAAATACATGATTAAAAATTCTGGGAAACTCCTTAAATTCAACAATTAATTTTAGTGTTATAAGATTCTAGGCCAAAATACCAATGAAAGAACAACCAGTAACTGAGTTTGGGTCTCTGTGGCATTTTCCTCAGTTTCCTTGGTTAAAAAGCACCAAATACTTCTCTTGTTGATACTAATGGATCAATATGGGCCAGAAACATTCAGTTGTTGGTTTTGCTTTGGTAAGGGTAACTGTACCCAGAAAACAATTTAATTTCTCTTTCAGAAACTTTTATCAAATTTTCTGGTTAGCATCTATTGGTAGAGGTACATAGCTTCACTTTGGATGGCCACAGATCAAGTGCCCATCAATTTTAGAGAAGAAGAAAACAGAAGGTAAAGACTGATCTCAGGAAACTTGAAATCCTACCGCAGTTTGCATGTGAAGGAGGAGATGGCCTGAAATGCTTCTGCGTATCCCATGACAGCATGGCACAACTCCGAACAATGATGAGGATGAAGCACGTGATAATACCAGTAGTCATTTCCTGAGTGACTGCCATATGCTCTGCTTTGCTTTCTACTATTCTCTTGAGTCATTGTTCTATACCATGGAAGTATAGAGTGAATGACACAAAGTAGAATAATTAGAACAGGCAATGTCATGGTATTCACATGCTCAGGTTTGTCAGGCTTGTTGAAGAATTTTATGTTGTGGGGTGAATCATCAAGAAAACATGAAACTGTGCATATGAGGGTCAACTTAATAAGAGCTAGTGACAGATTTTTCCAGGTTAAGTTGAAATTATTTGTGTGTGTTTGTTACAGGCTGTAGTCGCATCAGCTGAGAGAAGAGATTGCATTTGGAATACCAGGGAGAAAGGTTGCTGCTCCATCAGCACCCCAAGAGGCTGTGATTAGAAGTTACTTGAGGCTAGAAAATGGTTCAACACCAATATTGTCTTAAAGTGGGAGTAATTTTATTCATATAGATGAAGTACAATAAAATAAAGACTAGAAAAATTTATGGATCATCCAGTGTAGAATCTAGCACTGGGGATAAACAAAGCAAAAACAACTTTTCTTTTCTTTTCAAAAATTCTATAGATATTCTGACAATGTATTTGTTATGTTTGTTGGTGTGATAGAACAAATAAACAAGCCTATGTCTTTGTGTTGACAGTTCTTCACACACACACACAGTGAGAGAGAGAGAGAGAGAGAGAGAGAAGAGAAGAGAGAGAGAGAGAGAGAGAGAGAGAGAGCAAGAGAGAGAGAGAGAGAGAGAGAGAGAGAAGAGCAAGAGAGAGAGAGAGAGGAGAGAGAGAGAGAGAGAGAGAGAGAGAGAGAGAGAGATTAGACATGTATTAAGTCTAGGCTATATATTCTCAAAACCATTCCCAAGTTACATGTGTTCTAAAGCAAGAATCTATATCATACAGGTTACCCAGCTGTGAATCTTATAAGCTACAACAAAACCTACCAGATAAGAAATGGTAGAGTAGTGGCGTGGATGTTATAGGAGTACCAAACTCTTTCTGGTTTGGTTTATGACTTGCTCCACAAAGTGGAACTCATGCCTGCCAGCATTAATTAGGTCAAATACCAGTGGCCAGCTAAGTCATAGGACCTCAGGGAATATGTAGTATTGTTATTCTGACAAGCAGACATCATAATACTGTCCTCTACGATCTTAGGTTTATATCCATAGAGAATTACATCTGCCAACCCTCATGAGAGAATCTTCTTGTGTAGCAGTTGGTAATTATTAAAGAGACCCACAACTAGTCAAGGTTTAGACTGTAGAGTGCCCAACCCTATATTACATCTCCACCGGACTCATGGATCATATTATAAAATGGGGTGGATGAATCAGTGTTTGCTTGTTAGGCCAATGCTATTGTACACATAGGTTCACAAAAGCCGTGATGACAGGCACAAGGCCTGTAAAAGACCATACCAGCCAAAATTCCAGCATGGAAAGGGAACGGAAGCTCTACCCTCAGATACTGAAGAGCTATTGGTAACTGAGTGCTGCTGGGGCTGGGAAAGAATCAGTTTCCTCAAGTGTGTGACCCCTGAGAGACTACTCACGCTTCAGCAGATAGTCTACTGTTTCCATATACTGGAAGCACTGTATTTACTCAGAGTGTTTGGGAAAAATTACCACATGAAGTTGGGAGAGAAAATATTGAGTGGAGAGATAAGGGAAGAAATGGAATGTAGAAAAAGGGTGTTAGAGTTGGTCAAAGTGTATTATATGCATCCAAAAAATTTTGGAACAGAAAAGACTATTACTTATATAAAATTGGACCAGAGTATATCATATTTCATAGACTGTACATTTGGAAAGAAATTACATAGATCACATCTTTACTATAGATATATACATGTATACATGTATAAATATGTGTCTGGGGTGTGCGTGTGTGTATGGAATAGTTATCAAGTCTATGCTCCTATTGGTTTTTGTAATCATGTTTATTATCACAAAATATTTTCATTTTCAACAGATTCTTTTCCCTCTAACTTGGCAGAAGACTAATCTAGAACCTTACGAGAGCCTATGTATTTCTCCTTGGTAACCACTCTTCTCTTAGTCCATATGGTTCTGATGACATTATTCCAACTCCAGCCTAGAATGTGGGGGAAGGCTCAGAGAGGAACATCTGGCTGCAAGTTCAGAGACTGTCCCAGGAAGGAAATAGATGCAGAAGTCGACTCCAGATGGAACTTTGGCAGGAACTGTTATGAAGATATTCTTACTTTCTCTTAGAGGGAGTCAATGCTGGAAACACTCATGCCTGAAACATGGAGATGTCTTGTTTACAACATAGTCATCATAAACAAAACTGTCAAATGGTGGTAAACGAAGAGATACCAATTACTTGGTTTGAGCCTCTGTACCTAACCATGTCTGAAGCTGACAATTCCTTTGCTAAAATTAGTCACGTAAAACAAAACATTGTGCCTTTAAAAAGTATTGACACAAAGGAATTACTTTTGCTTTTTAATACATTACAAGTTTTATAAAGTCTACCTGGGCATAGAAGGTACCTGCCTGTGATCCCATAACCTGGAAAGCTGAGAATGGAGGTGTTACAGAGGAGGACAACCTATTAAAGAGCATTACTCAGCCTTAGAAACTAAGTCTAAAATAAGCAACCAAGCAAGCTAAACAAAACAACAAACAATACAACAACATACTGAAATATGGATATATATTAAAACACTCCTCATGTCTCTCAGTTTCTGCCTGCCTGCCTGCCTTTCTGTCTGTCTGTCTGTCTTTGTCTCTTTCTTTGTCTCACTCTGCTCTGTGTTTCTCTTTTCAAATTGGTTTCCATGTTTGATGTACTATTGGACTTGTGGCCCCTTCTGTCTTATCTGTCGTGCCCATTACCTACTTTTTCATGGGAGATATATCAAAGAAACCTTATAAAATTCTGAACATAGTGTGACATACTATACACAGTGTGATTTTTACTGTGCACGATCACATTGATTTATGTTCATTTAGTTACTTAATGTTTTTTTTTAAAAAAATAAGGTCTCATGTGGTATAAGTAGGTCTAGCATTTACTATGTAGGGAATTACCTTGATTTTTTTTCATCCTAATGCCTCTGCCTTCCAACTGCTGATTATGGACATGCCCAATCATACCTAGCACCTTAATTTATTAAGGGGGTGGCATAGTAAAATATTAACATTAATGCCCAATTATAAAATGGACCATTTATAACAGTATAGTATAAAACATGTATTTAGAATATATGGGTTATAAATTTTTCATTATCTCCTTAAAATTTTTGGCTTTTACTTTTCTATATCCAACTGAAACTTTGAAAAGAAAAACTATGGATTCAAGGAAACTAGTAGATTCTGTATTCCTCCTGATTCTTCTATGCCGTTCTTTGTGGAGACTACTCTTTTGCTGTTGCCTTCTTGATATCTTTTATTGTTTGGACAGCGTTAAAACACCTTGTAATGATCAATATATAAAGAGGCTTGTGACCAATGCATGTTTGGATTCCTTAAGAATGATGCCCAAGCATTTAGTATGCATCAAAAAGTATTTTGTGAATAAACCCACCTTAGCTAGCACAACCCATGAAGTTCCAGGGCTCTTAGAATATTAATAATTTCCACCAGTCATGATTTATATCATGAAGTATGTTAGGCAAAGAGGGGAAGTGAACTGACTAATCTTGCCTTCTAAGCATAGTTAATTTTGATGATGGCTATTAATCACTTGCTGCTGTTTGGATGGTAATATCAGGTTACTTCTCACCCTGTAGTGAGTTTAGGGCTTCCCAGAAATGTTCTAAAAACACAACAATGAGATATCACATGGTTGTAAACATCTGTTTGTTTTTCCATACAATTTCCATGTCATTTCTCCCAGTTTTGATGTTTATAAAGCTCAGGGAAGATTATGCTGAAGAAGTTGGCTATGACTTTGGTATTGCCACATTGCTGTCCTCTGTGTTTTAGATATCTTCCATGTCAGATGGTCCCCATGCTTACTGCAGAATCCATTCTCCAAAAGACATCTAATAGCCCAGGTCCTCTCTTATTTCCCTTTTTCCTCTCTCTAGCTGTGCTTAAATCCTTGCTTGTTCAGGATATTTCCTCATTTGCCTTCATGGAATCCTTACAGTGTGATGACCCTGTACCTTTGACCTGGAGTTGTGGTTGTTGTACGTTAGTTCATTGCAAAACCCCCTTGCCTACCCACTAAAATATAGTTTGCTTTTAACATTTAAATTCCTTAAAAATCTTGAATCTCATCTTCCAAGCCCCAACCTTTCCATAATTTCACTTTCTCTTTTCAAAACAAGAACAAGAACAATAAAAAATAGAGCCCATCAAGTTTGTCAGAGCATTGCTGATTTTCCTTCTCTTTAACTATAAACTCCACCATTACTGTTAGCTCTCTTCCTGCTTCCTTTCTGTATGCAGTGAAGATGGCCCCCATCTTCTCTCACTGGGGAGCTACAATTCATTTCTGCCCCAAACCCTCAGTTCACTTTTCATTTTCATGATGGAGGACATTGTCATTCTTTCTGTCTCTGGAATTTCCCCTTGGAATGTATAAAATGGATCATGTTCTCCTGTTCCTTTCACTGTTTACAGAATGTTGGGTTTATAGTTGAAAACAGTTGTCAATTCCTAACCATGTAATCTGGTATTAAACCACTGTGGAGGTTGCTTTAACATCTTGAGTCTACTGAAATTATCTTTTCAAATCTGTAGACAAAAACACTGTCAAATCCCACACTTTTTCTTCAAGTGGGCTCTGACTATTCTGCTATTTGCTGTCATGGTGTCAACCTTCTCTCTTCCTTATTTACATCACCCACATGGTGTTTTGTTGTGTTTTATTTTGTAACAGACTCTTCCTACAAGTAGGTGATTACATCATATCCTCTGGGTGACATTATATCTCACTATGAGGGTAGCAAACAAAACCATTGCTTCATGATGTCCCTGTAATGCTTAAACCAGGAAAAGCTCTGACCTTCACAACTGGCTTTCCAGGCAGCAATCACAGAGTCACCTACTTTTCTGACTGTTGATTGACCAGTTCTTGTGCTACATAGAAACTAACCATATCCTCTTATTAAAATAGTAATTATAGTTACATACATTTTAAAATATTCTTTGCCTTTACATCATCTGAAATGCTTATGATTGGGAAAAGTTACTTTTGGAAGCTACCATGAAATTGGTGCTAAAATTCTCAAGCATCTGGCAAATGTAAAAAAAAAAAATGCAAAAAATTTCAGCCCTACTTATATGCTTACATTGAAAGTATTTCTCGCATTAACGGTAAAAGCCAATGTCATTAACTTTCAGAAACAATAATCCTATGTGTGCCAGGAAATATATAAAGTGGTTAGGGCAAGCATAAGCTGGGCCTAGCTATCACTAAAAGGAAAGTCTGTGCTTAGAAGGACCTCAAATTGATGCATGTGTTCAGATGTTAAGTTCAACTTCAACTTGTAGCCAAAAGCTTCAAGTAATTTGAATAGATGTAGAATTTGTAACGGTTAAATAGAATACTTTGGCTTGGAGTTGCTGGGTATCTTCTTGGTCCAGTGAATATCATTTATATGCTTCTGGAGGAAATAGCCCTCTCCCTTTTTTGACCTACTCTCCTGCAAATATAGCTACATCTGATAGCTATGATCTGGCAGTAAGGGAATGTTTTGTTAGTATTTTTAAAATCATACCAAATTCACCCAATTTTGGTAGTCAGCTTTACATACCTCAGAAGAGAGAAATTCAACTGGAGATATGCCTGCATCAGATTGACCTTGTTTCATATGGCTGGAAATGTAACATGTTGTAAAATGAGATTTTTGGTACCAAAAGAGGCAAAACTTGTATGTACAACCATAATGATTACTCCTTGGAGGTAGATTGCTTACATCAAAAATTGTGTAAATTTTCTTTGACTTCCTTACTTGTAAATTATGGTAAAATCTTGATATGAATAATGTAATATTTATCAACTGTAATGTTTTCTTCAAGTAGCTGTCTTTCATTGCTTAATTTAACTTAGAACCAAAACTCCACACAGTCGTTATGGGGTATCTTCTTGGTCCAGTGAATATCATTTATATACTTCTGGAGGAAATACCTCCCTCCCCATTTTGACCCACTCTTCTGCAGATATAGCTACATCTGATTTTTTACTATTTGCTAATCATGTTATAGAACTTATGCCTCATACCCAACTGCTTGCGATTCTATTAGCCTCACATGGGCCTGATTAATTTGCACTATACCTTAGACTTCCTAAAGTATCCTAGTTCAAATATTTACTGACATTGGAGTCCTTACAGGTTATAGACATTTCTTGCTTTTGCTGTATCCTAACATTCCTTGAGTTTTAAAAAACAAAACATTGTGGCTCTTAGGATCTAAGCTCTTTGATTGACTAGAGTATAGGCTTATTGCCTAACCATATTCAAGTGCTTCCAAATACCAGATATTTAGTAAACACACATAGAATAACATAACAAAGAGGTCAAGAATGTTTCTCATTGGGAGTTTAACAAAGAAACCAGAATCTTCAGAGAACAAGGATTCACTTGGACATCAGTGAATGTTCTTGTCCTCCTACTTTAAGGCAATTTACTCTATCTTGGAATACTTTTGAATTCATTCTCTCCCTCTGCATTCATTTCATTAAACTTAAGTGCACTATATTTCTGTTTCAGGACCTTCAAATTTATGGGAGGTTGTTAAGAAGATGGCAAAGTGCTGAAGACAGGGAATTCTCACAGGAACTAAAAGATCAGATGGTGGGTTTGACTGGATCAAATTTAAAACTTTCCTCACCTAGATCTTTGTGAGTTCTCTCTTGGAATGTTCACTTCCTTTTGAAAACTTGCTCTTCATATCCCATGTAGTGAGACTCTCTTCTCTTGTATTTTGGTGCCATAGTTCTTCTGTGGGGAAGCATAAGCTGGTGTGTGACAGAGCTCCTTCTGTCCACTTACAAACAACAAGCATCCAAGAGAATGAGATTTGTAGTTTGTTCTGCAAAGTATCCTGTCTTGGTCACTTCTTTCCTCACTCTTAGCTGACTGAGGAAAAGTATGATAAAATAAGACCAAGTTTATAAAATAGATGAGTCTCTCTCTCTCTCTCTCTTCTCTCTCTCTCTCTCTCTCTCTCTTCTCTCTCTCTCTCTCTCTCTTCTGTGTGTGTGTGTGTGTGTGTATTTCCTACTCCGCAGACAAAATCTACATGAAACACATTCCAGTCCAAGTGTGTTTAGACACTTTGGAATGCAGATGGTTCAATGCATCTACCTATGTTTACAGCTGGTTAGGGAAGCTAGCAATAGCAGATTTCTCTCAGGAAAAGCAGTTCTCAGGGACCAAATGCATCTAAGGCCAGTAAGGTCTTAGACACTCAAGTTGAATGTCAATTCATGTCACAAGTCCTGTCATATACTGACAATGTTAGAGCTCTGATTTGTTTAGTAATGAAGTTATAAGAAGATGAGTAAGATAAAAATTCCCTAGTCCTCAGTACCTGCAATAACAAATATGCAATGTCATGACATACTTTTTAGAATGTTGTGGGTTCTGATTATTGAGTGAACATTTTATTTCTTTGCTGGCTATTTTTGAATTACATATCATGTAATTTTATTTTTATCATGTATAGTCAAAGACTTAAATTTGTTTCCTTTGAGGCTGATAACTTTCTTCCTCTTAGATATAAATATTTGGTTTAAGATTTCTGTGAAACAAACAAGCAAACAAAAACAAAATAAAATTTAACCCCCTACAACTTAGCCACATAATTTTCTCTTATACTTCTTGGATAAGTCATAAAGTCCGATTGTTAGGGATCTTGAAATTTTATTTAGTAAGTCTTGAAAATAATCATTTTGATATGGGATTTCTACAAATCTAGTGATTCTGTGTGTGTTAATGAAAGTTTTAAAATGATAGGAATAAAACAGGTAATATATCACACATTTATAACGTCAAATAAGATAGAGACTATAAACATTTGAACACTTCAGGAAGTTGAAATTAAATCTCAGTTGAGAGTGAGTGGGTTGGATGCAGTTACATCTTCTACATACTTAATTTTCTTAATTAAGTTCTTGTAAAATAAACTTAAACTTCCCCAGTAATGGTGTCCACAATGTGCTGTTAGTTGTTACTATTAGGTTTATGTCCTTGAATAAAGAGCAAAGCATTCTGCTAAGTGAAATTAATTAAAAGTTAAGTATATGATTTTATTCACCCAATATAAGTCACATGGAAGACAGTAATGAATGTATGTTAATAACACAGCAACCCCTTGCCCTTGACACACGAAAACCAGGGAGCAAAATAAATCTGGGATAGAGAGGGGTTCAAGTGAGGCCTGGGGAACATTTCCAGTTATACAATGAAATGATGGCCTGAGGGGACAGTGTCTTGCCCTAGGCAATGCTATCACTTCAAGTATTCTAAAATCCTAACAGTTCACTCAGTTCTCTCCCCAAATCGAATTGCATAGATGATAATCCAGGGAGCTGGGCAATCACCAGGTGCCCTCTTATTAATATATGCAATATTTCATTCAGAAACTAATGACTCTGGTTTTGTGGATCCACAGTAAGAAGCCAAAAAAAAAATGACTATTTTTTGTGATAAATAACAAATCTTTTTGCTCCATTTGATATTCATTGTGATATCATTAATTAATTAATTAATGCTGGAGTCCTGTTAATAAATCTTGATGTTCCCCAAAATATGTGACGTCCACAACACTTTTTCTTTAAATACAAGGAGGTTCTAAAAGAGAGAAAAAGGAAAAGAAACTTTTAGTTTAAATTCAGCTATTCAACTGTTTCACTTTCGAGACTATCATGCCTACCTTGGGATCTCATTAAGAAATGTGAAGATTGCTTTGTCATTTGTAGAGTGTCCCTAGAAGGAAAATAAAACTGTCCCTTTTATTTTGAACCTGTACTGTAGAAATGTTGTCAATATCCACATTATGAATATGTATATTTGCCTGTTCTTACATCTAGTGCAGATGATGAGCGTAAAAAGGGAGGAGGAAAAAAAAAAAAGATGTCCATTTGGTCCACTTCCTGATGGGAGCATTATCCATCTGTTCTTAATACTCCGTAATCAGCCACATTTATTTTTGATTTTATTTTCTAAAAGAAATTGACAAAGACAAAAAAAGATGCTGTTAGGATTTGGGAAAAATAACTTCCTCATCACGAATCTCTACTGATCAAATTTTAATCATGTCGCAGATCACGGCATTAAAGCAGTATCAATGGATTAAAATAATGCCATTACAAGCTGCAATCAGAACAGGAACAATGGAGTTTAATGTCTGACTCTCACATTTTCAAAATCATTTCTAATTTTTAATCCCAGTAATACTAATATCTGCTTATTTAAAACAAACGGCAGCGTTTTCTCATGGCATGCATCCAAGTCTTGGTTCTTAGAGGAATAACATTATGCTTTTTTTCTTTTCAGTGATTGAGTGGCATTTTTTAAAGTCAGAAAGTGTCTGAGGCTGTCCTCACGGCTTCACTCTGCACAATATGTTTTGTGCAGCCCACTTCCAGTCTGTGCGTTTATAGACACTCTGAGCTGGGCACCTGGCTGCATAACCACACTAACCTGCTTGTACAGCACACGCCCTTTGGTCCCTTCTGCTCCCTGCACTCTGGGTCTAAATGGCTTGTGTTGTTTGCCATGGCTGAAGTACACTATGGTCATGAGTCTTTACTTGAAAATCAAATATCCCTTCTGTTTCTCTTTGTGATCTGTTTCCTGTTTTCCATATTTTCTACTCTCCCTTTCTTAATTCTGCCTCAATCTGTTGGCTCTCTTTTCTCGTAGATTCCACAAAAACAGGTAAAGAGGCCAAACTAGCTTGCTAACCAAAGTCTTTTATACATTCCCCAATTTAGCTAATTATACAACCATAGTTTTAAAGTTCAGTTTCTCCTGAGAATTTTTGTTTGTTTTGTTTTGTATTTGTTTAGAGACAAGGTCTCACTATGTAGCCCTGGCTGACTTGGATCTTGCAATACAGAGCAGGCTGAACTTGAGCTATCAGGGATTTTTCTACCTCTGCCTCTCAGTGCCTAGGTTTACAGGCCTATCCCACCACACCCAGCTTTTGTTAGTATTTTTAAAGCATATCCCATAGCTATTGTTGGTACTCACTGCATCACGTCGTAGATTTTCTAGTAAATAAACATTCTGGGTTTTGCCGATATATTTTCCTGCACTCCGTGTAGTTCATGCTTTCATAATCCTTTCCAATACAGTAAATGAGAAACGTCCCTGGTAGGGTCCTGTATTTAAACATTTGATCCCAAGTTAGTGCCACTGTATGGGGAGACTACAGAATCTTTAGGAAGGTACTTCTGGGAGGAAATACATCACTGTTAACATGCTGTGAGGGTTTATATCCTGTCTACTTCCTTCCTTCTCTGACTCCCTCCTTCCTGTGTTTCCATGAAGATGACATGATCTGGCTTCTGCTTCGGAGCCTTCTGTCAAGCCTTCATTGATGACCTCCATCCATCCTCTGGAAACATGAGGCAAAAATAATCTCATTCTTCTTCAAGTTGGTTTTTATCATGCATTTTATCACAACAACAACAACAACGACGACGACAACAATGACAACAACAAGTAGCTGAAGCACAGTAGCAAAAAAATCTGTTGTAGGAACAATTGCTTATAATTTTTCATTCCAGATTCTTTTACCTTGACCCAAAATTTCCTTATTCTTTCTATTTCCTCATTCTTTTCACTTTTCAAAAAGTATGTTTATACAAGCTCGAGTCAGCTAAACCTTTTAAGAGTTTATTTGAAATTTATGTTTAGTTGTTCTATGTCAAATTTTATAGATTATTTCTATTTTAGGACCCTTATAAAAGTATATTATTTTACAAAATTAAATAACTACTTTAACCTCTTAAACAAAATTTTACTTGTTTTGCCTTTTATAAGTAGACACAGAGAGGTGCACAGGAAAATTTCTTTTTCTTTTTTAATCAGTAAACCTTTTAGCTCTAATTAGACCTTAGATTAAGTGTATTTATATATTTTGCTACCTTCCAATATATCTACTTCTGCCAAGTTTCTTCTGTCTCCTTTCTTTCTCAGATTGTTGAGCTTCTTTAACATACTCAAAAGGAGGAGTATGGTTTAAGAAACTGGTTGGAAGTCTGGTGTTTGCATCTAGGAAAGTGTGGTTCTAAAATGTACATATAAAGAGAGTTGGGAGATTCATTGTGCGGCTCATACCTGTCTTATTTCTTTGTTTGACCATTTTCTTCTGACTTTAATTCCTCTTTTACCAGGTATCTGCTACTGATGCAGTAAAAGTCAAGCTAAGAGAAGATTATGAACTCACTGTTCAATGTGTGAATTTCAACTTTATTGTTCTTGTTATGGTCTTCTATCAAATTGCCCTGCTTTCTAAATTGGGCCAACTTTTTGATGAACTAAGACTTCTGTTTCTTTATAGAAGGTATTGCCTAACAGTCTGAGGGAAGTGTCTGGGGCTAAGGATGTAGATTGTTGGGCTAGTTGTGAAAACAAACTCTGGCTTTCAGTACTACTCAGAAAATTCGTTTTGCTAAGGGTTTTAATAAGGTATCCACATGACACCCTCATGATCTGCTGATAGGGTCTGTCTGCCTCACTCTGAGATCTAGCATCTTTGTTCTTTGTCAACGATCAGGTGTGTTACAAACTTATTTTTCTCCTTTCCGGAACATCTGTTAATATCTACTACCAATTCTTATTTCATTTTTTTAACTCTGTTTTCCTTTAAAGCTACTGTATTGTCATTTTGAAGGATGTTCAGGAGGGAAAATCATGAATAGATGTAGAAAATCTGTCACATCTAATGGACTATGCTCTGAAGGAACTTTCTTTATCAAAGAAATTGTCCTATTATTATAAACATATATTTGTGAATCCTATTTCTCTAGATTTGGCACAAGAAGAAGCCTAATTTGATACATCCTGAACTCATATCTATTTTTGTTGGAATAATGAACTTTAAATAATGTTTATAACTGATTTTAAGTAAGTTTTTGAGTTTTGTATGAAGGACATACAATCTTATTACCTTCCCAAGAACTAGCTTAAAGGTAGGAAATTGTTTGCCTTGGAAACTATATTTTATGTTAGAGTAGGCATGGAGAGGTGAGCAGTGTGAGTATTAGAAAAAATGCAAAATTTTACTAACTAAACTATTCAACAGACATTTTACATACTACACACACAGACACATACACACATACATGCTAAGATAAGGTATATTAAACATGTGAATGAAAGTGGTATAATGAAACTCCATTATATTATGTTATTAACATAAAATTAAATAATGTAATATATTTTATATATAGTGAGTATTGTTTTGTTACATATGAACTATATATCCTTTAGAATGCTGGCATTGTGCAGAGATACTGAGGATAAAGAGAGTAATGGTATTGTGTTGGGAATGTTGTAATTTATTCAACAGGAAAAGGGTTATCTCATGGAAAATAGTCATCCTCCTTGCTTACAAGATACCTTCATTGATGCTTCCTCAGCGTCCCCATAGTAAGGACATCAAACGTGTAAATAATTTAGAGCAACAATCTTGGCTTTAATCCTGTATTACATATTTGCAATTGTGTAAATGAAGCTAATTTTTGCATCTTATGAATGGAAAATTCATAAAATGGAGTTAGTTTCATTATTAAAGTATCATATTAGTACATGTTCAACATTTCTACATGTTTTAGTAGCTGTCCAGAAATTGTTACCTCAGCTTGATATGAAGAAATTGTATCAATGGTATTGTAGCAGACAAGTGACTGTCCCAAGGCAAATACATTTTTAATATTTTTTTCTAAGTTTTATTTTTCTATATTAATAAATAATTAAGTCAAGGAATTCAGTTGATTACTACTTCAACATTAATGAATAATGCCCAATGGGCAGTAGATATGAAAAATAATTTGTATTCCATATTTATTGCCTATATATTTTTTTGCACCAAGGAAAGTAGTATATTCTGTTTCTTTGCCTGAGGGAAGGAAGAAATGAAACGTTACCTGCCAAATGGTTCATTTTCTAAAAATTAAACCAATTTATCAGATTATAGTAGGCTTTAAGAAGAGAAAGAGGGCAACTTTGAAACAAATATTAAATGGAAAAAGTATACTTTTTCCACAGTTTTTAATGATACTCTTGCAGTTGGAAAAAATGAATAGGTATACATGGGCTTGTCAACCAATGTGCCCTTCTGTCCTTCCCATCCAGGCTAAGCAGCACTTTAAAGGAAAATGCCTGAATGAATCTCTGCCTACCAAACCTCCTCTTTTTCTAGTCCATGAAACTGAACTAGAGCTGTTAAAGCTGATTGGACTAAATAAATGTTACAGTGACCGAATTGCTGTGAAGAGATATCTACTGGTTCGATACATGGCATCTATGAGCCATTAATTTGGAAGGGCTGTGACGGAGCATGAGGTGATAGATGTTGAGTTTCATGTATATGTAGATAACACACTATCATAATGATTGTGAGTTAAAGGTCATGGAGATATGTTATCAGCAATACTTTCATGTGTGATATTGTCACCAAATCACCGTTCTCTAACAGTTATGACCAATTAGGTGGCTTTCACTGGCTGCTATAAAATAACAAATGTGTTATTTTATAATTCTGAATGTCAGAAGTCCTAAAATTGAATTCATGTCAAGGTTTCATTTTCTCTTGAGACTTCAGGGAAGGACCTCATTTTTACCTTTTCAAGTTTCCAGAACTGTTGGTCCACACTTTAGGACTAGCACAGCTAGTACTAGTATCTCTTTGTCTCTCTTCATCCCTCTTTCCATTGTTACATCTTCACTAGCTACTCTTTTATTCTTTCCACTTTGCATACTTTCTGAGACTGAGACATATGCAATCCTATTTCCTCCCACAATGCTCAATTCACATCTTTAAACTCTGTCATGATGCAGAGTAACCTATTCACAGGTTTGCAATATTTCAAGATTATCTTTAGCAAATGACATTACCACTTCCCTCCTAAATGGAATGAAATATTAATATAAATGTCATTTGGATTAAGACATGATTTTATATTTGAAAGAAAAGGATAAGAATGAACCAAGCCAATAAATGAGGGGTTACAGCTAGTATGCACAATGCTTTGGTGGTTTTATTATAAAATGACTTCATGTTTATTATGATTAACACAATAAGTCATAAATATAGCTATATTTTTGGATGCAAAAGATTCACAGGAACCATTGGGAATTACTGTCAAACCCTACAGTTCTAAATCCTTGTATTTTGAAAAGGATAGTCACTTCATGGATGAACATATGTACGATTCAATCATATTAAACAACTATACAGTTTTTCTTTTTTATTGATTATTTTATTTATTTACATTTCAAATGTTATCCCCCTTCCTGGTTTCCCCTCCACAATCCCCCTATTCTCTCTCCCTTCTCCCTTCTTCTATAAGGGTGCTCCCTAACCCACCCACCCACTCACTCCTGCCTCACTGCCTTAGCATTCCCCTATGCTGGGACATTATTTCTAAATGAAGACAGGAGAAAGTTGCCGTGTGTGTGTGTGTGTGTGTGTGTGTGTGTGTGTGTGTGTGTGTACGTGCATGCGCGTGTGTGTGTCTGCATGTATATCTATATAAAAATTCAAATTAAATAATTGCTTTTTTATTTTACTTGCTAACTTTGGATGAGCTGTCAATTTAAGTACCGTTGCTTGTTAGGTGTTGGTGTTAGAGGCAAACTAATGTTTCACCCATCAGAAATAAAAGAGGTTAGTAATTTTTTAACCGTACTTAAGTACATCATTTTAAGAACATATTTAAATAGTGACTAATAAGGTTGGAAAGATGGTTCAATGTTTAAGAGCAGTAGTTGCTCTTCCAGAGTGCGGGATTTGACTCCCAAAACCCATAGGGTCACTCATAACCATCTGTAACTCCAGTTCTAGTTAATTCAATTCCATATTCTAGCTTCTCCAGGCTTCAGGCGTAAATGTAGTGCACATAAATGCATGAAGACAAAAACACTCATGCACACAATACAATGAATAATTCTTTAAAAAATATTTTTAAATGACTAATCATAAGCAGTACAATGTAACTTTAGAAGAATGAAACTTCTATTTTTGATTTTGAAAAAAAATATACAAGGAAGCAAAATAATTAGTTTTATTACTGAACAAAATTCTTCAGAATATGATACAATCAAACATGTATGTCACCTCAGGGTTCGTGGCTCAGGGAATCCTTATGGAAAAAGCAGCAGATATATTTTAAGAGCCACGATGATGGAAGACACCAACAAAATAAAGCCTTTAAACCACAGCAAGTGCAATGCAGGCACCGATCCACAGAGACTGATAGGATGCAGAATTACACAGGTCTAAGCCACATGAGGTGCGGAGAGACAGACACAAGCTCTCGGCCCTAACCCAGAAATGGTCTCCAACTTAAATAAGCTATAAAAGCACTGGCAAAGGAAAAACTGGTTTTCCCCAGCAGAGTCTGGTTGAGTATACAAACCACACTCTTAAGGGTAGGACTCATGGTTTGCAGAGGCCCACCGAAATGCCCAACAAAAAATAACCTCAGGGTTATACTTTTCTCTTTTAATGCTTTGGGCATTTTTCCTTACTTTTCTCTCCCCTCCCCTCCCGTCCCCTCCCGTCCCCTCCCGTCCCCCTCCCCTCCCGTCCCCTCCCGTCCCCTCCCGTCCCCTCCCGTCCCGTCCCCTCCCCTCCCCTCCCCTCCCCTCCCCTCCCCTCTCCCCTCCCCTCCCTCCCTCCCCTCCCCTCCCCTCCCTCCCCGCTTTTCTTTTCTTTTCTTTTCTTTTCTTTTTTCTTTTCTTTTCTTTTCTTTTCTTTTCTTTTCTTTTCTTTTCTTTTCTTTTCTTTTCTTTTCTTTCTTTCCTTTCCTTTCCTTTCCTTTCCTTTCCTTTCCTTTCCTTTCCTTTCCTTTCCTTTCCTTTCCTTTCCTTTCCTTTCTTTTCTTTTCTTTTCTTTTCTTTTCTTTTCTTTTGTCTCCCCTCCCTCTTCTTTTCTTTTCTTGGATATTTTCTTTATTTACATTTCAAATGTTATCCCCTTACCGGGTTTTCCCTCCTGAAACCCCTTATTCCATCTCCCCTCCCTCTGCTTTATGAGGCTGCTCCCCCACCCATCCACCCACTCCTGCCTCCCTGCCCTGGCGTTCCCCTACACTGGGGCATCAAGCCTTCACAGGGCATTTTTAAAAAACCCTATAGTTATTATTGAGTTTCTTTGTGTGTGAATATGTGTCTCTGTGTTGTTTGTTTTTGCTTTGGCTGCGTTTGTTTTGTCCTATTCTCGTTTGTTTATCTATGTTTTTCCTATTTTCTTATTATTGTCTTAGATGCCCATTTTGTAACTAGAGAAAGAGGAAGGGGTATGAATTTGCGTGGATGGGGATATGGGAAGGATTTACCAGGAATCAAGGAAGGAATAATCTGAATATATTGTGCAACAAGCAAACAAACAAACAAACAAATAAAAACCAGAACTATTTTCAAAGACAAAAGAGAATGTGGTAAGTATCTTGCCATAGCAGTTCCCAGTTCTTCCCTCTCTTGCTGAATTTCTTGCTTGAAAGTCCTTTCTTCTGCCCCTGTGAGACCATGTGTGCTAGAATTCCAACTGGAAATAATTTGAAGTAAGCAGAGGCTACAACAGAGTAACTCAGATTTAATTCCTTCTCCTAATCTCTGTCATTTTATGAAAGTGGAGGCAGCCTTGTGATACTGTAGAGGAGAAAATCAGTACAATCATGAGGAGAGGGAGCCAGCGTTAGTCCTCAGTATAGTCTTCACTGTTGCTGGGCACAACAGTTAGTTCTATGTTATATCCATTATTCAATAGTATTGTAGCATATGATGTCATCACATAAAACTGTAGCTTTAGGAACTAAAATAGGCAAAAGCATTTTTTTTTTTTGCACATATTAGAACCCTCTGCTAAAATAGACAAAAGTAAATTTTTTGCACACATTACAACCCTCTGGATGCAACCTGGAAAAAACAAGTGTTTGAAGCACTAATAGTTCTAGACTTTTGGGATGCATTATCAACTTTTGAAATAGAAGAAAATTATAAGGCATAAAAGAAAATGAGATCAAATGGAGACACGCTCTGTGTTTATTGATGAGAGTAAGATTTTATAACAATGACAATTTTTCTTCAAATGACTTTCTATCTTCAAGTCAGTCTCAGTTACAAATCCAAAGTGTTTTATTTCCTGCAGAAATTTGCAAACTGACTTAAATATCATATGACAAGTAATGCTGCAATGAAAACCCAGGAAGCAAATACAGTGATAAATATAAGAAGATTGGAAAATAAAAGAAAAATTCAGAGATGATTCTTCACATACATAGATATATGATATGTTTGATGCATAATAAAGGAGGTTACTCAATAAATTATATCACACAATTAGGTTTAATGTGAAAAATTATCATGATGTACACAGAATAAAATACGTTACTTATGAAACTGTTATGAAACAAAATTCAGTGTCAATCTGAGCAGATTATGAGTACATTATTATATTATTATCTTATAACTTGTTATAAAAAATATTCCATAAAAGAGACAGAGAAAAGATACAAGATTGATACGTATAATCCTGTACTGCTGTGTAACAAGGTTGTGACTAGAGTGAACTGCATATGTATAGGCTATTCCATATAATTATACCAGAAAACTTCCTGTCACCCACTATTTTTACTGTTTATATTGTGTATTTAGCTATATATGGATATATAAGTACAATTACTTCTCACTACCAGTCCATTGACAGGCATAGAGCCTGGGAACAGTAAGGCAGAACACATAGCGTATGTATCCAATACATCTACCACTAAGGTTGACTGGGATTGATACACTGACATTTGCCCAGTGATAAAATGGTCTAAACACACCTTTCTCATATACAGCAGACATTAAGTGGTACACTGTTAGTGGGTCTATTATTTTTTTTAATTTTTAATATTATAATACAGTTATATTATTTTCCCTTCCTTTGGATTCCCCTACACTCTCCTGTATATCCCTCCCTGCTGTCTTTCAAATTTATGGACTCTTTTTTAAATTTTTCAGTAAGTATTGTTTGACACATATATGCACAAACACGTGCATGTGTATATATGCATATATATGAGTATATCCTAAAGCATATTACAACATATTCTCTAACAATCTCAGATTGATTTTTGATTTTGTTTTATATTGGTTTCATAAATTACTCTATTATATTCTTTTGTGTGTTGTGATAATTTTTCACATTAAATCTAATTGTGTGATTAAAATTTATTGGGCAACTTTCTTTTACTTCCTAACTATCCATCAATATGGACAAAACGGAATCACATTTCCATTTATGTGTACCCTCACCTCCCTATCTCTCTCTCTCTCTCTCTCTCTCTCTCTCTCTCTCTCTCTCTCTCACACCAGTTTGCTGTGAGATCATTTCTTTTATGTATGTAGGAAGTTATACTCACAATTGTGATTGCCTAAGCATAAGTTGAACAAGGACACAGTAATATAGACACACACCTTGGTGAGCAAAAACCCATAGGGCCTCAACCCTACACAAAAGGCCTTCATTTTATGTGTTTCTTGAATTCCGTAATCTTTGCATATGTCTTAGAGTTTCCACTAGCCATCAGTATATATGTGTGTGTGTGGTATATCTCCATCCTGATGTGTGTACACACACACACACACACACACACACACACACATCCATACATTCCTCTTCATGTAAATTTAAATTGATCTCTAAAGGTCTATTAATTATGATAGTCTGAAAAGGAGTTATATTACTCACAGGTTTCTCTTTGGATTGTGACAAGCTATAGGTCCAGTATTGCAACTATCTCTGTGGAAGAATTTGTTGAGTCCCACAGTAGTGTGAAACAAAGTTTATCCAATTTTAGATTTGTCTGATTCATCAAATAAACATATTACATTCCTAATTAAATGAGAACTTATAAGTGAAAATCACAGATCATGAATAATTTTTGGTATGTTGTACTAAAAATATATTATTCATTGTAAAGTCAGATGTCACTGGGCTCCTGCAGCTTATCTGCTGAGGTTACTCCTATTTTGTACAAGTTTTTATTGTGCTGTGAAAATATGTGTTAAGAGAGATGTATCCTATATGTGAACTATATTTTATTTCATTTTCTCAACTTAACGATGAAAGATATTGTTTTACTCTTCTTGTGAACACTGTCCATTTAAGAGAACTGAATGAATTTGCCTATATTTGAAATTGATATCTCCCTTTTTGATCTATTGGAATCTGAAAGCTCTTAATTTCTAAATTGTATTCATTCTCATTCTGTAAACAGCTAATGTGAACTACAGATGCTTTTCAAGTAACTGTTTTAGAGGAAGATTTTAAGCTGTTCTCCAGATTCGAAAATTTAAAAAGATAGAAGGACAGTATTGTTTTTATAAAAGTTCTTCTGTATTATTTAGAAATTTATGATCCAGGAGACATTTTTAAAGGGATATTTTGCAAGCTTCCTGGTGTATGGGTACAAAGTGATATATTTTACATGGGTAGAACGTTGTGCCCTTTCTTGCTTCATGGTAATATTGGCATTTGGTTATACACTTAAACAGAGATTTTGATATTAATTCAAGTTGTGACCTTAACTTATGTTGATTATACTTTGGCTACTGATAAAAATATGAGTCATGAACATGACCCTAGATGTTAGGTGACATAAGGAGAAATCAATATGTGATCTAAGAAATTCACAGGAGTAAATATAGTAAGAAAAAAAACCACTTAGTTTTGTTTTCTCCTAACTCTGATTTGGAATTTCTTAAGGTGTAAAATTTAGAGAAAATTTACATTCCAGGGTGATTAAAACATTCTGATATTTTTCATTTTGTTTTATTTCAGCAAAAAGATTTCAAAACAATTAAGAACCACGAGCAGTGCTACTTATTCTGTCCTCCTACTTGATTATTTTCTTTAATTATTTATTTGAGAGTAATCCCCTTAGAAACTGGAGATATATCTTTTTATGTAATCATACAGAGAACTTGGGGTACCAACCATAAGTGATAAACCTATGTACATTATAATCAGACAGATTGTAATTTTTGTAACCAGTTTAAAGAAAGTTTTGACATTTAGAAGATAATTAGGAATTGGTTGAAAACTAAAAGAGATAACTGTTAGTACAATGTTCTTCTGTGGAAGAGACAGATTTTACTTTAGATTCAACCAAGGGCTCATGCTCTGTTGCTAGGCTAACTCTGATTAAAATAATACTCTATAACTAAATTCAGTTGTGATGGTTTAAATGAGCATGTCCTCCATGAGACTCAAGAACTGAATGCTGTCTCCAGTTGGTGGCAATATTTGGGAAAGTCATGTAGTGTTGCTAAAGGACATATGTCACTGCGGGTATAGTTTGATATCTCATAGCCTGGGGATCTCCCAGCTTCCTGCTCCTGCTCCCATCATCGCAACCATGATAGATTCTTATCCCTCTGAATCCGTAAGTTCAAATAAATTATTCCTTCTATAAGTTGAATTGGTCATGGTGTTTTATTGCAGCAACAAAAAGTAGCTAAAACAGTTTTGATATTTCATCTCTGTTTCATGTGCTCAAATGTGTTTTCTAACAGAACAAGTTTTAAGAAGATATGTATTTTGGACTATTTTTTCTGGTCAAATTCACAGGCCGTGTTGTATGTATTTATTTACCTTTCTCCATGATGATTTGAAGTACATGCCTACTGTTGGATGGTCTTTCACAGTGAAACTTACTGTATTCCTTTCATTGCCCATGAAAAACAGTTGACTCATTTCATTGAGAGCCAGGAGCTCTCAGGACAGGTTTGCTCTCCTCATCCTGTGGTCTCTATTTTCTACTATGTTCACTTAATTCTTTTAGAAGCATCAAACATATATCATCACAGAACCATTTTGGGGGGCGGGGGGTAGAATAGGTAATCCATTGCTAGTTTTGAGCTTTGTGGCCATAATCGGTCTAATGTGGATGATATTCTTTTTCTGAACTAACCCTGTGACTGAGCAGGTCAAGATTTTGTCCGGCGCCCTTCTTGGCCAGCAGGAAATTAGACGCAAGACAACAAGGTTCCTTCTCAAGGCAGTTTACTCAGGATTGTAGCTTTCTGGTGGTGGCAGCCCCACCTACCCCGGGGACAAGGCTTATATCTAAGCAAAGGCCAATGAGCATATGCCACGTCTCATCTCTTCATACGTCCAGGTATTACCATTCCCTGCCCCTGCACAGTTGCATAGCCAAATGAGGACTTGTTTACCACAAGGAGCAATCTCAGCCAGCACCATCTTCAGGTGCAACGCATAGCGGCTCTCTACAAGATTTCTCTTGCCTAGATACATATAAAACACAGTTCATTCATGTTGTGGTGGTTTGAACCAGAATGGTCCCCAAAGGCTCATATGCTTGAATGCTTTGCTTTCTAGTTAGAACTATTTAGGAAAGATTAGGAGGTGTGGCCTATCATGATGGAGAAGATGTGGATGAAGTGTGTTACAGTGTATGACCTTTGAGGTTCCAAACCCACACCAAGTTTCATTCTCACAACTTTTTACCTAAAGACCATGAATAGAAAGCTTTCAGCAGCAGTTCTAGTCAGACAACTGTCTGGTTCTTGCCTGGATAATCATGGACTAGCTTCTAAAATTGTAAGCAAGCCCCCTAATGAAATGATTTATAAGATTTGCTTTGATCATAGTGTTGCTTTACAGCAATGGAACAATAACTAAGACACCTGAAAATGGATTTAGTATCACTAGGTCCAACTGGAGTAATCGATGGGTTCTGTTATCTTAAGTTTTATGCCTGATAAGCAAATAATCACCAAATATAATTTGTTAACTCTGCTATTCAACACCAAAATTAAAAAAAAAATTGTAGGGAAAAGAATCACAATTGGCTATTTAAAAATTGCAGGGGTGTTCTCTTTAATTAGTTATGTTGAGCTTTCAATTTTTTGTGTGATTCATGAAACTAATTTAACCTTTGAAAGAATAAATATAATAGCATGGGCACAGTCTCAAAGGAAAGCCATTCTCCATGATCTGGTGAAAATTTGCTGTCCAGTGTCTGTTCTCCAAGCAGATAAAATATGCCATGCACAAGAATGCAAGGAATGATTGCCTTTAGATTTTCTTATAGTTTTAGTTATAGGAAAGAATCTACTTAACTTCAGTTCGGGTAAATGACAGAATAGAACATCTGCATTCTTTTTTTTTATTGGATATTTTATTTACTTAGTTTTCAGATGTCATCCTTTTCCCCATTTCCCCTCCCTAGAACCCCCATCCCTTCCCCTTCTCCTTTTTGCTTTTATACCATTTTAATTACATGCATGTATTAAGATCAGTTCTAGGTTGAGGGTCTAGTAATACAATATTTGCAAATAGTCAAGAAACAAGCAAGATAATAAACACAAATAGTCAAAGAACAAGCAAGGCATTAAACCCAATTATGTGAACACTCCCATGACCACTGTTTCTAAGGGCTTATCAGGATGACCAAAATATCTGAGCCTACTTCACTGTCCTAGCCCAAGGTCACTTTTATGTCTGAAGCCTACTTCCTTGCAACATCTGCATTCTTAATCTAGAGGGAGCTATTAACAAAGCTTTGTGTTCCTAAATAGAATGGTTGGAAATTTCTATTGAACTTTATAGCACATGAACAAATGTAAGTTTTCTAAATACTATCTAGAGAACTATCTTACATTGTTTTAGACTGTTTTTTATGGGGAGGGGCAGAGTAAATTGTTATAAAATAGATGAAACCCTGAACATGTTCATCTTTATAAATTTCATGTCATTTCAAAATATTTTAATACCTCAGGCTATCAAGTTTAAGAGCCTAGATGACCAGGTATCATGTGTGTGTGTACATATATATGCATGTATATATACATACACACACACACATATGTATATTTGGTTTGCAATCAATTATGTTAATAACAATGGAATTAGGATCCAAGAAAATTAATAGTGGAAATTTACCACTAGCATCTTATTAATCAAAGTCAAATCAGACTAATGCAATACATTTGCTTCTCTGATATGCATAGTTCTCTAGCTTGATTTTGGAGCTACAGAAAACCATGGATGTGACAATGTGGTGTGCTGAGAACTCTACTAGCTAACAGAATAATGGCACATATAAGGCATTTCTCTGAGATCCACTTCAATGAAAGATACTGTTTAAGGCTCCCTGAATGAGTTACAGCCTGGTGAGATATAAAAGCAGGAGAATCATTAGCATAGACAGTCGTGGTACTAGGCTGCAGTGCTTTTATATGCCAATTTAATGTTTGTGATTATGCTGCACAGATTCATCCCTTCATAAACCCATTTCTATGGTAACAAGGAAATGTTGAAAGCCCTTAGCATACAAGGAAGACTTTAGAAAATTTTGACTAGTCTAAAGAATACATTATCTTCTTTTAATGCACAAATTTGAGAAATTGAAAATTACTGAATAACACATGAAGTAGAAGATCCGACATCTTATAGATGAGCTTGCTGAAAGCCTCATTTGACAACTTATTAAATGCAGCTGGTGTACCTAAAAGTAAGACTAAAGAGGAGAGAAAGGAGTGAGTCTGTAAAATACTTCAGTCTAAATAAGCCTTCAGCTCTTTGGTGATAGAAGGAAATGCATCCAATCTTCATGCTGGAATTTGCTTTTAGGATCTCTTACAGTTTTTGAACAAAATACTGTGAGACGCAGCACAGATTTCAGGACCACGTAAACAAAGAAAAGATAACCCCTGGAAACTTTTAATAATCTGGTCGCCGTGTAAAAGCCCTCTTCAGAAATTAACTCTGGGGACTATGGCATTTATTTTCTCATAACAAGGGTGAATCGATTGTTGAATGGTTGAAAGCGCACAGTGCATATTGATCCGTTCATGCATAGCCACTTTCTCCCAGCAGGCACTTTGCTGCTTGCAACATATTTTTAAATAGGATTACTGTGCATTAAATTACAATGACCTGGAGCAAAGGTCAACAGTAGTAGAATTGCCTTGGTTCATCATAGTTTGAAGCGCTGCCTTGAGTGGGTTGTTTTTCTTCATGGAAGTTGACCTGAGAATCTATTTGGATCGCTGTGTCAATGTCTAGAGTGGAACAAAGCAAAGTTCCCAAAAATTATTCTTACAACAGAAATGTCAACCTGACCAACTGCTCATATCATAATGACAGAATTATAGGGAATTTTTTATTAAATAATATATTTTAATCCAAGCAGCTAAAATTTTGTAAAGCCACATACAGAGTCCTGACCCAAGAAATTAGATCTTATTCAATGTTAGAGGGCAAATGTAATTGGAAATCTGTATTGTTGCAATGAACCCAGAGTATACTGTATAACATATGTAATTTGGAGATCAGAGAGAATAAATTAAATGTCTCTTTTGCTTTTATGAGCTAATAGGATAATTTTTTCTGTTTTATTTACATTCTATTGTTTGTAGTCTACCAGTGAGAAAGAATAAAAGTAGTTACCTTAAAAATTGTCTAGAATTTTAAAGGGAGTATCTTCAGAGTTAATGTAGGAGAATAAGAAGACATATAATATGGATAATTAATATTTTTCAAAACATAATTTTCACAGACCAGGGTTTGCATATTTGTTCTTTTTTTTTTTCCCATATAGTTTCACCATGTAGCTCTGGTTGGCTTGAAACTTCTGTGTAACCCATATTGATCCCAGTTTCTCCTTCTGCCTTTTGAGTACTAGAACTAAAGGTATTCATGACTCTACCAGGCTACATAGTATTTTTGAGTACTAGAAAGAAATGTTATAAAGGCTTTCTCTCTCCCTGTCCATTCATTACTATTCAGTGATTCAGTTTGAACGGCTATTTCATAATATTTCAGAATTTCAGTTCTGCTAATCCATTTAGGGAAACATGTTCATCTACCAACATAGTAAACAGTTCTCCAAAAAACCCAGAAGTACAAAACTTTGTGAAATCCAAAATTCTTACTCAGATAGTTGCAACTCCAAATTAGTCGCCCTCTCTGCCATGCCCTTTTATTCATTATGGTTTCACCACGAGAAGAGTGATGTCTGATTTAATATTTTGGAAAATTCGGCATTGAATCACACAAGTTTCCATGATTGTTAAAGCTAGACAGTGAATAGCAAAGCTTCTTTGGAACACCACACCCTTTCTTTTCTCATTCCTGGAGAATCCCACCGAGTCCTGTGTCTTCTGGTTTGCCTTCTTATTCTTTTCGCAAAGCCTTCTGAACTCTCAGTAAACCCTTGTATTATGGGTGTAAACAGCTCCTCATTTGGCTTTCCCTTTCTGCTTCCACCTTCATTCTTTTCTTTCTCTTTCTGTTTTTAATACTTTACAGATAAAATCTTGCCATGTAACCTATACTATTCTTGATATCTAGGTCCTTCAGGCTCAGCGCCCAAGGTATGAAGTTATAGGTATATGCCCCAGCACCTAGTAAGGTTTTTTTTTTTTGAAATGATTTTTCTGTCCGCAGTGCTTGTAATGTTTCTGTTATCTCTCTTGTATAGTTTTCTCCCATATTCCAGGTACATTTTGCATTCCTCTGGATTGGCCACAGTAAGATTTTCAGCAACCCCCTAATGGTGGATACTTACATTAGTTTCCTTTGATTTCTGCCTGAAACATGTTTCATTTGACTGGTTAGACATTTAACAATACACTGACTTGTGATCGGATTCCCACAGCTGGAATACAAACTTCATATACTTAGGCAATTAGGTTTTTGATACTTTTCTTGTATTTGGAACATTATTGAACATAAGCGCTAATGAGAAATGGATTCCATTTTGTAATCAGGAAACATTTTAATAATAGTCCAGTTCCGGTATATTTCTGTTTACCGTGAAACTGAAGTTTCTGTTTCTCAGAATTGGGCTGCACCTTATCTCACGAACATGGAAAGATTATGTTACAGATGTTCCTAGAAGATTTTCTTTTTTTTGTTTTTTTTGTTTGTTTGTTTTTTTTTTTTTTTTTTTTGGTTTTTCGAGACAGGGTTTCTCTGTGTAGCCCTGGCTGTCCTGGAACTCACTCTGTAGACCAGGCTGGCCTCGAACTTAGAAATCTGTCTGCCTCTGCCTCCCAAGTGCTGGGATTAAAGGCGTGTGCCACCACCGCCCGGCCCTAGAAGATTTTCTTAGCTGCCTAGTCTCATTCCTGTAGCCATCTTGCTTGCAAAATTCCACCTGCAGTTTTGCTCTCTAAAAAATAAAAAATCCTTGAAACTGGCTCAGGACTGCTCTCTTAAACCAGATTTAGGGAGAGACAGCTACCTGACAGGCTCTGGAGAGCACAGAATAAAGTTTGCCTTCATTTCGCCATAATTTGTGGCTAGTGGGCTTTCTCCTTGTGTTTGTAGGATCAATATTAAGAAAACACCAGTTGAGACTCTGAAAAGGAAGCAGAGTTTTGAAGATGAAGAACTTCACCCATAGTGTTATTTATGTGAAGATCAAAATGTTCAGTGGCCTTGAGATTGCCTTAGCTGCAATTCATGACCCTTCATGGAAGATGTAAAAGTGAGAGTCCAAACCTATTTCTTTACATTTATAAAATTTTAAACTTCAACATTTAATTTTGACCTCAGAATTTTTACACTTTTATACATTGGACCCTAATGATAATTTATTTTAAAATATACATTCTCTAATCTTCTGGGAAATGAAGGAAAAATGTAAGCTGAAAACTAGGGACAGAGGAATGGTTCTGTAATCAAAGTGCTGGGCATACAAGCATGAGTTTGATCTTGTATTTGTGCAGCCAAGTGAAAACAGGGTGTGCTGATTTGGACCTGTAATCATCCTAGAACTAGGGATCTGGAGACAAGAGGGTCCCTGAGGCTCACTAGCCAATTAGACATCCACACTGGGTGAGCAACAGATTGAGCAAGATATTCCATTTCATAACATAAAACAGAAAGCAGTAGAAGAGAAACCAAATGTTGACCTATGGCCTCTGTGCACATGGTCACACATATGTGTTCACAAGCAAGATCATGTCCACATGATTATACAATACATATACACAGGTACAGAAGGAGGAAGTATGATCCTTTATAGAGTAATGCTAGTGTTTTTGAACTTGACTTCCTGCATGGTGTTGGGTGGATGAATCAGAGTATAAGCGTGGGTATTCTTATAAAGAATCTCTGTTGAATTCCCAGCACCCATGGCAGGTGACTTCACAACCATCAGTAACTGCACCATTATCTGGCCTCTGAAGGTCCCACACTCATAATTCGTCCACATGTACATAATTTAAAAATAAAAATAACAAAATTTATGCAATAGTTTTACTTTGTTCCTGATATGGGATAGTTCTAATGGTCAAAGGCAAACCTATTATTTGAATATACAATATTAATGCAATATTTAGACATCCTAGCAGTTTGTTTATTATAGTTCTTAGGAGCAACTAGCTCCATATAGTGAGTCCCAATCAATATACTGAAACAGAAAATGACAGGGGCACTAAGGAGAAAATATCCTCATACAAGAAGAGTCACTACCCAATCAAGCTGATCAAGGACAATAATTTAAAATGTAAGATACAGTTCCAGGAGTTTAGAAATAATTGGTGAAATAGTTCCATTCAGTTCCCTTGGATGACTATAGTTTATTAGACACAATTTTACCTAAATGTTTAGATCTTGCAGACCACTGCTTGGTGTATAATCTAACACACAAACAACAACAAAAATAGATAAGACTCATTGGTGAAAGAACGAAGTTATGAAGTTCTAGAAAACCCTTGAAATGACGGGGCTTTCTGTGCTATGTCCATTCCAGCTTCTGTCTTTGGGGTGGGGGGGCAGGGACTCTGCCATGGCTTTCTATCTAAATCTTACTCACGCAGAGAAATCCTGCATGTCAGAGTGTGTGCTGAGAAAAGTTTCTATTGTAAGCCAGGGGTCCTGTGCTCACTACTGTGTATTCTTTCTCTACATGAGTTGCCTTGTCTCCCTCAGCAGGAGCAGCTTGTTGTTCTCCTCCTCATTCTCATTCCTCTTTCTGTTCTGCCTCCATCCCTGGTTCTCCTTCCTCGCATCATTGGCCTACCACCCCAGTGAAAGAATACATTTCTATTGGGAGTGCAGCCTGTAGTGAGGGCAACAGGTAGAGTGCTTGAAAGGTGTTAAGAGGGGAGATTTTTAATCCATAAATTTTGTGATCTATAAATTGTCTGATCTTGGGACACTTTCTTCTCTCTTTTCTCAGGTCTTTAAAAAACAAACAAACAAACAAACAAACAAAAAAAACAAAACAAAAACAAAAAACAACAACAAAAAAACCTCTTGTACTTGACATGTTGCCAAAATTAACTTTGGCAATATGTGAAAATGGATGGATATCTATCAGTTCTGTTTACTATGGCCTGTCTTTACTTTCTGTCTTGATTATGTTCATTTCAGTCGCATCATGGAAATTCACATGCAGATACTCAGTGATACTCCTGGTTGAGCTGTGTGGTCTCCTCAGATGAAAGGAGAAGTAGAAGAGAAAGCATTCAATGCAATGTAGCAACTGTTTTGTTTTTATCTTTAGTAGTCACTATGGTTCTTTTAAGACCCATGCTGAATTTTCTCATTTCTTTGTCCTTTTGTTATTTCTTTATTTCTTTGTTCTTCCTTTTTGACATATTATCCATTTCCTTAGCTAAAATACAATTCATAAACATCGATATATTGGCTTGTGAGCAGACATATGTATGTGAACAAATTCAGTTTCAGAACAACAATATTATGAAGAATGTGAATGCATATAATAAATAATTTAACTAAGAAAAAGCAATTTTTTAAGCTTAAAATGAGAGCATACTTGATGAACCCATTGTACTTTGAAAGCATTATTAAGTTGGAAATATATGTACTACATCTAACTTACTGAACAATATAGCACAGCATAATAGCACATATAGAATACCAAATGTTTGCCCTCCTGACAGTATAGCTGACTGGTAGCTGTGGCTTTCACTTATTTCCCAGCATACAGGACAGTAGTAGAGTGCACATCAGTAGCACAGAAATAAGTACCCACCATGGTAAAAGCAAGAAATCATAAATGGAATCATGTGTGCTGAGAATTGTTGGTATATTTCCCAAAATCACAGGACAATGAATAGAAACTACAGGCATACACCATATAAAAAAATTTCAGGCAATGATGGATTGGAGTTAGGCAGTGGTCCCACAGTACAGCTGAAAATGATTGCCTAGGGACATTGCAGTCACCTTAATGGCCTTGTACAACACTGTGCTGGTACATTGTGGTGATACTTGTACAAAAACACTCATTATACTTACGATCATACAGAACTATGGAGCACACATTTACCCACAGTCCATTATGCTTGATAGTGATGATAAAAGAGCATCACTAGTTTACGTAAACATTGTGTCAGGCTTTCTGTTACTCTAGACTTTGCTTCTGCTTTTAAAGTCTTTTACTACAAAGTCCAGGGATATTGGTGGAGAGCTACAACAGCCACTTCAGTAAACCAGCCTAATTCCTGGCTACATTGTTAATATTTATCCTTATACTCACAGATAAGGGTAGTTCTCACCCTTCATCAAAGATACATCTCTTTGCAAAAGATAAAGAGCATTTAAAGAAATCCATGACCAAACAAAATGTGGCGGTATGAAGCCCATTCCCATGGACACTTGTACAACACAACTCCCAGCACGAATCCACAGCAATAACTGCAGCAGAGGGACCAGAAAGATTTCAAGAGCCAGAGGTTTAAGCCAGACGTGATTGTGTCTCTAGAAAACATCAGAGAGGCCACATACATGAAGTTTCATTAATATAGTTGCCTAAACAAGACCTGAGCAAGGATGAGGATACCAGTGAACCTGTTAAAATGGAAGGGGGAAGTTTGTGGGGCCTCAGTCAAGACCAAAACTATGAGCAACTGAGCTTTGCTAATAACAGAAGAAATGATCTTCTCGGGAAGAGCCTATCAATTGATACATCTATTAAATGTGGTCAGCTTGAGATTGTATACATACAGATAGCATTATATGTGTATAATTAGGAAATAGTGCATATATGTACCAACTAAAGAACAGAGGACATGAATTTGAGAGAGGGCAAGAAAGTGTGTGGGGAGAGTTGATGGAGGAAAGCAAAGGGGAGAAATGTAATTATAATATCAAACAATAATAATTATAATAGCAATTAAAATAAAGTTATTTTAAACAATTTATATAATATCAAAAGCATGTTTCATTGCAGAACTAAATGCCATATCATGATGGTTCCAGCCTCATCCATCTTGGGTTTACAATGTGTCTGAATTTTATTAAAGAGCCATGTTGAAAGGTTAACTATACCATGATGGTACAACTCTAAGATACTGACGTAGAAATTAAGTCATATATTGTTGCATTTCACAGAATATGTCCTCATCAAATCTCTCAGAGTCTGACTCTGCTTAGACATATTTAGAATCATTTCAAATTTTTTATCTAATCCAAATGGCTCAACTTGACATTTCATTCCAACATTTTTCCACTGGTGATTTGTATTTCTGATAATGTACACTATTAATTCAAGTTATCCTAAACTAAATCTAATTTTGCTTTTTTACCCATATTTCCTTTTACTAGTTTCATTTGTCTAGATTTTGTCCTCTTACTGAAATGTGAAAAAGCATCCAATTTTACATAAACCAAAACTTCATCTTCACGTTAAACCATGATCAGCGGTAAATGAGCCAGATTCATTTTTAGTACATTTAATCATTTCTTTGGGGAGCCGAATTTCTAATATTTTTTGTTTGCTTGTAGATCCATAAATAGCTTTTATTCTACATTGTTATGTTACATAGAAGAAAATTTAAATTAAGCTACTATTTGAAAGCAAAATGTTTCTATAATCACAATTACTTACAACTGCATTGTTTAAAGTTTGAAAAGTATGTAGTTTTCTCTTATGATGAGCTAAATGTTTTATTTTTCACTTTTTTTATGTGTGCCCATTTTCTTCTCCCTCTCTCTCTCTCTCTCTCTCTCTCTCTCTCTCTCTCTCTCTCTCTTTCTCTTTTTCTTTCTTTTTTTTGAGGGGGGGATGGTTGCTAAGACAGGGTTTCTCTGTGTAGTCCAGGTTGGCTGTCCTAACACTTGCTATGTATGTAGCTCAGGCTAGTCTCAAATTCAGAAATCCACCAGCCACTGCCCCTCAAGTTCTCGGAATAAAAGTGTGCTCCACCATGCCCAGCATTTCAATATTTTTTTCAGTGTTTACTTGCTTTTCACTTGGCCTTTTCTTTCTTCTCCTTCTCCTCCTCCTTCTCCTCCTCCTCCTCCTCCTCCTCCTCCTTTTCCTCCTCCTCCTTCTTTTTTGTTATTTTCTTATTTTTATTTTTTCTATATTCCTTCTTTTTTTAATTTTTTTTTTACACCCCAGATTTTATTCCTCTCCTGGTCTATCCTCCAACTGTTTCACATGCCATACCTCCTCCCCACCCCACCCCCATCTCCATGAGGATGTCCCCATCCCCTACCCAACCAGACCTGTAAACTCCCTGGGGCCTCCAGTCTCTTGAGGGTTAGGTGCATCTTTGACTGAACCCAGACCCACAGTCCTCTGCTGTATATGTGTTGGGGGCCTCATGTCAGCTAGTGTATGCTTCCTGGTTGGTGGTCCAGTGTCTGAGAGATCTTAAAGGTCCAGATTAATTGACACTGCCAGTCCTCCTACAGGGCTGCTCTCCTCCTCAGCCTCCTCCAACCCCTCCATAACTTAATGACAGGGGTCAGTAGCTTCTGTTCATTGGATGGGAGCAAATATCTGCATCTGAATCTTTTAGCTGCTTGTTGGGTCTTTTGTAGGACAGTCATAATAGGTCCCTTTTTGTGAGTGCTCCATAGCCTCAGTAATAGTATCAGGCCTTGGGGTCTCTGCTTGAGCTGGATCCCACTTTGGGCATGTTGCTGCACCTTCTTTTCCTCATGCTCTTCTCCATTTCCATTCCTGCAGTTCTTTCAGACAGGAACAATTATGGATCAGAGTTTTGACTTTGGGATGGCAACCCTGTCCCTTACTCATTGCCCTGTCTTTCTGCTGGAGGAAGTGGACTCCACAAGTTCCCTCTCCCTACTGTCAGCATTTCATCTAAGGTCCCTCCCTTTCCTCCTCCTCCTCCTCCCTCCTCCTCCTCCTCCTCCTCCTCCTCCTCCTCTTTCTTCTCTTTCTTCCATGAGGGGACATCCTTATGGAGTCCTGAGAGTCTCTTACAGGTTTCTGGCGCCTTCTGGGGAGTTTTCTGAACCTCCTACCTCTTGAGGTCACCTGTTTCCTGTTTTTGCTGGCCCTTGGGACTTCAGTCCTTTTCCCTCACCAAATACCAGATCAGGTTCCCCTCTCCCCGCTGTCTCTTTTCCCTCACAAGTCCCTCCATCCCTACCTCTTGTGATAGCTTTCTTCTCCCTCCCAAGTGGAACTGAGGTGTCTTCACTTGGACCCTTTGGCTTGTTGAACTCTTGAGTTCTGTGGATTGTGTCTTGGGAATTCTGTACTTTTTTGGCTAATATCCACTTATTAGTGAGTACATATCATGCATATACTTTTGGGTATGAGTTACTGTGGGGCGGTGGGCTGTGGGAAGCAGCTGGGTGCCTGGTTGAGCAAGCCTTGAACCCCGGACCTTTACCAGGACGGCAGGTGTTCGGCGCTGCCCCCAGGCCCTGGTTCTTTTCATTCAGCTTCGGCCCTCCACAGCCTCTCCCAAAGAGAGGTCTATGACTATCAGTCACGAGGAACAGTGCCTCAGGCCCTCCCACATGTAGATGAGGTATTTCTAAGCTCTCCGACCAAGCCAATAGGCATTATCTGCCAGACCCTAACCCACATGCAGATGAGGTATCTCTAAGCTCTCCGACCAAGCCAATAAGCGTTATCTGCTGTCAGACCCTAACCCACCCTGAAACTGTATATAAAGGCTCTATTCGGGAGAAGTAAAAAGTGTGTGTGTTCGAGAATCATCTTGGTGTCCAGGAGTTTTTGTCTCAAGAGCTGTAACACTTAGGGAGAGATCCGCTCTCCCGGAACCTTCCTGGGGCACCAAGCTGCTTCCTTGCCTGCTAGCCAGCTTCTATTGGCCCAGCCCGGGCGGCTCAGCGTGGAGAGACAGGTGCAGCACCTGGGAGTGACCGAGCTGTGACAGCGGAGACTCGAGCAGAGGCAGCAGCGGAGGCAGGCAATCTCTCCTCCCTGCTTGCACTCGCACCCTTTTGGCCAGGACCTCTCACACCAGGCTGGGCTGAAGACCAACAGACAGTGAGACGTGGGTAGAGGACCCTCCCTGCTCTCACTCTGTCCTCAGCCGGGAGATCATCGTGGGACACCCTCCAGAACCGGGGACCCACAAGTTACCTCACTCAGGATGATATTTTCTAGTTTCATCCATTTGCCTGCAAAACTCAGGATGTCCTCATTCTTGATAGGTGAGTAGTATTTCATTGTGTAAATGAACCACATTTTCTGTATCCATTCTTCTGTCATGGGACATCTGGGTTGTTTCCAGCTTCTGGCAATCACTTGGCCTTTCAAAATTGAAAAATAAATATGAAGAAGCTATGGAAAATATTGGTATGGTTTGTTGCTGTTACTCAACCTTAGGTAACATATACAATAACAAATTTATTCAGGAAATTTTACTTTATTTTTTACTTTTATTTTTCTTTTAGAAGAAAGCACAGTTCTACATTTTTGGGATGTGAAAACTTCGGCAATAGTACTTATTTGTAAACCTTTTGTATATTCATCTATATTTGTTTTAAACTATTGATCTCATGACCTAATTTTTTTCTTAACTCATTTTCTTTTTTTGCTTTTTGGAGATTATTTATTTCCAAAATACCCAAGGGCCATATTTAATATAAAGACATATTACCAGCTTTGAAATTTTAGTTGCCCTGTAGTCCACCCTCCTTGTTTTAGCAAACTATTTATAACAAACTTGCTTCAAGCAAACCTATTTTTATTGTTTTCTAGTTAATACTTCATTTTTGGGCTTGTACAGTGTTTTGGTGAATTCTTTGTATTCATGTATTTTGAGGAACTACAAATTAATGAAGTTCACTATTAGGACAACTGAAAAAAGTTTTAAATGCAATGTAAAAATGAGTAATTAAATTGGTAAAGAATAATCAATAAATATCATGCTTTAACTCTCTCTCCTTTACCATTGTAGTTTTATTGATCTACTTCGGCTTGCTATGTTCCTAAAAAACAATTAGTACCAGAAACTGAGATACCTTCTCTCAGATTTGTGTACAATTGTGAGTAACTGCCCAATTTAAGCTCAAAATATTTTGATGACAACTTCCTGTTTCCCACAATTTCTAATGGAAGAGCAAATAGTTGGAGTTAGAATAAAAATAAGTATGGAAAAATAAACTTAGTTTTGTGATATAAGTATATTTATCATCATAATTACTATATGCTGCCTTACCCTAGGCATGGTATCATCTTCATTTCTCAACTTAAGGAACTGTTGTTTTAAGAAGTTCAATATTTTTAGATTATTGTAGTCTTGAATAATAAAATCCATTAGGTCAGGGATTTCCCCAAATTTCTTAAGTTTTGGATACACGTAGGTTGATACCTCTGTACTATGCTCAGTGCTTGGAAATAATATAATCAAATATCTAAAAATAAGCTAACTTTCTCTAAGCCTCAGTAGTTGGTTTTGGAACTCTAATTTAATTCCATTTCACCCTGCCTTTTCTTCCCACTAGTCCTCGTCACATGTTCTTCCTTCCTCTCCTTCCTGTTGTTCTCAGGTTTTCTATCTTTAGTTCCTGAACCTATTCAGACCAGGCTACGTAAGATTGTATAAATCAGCATTTTAATATATCTTGTAGCCTGTCGTTTGAAAAACTCTGCTTAACTTGACCTTTCTGTGCTTTACCCAATGGAGAAAATTTCAGAAAATATTAATTAAAAATAGACAGATTGCATTTAGCCTCATATGCATGTTCTTCCTTATGTGCATGTTCTTCATGTCATATCATATCTTTACTGACCTACTTTCTCTGAGATAAACTCAGGTCTGCTGAGTAAACGTCATCCAAGTAATAGAATATGATTATGTTTATCTCATGAAGTTTTAATTTGTCTTATAAAAGTATGATGCATTATATATTCAGTTACAAATTAATGACTAATAATGAGATATAACACTGATAATTATCAAATTTTAGCAAGCTGGTAATGAAGTGGCTATTTCTAAAATTTAAGATTTAATACATTATTCAATGAATAATCATTTACATAGCTTAGAATTATAAAACCTTTAAACTGTAGCAGTTTCCCTTAAAGCACTATTTCCTAGCCATCCGATTCTCTGCCATAGAGAAAAGTAAAGCTGAAACTTTACTAAAATATTCAAGCAGCTATTACATGCATATATCTTTCCAGGTGTATATACCTTTGATGACTCTAAATAAATAGTATAATACTATAGTAACACATGTGGAAAATCTATTAGTCCATAAAATCTTGCTTATCCAGCCTGGAGATACAATTAAATGGTAGACTGCTTACATATCACGAATGATTCAATTGGCTTTAATCTCTGGAACCACAAGGAAGGGACAACTTTACTTATGTCTTTACTGTAGCATGACATGCAGATGTACTATAGTTTCTTAAAATATCACCTATAATAAATACTTAGGTTGTTCCAAAATTCAAACTAATGTAAACAATGCTACATTGAGATTTTATCCTTCATCTGTTGATGGGCATCTTGGCTTGCTCTTGAGCTTTTATTACTTATCTATATCCAAATTGAAGTCAGTGGCTGCCTAACATTCACTGTGTTATGCATAATGTTATTGCATTGTCTTATAATTTTGGTTAGTGCGGGTTTTCTTCTGCTAAGTCAGATTTCCTCATTCCTAATTAAAATAACATTCTGAACCATTTGTCATGGCAATGGCTATAATTCTAGCACTAGGAAGGCAGAGGCAGGAGAATTGTCATGAGTTTGTGGTCAGACTAGGCTGCATAGAGAGATTGGGGACAAGCAGTGCTACAGAGTGAAAACAAACTAACCACCCCAACAACAACTAACTAACAACCACCACCAATTAACTAACCACCACACCAACAACTAACAAAGCAACTCCACTAACAACTAACCAACCACAACAATTAATTAACCACCAACAACTAACTAACCAATAACAACTAATCAACCACAACAACTAACTAATCAACAACAACAACTAACCAAACAACAAAACAATACATATTACAGCTCCTTACTGTAGACAATAAGATGTGCTACTTTTACTGAGTTATATTTTGAGAGTAAAATGTCAAATACCTAATTTACTTATTGAAAAGAAAAAGTATTTTATGTATTGATTATTATTGTGATTGTTATTATTATTTTATTATTATTTACAGGCTTCATGTAACCTGAGCTGGAACTTGTCTTATGACCTTAAATGTCTAATGCTCCTACATCACCGAATATGGAGATTACAGTCATGCACCACCACACCTGACTCTTCCTTTTAGTTCTAAATCTATAGTTGTCAAGAATCTGGACAAGTCAAGGCTTTAGTTTCTACTGTTTTCAAGGCTAGGTATTGACAAGCAGAAAGAGAAGTAGTCATGTATTTTGGCCTGACTGCAATAAATACTGGCACAAATCCCCAATCTCTCTACAGTGACATCTGCTCCTCATCTGCTATGGCACACTTTGTCTTATCATTTTATTTGACTGGAAATCACACATCACATAGCTCTAATAAGATGCTAGGAAACAGTTTAGTGTCCTTTTAGGCAATGTTAAGCATTCCTTATAGAAGATATGCAAAGTAAATTAAAAGCCAGGAAAGAAACTTTGACCAGAATTCAGTGTGAATTGCTTGTCAAAAGGAGTCCAAATATGCACTCAGTAGAGGGTGGGTCCAGGGTGACTTCAGAAATGCTCATATTTCAGTTCATTTAAAATTTATCAACAATTCAATAAAGAAAAGCTTCAGAATAAAATCATGAATACCAACCCTGTGCTTTGCATGAATTCCTAGGCTGGCTCAGCTGAACAATGGACTTGTAGTAGTGCATTCACTTGCCAAATGAGTTCAGCTTTATCTTCTCATAACTCGCCCCTGTCAGACCTCACTGGGAGGGTTCTGCAGCTGTGTGGCTTTTCTCTGTGAGAATTGGATATCGCCTCTGAAGTCAATTTTGCATTTAGTTTTCTATTTCTTCTCTCTTTTTAAAAGAGCTGCTTATTGTTTGTGAATTTCACCTCATGCACCCCAATCCCGTGCATCTCCCCTTCATTTCATATCCATTCTCTACCCTCTCACCCTCCCTCCCACAACAGAGAAACAATAAAAACCTCATTGTGAAGCTGTAGTGTGGTCACACTGTGTACCACAGTATATGCTTTTGTGCATCCTTCTTTGCCTTGCAGATGTTCCTTGAAGATGTTGGTCTGATTCAAGGTCTCTGGCTTCTGCTGCTCTATCAATATTGGAACCTCCCTGGGACTCATCTCAGATACCCTGTAATTGTCCTGTGTCATGGACATCCTGTAATTTTGGATCTGTAGGACCAGACACTTCATTTACTTCAGCAGTTCTTCAGTGGGGATGAGGGGCAGATGTTAGGGTAGGCCAATTCAAAGCCCTGGATCTGGGCCTGAGAGGTATCTGAGCTGCTCATCCCACTGTCTTTTCTGCTCTCATGCCCTCATGCAGCTGACCTACAAAACCTGCATCCAGGACCAGCTCTACTGTGCCACCTCAGTGAGGTGCAGAGCTGCTCTAGACTGCTGCTACCAAGTGCTAGAGCTGGTCAGAGGCAGGGCCAGGTCTCCTGATGTCTTAAACCCAGGGCCAAATCTCTGCCAGCTGCAGAAAGGGAAGAGTTAAGGAAGAGGAAGAGGAGGAGGAAGAGGAAGAAGAGGAGGAGGAGGAGGAAGAAGATAAGGAAGAGGAGGAAGAGGAGGAAGAGGTAGAGGAGGAGGAGGAGGAGGAGGAGGAGGAGGAGGAGGAGGAGGAGATGTCTTCCTTATCCAAGTTTCCCACACTTGTATCTCTGGGGCCTGGTTGCAACTCCCACTACAGGAGGGGTGTAACAAGATTGGAGGGGGATAGGGGACTAGTAGGACACTCTCCCAAATACTGCTTCTGCTTGGGGAAGAGTCATCTTTCCTGATCTCATGCCTCCAGGGCCAGCCCAGGTGACGGGTGGGATCAGATCTGTACATCCTTCAGATGTCACCATATCCCCATGCAGCAGTCCAGACCGGAGGCATTCACTTGGCCTTTGATGGTTCTAGATCCCTCCTGCTGCAGGCCCATGGACTCAGACATGTTTCCCAGTGACAGCACAGGCCAGGACCCTACCATGGTTCCAGGTGGCATCACTAGTTACTCACATCAGACTGTTCTTCACTACCATTGAGTCTCCAGATCTGCCTCTCTTCATTGTGCCCAACCACATCCTTCTCTTTCTCTTCCTCTCCCATTTCTCTACTACTGACTTGCTCCTCTTAGTGTCACCTAGGGTCTCCGAATGTCTGGAGTTGTTTCAGGAAGAGTGCTATGCCCTACCTGTGAATTAAGGTACTGGGCAGTGATCATCTCAATCATGGTCTGCTTCTATTACCTGTGCAGGCACAGGCCTGATGGTCATGCCAGGCTGATTCTTTGCGCAGACCAACTGGGTGACCCCTTGTGAGGATTGTCTGTCTCAAGCTCACTCCTGCCCTGGGCTGCAGTCCCAGAGGGGTCTTCTAGTCTCTCGCTTGCTCCTTTCCAGGGAGCCTGTCCTGGTCTGCCTGTCACTAGACTGGTGGTCATCTCAGGCTTGCTCTCTTCAGGGAATATTAGGCTACTTACTAACCATTCAGATGTTCATAGGTCAGAGCATAGACAGCCTCTGTCCTCTCTGCCACCTACTGATGCCCATGTGACACAGAAGCCACACCTAAAGTGCCTTTATGGTCAGGCACATTTTAGCTTTCCTAATTTTCTCTTTCTTTCTCCTTTTCACCCACCTCATCATGCTACTTAATAGACATTTTCCAGCTTCACAGATGTTCCTTATCCAATGACAGATGCTCTTATATATGAAAAGCACAGATAGGCTTTGAATTTAGACATTGTCTTAAATTCAAGATAACCCTATATTAATATTTAGCTATATTGATGTAACTAAATTCACTGTAAAAAAGTAAGCCAGAATCCAGGTTGGAGTCATGATTTGAGATGCCTCTGGAAGCCATGTGAAAGTCCATTATCCACGCGACTCAGATCTCTGTGTGCAGGGGAGCTTCTTTTATGGTGGTGTGGGTGACTACAGACTCATAACAAAAAAACACTGAAGGCTACTGTGATAACCTATCCCTATTCCAAACAAAACAACACAACAAACCATTCCAGACAGGAAGCTATTGCAGGAGATCTTACAAATTACAATAAAGATGCTAAAGTACAGCTCTTCACAGTGAATGGCTGCTGGTAGAGTTCAGGTGTGTCAGGAAGGACTCAGCTTAAGGGACTGGGCTCTGAGAGTTGGACCCTGCTCCAATGAGTACATAGACCACACAAACTGGACTTGGTGAACTTTTGCTTTTTGGGGGCAGGGGATGGCACAAGGGTGGGAGGATGGACCTGGGAAGAGTGGGAAGCTAGTGTGATTTGGGTGTGTTGTATAAAATTCTGAAATAATCAATAAAAATATTATGTTGGAAAAACATGAAAAATAAGCTAACCATTGTAGCTTTAAGAAAACCGTATTATTTTATTCTTCAAATTCTTATTTGAATAACTAGAGAAAAAGATTTCACGAATATAGATAAATATCACCATCAATCAAGAAAAATCTAGTCAAGAATTGTTAAACATTACATTTAATAATAACAGAATACACATTGTTTTCCAACATTCCTAGGAAATGTATAAAGGCAATCTTTCTGAGCAGAAAACAAACATTATTAAATTTAAAAGTCTTAAAGCCATCCATAACCATACTTCAAGTACTAGGGAATTAAATTATAAAATGAAATGAATATCTGTAATTCCTTTACGTTATGGTTTCCTCCCATATTAGGATAACACAGATATGTGGATATGTGTCAATATTAATATAATATCCCACATCATGAGTTTCACAGGAATGTTCCTGTACAGAGTATAACAACTTCAGGTGCACCTGCTCAAACCAATTGTTTCAAACACTGATTTTCTGAGCAATGAACTTCTAAATAACTTATAATTCTAAATGGCAATGTCAAAAGAAAATTTAAAAGTTACATTGAGCAAGAATTAAAATAATGCAAATCAAATTTGCATGTAATAGCTGAAACAATTTAATCTGTTAATATTAAACGCTTATGTTGAATAAGCAACGGTAAGTCTCAAGCCAATAATCTAGGGTCTAGTATAAAGAATCGGGCATAAAGAGACTAAATTAAATCCAAAGCAAGAACACCTTTGTGAATATTGACAAGATAATACACAGTTCAGAAGTCCATAAAGGAATATGATTAAGAGAGATTTATTCCAAAGATGTCTGAAAAAAATCAATGACTATAACTCAATGTATATTCAATGAAAACAGAAATAGCATGATCTTAATAAAAAGAAAATTGACAAAATTATAGTATTATAAAGATCTCAGCAACCCAGACCAAACCAGACCACATTAACTCTTAGGTCTAAAATCGTGTTCATGGAACAAGCCTGAGACGGTACTTCTTAGGCTACAAAGAAGACTAGAATACTGAAGTCTGTCCCTTTTCTCTTAACACACATTGAAGTTTAATCCATACAATGCAGTAGGTAAATTAAACAAAAGACATTCAGGGCAGAAATACAGAAACCCAACTGTCCTATTGGTATGTAACAAAGGTAGTGCAGAAGCACCAAAAAGTTAGTCAAAACGCCTTTGAAAGCTAATAATAACTTCACCCCAAACTCAATATATAATAAAATATTTAATTTTATGTTTATGTTCTAGCAATGAATCTGTGAACACTAAAAACAAGCAAACAAAACCCTTCTATGTATACCATCTACAATTCATAAAGATAGACTGGTAGAATTTTACTTAGGAGGAAATCTGGCAAAGCATCACATAGAAATTGTAGGGGAGCTATACAAAACACTGATGAAAGAGACTGTAAACATATATAAGATGTATCAGGTGCATGGGGAATAAATCAGGTCTCCCAAAATGACCATAAAGGTTTAATACAATTCCTACTATCTCATAACTTTTAGAGATATAAAGAAAATTGTGTTAAAATGTATAAAAAAGTGAAGCTATTGAAAAACTAAATTTCAAAGATTTTTACTTTTTTAAATGTGTGCCTCTGTGTGGATGTGTGCACATGATCAGTGTGGGTGCCCATGGAGGCTAGGTGTGCCAGATACCCTTGGCGCTGAAATTATAGGTGGTGGTAAGACATCTGAAATAGGTGCTTTGTGTCTAATTTAGGTACTCTACAAGAGATGTGTGTGCTCTTAAGTACTGAGATATCTGTTTAGACCTGAATATTTAAGTTAGTAGTAGCAAGAAGAGGAAGAGGAGGAGAAGGAGGAAAAGTTCTAGATAAACCTAGAGATAAAGATGAAGTTAAAGGTCAGGTGGTGGTGGCACACGCCTTTAATCCAGCACTTGGGAGGCAGAGGCAGGCGGATTTCTGAGTTCGAGGTCAGCCTGGTCTACAGAGTGAGTTCCAGGACAGCCAGGGCTACACAGAGAAACCCTGTCTCGAAAAACAAAAACAAACAAACAAAAAAAAATGAAGTTAAAGATAAAGAATACAACAGTTAGTTTATTAGAGTTAGAATTTTTATGTAGTTTCTTCATAATCAAGATAAATTTATTGGTAAAACAATAGATGCACTGAAATAAAATCAGTGATACAGCGACACTGACTTCTGACTATTAAATTGAGAATGTAGCTTTCTGAACAAATATTTTTGGTTAATTAGGCATCTACAGACTGCCAAATTGAACCTCAACCTATAGATTCTATCCAATGCAAAAATAACTGTAAAAAATAAACTGTAGAATAAAATTTTAAACTAAAAAAATGAAACATTGAATATTAGGATATTAGTTATTGTCATTTATGTCTGAGATGCTGGGGAATTCCATGGATTTTAAAACAAAGCACATGTCCTACCACAGAGGTACATACCCAACATAAACTATTTTTCACAAAATTATAAAGTACTTTAGAAAAATAGGATAAAATATTTCAGATATAGAGCTATGCCAATAATTGTTGGCATGAATTTTTTGCAACCTACTTTCAATAAGGGTTCAATCTCTCATCTGGCCCAATATCCAGCAGAGATAGTGGAAGAGAAAAGTTATTAGGAAATGGGGGAAGTGGATCTGTTCACCAATAGTTCTTTGAGGGCAAGCTTGATCTTCTTTGGTAGCAGTTCAGTACTGCAGCAAACACCAAATATGATTCAGCAGCTGCAGACAAGTCCTCTAGGCAAGCAGACAGAACATAGGAACCATCAGATTCAGTCCAGTCCTCTCGGCAGGCAGACACCAGGCAGATGTATTTCATTTCTGAGGAAGCTGCCAGGCTCACCAACCAGCCTGAAGTGAGCCTACAGAAGTGGTAAGCTGCCTCAGGAACCCTGAGAGCAATTCTTGGGCAGTTTCTCTCAATGGTGGCAGCATTTCCACGAGTTGAGCTCAGTAACTATGTAAAGCAAACCAATACATTCCTGCTGTTAGTGAAGAATAGAGAAGCAGAGCAAGCCAAACCAATGCTCAATGCTAGTCTCCCAATGTCCCTGAGGATCATATTTGTACTCCTTCATCACAAGTTATTTCTCGTGTCTGCTGCAGCAAAACATCCTTTCACCTGTGTCTGCTTCAGGAAAACATTCTTTCCTGTGTCTGCTCCAACAAAACATTCTTTCACCTGTGTGCCACAGCAAAACATCATTTGACATGACTGAATTTCCAAAGAAACTAGAAGTTTCCACTTTAAATAATCTTTACATGTTACTGCAAACATCACAATATATTTTTTAAAAATTGGATTTTGGATTTCTTCAAAATTAGAAAAATCCTTTGCAGAAAATTCCATTAAAATAGTAAAGAGTCTTGGTCATCTTGAAAAGCCCTTAGAAATAGTGATCACAGGAGTGATCACAGGACTCTGTTTATTGTCATGGTTCTTTGACTATCTGGGTTTATTGTCTTGCTTGTTCCTTGACTATTTGCATCTATTGTATTGCTAGTTCCTCAACCTAGAACTGACCTTAATACTTGCATGTAATTTAAACAGTAAAAAGGCAAAAAAAGGAGAAGGCAGGATGGGATAGGGGATTAATGGGGGGGGGGGATGGGAAAGGGGGATGACATCTGAAATGTAAATAAATAAGATATTGAATAAAAAAGGAAAAAAAAAACAGTAAAGAGCCACATCCTAGTTTGAAAATAAAAACTATCATTTGTGAGACAGGCAGGTTGTTGGCAGATTGAGTTAACCTGTGTTAACAGTTTAACTCAAAGTAGTGATCTACTGACATCCGTATCCCAATTAGCTGAGGTTATAGGAAGGCATCATTATACTTGTCTAGAGGACTTATTTTAAAAGCAGTGCATTAAAATGATTATACACAGTGACCAACTATTTTCACTCGAGGGATACCAGGATGTTTAAACACATGCAAATCAATATCTACAATATAGTATGTAAACAGAATGAAGAAAGGCATCAAGGGAGATCATCCCAGAAAGAGCCTTGATAAAATTAAACATTGCTGCATTTTAAAAGCTATGCATAAGGGGCTGGAGCTATGGCTCAGCACTTAAGAGCAGTAGCTGCTCTTCTAGAGAACCTGGTGTTTCACAACAATTTAGCTCTAGTCTCATGGGATCTGATAGCCTCTTCTGGCCGCTGTAGGCACCATGCAATGAAGAGGTACATAGACACACATGCAGACGAAACAGTCAAACTTTTAAAATAATAAAACATATAAAAAACTATTGATAAATATAAACCAGTCATACTTCAACATGTAAAATATTAAAATCTACATATGACAATTCAGTCAATATTAAAGTGAATAAAAAGTGAATGAATCTCCTGTAAAATCAAAATCAAGACAAAGGATGTCTATTCTCATCATTTCTACTCAACCTAGAACTTGACACTTTAGTTAGTGCAATCAAGCAAGAGACAATAAAGACAACGAAGAAACCAAATTATTCCTGTTTGCAGATAACACAATTCTATATATGTAAAAGTTTAATATTTCCACCAAAAGACTCTTAGAAATGATAAATTCTGTAAAATAGTAGACTACAAAAATCAATGACCAAAAATGACAGAATTTCCTATACACTCATGGTGAAATCTTTCAGAAGAAAACAAGGAAAATAATTTCATAAAAAATATTGTAAATTCAGGAATGGTTGAACAGACCTTTCATCCCAACAGTCAGGAGAGAGAGGCAGGCTGATCTGTGAGTTAGAGCCCAGCATGGTATACGTAGTGAGTTCTAGGGCAGCTAGTGCTAAGTAGACAGACCTTGACTCACAAACAAGTGAAAAAACACCACCATCACCACCAACAACAAAACTAACAGTAAGAAACAAATCAAAAATGGACAACAACAAACAACAGCAACAGCAACAAGACACAAGCCAGACTATCAACAAAATAAAGAAACAACGACTATTTCCACACATCCCAACATAACAGGTAATAATGAAACTAACCAGAGAGGAACGAACTCTATGATAAAAACTATAGCACTAAGAGAAAGAAACTAAAGACATTAGAAGTTGCTAAAATTAGTACAGTTTTAAATGTAATATAGAAACTCAATACAAGCTCCACCAAGATACCAATGACATTGACATTGCTAACCATTATAAAATGCAGATCAAGCCTAAATCAAAAGTACTTTGTGGTGTATCTCATCATAATCAGAAGAGCTACCATAAGAAAAGTAAGTGAACAGATTCCTAACCCATCGTCAGGAATGACATTTGTGTTGTCATTATGGAATACTATTTAGTGAATAAACTAAAAATAGAACCGGAATATGATCTACATGTATCATTTCTGAGCAGAGAGTCAATGCAAGCTGATGAAGTAAACATGTGCAATGTATTTTGAGCATCTTCACCGTTGAGAATTTGCCCCTAACGCTTCTCATATAAAACTCTTACTTCTGACCCCCTCCAAGTTTCCTGTCCTTTTTATTTCCTTCCTTGCTTCCTTCCTTTCCTTCTACTTTTTTTCTTTATTAACCCACTGAGTTCTGTTTGTGCTGGTCATGTGCACACGGGCATGGGTGTACACCTTCTACTATAGCATGGTTTACCTACCAGGAGCCACATTCTTAAACAAAAATACACACACACACACACTCACTCACTCACCAAACAAACCAATAAATAAAGAAATAAACATAAAACACCTGATACTTCCTCTTCCAGGAGCTTTTATCTATCACTAGCTCTTCAGCTAGGGTTTTGAGTAGGTATACTAGGGAAGGGAAATAGAATAACAAACCTTTCCATTTTTAAAACTAACCTAACTGTATGTCCATTTTTAAAACCCACCCAGGATAATTTGTGCTAGAATATATGTATCCTTGAACATTTGGACTTCCAAAAAGCATGGGAAACTTACCAGAAGCTACATGCTTAGAAAAGACTACCTCTCCTCTATTAGCTAAGAATTTCCAATATTCTTATGGCTAAAGATGAGATTTTATGGTCAACTCTCCTTTCCATGCAGGGCTATGATGTGGCATGAGTTTGCACAGGCTATGTGCATGCTATTGCAGCCAGTGTAGGTTCATCTTTTAGGTGTCTGTGTCTATAAGAGACTATTTCCTTATAGCCATTCACCTCTTTTGCCTATTGCATGCTTTCTCCCCCTTCTTCTGCATCCCTGTTACTTGGGAAGACGGAGTGTGGCACATATGTTCTATTTATGCCTGAATATCCTGCAGTCTTTTCTTAGTACTGTGGTCAGTCGATGGTTTTTTTGTTTATCAGTATATAGTACAAATAGAAGCTTCTCAGAATAGAGGTCGTAGATGACTGATTTATGGTTATAACCATATCATTACAAGTCAGTTTAATATAATATCTCTTTAGCAAAACAATCATAATAGATCATCACATAAAGTTTATAATTTTCTCTCCATAGATTCTTAGCTTGATAATGGTGTCAGACATGGACTTCATTTTCCAGAGAAAAATGTAACTCTATTCATAAAGTGGATTTTACTCCCCTGATATTCATGCCATTATTTCAACAGTGGGCACAGCCAGTCAATATTGTAGCTCTAAGGATTTACACCTGATTGTGAATAGTGATTGTTCTTCTCTTCCAAACTATACATATTACTTTTCAAGATAATGAAAACTAGCCAGTAGATATAAAGCCCCCAAGCCAGTACTACATTGACTGTTTCATATTCCGTGGCTCAAATATATGGTATTTTCTATAAGGGGCCATCATCAACTTCTAGAGAATAACTAAGAGTCAATAACCAGTGTGATCCCAAAGACACCCAAACAGTACAGGTTGAGTTATCTTTATCCTATCTTGGTAGTGCTAGCGTCTCCTGGTCAATGTTCTGCTCTCAGCTGTCTTTCTTATGTGTTCTAGATACATTTTATATAGCCACAAGTTTACCTTTACTATATTCCTACATACTATTAGCACACATTCTCTTTTGAATAGGTGAATGAAGAGACTCTGCCAATCAGTGCTGTTTCTTTATTTATGTTTTTAAATATTAGAAAATGTCTTGTATTAGGTTGTATACCAATTACTTACTAAATATAAATAGAAAGTTTTTTGTATTCAAAAGTGAGAATAATCAATATTTACCTGCTTTTCTTTTGAGACAGATCTCATTAACCTAGGCTAGATCATCTTTGGACTTGCAGTCTTCCTGCCTTAAACTCTCGTGCTGCGATGACAGGTGTGCAGCACCCTGTCCAGCTTAGTTCCATATACTTGAGTAGCTTAAATTCTAGCAGATAAGAAGCAATGTAATAAAACAGAGAAAATTGTTTTTGGTAGCATAACAAGCTGAGAACAAACATTGTAAAACATAGAATGTGATTTCATAGAGGAGGAAAGATGTGTTTGCTTGTGGACGGTCTGTTTGCCTTGCTGTGCACCCATGGGATAAACCCTCAAAGGAATGCTCTTGAGGAAAAGCTTGCAGGTCTTAGTAGTAATGAAAGATTTAGCTTGTTATTTGCTTATAAATCTCAGCTTTTTGAGTCAATGTGGCTATGTATCTGGACATGAGAGCTGAGATAACAGAAACCAGGTGGACTCTGGTCCTGTATATTTTAAATAATAAGTATGTGAACTAATATGAGTTTTCAAGAGATTATGTAGCATGTTTTCTGAAAAATCGAAACTGGGGTAAAGACAGCCATTCCCTCATGAACTGTTACGTTATTGTCATTTAGAAAAGAGATGATTATATTTTCTTTTGGCTCTTGAAATTGAATCTATCAGAAGTGTCTGTTAATAAAGCAAGGGGTGGGGGTTGAACAAATGACAGCAAGCATTGAAAGTGGCTAATTATTTCAGAACTCTTCATGAGACTGAGGGCACTAGAAATATAACTTAGCATGTAAGTCATTTGACAAGCAAATGACTTAAAATGCAAGAGAATCAGAAAAAAAAAGGGATGTTTTTCTCATCATTAAATATTAGATTAATTCTAGAGTAGCACTGCAATTACAAAGACTCAGGAAGATCTGTCTCCTTTGCTCTCTCTCTTCATATATATATATATATATATATATATATATATATATGTGATTTTAAAAGTTGGTTACTCACATATAATACATTTCAAGAAAATTTTCGCCTTCTTACATGTTCAAAATCTGCAGTTTGGAAGGCAAGAAACATTGCAGGTTGAGCATCAAGTACAGTAGTATGCAATATGTGTTCTATGGTTCTCAGGGAAGTAAATCATTATCTAAAATTCTGAGAAAGACTACAGTTGATAGGACCAACTATTGCAAGGAGACAATCAGTTTTAATTAATATCTATTGCTTTAGATATCAATCATATCTAAAAATTGCCTTTAATTTATACACACACAACCTTGATATTGTGACTTAAAGGAACTCACCTAATTCCATTGAATTTTTTGTTTCACAGACCTATTAAAAACATGTCCAGACATAGAGATCTCAGCAATAATAGGTAGTGATAGATAATTCATGACCATACTAATTCAGGGCTTGAAATCTATACAATCATTGTCTTAAGCCTCTTTGAGGGAAGGCAATATAGAGGAATAATGTTCTAATGAATTAAGTTATCTAGGAAAATATTTATATGACATCAGTATTTGAAAAAGGATCTACAGTTTTGATTTATATCTTTCAATATGTCAAAGAAAAATCTAGGTTAGGAATATGCACTCCTACATCTTTGCATGAGATGCTTGATTTCGGGGGATCTATTACATTGTACTATATTTGAGAGCACAGTCATTGTCAAGAACGCTTCCAAATAAGGCCTATTTCACTTCAGCCATCTGTCCTATTTTGTGGAAGCTAATAGGACTGGGAATCTGTATCAACTAGGTTACTTCTTCATAAATTACCATTCCCTGACACCACATTCTCTTAATGGCAAGATAGTAAGTGGGTAGCATGAGGTCATAATTTAAATAACATATTCTAATTATGATAGTAACATTTCTGTTTTATAATTTTGGATAAGTGATCTTAGACACTCCAAGTCTTAGTTGTTTCAACTACAAAATGAAAATAATTTCTCCCTCAGAGGGCTATTATGGGGATAAAGAAGAAGGCAATACTTCAGTGATTATTGACTTTTTTTTCTTCTTTTCTCTCACTGGACAAGAGAATATCATTGTACTATTTTGTTAAATATTTTAATTATTATAGTTTTCTTAAGATAATTGAGGGAAAATGAAATAAACAATCATTTTGAATCTTTGATATGGTTGTATATAATAATAATACCAGATTTTATAGTGCTTGGAATCTTTTGGTATGCTTCTTTTGCTTTCTTATTTTAACTTAGTTTTCAGAAAAATTGATGCATAATGATTACTTCTAAAATATAAATGTTTGGTATATCTGCCTGTGATCTGTGTATGGCTTCATAAGACAGTCACTCAAACAGTATCAAAGGAAAAACAGTGAAACACTGGGCCCTTTCATTGGCTTTACCTATAGTGTTCCAACTTTGTGCAACAACAAAGAAACCTCTTATGATTTTCAAGTAAATTTATACTGATTAAAACTTAAATTTATTTATTTATGTTTTGGAAGTATCACACATTCACTCATTTAAAAAAAAACTAAAAAGCCCCACACAAAACAAAACAAAACAAAACAAAACAAAAACAAAAAAACAAAAACACACACATACACACACAAACACAAAAGAATAACCAGGATGTTAAACTGCAACATATATGTAGAGGGCAATAAAGAAACAAGACAATAGATTAAATGATAGCCAGCCTGAAAATCAAACCTGAATTGCATTTGATTTTTATGGGAAAAACTTTGTCTACTCATGTATCTAATGGAAGTAGTTCTTGACAGTTAAGAATTGGTGGCTATTCTGCACACTGGAATTTGATGAATGGAGAGATCCACGTATCAAATGCAGTGGATCATTACATTTAAATTTGCTTAAAACAATTTTTAATCATGTGATATTTTCAAAGGACAGATGACTCTTAAAAAGTGCAACAAAACTAAAAACTAAAATAACTACTGGAATTTAAATCAGTGTCGTAATTTCCTTTCAATTTAATCTTGACATCAGATATCTAAAATTGGTCACACCACATGTCATACAGATCCATATTTAGCCCAGGGAAGTTTAAGTAGATTTTGGCTAAATGCAATGTACAGACGTGATGATGGTAGACAAGTAAAGGAAGTAATCCATACTTTTCAAACTTCCAAAACTTCTGTGAAAGTTGTTATTGCATCCTCTAGGGATAATGCTCATATCTTCATCTTCTCTCTCCTCACCAGCATCCATATGCCCTTTAAGAACAGGATCAAGATTTGGACAAATAGCATTTCAGATTCATCAGGTATCAAAACTATAAAGCAACCATCTGATGTAACCCATTCATTTCACCAAAGTAGACACTGAGACTCAGAAATGAAAATGAAAGAATTGCAGCCATTGGAAAGGCTGTGTAAATTAGATAAGAAATTAGTCTTATTAAGTTCACATTAACCTCACTTATAGGAAAAAGTAAGATAAAGTTTCTACAGATATACTGGACAATGGGAAGACAAGCTGTGAGAAGCAATATAAACATAGAAAACTATTGGACATAGATAAGATCTCTTGTATTCAGTTTGCAACTACTTCATTGAGAATTTTTGTATGTATATTCATGAGGGATACTGGACTATAATTTATATATTTTTGTTGGGTTTACACTTGATTTCACTATTTCAATATTATTTGCTTTGTGAAGGAGCTTATTGTGGTTCTGAATTTTTTTAAACATAACTCAAAAAGTGTTGCTTGTTTGAAGGCTCTATAGAATTCTTGTATAAGTATATCTGACCCTTGGTATTTTGTTTGTTTGTTTATTTTCATTTTATTCTGTTTGAATGCTTTTTAAATTTTTTTGATTTGCTGAAAATAAAAATTAAAAAAAAAAAAAGAGTTAGTTTGATCCGAATGTATACTAGTAGAGTTTGTGATTTACCTAGTCAAAATCATCAAAATCATTGTTTAATCTATTGAAACTGATCATAAAACTTTATCATGTAAGATAAGAGGGTAAAGGAAGGCTTTGCTCAAGACTACTGTAATTGAGAAAGACAGAAAACAATTCTACTGAAATAAATAAAAAAAAAAATAACTATTTTTAAGCCTTAAGGTAAGCTAGTGTAAGAGTTCCAGAGAATGATGATTTATAGTGATGATTTTATCTTTGCTTGCTAGTTGTCACATAAACCACTTAGTATGTGTCATATACAGATACCTTTTTTTAACCCCCCTTTGACCCAGAGGTGAGGTTATAGCAGTTTTATCATTATCACCAAGGACCTTTCAAGGAGATAGCTTCTAGATTCCAAAAAAAGAATGAACATTCCATGGATGTAACATTGGCAAGAGGCCAGAATATAGAAGATTTATATCTCAAATTAACAGGAAGTCTGTGTCTCAAATTGTCTCAAGTCAATGTGAAGGTGAAGGCTGTCGATCTGGGCCAATTGACTTTTACACTTTTGTAAAATAGTGAAGTAAGTTGCAGATAGTATTCATACCATCTTGCCAGAGAGAATTGGAAGCTCATGAAATTTAGTGTTGTACAGTCAGAATCTGAAGGCATTTGATTCTATGTTACTTAATTATTCTACTGTTATCTTGTTTTTTAAAAGTAGCAACTACTCTTTGGTTAATATTTATACTTTTGTATCATTTCCCCACAGATTACTCAATTTGTGCTTTATACTGAGGCTGAGGAAGAGATCATAATCACCTTCAGTAACAGAAAAACTGATTCAAAAGCTGAGAAATTAAATAATGCCCTAAATAATGAGATTAGAATCCAGGTTTTACAATGTTATTAGCTAATGAGTTAAAGACACAGCTAAACAATTGCCCAATGGTTTTCAAGTTCTATGTCAAGAACAAAAGATTTAAAAGAAACAAAGTTTCTGCCTGCGTATAGCTTGCTTCCCAGTGAATAAGGGGGAAATGAAAATGAAATATTATATGAAGTAATGAAGAAGAACAATAAAGTACCTGTCAGGGTGAACGATTTGCTATTTTGGATACAAAGTTTGGTAAGCCGACTCCAGATAGTAGACATGTGTGCTGAGTAGTAGGAAGTAAAATGACATTTCTTACAGAGGAGATTATGCAGATACATATATGTATATGTGCAGATGTGTGGCACAGCTCATTAACCACTTAGTATGTGTCATATATAGACACAGTTTGTTAGTCTTAATCCTTTCATCTTTATAGAATCCTTGTGATGCTTCTACTATTATTTTTCATGTACTGCGTAGATCTTAACTAAATCAGTCAACATCACCCAGCTAGGGTGTGGCAGGCCTGTGGACACAGTCTATGTGCATGTACGGTATACTTATTGCTGTTGGAGAAGCAGAAGGAAGCATGGTCAAAGCATGAGAAGAAGGCAGCATGGAGAAAAACTTTGGCATTGTGGATGATTGGCATGTCAGAATGTTAATCTGCAAATAATGAGACTCCTTCAGAGTTCTCATAGGGAAATGACAACACGTGACTTACCCACATATTATTGTTTTCTACCTGTAATGTTTGATATTCATGCTTAGAAACTACTCCATAGACAACTACCAGGGATCCTACACTTCTGAGAAGTGAGGGGGAGAAAAGGTTGTAGTTAGGAGTCACTTAGTGAAGATCTTCTATACATTGAAATGCAGAAACTTCCTGATGAAATACTGGCAAGGAAAGCTTCACTATATAACAACGCCATGGTTTCTAATTCTGTTAACAAAGTCACAATTTCTACCAAATAATTAACAACTTTCATGGAATAGTTTTCAGAACCACATTCCTATAAAAAGTAAAAATGGACCAACCTCAACTTTCTCCTTCATTAACTCTATTAGGCCCTTTATAGTTTCTGATGGTGTTTAGCTATTGCAAAGCATATATTATGTATAAATAAATCAATAAATTAAAGAATGAATTTAAGTGTTTAATCAAGAAATTTTCAAAAATCAATTGTAGCACTTATATAACTTTGAAATTTTATTGAAAAGAGGTATATTTATAAAAGTCACCCTAGGTAGTCCCTTTATTTGAACCCTTGGGTTACTCATCCCTAGTTTCACAGTTTACTATGGTTTTATAGCAGGTGCAGTTATTCAAAACGTTGACAAGTCACCTAAGATATTTATGTTTCTCTGAGGACAAAATGTTTATAATTGTGAGCAAAGACAACATCCTTTATGGGATATTCAGAAATACTGCAATCCATTTTCTGAGCACGCAGAGATTTGGTCGATAGTTAATGCACAGCTGAGAAGGAATCGAATGCATATATTCAAAGTCAGGGAGAGTTAAAATATGCATATGACCTATAGTTTTAGTTTTAAAATATCAAGGTTCCGACAGTTTTAGAAGTTCGCTCTGGCAAGTTTATAACCTTTTAGCATCCTGAAAACAGAAATACTTTTACTTAGACTTAGTGAATTTCAAGTCCAACAAGATGCTTAATGACTAGTTACAGCCTGTGCAAATATCGTTCCTAATGGAAAAGTCTGAGCCAAATAAAAACCCTTAAGATTAAAACACTGGAAATATTACACCAATTGAGATCAAATCAACATGCTTTTCTGTAGGCAAGAGAGTGCTTTCAGCAATGTTTTGAGCTTGTTTTCTAAATGGTATTCGGTGAAGTGATGACGTTACAATTACCATATGGGAAGGAACACTTGTGCTCCTTCTCTTCCTCCCTACTTGCAGCACTTCCTCAGTACAGTTGGTGGCCTTCTTACAAGCAGAAGGACCCACTCAGCATATCCAGTATGCGGCAAGACGCTTCCTACTTGTAAACTTACATCTGGCAAAGACTGAAGAAGCCTGTGTCAAGAGCCCGGAGAGTCACACAAGGACTTCACTTGTTTGAGTAATGATATAAACACTTTTATTCCGGAAAGAAGTATCTCCTTTCTTTGTTCTCAGATTTTGGCCAAACATCTTTCTATAAAAGGTAGATAGATGTTGTCTTTATTTCATAAATCTTGATCCCAGTGTGTCTTTTAGTTTTTGTGCTAAACACTCTCAATTTTTGATGTCTAACCTATGCAGCTGTACTTGCTTGACTGTCACCTTCTCTGTGAATTATGTCTTATGCAGTTAGATTGTGAGGGCAGCTTTGGCAGAGTTGGCAAGAAGGAAAGAAGGCAATTCTATGCCAGTTAAATTCATCAATATCTTAATTGTTTTCTTCATTTTCCAGTCAAATTGTTCCTAGAATATGACCCTATATCTTGTTTGTATAAGTGCTAAGGAATCATTCTGATTGGACACTCTTAGTATTATGGCATGTGCATTTGGGTTAGATTCAGTATGTTGTGATTTCATGTTTATAAATTATTGCTTTGTTCCTGTAATAATTCTCAAGATGAGAAAAGATAGTTATAACACTTTTGCTATTCATAGGGAAGCATAAATATGCAGAAAATCCATGTTCTTGTTTTTTTTGAGCATTGGGAATAAACAAACAAATATTGGAAGTGTTTTATGAATTTTCAAAGATCTTCAAGACCAAGTGTACTTTATTTCTTATTGATTTTTAACAATTACAAATTCTTAAAGCTTAGCCTTCACCTCTAGGCTTTTTAATTAGAAGTGTATTACATATCCTGACTGTTGCTAGAACTTTCACAATTTTTTAAAGTTTTATGAGAAAGAGAAAAAAAATGATTTATCTTGGTGTTTAGAAGTCATTTTCCTTACAGGGAGGAGAGTAACTTCAAAGAAGGTTTTACTTTGGATGCCTGAGGCCAGAGTTTGATGCATACCATAATAATAAATGAATAAATAAATCTATAATTCTTTTTATATTACTTACTTTTGATGTTATTTCTACTTATAGTGATATAGTGTGACATTTTCATCACCTAGTATTAAAGTATTTAAAATGACATATTTTTTGCATTTCTTTTTTTATTGGATATTATATTTACATTTCAGATGTTATCCCCTTACCCCATTTCCCCCCTCACCCAGGAACTCCCCTATCCCATCCCCCCTCCTCCTGCTTCTATCAGGATGTTCCCCCAACAACCACCCCACTCCCACCTCCCCACCCTCGAATTCCCCCACACTCGGTGTCCAGCCTTCATGGGACCATGAATCTCCTCTCCCACTTATGTCTGACAAGGCCATCCTCCTCTACATATACAGCTGGAATCATGGGTCCCTCCCTATGTGCTCCGAGGCTGGTGATTTAGACCCTGGGAGCTCTGGTTAGTTGGTATTGTTGCTCTCCTCATGGGGCCACAAATCCTTCCAACTCCTTCAGTCTTCTCTCTAACTCCTCCATTGGGAACCCCTTCATCAGATCACTGGTTAGCTGTGAGCTTCCGCCTCTGATTATGTCAGACTCTGGCAGACCTCTAAGGAGACAGCTATATCAGACTCTTGTCAGCATGCACTTCCTGACATCCACATCAGCGTCTACCTTTGGTGACTGCACATGGGATGGATACCCAGGTAGAATGGTCTCCAGATGATCCCTTCTTCAGTTTCTGTCCTACACTTTGTCTCCATATTTGCTCCCATAAGTATTTTGTTACTCCTTCTAAGAAGGACCGAAGTACCCATTTGGTCTTCCTTCTTCATGAGTTTCATGTGGTTTGTGAGTTGAGTCTTGGCTATTTTAAGTTTTGGGCTAATAACCACTTATCAGTGAGTGCATACCATGTGTGTTCTTTTGTGATTGTGTTATCTCACTCAGGATGATATTTTCTAGCTCCATCCATTTACCTAAGAATTTCTTGAATTCATTGTTTTTAAGAGCTGAGTAATACTCCATTGTGTAAATGTACCACATTTTTTTTTTTTTTTATCCATTTCTCTGTTGGAGGACATCTGGGTTCTTTCCAGCTTCAGGCTACTATAAATAAGGCTGCTATGAACATAGTGGAACATATGTCCTTGTTATATGTTGAAGCATCTTCTGGGTATATGCTCAGGAGTGGTATAGCTGGGTCCTCAGGTAATGCTATGTTCAATTTTCTGAGGAACTGCTAGACTGATTTCCAGAATGGTTGTACCAGCTTGCAATCCCACCAACAATGGAGGAGTTTTCCTCTTTCTTCACATCCTCGCCAGCATCTATTATCACCTGAGTTTTTGATCTTAGCCATTCTGACTGGTGTGAGGTGGAATCTCAGGGTTGTTTTGATTTGCATTTCCCTGATGACTAAGGATACTGAACATTTCTTAAGGTGCTTCTCAGCCATTCGAGTTTCCTCAGCTCAGAATTCTTTGTTTAGCTCTGTACCTCATTTTGAAAAGTGTTATTTGGTTGTCTGGAGTCTAATTTCTTGAGTTCTTTGTATATATTGGATATTAGCCCTCTATCAGATGTAAGATTGGTAAAGATCTTTTCTCCATCTGTTGGTTGCCGTTTTGTCCTATTGACAGTGTCCTGTGCCTTACAGAAACTTTGCAATTTTATAAAGTCCCATTTGTCAATTCTTGATCTTAGAACATAAGCCATTGGTGTTCTGTCAGGAACTTTTCCCCTGTGCCTAGGTATTCGAGGGTCTTCCCCACCTTCTCCTCTTTTTCAGTGTATCTGGTTTTATGTGAAGGTCCTTTATTCACTTGGACTTGAGCTTTGTACAAGGTGATAAGAATGGATCAATTTGCATTCTTCTACATGCTGACCTCCAGTTGAACCAGCACCATTTGTTGAAAATGCTGTCCTTTTCCACTGTATGGTTTTAGCTCCTTTGTCAAAGATCAAGTGACCATAGGTGTTTGGGTTCATTTCTGGATCTTCAATTCTATTCCATTGATCTTCCTGCCTGTCTCTGTACCAATACCATACAGTTTTTTATCACTATTGCTCTGTAGTACAGTTTGAGGTCAGGGATGGTGATTCCCCTATAAGTTTTTTTATTGTTGAGAATAGTTCTCGCTATCCTGTTTTTTTTTTTTTTTTTTTTTTTTGTTATTCGAAATGAATTTGCAAATTGATCTTTCTATCTCTATGAAGAATTGATTTGGAATTTTGATGGGGATTGCATTGAATCTGTAGATAGCTTTTGGCAAGATGGCCATTTTTTACTAAATTAATCCTGCTAATCCACGAGCATGGGAGATCTTTCCATCTTCTGAGATCTTCAATTTCTTTTTCAGAGACTTGAAGTTCCTGTCATACAGATCTTTCACTTGCTTGGTTAGATTCACTCCAAGATATTTTATATTATTTGTAACTATTGTGAAGGATGTCATTTCCCTAATTTCTTTCTCAGCCTGTTTATCTGTCGAGAAGAGGAAGGCTACTGATTTGTTTGAGTTGATTTTATATTCAGCCACTTTGCTGAAGTTGTTTATCAGGTTTAGGATTTCTCTGGTGGAAGTTTCAGGGTCACTTAAGTATACAATTATATCATCTGCAAATAGGGAAATTTTGACTTTTTCTTTCTTATTTTTATCCCTTTGATTTCCTTTTGTTGTCTAAGTGCTCTGGCTTGGACTTCCAGTACTATATTGAATAGGTAGGGAGAGAGTGGGCAGCCTTGTCTAATGCCTGATTTTAGTGAGATTGCTTCAAGTTTCGCTCCATTTAATTTGATGTTGACTACTGGCTTGCTGTATATTGATTTTACTATGTTTAGTTATGGGCCTTGAATTCCTGATCTTTCCAAGCCTTTTAACTTGAAGGGATGTTGAATTTTGTCAAATGCTTTCTCAGCATCTAGTGAGATGATCATATGTTTTTTTGTGTTTTTTTTGAGTTTGTTTATATAGTAGATTACATTCATGGATTTGCAATTATTGAACCATCCCTACATTCCTGGGATAAAGCCTACTTGATCATGATGGATGATTGTTTTGATATGGATTCTGTTTTTGAGAATTTTATTGAATATTTTTGCATTGATATTCATAAGGGAGATTGGTCTGAAGTTGTCTTTCTTTGTTGGGTCTTTTTGAGGTTTAGGTATGAGTGTGATTGTAGCTTCATAGAATGAATTGGGTAATGTTCCTTCTGTTTCTATTTTGTGGAATAGTTTGAAGAGATTTGGTATTAGGTCTTCCTTGAAGGTGTGATAGAATTCTGCATTAAAACCATCTGGTCCTGGGCTTTTTTTTTGGTGGAGAGACTTTTAATGACTGCTGCTATTTTTTTAGGGGTTATGGGACTTTTTAGATGGTTTATTTGCTCCTGATTTAATTTTGGTACCTGGTATCTGTCTAGAAAATTGTCCATTTCATCCAGATTTTTCAATTTTGTTGAGTATAGGCCTTTGTAGTAGGATCTGATAATTTTTTTTAAGTTTTTCAATTTCTGTTGTTATGTCTTCCTTTTCAGTTCTGATTTTATTAATTTGGATACTGTCTCTGTGCCCTCTGGTTAATCTGGCTAAGGGTTTATCTATCTTGTTGATTTTCTCAAAGAACCAACTCCTGGTTTTGTTGATATTTTTGTGTAGTTCTTTCTGTTTCTACTTGGTTGATTTCAGCCCTGAGTTTGATTATTTCATGCCATCTACTCCTCTTTGGTGTATTTGCTTCTTTTTTTTTCTAAAGCTTTCAGGTGTGCTGTCAAGTTGCTAGTGTATGCTCTCTCCAGTTTCTTTTTGTAGGCACTTAGAGCTATGAGTTTTCAACTTAGCACTGCTTTCATGGAGTCCCACAAGTTTTGGTATGATGTGTCCTCATTTTCATTAAATCTAAAAAGTCTTAATTTCTTTCTTTATTTCTTCCTTGACCAAATCATCATTGAGTAGAACATTGTTCAATTTCCATGTGTATGTGGGCTTTCCATTGTTTTTGTCATTATTAAAGACCAGCCTTAGTCCATGGTGATCTGATAGAATGCGAGGGATTATTTTAATCTTTTTGTATCTATTGAGGCCTGCTTTGTGATCAATTATATGGTCTATTTGGAGAAGGTACCATGAGGTGCTGTGAAAAAGGTATATTCTTTTGCTTTAGGATGAAATGTTATAGAGATATCAGTTAAATCCAATTGGTTCATAACTTCTGTTAGTTTCATTGGATCTCTGTTTAGTTTCTGTTTCCATGATCTGTTCATTGTTGAGAGTGGGGTGTTGAAATTCCCCACTATTATTGTGTGAGGTGCAATGTGTGCTTTGAGCTTTAGTAACGTTTCTTTTATGTATGTGGGTGCCCTTGCATTTGGAGCATAGATGTTCAGAATTGAGAGATCATTTTGGTAGATTTTCCCCTTGATGAGTATGAAGTGTCCTTCCTTATTTTTTTTTATTACTTTTGGTTGAAAGTTGATTTTATTTGATATTAGAATGGCTATTCCAGCTTGTTTCTTGGGACCATTTGCCTGGAAGTTTGTTTTCCATCCTTTTACTCTGAGGTAGTGTCTGTCTTTTTCATTGAGGTGCATTTCCTGTATGCAGCAAAATTCTGGGTCCTCTCTATGTATCCAGTCTGATAGTCTATGTCTTTTTATTGGAGAAATGAATCCATTGATATTAAGAGATATTGAGGAAAATGATTGTTGCTTCCTGTTATTTTCATTATTAGAGGTAGAATTATGTTTGTGTAACTATCTTCTTTTGGGATTGTTGGAACATTATTTCCTTGCTTTTTCTAGTTTGTAGTTTCCCTGCTTGTGTTGGAGTTTTCTATCAATTATCCTTTCAAAGGCTGGATTTGTGGGAAGATATTGTGTAAATTTGGTTTTGTCATGGAATATCTTGGTTTCTCTATCAATAGTGATTGAGAGTTTTGCTGGTTATAGTAGTCTGGGCTGGCATTTGTGTTCTCTTAGTGTATGTATGGTATCAGTCCAGGATCTTCTGGCTTTTATAGTGTCTGGTGAGAAGTCTGGCGTAATTATTATAGGTCTGCCTTTATATGTCACTTTACCTTTTTTCCCTACTACTTTTAGTATTTTTTTTCTTTGTTTTGTACATTGATGTTTTGATTATTATGTGACGAGAGGTATTTCTTTTCTGGTCTAGTCAATTTGGAGTTCTGTAGGCTTCTTGTATATTCATGGACATCTCTTTCTTTAGGTTAGGGAAGTTTTTCTCTATAATTTTGTTGAAGATATTTACTGGCCCTTTAAGTTGGGAATCTTCACTCTCATCTATACCTATTATCCTTAGGTTTGGCCTTCTCATTGTGTCCTGGATTTCCTGGATGTTTTGGGTTTGGAGCTTTTTGAATTTTGCATTTTCTTTGCTGGGAATAAAGGTGTGCACCACCACTGCCCAGCCAAGTTAAGATTTTACTTAGACTAAAAATAATCATTTGCTAGCAGTTTAATTACAACAAGACTTAGGTTCTTGTTTTATTAAAAAGAGAATTATAAGATAATTTATACTGGATAATACATGGGGGAGAAAATGTATAGTTTCATAATTATTGGGCTGGTTTCTTTTACAATAGACTTGGGTTTAGTTCCAGCACCCACATGTTAGTTCACAACTATCTACAAGGCCAGTTCAAGTGGATCTGATGGCCTCTCTTAGCACATGTCATACAAAGGCATGAACAGGCCAGACATACCTACAGGCAAAACATTCAAAGAGGTAAAATAATAAGTAAACCTTTAAAGGAAATAACATTGGAAAGACTCTGCTTTCCAGAGGTTCAACATCTTCCAAATGGAATGTTTATTTATTGCATGAAAGAGACAGGACTTAGACCTGCTTCCATCTTTTATGTAAAATCAATTCAGATACCCCTAATGTGTTTCTTCCCCTCTCTCACTTATCCATAGAGTAACCTAGATCACAGCTTTACTAGAAAGCTCAACCTTGTCTCAGAGTACATCATCAGATACCAAAGTCATTTTAAAAGAGCACAGGCATCTTGTCTCTCATTTTCATGTGACCTGTACTAAACTATTAAGTTTCCCAGTTCCATGTGGTGTTTACTCACATGCCTTTTTGACATTTTTTTTTCCTTTGTCTTTCATGAACTTTTGGCTTAGCTAGGTTCCAGAATCTAAACTTTCAACATATGTGTCTTCTACATAGACTGTCCTCCTTTCCTAAATGTTATAGTGTTTTCTTCTTCACTTATGGGAACATTCATAACTTTGCTCTCTAATGTATGGAAATAATCACTCATACCTCTGGAAAAAAATATGTATGCTTTTGCTGTGCTTTATTGTTTTCTACCTTATTTAAGGGAGAACTTATCTACTAAAATTCCTGATGGGTTATTCATACCCCAAAATGCCAAGATTTTTCCTCTGCACATTCCAGTTGTTTTATAAATACTTGTTGGTTGAATATTAAAAGCGCCTTTCTGCAGCTTTTTAAAAGTTCACTGATGTAATTTAAAGACATTTTAAATTTTAAATGTAACCACTATAATGATGATGGCTGTTAAGTATATACAAATAAGTAAAATTCAAACATTTTATTAGTAGATGCCATGTGAATTTTTGATTAGGTAACAAGAAAATCTTTCAGTAAAAACTATTTGTAACTGTGCAATTATTTGTCACTTGGGATTCTTTGATCCCTTCCAAAAAGCACCTCAAGTGATCCTTATTTATTAGACTAGGGATGCTAGGAAGAAGACAGTGGGAAATTGTCTCATTCTTAAAGGAGAGAATAGGAAATTCTCTATGTAGCATGGTGTTTGCTTTTAATTTCAGCAGTGTTAGAGATCACGCTTGTGTTTATGGCGTAATTCCCTAACTTCAGGAAAAGTGAACAGAGAACAGATATCTTGCATGTATTTGGGAAACTTTCCATATCACTGGATTTTAACAAGTCAAGTGTTTAATGGCTATGTGTAGCAGGTTTGTGAACTGATGACACATGAGTGTTTATTAAGGATTCTTATACTGATATGAACAGAATATCAGCATCTGGAAAGAAAGAAAATAGAGGGAAGGGAAGCACTCAGTGTGACATTATGCCCAGGTTCACTCTCTGTCTCTCTGCTTCATGTATGTGTGCATTCCTTTTACTGTGATTGTAAAATAAAATATATTCAAACCCAGTTGTGAAAAATAGCCATTTATTAATTGCACAGAGTCTGTAATGTAGGAACTTTATTTGAAGGTATTGTGAATCAGCTTATCTGTGATACATTATTTCTTTGACCTCACCTGGAAGACCTGCAACACAGGGCCTGAGATGGGTTACAGACTTCCATAACCATACTCTCAGTGTGTGTGGATGTGTGTGTGTGTGTGTGTGTGTGTGTGTGTGTGTGTGAGAGAGAGAGAGAGAGAGAGAGAGAGAGAGAGAGAGAGGGAAGGAGGAGAGAGAGAGAGAAAGAAAGAGAGACAAAGAGAGAGAAAGATGGAGAGAGAGAGAGAGAGAGAGAGAGAGAGAGAGAGAGAAGAAGAGGAGAGAGAGAGAGAGAAAGAGAGAGAGAGAGAATGACAGTTTCAGTTTCAGGGCTGGTACGTATTTTATAAAGGGCCTCCAAAGCTTGCTCCATTAGAAATGGAGTTGCTGCACTCTTTCTGGCTTTAGAAGTTACATCACTTATCATTTGACAGCTTTGTCACAAATTTCTGCTCAAGGGAGCATGAGGGTGAAGTCATAGCTTGTTTCTGGGCAGGAAATAGAAAGGAGCACGCAGAGCCACAAGTATCACCAGGGTACTTGTGAGCAATACAATCTACTACAGCAGATAACTTGAAATATAATCTTAATCATAATTTTAGGATTAAAAATTTAAACGTGTCACAGTCTTAAGCCTTGCTTTGAAGATCTATTATTTTAGTTGTATATTCCACTGTTTGAAATAATTTAAAGTTTAAAATTTTTGTTGCTATCCTTAATAGCAACAAGCAACATTAAATATAGATAATTAAGTAAGTATGTGCTCTTGCAATATTTTCTGCAGAAATAATGACCCACGTAGACACTATTTGAATTTCAAATCAGGCTAAAGTTGATTTCTTTTGGCTGCCCTGATTCAGCAGATGCTAAGCAAGCTTAGGAGAACTATCTAATTTCAGCATATGATCTTCAGAAATGAAGCAATTGTGAAGGACTATGTGGCCTTCAGAGATAAAATTAAGCCGTTTCTCACAAAGCCTTTTATTTCTAAGATGTGTGCTACTTCCAACATATGGTCTCATTAATACCTATCTGCTTTTCATGTTGCTCTGGATGGTCACAGCATCATTACTGAGAACCTACCTTGTGCAGCACATGCATTTTCGTTAATTGCTTTGCAGAGAGATGAGTACTTTCTCAAGGCTGAAGGCACTGGATGAGATAAAGAGTGCAATTGAGCTAATCAGAGCATGTGTAGGGAGGGGAAAAGGGTCAATGGCTTTTCTCAGAACAGAACCTTTCCTCTTCTTGTTTTTTTTTTTTTTTTTTTTCTCTTAAAATGCCAGTCTACGTTGCAATTCTTCACATGTTGATTCTTATTGTTTGAATTATTTTCTGTCAAATATCCATTTTTATCCTTTTAAGTAAGACTTTCTAAAGTATACAAATACACATACACTAGTTTTTATCAAGGGACAGAATCAGTATTTTTAGTATTTTCGTTTAATAGACCTCACTACTTGTAGGAAACATTTGTTCTCTATACTTATGAATATTGCAAAGAAAATTGTATGTTTTGCCAACCTCTAAATTTATATTTTATGGAACTGACAGCAGAGTGTACTGGAGCATGCAATTTTAAGTTTCTAGAATAATCATGTTTCTGGAATGTGGTATAATCTGAACATTTTAAGAGGAATAGTGATAAATCATTTTTGTAGATATTAATGTTGATGATTGATATCATCTGTCCTTTAAGCCCACTTTTATTACCTGCTCCAGTTATTTTTTGCACTTTAATCTTATTTAACTTACTGGAATTTTTCATAGAGATGATGCAAGTGAAATGACATCATTCAAAAAAGTAAAGGAAGTAGCCTTATAGCTTCTAATATTCTTCCTGTTTTAAAGATTAAGCATTTTCATAGATTTTGTGTCGAGGTGCAAAAGACAAGTGAAGTTCTTGTTTCAATTATGGAAGGAGCTGAAGGGTTTGCAACCTCATAGGAGAAGCAACAATACCAACCAACCCAACCCCCTAGAGATCCCAGGACTAAACCACAGACCAAAGAGTACATATGGAGGGACCTATGGCTCCAGCCCCATATGTAGCAGAGGATGGCCTTGTCAGGCATCAGTGGGAGGAGAGGCCCTTGGTTCTGTGAAGGCTCAATGCCCCAGAGTAGGGGAATGCCAGGGCAGGCAGGCGGGAGTGGGTGGGTGGTTGGGGTAGCACCCTCATAGAAGCAGGGTGTGGGAGATGGGATAGAGGATTTCCAAGGGGGAAACCAGGAAAGGGGATATCATTTGAAATGTAAATAAATAAAATATCAAATAAAAAAGAGAGAGAGATCAAACAAGAGAAGCACTGTGTCCTTAAGACCAGGCAGCTCAGACAGGATCGTTTATGACACACTTTTGTTAACACTAATTTACATCCCATGGCCCAGTGCCATCAGCAATGCATCCTGTGTTGTCTGCCAAAATTCAGCTAAAAAAATCTATGCTTTTGTAAATAAATAGTAAGACAAAACGAGGGAAAGAGATAGAAAGAAGAATGAAACAAACATAGTCACACATGAAGCAGGAGTCCAAGAGATGAAATATACTAATGAGATTTCCGTGTTATTTGTTTGATAATCTGTGTGTGCCTAAAGGGAAATTTCAGCCATAAGAAATAACCAAAACATATGGACCATCTTAAATAAAATTGTAAACAGTTAGAATTTAACATTGTTGCAACATTCTGATATTTCTCCTAATTTCAGAATCTCCCATTTACATTTTTCAGCATTCAATGTTTTCAAATGTTTTACTGATGTCTAGGATTTATCAAATCTTGTCTTGTTTTACTGATGTTTTACTTGTTTTACTATACCAAATCTTGTCATGTTTATTATAAAATTTATGCGAATAATAATGTTCTCCATTGGTTTTTCACTAGAATATTGTATTCCTATATTCAATAATAATGATGGTTATGATTTACTAGATATCTACTATATTCTAGTATTGTTGCTTCATACATTTATACATGGAAGTGGATCAATTCTATCATAGTTTCCATATTATAAAACCTAGGTTCTCATTTCTCCAAAGTCCTTCCCTATTTTCTCTTTTCTAATCTCATACTACATCTTAGAACGTGACAGAACATGAGCAGGCACGAACTACATGTTTCATCATTTTTCCTGGTCCTATGTTACCTAAGCCAATATTATCACTCATTGCACAACATGCTACTGGACATTGAACATGTAAAACTTTCCCAAATATCTTCCCTGCCTTTCCAAATGAAGCATAACTCTCTTTTCTCCTTTCACAGAACAGGCTGCTCATCACTTGTATCCAGATCCAAGTACCTAAATATTAGTGATTTACACAATTCCTTTCTGTAAAAATAGCTACAATGTTATGCATAGAATAAATTCAGCTCACTGGTTTATTCTAGGAATATATAGAAAAGAGAAATACTGAAACAATCAAAATAGACTTTTCTAGTATTGTTACATATTCTCAGGTCTATTTCTATTCCCACTGAAATAAATATCAAAGGAGCTATAGGCAGTGTGCTCAAGGGCTTAGACTCAAGCATAAAAATATTTTGAGGCAAGGTTTTAATTAAAATGTTAGACATTAACTGTGTAATGGTTTGTTTCTGTGATTTTTCACAGCTGTAAAGTTATGGCAGAAGATCAGGGCTAGCGGCTAGCGTGATCTGCAGAGTGATTTCCAGGTCAGCCAAGACTACATAGTGAGACCTTGTCTCAAAACAATAAGAAAAAAATGTAAAAAATCATCTAACTAGGGATACACGAGGTTCATTTAATCTTCCGGATAGTTTTTATAGCAAATTTAAAGTTTACTATCATTTATGAACTGTGTATGATCACAGAGCAAAGGAAAGTAACGGTGAACTTTGGTTAGGGAAGCCTTCAGTTTCTCAAGGACTTAGTTTTTCCTGATTTATATATACGCTCACAGATTTCATGTGGCACATGTCATAGTTACAGTATTCAGCAAACCCTATTAAAGTTTCAGTGTGAGTGTTCACCTACTCTATGATCAAAACAGCTGTGCCAAAGTCAATGGTATATGACTTTGTATTGCCTGTTAGAATTTACAACTGATGTTCCACATGTTCAGTAAAGCACTGTTGGTATTGCTCAGCGCTACCGTGTGCTTTGGAGGGAGCCTATGCAGAGTGCACATGCAATTTGTATGGAGCTTGAGTCGTTTCATCTATTTGAGGTTCCTCTGTTTATCCCAGTGTGGGAGCTGTTTATTCTTCAAAGCTTGGTTGGCAATATCATTATTGTTTTAATAGTATTGCCCTTTAAATAAATTCTCACACTTCTGAGAAAGGCTGCCAAGTATTTCTTTTTTTTTTGTCAATACTTTATTTGCAATTTTTGGTAGAGAAAATACCTTTAAAATTTAATGTAGGATACACAAAACTTAAGAAGTAGAGACAGCCCTTGATAAGTAACTGGAGATTTGCAGGATTGGGTCTTTGTTCTTTAGAAAGCTGACAGACTACTTATATATGTGAGGCAGGCAATGTGTTAGGGTCCCAGGGTGCCCATTAAGCTTCCTAAGTAACAACTGAACTTCACCAGGCTCTGAGTACTTTGGGTAGATAGATGGTTGATGTTCAGACTCAAATGCTACTCCTGCCTGAAGGCCCCCTTTTTATTAAAATACTGAGATAGCTTGTAAATCCACTGAAGTAGGAGAGCAAAAGTGACTGTTATTCACCAATTAAATCCTTTCCTCCCACTGCAGAAATAAATCATGTACTTTAGTCAATGAGGGAAATCAACCTCCAGGATAACAACCAGCTGTGGTGCAGATGGAAACAAAGAGAATGTCCAGGCAAAAGATACAGCTGGCTAAAATAGAGCAGGGAAATAGATTCAACTTGGCAGCGTGTGTTCACTTAAGGGCATATCCCCACATTCCCCACCTAAGCTGTAGACACAGAATAGATGACATGGGCTAAGTTGGAAAACAATTCCAGTAACTTGGGATGACTTCAGAGTTGGAATGAAACATTCTGTAGGTCATATCCCCAGGGCAGACAGAAAGGGTTCTTTAGTTTCTCTTAACTTCCAGTAAGTATTATGGGATAGTCTCTGATACGGTTGTTGGGTGGCATGTTATGGTATAAACCAGTACTTTGTGATTAGGTGCATTGTGGACATAATGCAAAGAACATTAGAATAAGAAATCCAAGGCAGTTAGTGTAACTAAGATTACATTAGTAAAGTTTTGGGGCGGTGATTAAGAAACAGCATTGTTTCCCGAACACTAAAAGAGAACAGTTATGTAACTGGATAATGTAGGTCAGAGCTTGATCAGAACATCTACATTTTAAAAGTTGTATTGACAGACAATTCTGTCTTTTTATGTCCACTTCTCAGTAATTGGTGGTGGAAAAGAATTCTGCCCATGTTCATCAGGAGGGTGGAGATAGACCAGGAAGTGTGGCATAGTGAATTAACACTGGAATTTTCCCTCAGAAATAGCTGGTTTTCCCAGCTGATTCTTGCCTTATGAATATTAGGGTTGCTTCATCCCCGCTGTGGAACATGGTGGCTCCAGGTTCTTGATTGAACCCGAGGAATCTCTGATGGTCCTGTCACATGTTCAGTCTGCTTACCTATGGACTGGTGGGTCTTTCTGGGTCAGCAGTAGAAAAAAAAGCAATCCTAGAAATTCCTCCCTTTTAAAATGGTATTCTTAGGATAATCCAGTGTTTTCAGTATTTTATATCAAAGACCACTGCAAGAATAGCTCACAGGTTTGCAGCCTTGAAGAAGCATGGGGTAGGAGCTTCAGAGGCCCCAGCTTACTTTGTGTTCTTTTTTGTAGGTCTCTGAATAAGCCATACACAGGAAACATCACAGTGGTACCTCTGGCTTAGTGATCACAATTTCCTACTTTGTATTGTCGAAAAGTTTCACTTCTCAAAGGGCCTAGATCAGTAGTCCCTTTAGATCCGACTTGGATAGAGTTTTTGAAACTTCATTCAATCGTAGAAAGTCAGTGGCCTCTGATTTTGCACACACTACCTACAATTACTACAGACATTGTGTTTCTACAGGAAAATAAACCAACACACACATAGAACTCTTTTAGAGATTATTAATTGATTTTTTTTTGTGCTAATATTTTTCAAAGTGTACAAGTTGCAGAACCTCAATTGTATTTTACAATCTTGAACCTGTGTAGGCTGAACTGTTATCTATTTTGCTTCAGAGAAATGGGTAGGGGATGGCGTAGTAATGAGAATGATCAATAATAAGGATTAGTGTGAGATGTCCTACTTTGATGGAAGAGACAACTTCGCAGGGGACTGGGTGAAATCACAAAATAAGTGTCAGCTGTTAAGTTTGCCCTGAGAAGGTCTCCTTTCGAAGCAGTGGAAGTGGACCTACAGATAATGTGGGGCTTTCTACATCAATTAGATAATCTATGTAGCCCCTCAGAGGCAAGCCCAGATGTTTGTTTTTGAGGTAGTTCTAGATCCTATCAGGTTGTCAATCAAGGTCAGCCAGTACATTGCGTTTTAATTGGAGGGTTATTTAATTAATTTAATTGTAGGCTTATGGTTTTAGAGGGTCAGAGGTCATGGCTATTATGACCAGAAGCATGGCAGCGTGCTGGCAGGAATGGCATTGTGTTTGTAGTTAAGAGCACATAATAATGAGTCACAAATAATAGAGAGTAAGAAAGTAAGAATGAACAGGGAGTGGGATATGGTTTGAACTGAGAATTACCCCAATGATAATTTGGGTGGTGGACTGCTTAGGAAGTATTAGGAGTTGTGGTCTTGAAGAAGGTGTGTCACTGAAGGTGTGTGTTGAGGTTTCCAAAACCATAGGATCTCACTTTCAGTAAATAGCGATCTTTATGTTAGAGCAATAGACTTGGTGCTGTTGGGATACAGTCTCAACTTCAAAGAGTGAGGACAGAGACTCTTGGAAAATGACATGAAAAGAATCTCCCTCTTGCAACTTCTTTAGTTAATATACATTCCATAGAAGGGAATCGAAACAACCATGGAAAATGTCAGGTTTTCTTTCTGCAGTCACCTTAATGGCACGATGCTCTTTTCCGGCACACTTGAATTAGCAGATTTGATTTGTATGGGGTATCTTATCAGTTGCTCCCCCGATCTTTCCATTCAACATAATTTGTTCCTTCATCTCTGGTCTTGAATGAATCATGTTAATTATTTGTTCCTTAGAGTGTGAGATAATTTTCTGGTAAACATTTCTTTGGATAAGTTTTGTAATTTATTTTCATCATTCATCCCCCCCACACCCACATGGCCTTTCGATTTTTCTTTTCAGGTTTTTATTTCTACTACAATAAAAATTTGTGAATTAAGTGCATCTGATTGATATTTAAAAATTTATTATCTCACACAGGTACATACACATTAAAAATACTTATTGTTATTGCATTACAAATTCCTCTGACAAAGAATCATAAACTTGGTACATCATCTCAGTTAGGACCCTCTGGGTGGTATTTAAACTCTGAAGGTTTGGTCATATTTTGCTACTAATTTCTAATTACAATAGTGGTGTTCTTGTTTTCTCTTTCCTCTTTTCTTTCCTTTCCTTTTTTTTCTCTTTTCTTTTTCTTTAATGTGAGATATTCTGAATACACATTGGAAGTCCTAATTCTGTCAATCACTTCATCTCATTTGGATTTCAATGTAGGGGCCCTGCATCATAATTGTATTTACTTCATTTCATAGTTCTATCTTTGCCCTTGGCAGTGAGCTGTCTTTATTTTATGACACGCTGATCTATGAGCTATGTACCTTCTTTGTATGTTGTTGTAAACAAACCTGAGGTGACTGGGAATATCTCTCTGGTGAATCAGTAGTCTGCTTAGCATTCTGTAGTTTCCAGCATGACACTGTAAGAGACTCATAAATACCCAACTTGTCTCATCTCTGACTTTCAGGAAATCACACTCAGCTTTCATTTCTTTCCTCTGCAATGAAACCTTGCAGGTCTGAATGAGAAGTCTGAAAACAATTTTCACTGACTGGTGGGGGAATTCTTTGAATTAGTCAGTTATGGAAAAGCAGTACATCTGGTTGTTTCCTCCTTTTTCCATTTCCGATTAACTTTCATTGGATACAGAGTTTAATTCCTTTTGTCTCCCCACAGAATATGAAAGATGATTAGAAATCAGCAGTTCCAATCATTTGTGGAAAATGATAGGGCACACATACCATCTTCAGGGGAGGAATTTTTTTTTTTTTTTTTTTTTTTTTTTGGTGCAGTGATTGATTGCCATAAGCAGTCTGTACTCCTCACCCCGTATTGTCTTATTGCTAAAGGCATGGAATCTGAGTGGCTAATTTAAATGTAGACATAGTATGAAGAGTTTTATCTTCAAAGTTTTACTTGAAACCCCACTGATTGCTTTTATTTGAACCATTCTCTACTATAAAATGTACCTTCATACTATACTATAAAAATAATATCTCTGGTTTAAGATAAAATTAAATTACACCTCTTATCTTTTTATTATTTTTTAATTAAAGCTTTCTAAGTATCATAAATCATCTATTTATAAATGTATTTATTGTTATTATACTACTTAAATATAAGTTAATGAGGAGGACTTGCCTATTTTGATCTTTGACTAAGCTCTGGTGCCTAAAATAGTGCCACCTAATTCAGAAAATATTTATTAACTACAAGGATAGAGAATCTCAAGACATTAGTATCAATATCTAATACTCTAATTCCATTTTTGTTATTGTTCTATAGAATGTGTAAATGCCTGACAATTTGCAATATTTTTCTCATATGGCTATTGACATAGATTAATATGTACTCTTCAATTAAACAATCTCACCTATATCTGTATATTTTAATGTGATAAGTGATCATAAATTTTTCTGGAATATATTGTATGTGCCACAATATGTAATCTTTGCGCTACTCTCTAGTGACATGCCTGTGCCATGTTCTTGCCATGATGGGCATGGACTTTAACCTTCTGAAACTGTAGGCCCCAAATAAACTCTTTCTTCTGTAAGTTGCCTTCATCATGATGTCTGCTATCAGCAATAGAAAACTGACATAGAAGTAATAAGAAACAAGCAGTACCATGCACTTGAAGACATACTCTAATTTTTTCCCTATAATTATGTAATTTTAAAAATGGGGAGGTGAGTTTCGGGGGTAGGTGGGGGTACACCCTAATAGAAGCAGGAGGAGGGGGGATGGGATAGGGAGTTCCTTGGAGGGAGGGGGAAATAGGATAAGGGGAGAACATCTGAAATGTAAATAAAATATCCAATAAAAAATAAAAGGAAAATATCTGAAAACAGGAAAAATAAATAAATAAAAATGTCCACAGTAAGAGGGAAACATTTACTCTTATGCATTCTTGGTAAGCATGTGAATTAGTTTCATGTAAAGACACCTTTGTAGGATCCAGCAACTATGAAAGAAATACACCTTTCTATATTGTGATGTACACAAACATAAACAATGTTAAATTCCCTACATAGTCATTAAAGTATTCAATATTTTTGTAACTAATATGTATCTTACTAATAAATGAAACAAGAGAAATCAAGGCAACAGTCCCTCAAAATGTGTTAGAAAATGCAACTGGTGACAAATGACTAAACATGCTTATGGAACATCAAACAGTGGAGCTGTATATACATTTTCCAATAAGGAGTAATTCTGTAAATTCTGATATACCATTTTCCCAAAACATGTAATTATAAAATAAACACTACAAAGTGTTTATTTTATAATGTTAAAAGACACCTCTTGATATTATCATGCATTTTTGAAAAGAATAGTATTCATAGACTGCCAAAAAGCCAAGTTTCTATTTCAATATTATTTTAAGAACTAACTTTTTAGAATATAAACTTGTAATAAGTACAAATATTATTTTCATTTTACTTCCAGTGACTTTATCCTTTGAATCTTTACCACTATTCAGGCAATGATCCGGTGTGGTGGGTAGTAGCATGGGACAGAGACAGACACATTTCACTTTTAGCTTTGATTGTTGTATACTTTAAGGTTGCTACTTATAGTTCTTGAACTCTGCAAAATGAAGATAAACATGGATGATGTTCATTGATGACTTCTTTTTTTATTTACATTCCAGTCTTTCCCCCTTCCTTCAGTCCCCCTCCCACAGTTCCTCATCCCATTCCCTCTCTTGACCCTGAGGCATTCCCCTTCCTGGGGCCTCAAGTGTCTCGGAGAATAAGCACATCTTCTTCTACTAAGTCCTGACTAGGCAGACCTCTGCTTTATTTGTGCCAGGGGCCTTGGATTGACCTGTGTTTGCTCCTGGTTGGTGAGTCAATCTCTGGAGCTCCCTGGGGTCAGGGTTAGTAGACACTGCTAGTATTCCTAAGGGTTCCCCTCCAGCTTCTTCAATCCTTCCCATAATTTAGATCTCTGGCTGAATTAAATGTGTGATTGCAAAATAAAATTGGACAAAATGGTAATTTTTATATGACTGCTATAAAGAACCTGATATTCAGTCAAGTCAGTTTTACTTTCATAACCGATCATCTACATATATGTTCCCTCACTTCCTTCCCTGTTTCCTTCTCTCGCCGCCCCCTCCCCAGACATGAACTCTAGTTGGAGGCACTGGAAAAGGGTGAACGAGGAACATTGATGCTTTATATGAAGGAGAGTCACATGGTGATCCGATTCTGGAAGCTGTGCAGCTGTACATCTGCAAGAAGGAGAGATGCTAAGATCTGAGCATGGTGGCTCTAAGCAAATCATGTCAGCAGAGAGCAAGCAGCAGGATGATTGTTGTAGAAGGTTGGGGTTCAAAAGCAGATTTCACATAGTGAAATCTATGATGGCTAGGATTTCATAACAAGTTTTTTTTTTAAAAAAAAAAAAAAAAAAAAAAACAGGAAAAAATCAAAGAATATGTAGTCCTGGCAATCAGAAATAGGGGGGAAAAAGAAAAATCTTTGTTAAAAATATGCAAATTTAGCAAATACTCCATACTGATGGTAAACTACGCTTGCTGATAGCATATAAAATGTCAGTGTAACAATGCTCGTCACATCTACCAGCACTGAGAGATTAGCAGAGATTTCTATTTATTAATGAAACATCATTGCTTATTGGCTACATATTCTGAGGGTATTCTATTCTTATTCTAAATCATGACACTATGTATATACAGGTAATTCTTGATTCTGAACTCTGCCAATTAACAGAGGTTAATTATTTTATAGTGTTTTAAAATTTATTTTTGAAATACTTTTAAAATTCATTAAGAGTTCTTAAGCATGAAGCACAGGGGTAGGTCCAACTGGGTTGAAATATTCCGTGGGGTTGAGGTGAGTATTCTATAGTAATATTGGACAACAAAACACATTACTCATTCATACATGAGTAATTAGAAAGTAAGATTAAGTGTTCATACCCCAATTATGGACTGAAGTTATGTTCTTATCTCAGTTGCTGTACTAGTGAACATTAAAACTTTGGTATGTTTTTATATTACTTGTTTAATCTTGCTGTGGGATTGTTTTCATTTGTTGTGGTTGTGTTGTTAATTGTTTTAATATACCAAGCACAACAGAACACATGTACACAGAAGCATTGCCACCTTTATATTTTGTGTTTTTCATGTTTACTTGTAGATACTTTTCAAAATTTATTTCATGTACATGAGTACATGGTGGCTGCCTTCCGACACATCAGAAGAGGACATTGGATCCCATTACATATGTTTGTGAGCCACCATGTGGTTGCTGGGAATTGAACTCTGGACCTCTGAAAAAGCAGTCAGTGCTCTTAACCATTGAGTCATCTCTCTAGCCCTTGTAGATACTTTTGATATTGAACTATCTGCATATTTTTACCCAGAATGTCATTTTATTTTTGTTTATTTAGTTTCTTTAGCTAGGGTACACAATAATATTTCAGTACAACCCTTCATACCTTTGTAATTCTTTATTTTGCTTGCATTTGGCTTCTGTATCTGTTTGCCTGCCCATGTTACATAGTCTCAGTGCTGTCTTCATATGTATGTGATGAGTGGATTTAGATTTCACAAACTAAAACTCCAAATTTTGTTTTTCTTTCCCCTATTTACTCTTTTTTTGCTCCCTTCCATTCAGTCTTTTTTTCATATCTTTCTATGTTCATGTCAAACATACATGAGTTTATGTCTCTAATATCTGGATTCTGTAAGTGAGACAAATACATATTTGTATATTTGAGTCTGCCTTTTATTGCTAAATACATTGATTTTCACTTCCATTACTTTTCCTTTGATGAGATTATACAATTATTATTTGCTGCTGAATAAAACTCTTATGTATATGTCATTCATTATTTATCCAATAATCTGTTGATGGAAATTTGGATTGGTTTCATATCTTGCTATACTATTAAACTGCATATAAAAAAACTGCAATAAAAAATATGCACAAAGGTAGGTCTATGGTATATCCTTTGGATATGTAATCAAGAGAAATATAATTGAATCATATGGCAGTTTTTCTTTAGTTTTCTGAGTAACTACTATGTTGATCCCCAGCATCTGTAGTAGTTTAAAATCGCAACCTCAGTTAACAAAGGTTTCATTTTCCCAGCATCTTTACCAGAGATTATTGCCACTCCTATGTTTGATGATGGCTATCCTGACTTGGAATGAAATGTAATCTCAATGCAGTTTTGAATTACATCTCTCTAATGCTGAGGGATTTGGAGAGGAATTTTCCATGCACTTATTGTCCATCTGTGTATTTCTAAATTGTTCCCTACTCATCACTTTGCCTAATTTTTGAGTAGATGTTTTTTGGTGTTTATATTTCAGAGTTCTTTAAAGATTCGAGATATTGAGATATAGAGGTGTAAGATTCTTCTCGCCTTGTGTAGGCTCACTCTCCACCTGGATCATTGTTTTCTTATGCAGAAACTTAATTCTATGCAGTTCTATTTGTAAGCTCATTAGATTTCATGAGCTGTTAGAGACCTTTCAGACAGTCCTTGCCTATGCCTGCACTACAAGTGTTTACTTCTACGGCTTTCAGGCTTTCTGTGCTTCTGGACTTATGTTCATTGATACATTGTAACTGATTTTGTAAAATTAGGATGAGATAGAAATTGAGTCCCTTTTTCTACATGCAGATACCTACTTTTCTAGAACCAGACAATAATTAAGCTATCTTTTCTCCAGTGTGTAGTGATTTTCTTTTCTTTTTTTTTTTCTGTGTTTTTAAAAATTAGGTAATGGCAGATGTGTGACTTTTGACACTTTTAATGGATTTTCTACCCCTTTTCATTGGCTCACATTCCTGTTTTTGCTTTAGGGCCACATCATGCTGTTTTGTTACTATGGATATTTAATATAATTTGTGTATATATAGTATAATTTAAGATCGAGTAGTATAACATTTCCAAAATTTCTCTTTTTGTCCCAAATTGTTTGGCCATTTAGAGTTGTCTGTGCTTCCATATTAATCTTAGGATTACCTCTTCTAATTATATGAACATATGATTGGAATTTTCTGTGGTTACATTGAATCTATAGATCATCTTTGGCTACAAAGTCACTTGTTGTTGTTTAACTTTATTGTTGTAGCAAACATTGGTCTCTTTCATTTGCCTCTCTTTGCTTGGAGCCAAGCCTGAATGGATACATTTGTTTATTTTATGCTATTTTAAGTGGTATTTTTCCCTCATGGTTTTGTATTCAGTATGTTTGTTGTTCGTATATTAAAATTTATGATGATTATATGTAGATTCATATCTTTATATTTTACAGTGAAAATATGTATTATATTTAGAGATTTCTGGTAGTATATCTAGATGTCTTTTTGGGACAGTATCATGCCATCTCCACTTAGTGAACATTTTAGTCTTTCCTTTCTTATTAACATCTCTTTTATTCCTCTCTCTTGGCTGATTGCTTTAGCTAAGATCAAACACTGGATTTAATAAGAGTGAAGAGAATCAGCATTTTTGTTTCATTCCTGATTTTTAAAAAGAATTCTTTCAGGGTGGAAGATAGGGATCAGCAGTTAAGCACACTGATTCTTCTTCCAAAAGACACAGGTTTGGTCAATTCCCAGCATCTTCATGGCAGCTCACAACCTTTTGTAACTCCAGTCTCAGGTGATCTGATGCCCTTTTTTGGTCTCAGTTTTCTGGTCTCAGTGGGCTGTACGCATGCATGTAGTGCAAAGATATACAGGCAAGAAAATACCCATACAGAGAAAGTGATAAAATACATTTTAAAAAGAAATGTCTAAAATGTTTACATTTAGAACATATTGGCTCCAAGTCAGATATACAACTGCTTTTTCTGTATGTAAAAAGTTCTGATAAATGCCTTCAAATTATATTTATTTAATAAGTTTTAATGTCTCCTCCTTGGTTTTCCTTTCTTCAGGGATATTTTTGTGGAGGAATATAGATATATAGTCAAAGAGCCTTTTTTTGTCATATTTTATGAATATTGTATGATTAAATCTATGTAGGTGCTACAAAGTATTTATTGATTTGTATATGTTGAACCATTTTTTAATCCTTAGAATAAAATAATGTCATTCCTGTGTTAGTGTATTCAACTGTAAATGCTCAAATTTGTCGATATTTATCAGCAATTGGTCTATACACACACCTCCGTGTGTGTGTGTGTGTGTGTTGTGGTGTGTGTGTTGATTACTAGGGAGGTGTTTTGCAATGTCTTTAAATCCTAGAGCAGATAATGTCTTGATTCTAAACACAGTATCTTCTGTCCTGCCTCTAAACACTTTTAATTTTAAACGATGGAAGCAAATGAATGAAGAAAACAAAGATGAATTCTACATAAAACATTTAATATAGGTCTTGTTAAAAAATAAAACTAGCATATGAAACAATTAGCAAATCTAGTAATAGTGACGGTCAAATCTCCTCTTTGGTTGAACATGTTTACCTGAAGTTTAGTATCAACTGTACTGACATCATGAAGTGTCAAGAGAGCTGACATTCTTAGAAGACATAACATCACCTGTAACCTTTAAAGAAACTGCTTTGTGAACTCCCCAAAGGCACAGTGGTTAGAGTGGTATTTGTACATTGCAGTGGGAGACGGTAAAACAGCAACATTCAGAACCCTGCAAGCAATGTGGACCTCAGAGAATGAAGCTTTTGGAGAGAAACCTATAAGTAGTGGGTTGTCACCACTTACGTAAAGTGGAATACATTCACCTATTTCTTTTTTTCCAGATCAGAAAGAGCAATTCCCAAAGTAAATAATAAATCAAATTTGATTTTTTGACTTGATATACACATCTCCCAGGATATTAGTTTTAAAACTAACATTTTTTACCATTCTCTGCAAAACTGAAGTCCAATTTTATATCTTTGCAAATTTTTTCCATCACTTTCTTTCATGCAACAATTACAAGTGCAACATATTTGTAATAAAACTGTCAGCCGTAGTTCACTTCAAAATGTATCAAGAGGGAGTCAGCATTCAGAGCTGGGAAGAATCTGGGAAGTTTTCTCAGAGATGCAGTGATACTCACAGAGCACTGCATGATTAGAAAATAATTTCCCCAAATCACTGCAAAGTGAAATCCAACTTTTCCTAATTGCACATTAAAATTTAAGGATCCTATAAGTCCATAGTCTCTACATTTTTTATAACCAAAGTTGTTGCTCCTTCGCTTTAAAAATATGTGTCTGTCGTGTGTGTGTGTGTGTGTGTGTGTGTGTGAAATATTAAATTATGTCATATGGAGGAATAGAAAAATAATCAGTAGTATTTGGGTGTATCTGCTATACATTTACTATGGACAGTCTTTATTATTACTCATGACTGTTTTGTATATGTATTTGTAAGATAACAAATTGATCACCCTTCTCGACATTATACCACTCATCTTCAAAACTAACCTGTATTTTTTTTTACATACTTTTAAACTTTGAATATACTCTGTTATAGTTTTGTATATTTAAATTCTCTTAAATTCATTTCCCAATTTCTATATTTGCTCACATGTTTTATGATTTTTTTCATTATTCATAATTGAGTGAGTGATGGTTTCCAGCATTAACTTTGTTTAATTCTTTAAATCTAGTGTAAATCAGGTGCTCAGGAGAAACTGTCTGTTAATCTCTGGAGTGCTTAATCAGAATTTTGTGATATAGAAGGAAATAAAATGAATCATTAGGGTTCTTTCTACTTATATTGGTACCATATTTTTACTGGGTACTGATAATATTACATACACATGGCTAATTTTAGATACAGCAATTCATAAGTACACTCATAATTTGAATTTAAACCCAATTTTACTTAATACTCATAGATAGAGTTTACTGTTTGTTGTTTCTTATTAGCCTTCTCTTTGGAAATTTCATATTTTGTCATCTCCTTTTGATAATGTTTTAGTCTCTAGAATTCAGAGGTCCTAGTGGAAGTAGACATTTAATTGTCAAAGAAATACAATTTCTTATTCTTATAATTCTGGAGTTTTTCAAATTTTTCATTTGGCATTTTGAAAGGTTAAGATCTAGAAAAATAAATAATACTAACCATTTTTTCAAGCAGTATGGCAAATTTATTTCATCTGAAGTTTGTCATTGGCATCACTCTACCATAAAGAACTTTTACTAGTCATTGTTTTTAGTTTAGTGTGAAATTCTGAGATGTATATAAATTTATTCTAAAAAGACATCCTGGAAGGTTTCAGATGTATCTTTAAGGAACTGAACTCTCTGTAAGTAGTCTCTATCTGCTGAAAAGAGAGTTTCCTTAATGAGAGGTGTAGGCTACACTTATCATGGCCAAATTTTTCTAGAGTATTCTTAGGGATCATGGTTGTCGGACTGCGTATAAGCAGTCTAATCTCCATGGACCTACCTTGTTCAATCACATAGGCCATTACAGGCCTTAGGCCCTAGAGATTTACATACTAATGAAGGTCAGAGGGCGGAGCCAATTAAGCATTCCTCCCCAGAACCTCCACCTTTCTCCCTCCCTATTTAACTCAGGTCTGTTCTGAGTTTGGGGAGGGGGGTACATCCAGATCCATCCACCATCCACCATGAAAATAAACCCTTTTGGAACCAAGGACTTCCTCGTATCATTGGGGCCTGCCTTCAACAAGGCTTCTAGCCTTTGGAACTTCAGACTTTCCCCGTCTCCACCATGCTGGTCCGGGGCTGCTGCAGCGTTGGCCTGGGGCTTCCCGCTGCAGCCCCCTTTTCCCACACATGGTGGTTTAGTAAATTAGTGGTTGAAGATTCTCCCTCAAAAATCATGACTTTATTGAATAGTTAGCTAGGTTTCTAGTGTCAGCAATGATGTCTTTCTTGATAAGCAGGTCTTAACTACAATTAGGGAGTTGTTAGCAACATTCATGGTTATGTGTACTACTGTTTAGTGTTCTCTTCCAATGCTGGCCATTAATGTAGTTCATAGGCTACACAGCTGGGTAGGACTGTTGGTTGTCTCCCCCCTTTTTTTTTTTTTTTTTTTTTGCAGTGGAGTGGGGGAGGGTATTTGCATAGTATTATAAAAGCTAGTCCTTAGGGAAAAGGCATTCAGGGTAGTTCCAGCTCAGGAATTTCTGGTCTTTTTTTCTGAAGTGCATAGTCTTCAGCAATAAGGCCTTATTTTGCATCTGGAGGAAACCAAGGATAACTCTAAAAGGCTGTATGCTTTGAGCATCTCTTGGGCAACCCTGGCAAACATCTCAAAAATTGCTTCTTGGGGTTTTGTTAGGTGTGCTAACAATAAGATGTCAACCTATATTAATATCTAGAATGGCATGTGTTGTAGAATTTTTTTTCTTTAGGTACATTGTTAATCATTTGATTCCTTGTAGCTTTTTTAGACATCCTTTGTTGTTATTTTATCTACTTCTCTCCTGTATTTACCACCCTTCCACTTCTAATCAATCAAAATTCATATTATGGAGTCCAGTTCCAAAAGGTACATCTACAAAACACTTCTGTCCCTAATGCTCAGGGAACATTGCAGAAGAGAGGAGAAATTGTAAGAACCAGAGGATGAAGGCATTTGGTGTGGGATTGTGTCTCCTGGTCATGTCAGAAGCTATACCCAAGTCAAAATAGTATTACTGCCCAAACATGAGCTGAACAAGGACAGCATAAATGGACATGCAAAATTGGATGGTTGAAAAGTTCAAGAGGTCTCAACCCTACACAAGACACTGTAGACAGTCAAGAAAAATTGGAAATGGGAGAGGTGGCCTTCTCCAGGGAAGAGCACACTGATCATTTGTCCAGTGCTAAATGGTCATACCTACAAACTTACATACAAGTAACATTATATAGACTGAGCAGGTTATATTTAGAAATATAAATGTCTATACATTTTATGCATGCAATAAAATCGATGAAAAAAAGAGGTCATAAATTTGAATGTAAAATTTTGCTTACATTTATTAGTATATTCAGTAGTATGTAAGGTACACATCCCAGCATGCACATGTGATGGTCAAAGGAAAGTTTGCAGGAGGCAGGTCTCTCTTTACACCTTGTGGGGTTTGGGGACGAAACTTACGCTGTTAGCCTTAGCAGCAGATGTCTTCACCCTATGTTGCTCCCCCTCACTCAACTTCATGTACTGAAAATATGTGCAGAAGTAGCAGACTGGCATTATACTAAAATATAGGATATTTTTTTTCATATTTTGTAATATTTTAAATGTATCTTTGAGCCTTCCTAATGAGAGAAAAATATTTAAAGTTCATAACATTTGTTCCTGGTTAAAGTTTAAAGTAAACTCCTGAGTAAGTTCATCAATTATTAATATTATTTATTTATTTTTTGAGACAGGTTTTCTTCATGTAGCGTTGGCTGTCCTAGAACTCTCTCTGTAGTCAAGGCTGGTCTCAAACTCACAGACATCTGCCTTCCTCTGCCTCCCAAGTGCTGGGGTTAAAGGCATGTACCACCACTGCTTGGTTTATATGAATTAATTTTGACAGAGGGTTCACTTTACTGAAGGCAGTAAACTATTTTGGAGAAACTAAATAAACTTAGTTAAAATCTCTACAACTAAATTATTTAGCATGAAAAGCAAACTGTTTCATGCTAGCAAATTCTCCTTCCTTTCCATTAGGAATAATATCTTGTTCTTACATAATAATGACAAAAATCCAATCTTGTTTTAGATTTCTTGGCAGAGCAAAGTTTTTGCTGTGTTTTACACAGTGGTAGAGATACTTTTCTAAGAGTTTACAACAAAACCTAGGTTTTACTTAAGATATCTTAATTAGTGCCTTTATAGAAACTTATAGACATAATTTAGAATAAGATATAGAATTCATAGACAGCCAAGAAGCTAGATCAACTTTGATGTTTACTGCGACCAGTTTCAATCTGAGAATCTTAAGGTTTTAGCATGGTTGTGATCTTTGGTATATATCCAGGTGTACTTCATGCACTCTTTATCCCACTATAATGATTCTAAGGATTATGAATAGTACTGAGTTTCCTCTGAGAAAAGGAAAAAACGACTGAGTCAAAAGAAATTTGGTTAGCCCGAAATATTATTAGAAAATTAATATTCCTGATTCTAATTATTCTCAGGCTCCTTTGTCCTCATTTTGTATTTCATATTCTACTTGTAGCTACTTAATTTGGCTTTACTTTGTGCAATATTAAGGGCTTTGTTGCTGAAATGAAGTATATTGCTGAAATAAATGTTTTTGATTAGAGAATCAGCAGGAACATATATTAAATATTTAGTATAGCCGTCTAAAGAATATTATTTGCTTATAATAAGAAAATACATCCATGTACATATAAGATATCAGTTAGTTAAAATTGACTTACTGAAGCTTGAGAAATTCTGGATCTGATTTACAATTTTGATTGTCTGTATTTCTTGATTCCTCTGGGTGACCTCCTTTGCCTTAACCAAGTGACTTAACTCCATATGTCATGGATCAAGAAAAAGTGTGCACAGGCTGGCCATTCTTAGATCCCATAAAAAGCTAAAGGGAGACACGAATCACTGAACTAATGTATAAGAAGAAAATGGAAAATAACTTTGAGATATCTAGCCACACCTACTCTAATATGAGCATTCATGCATGCACATGCACACACATGCACATAGACATTTTCTTGGATGTTGCAACAGTCAGATTTTATTCTGGTCACATGTTAAACTGAAGAGTACTTTCAGAAAAAGACTCAGCAAATAACGCTCAAATGCTCTATAAATATTCGCAGTGGTCTGCAAGCTGGATGCTGATCCATTTTGACTTGCAGTTGATTCCCCCTGTGGCTCTTTTCCTGGGCAAAGAAAAAGCTCTTTGACTGAGTAGACAAGATTGGTGTGATGCAAGTCATGGTAGACGAAGCATTTCTGATGGTTACTGCTTTAGAAGTAAAACATTTTAATTTAGAAGATTCTTTTTGTTTAAATAATTCATTTTAAAGATTTTTAAAAATGTATTTTATTTATGTGAGTACACTTTTGCTGTCTTCAGACACACCAGAAGAGGACATCAGATCCTATTACAGATGGTTGTGAGCCACCATGTGACTGCTGGGTATTGAACTCAGGACCTCTGGAAGAGCAGTCAGTGCTCTTAACCATTGAGCAATCTCTCCAGCATTTAATTTAGAAAATTCGTAACCATTTGTTAATTTAGGTCAGTGTGGCTTCACATTTGTAATAATTAGAAAAGCTTGCATGTATTTATGTAGAAGAGTCCCACATTAGGAGTGACTTCTTGAGGGTGAGGTATAATTTAAAATGTTCACAAAATTAGAAGAATCCATGTAAATGATAAATACTGCTAAAAGAATATGCATCCAACTTGTGCACTTTACAAAGATTTTCACAGCATTTCCTCCCAGATGATTCTATTTATTTTTTCAATTGTTAGCACCATGGAGAATCATAGTAATTGATACATAGTTTGTATCAGCCAGAGTTCATTTTAAAGACAGAATCTGTAGCTGGGAGAGAAGATGGAAAATGATAATAACTTGCCAATTATGACAGAGAACATCATGGTTCAGGCATTGTCCAGGGAATAAGAAAGATTCTGAAGGTAAAGCTCAATAGATGACTTAGTATGTTGGAAATTAAGATAGAAACTTGTGAAAGAGTTACCAATCCAAATTTGAGGTGCAGACCTTTGCTATGATGGTCCAGCGTTGACCCACCCAATGACAGAAAATTTACTGTAGTTCTGCATTGGCAGAATTTTCTCCAGTCGGGTCTGAGAGTGATGGAGAAAGATGTTTAGTATCAATTGTCTCTCCAGAGACCTTCAACTATAACCATTGGAGATGGGTGAATAGGGAAACTGTAGGCACCTGGTACCTTCTTGCTCTGCAGAGCTGTGACTCCGAGAAGCTGCAGGTGCTGCAGTATATTCAAGGCACACACCAGAATACAGAGAGAACTTCCTTAATTCTTGTGATATTTTCCACTAGTACTATCAGCAAAACTATCATTACTTATGTAGAGAAGAAATAACAAACAAAAAGAAAGGAAAAGAAACAAGTACATAATGGTCTCTTCTCATTTTTTATGTGTTTGAAACTGAAGAATAATAAGATGACAACTTTGTTAATATTTTTACAGCTTTTAATTATCAAGTTACTGATTTCCAAGGTTTTTACGTGTGAACATGGCATCTAGATGATTGCTTTAAAAAGCTTTAAATTATTATTTTTATGTTAAAATGTATACTTACTGGAGCAAATTGTTTATATGAAAATACTATACCATTTTCATTTTATTTTACACTTACTATTATTTATTAATAGCACATAGCCACTGTGAAAGTGACAATTTATTGTTATTATTTTATTCAAGTATGGTAAATACTAAAATAATCACATGGTATTAACTCAAATTTGCATAAAATTATATTTAAGATAAATTCATTGTTCACAGGATATAAAGGTTTATCAGGAAAAGTAAATTATATTAGTAAATTTACCACCATTAAAGTTAAGTAATTCTTGATACAGTTACTTTTAGAGAATTCTGTCATTTTATATTATGGATGAAATTGATTCTTACATTATAATCATACCACTAACCTGAAGTGAAGCTCATCCAACACATTACCTTAGTAACCATATATTTCCTACCTTTGTTAAGTGATTACCTTGACCTTTGATATTGGTACAACTAAAAAGAAAGTCTAGAATAGTTGCTCTCAACCTATTACCATTAAAAAGGGAAAATTTTGTTTAATCTTCTAACTGATGATTCAATAACGTTTTGACACCCTAACTTCTCACTGAAACTCACTGTTCATATTAAAATTTTGTTTAGAGGAGATTCTCTTAGCTTCTCAAGCCATTTTGACTGTGGTATTTTTGGGGACATGTGGCCAAGGTGATCAGCTTAGAGCACAGATGGAGTTATAGGCTATTCTTGTCTAGAATAATTCTGCCTGAAATCTGATTCTAGTCTGCAGAATTAAAAACTGTGCTGCTCATGGCACCACTGTCATTTTGACCATAATGGCATATCTCATTAAATCTGGCTGCATAATTCATCCTCTGACTTGCTTCTTTTCCACATTAAAAGAAGTTCTCAGTAGTAGTTGCATTTAATATTAACAACAGACATTACATATTATATATAATATATATTATATATATATTATTATATTTATATATATATATATATATATATATATAATTATTGTACAAAAATTAATATGGAGTCATGAATTGAATAGACAAGGAATGTATATGGGAATTTGGGTTTCCTCCTCAAAAGGACATGATATAGTTATAATCTAAATAATTAAGAACATTTTTTTTTCTTTAAGGAAATAGCGAACTTTAAGATCTAGAAAAGGAGAAAAGCAGGTTTGTGTCATATTTTATATGACATCTATTTAAGTTTATTTTTCTTTCTTTTAAAATTAGAAAAATCAACAGAAATAGAATTGTATTACTTTCCTCCCCCACCTTCCTAGTGACCCTCTAACCTCTTCTACTCCTTCCCCAACTCTTAGGTTTATAGACTCATTTTCTTTCACTATTCTTGTCATACACATATAATTGTAATGTATATGTATGCCAATATACAACTTATAACTTACTGAGTCTGGTGGGTGTGTGTGTGTGTGTGTGTGTGGTTTCAGGCATTTTTTTCTTCTTTAACTCAAGTGTTGATACTGCAAAGAGCTTTTGCATTTTCCAAGACTGGCACTCAGCTGACATTCCTGGCTTATGATAGACAATGACTTCACGTAAAAGAATGCCAGGTATGCCTTTGGGCTTTATATTAATTTGTGAAACATTTCTTTCATTATGTTTCCTGTTCAAAAATTATGCACATTTGAATCACAGCCCAGTGACAGCGTCTAGTAACTGAAAAATATTTATTTCTCCTTGGAAATCATACCTGCTTAATTACCCAATCCTTGGGGAGCACAGCCAAAGCCTAGAACGAATCTTTTTTTTTTTAACAGGGGAGAGAGAGAGACAGAGAGAGAGAGAGAGAGAGAGAGAGAGAGAGAGAGAGAAAGAGGATAATTTGATGCTGGGGGAAACAACTCTTTTATAGCTCTTACAGACCATCTTGTCATGTTTTGAATTGCTCAATGCCTTTTATGGCTTCCATTCTCACCTGGTTTTCTGTCATTAGGGTTCGCATCATATGATAGCCCCAAGGCAGAGAGATCAGCTTCTGTTCTTCATTTACTCAGCTCTCTCATATCATGTCCATCTTGCTCTGGCTTGTTCATACTCTGGGAGTAATGGGGTGAAGTTAATATGAGACAGTTAACTCCTAATTACTCAGGGGCTAATTATCCAGTCTATTGATTGCATGGTCCAGCCTCTGCTTTTCTTGTATTTTAAAGGGTGTTGGCTGCCCATTAGCACTTAAGCCACACAAGAGTAGGAGGTGGAGAGGGAAAGTAATAAAATTCAAATCTATCCATGCTGTAGCTTATTAGCAGTGCTAGTTAAGAGTGTAGGTGAATGGATAATGTGGTTTGGAGACACCTGTAGATTTAATTTGGTCTTATTTTTCCTTGTCATCTCTTACCATGGATAATTGAATTGACTTCATTACCTTATGTTCATATGGTTAGTTCTCAGAAGTTGGGATATTTTATTGCTATGGAGCAATGGCTTAATTGGTACTTAAGGCATTTAGGGAGCTCTGGGTAAGCTACATAATTTTCACTCTCCAGGAAGGAAACCAAGAGATGGGGGATTGAAGCTGAAGAAGGGTACTTTGTGGAATAGTAGGAAATGATGTTTTATTACTGTTTGGTCTGAGTTCACAGATGCACAGATGTAACAGAATGACCTAATTAGGATTCAAAATATACAGTAGCTTCTTACAGTGGCTTCTGAGCCTTGAATAACATACCACTAACAGCTTTTACTTCAGAGTTGGTTTGTGTTTTATGTCTGAGATTCTTGCTTCTTCTCTAGGTTGAGCTTGAGACATGCAGATTAACATGTGTGTAGATACAAACACATACAACATACACACACACACACATACATACATACACACACACATACATGTAACACCTCCCAACATAAATATGATCAAGCAGAATGTATGGAATATAGGACAGTCTGATCAGTTTAATTCAAGTTGCAATTGTAATACTTGTAGAGGTAGTAGAATATTAGTAATAAATACTCTAAATTATTTTAATACTGTAAAAAATAAGTAAAAGTATACATAGGACATGACCATTCAGGACATTATTTAATCAATACAGTCCTATACTTTACTCAAACCTCAAATCATTTTTTTGTAACATTGTTTTTTTTTTTTTTTTTTTGGTAGGGAGCCTAGGAATCAATGATCCTGTAACCCTTTATGTTACAACTAGACAGACAGAGTTCCATGGAGTCTAATCATTCTAACAAGTTCTCCCTTCCACAGGGAAGATGTCAATGCAATCTGAAATATAGAACCAGTAACTGCTGTTTTTTGATATTAATGTTTTACTTTAATAAGTGACCCTTTCCTCTCACTATCCTATGTGGTACTCACTACCTATGTTCTTACTCTCCTAATTTGAAAAGAGAGAAAAGCATGGCTTATAACACAAAAGACATGAAAGAAGTATTGATTACAATTAATCTTTGGTACTTGAATAGAATGAGAATACTTAAATAATGGCCTTTACAGTGGTATATACTGTAATTATGGTAGCTGAATGCTCGGAAAATACCATGTTACTTAGAAGTGAGAATAGTCATGTCTCTGGAATGTGGCTACCTGACATAAACTAAATCCTTGCACCCTGTTTGCATTCCAGTGTAGCCACACAAATGGAACTGTATGGGTAATACTGTGTTATTTCTAAGTCATTCTTTCAGAAAAAAAAAAAGAGTTGGTTTTTCCACAATTTCTCTTCTAACCGCTGATGCAGGTGTTTAGAAAGCCCCAAGGTATGGACAAGCTGCAAGTCACATGGATCCTGGATACCCAGAGCTCTCCTGAGAGTGATCTCTGTACTAAACTTCTAAGTAAATGAGAAATAGAAATCTCTATCCTCAGCTGATAACATTTACAGAAGGTATACCAGTCTTACTCTAAAGAATTAATGCATTGTTTGTTTCACACAACATGCAATAAACTGGCAATCCCTGAACCATAATGTATGTATTCGTTTGATTAGGAATATAACAGTCACATATATATATATATATCACTTTATGCTTATAATCTCAATAACTGAGAAGTTGTAGCAGAACGACCAGAAGTTCAAAAGAAATCTCAAATACACAGCAAAGTTAAAACGAGCCTATGCTACATGAAACTCCATGTCAAACTAGCATACAAACAAAAGAATCATATCACAAAGATAGTTTGTTTTGATATATTTCCTGTGGTTACCTAATGAGCTCAAATTAATTATCTCAGTGATACTCAAATATAGCTTTGTAAAAGTCTTATAAATGAATATTTAATTATAATGAGATATTTCCATTTGAAATAATCTGCATTAAATTAATAGTGAGAAGAACATTTAGAAGAAGCTATACTGAGCATCTGAAGTTTTATGAAACAAAATAAGACAATGAGAATCTATCAGATATTTTAGTAAACATAGTATTACTAGGTATAACTATAAAATGCATACATGTAATGAAACTCTAAGATCTATGCTGCTTATTGCTATTACAATGAAATTTGCTGATTTTTGTTTACTATTTACTTATTTTTAAAAATTTATTTATTTCATTTACATGAGTACATGTATTATATGAAGCTGTCTTCAGAAGGGCATCAGATCCCATTACAGATGGTTGTGAGCCACCATGTATTTGCTGGGAATTGAACTCAGGACCTCTGTAAGAGAAGCCAGTACTCTAAACTGCTAACACATCTCAACTTGTTATTTAATTAATGCTTCAAAACTAATGCTAATGTTGACAGTTTGCTTCCTAGTACTCATCATGTAATCTTCATAGAAATGTTTTTACTTTTTTTTTAATTACTCAGTTTCTGTTGGTACATCTCCCTTTTCATTTCTGATTTTTTTTTTTTTTTTTAATTTCGATACTGTCTCTTTGCCATTTACTTAGTTTGGTGAAAGGATTGTCTATCTTGTTGATTCCCTTAAAGAAATAACTTGGGTTTGTTTTTTTTTTTGTTTGTTTGGTTGGTTGTTTTTTATTTTGTTTTTTCATTTTGATTCATTGAATTGTTCTCTTTGTTTTAATCGATTGATTTCAGCCCTGAGTTTGACTATTTCCAGTCATCTACCTTAGATGTATTTGCTTCTCTTTTGTTCTAGAACCTTCAGGTGTGCTGTTAAGTTGCTAGTATGGGATCTCTTCAATTTCTTTATGAAGGCACTCAGTGCTATGAATTTTCCTCTTAGCACTGTTTTATGTCCCATAAATTTAGGTACGTGTGCCTTTGCTGTCATTGAATTCTAGAAAGTCTTAAATCTCTTTCTTCATTTCTTCCTTGATCAATTGATTATTGAGTAGAGAGTTGTTCAGTTTCCATGAGTATATGGGTTTTCTGTTATTGTTGAAGTTCAGCCTTAATCCGTGGTGATCTGATAGAAAGCAAGGGGTTACTTCAGTCTTCTTGTATCTCTTGAAGCTTGTTTTGTGACTGATTCATGTTCAAATTTGTGAAAGGTTCTGTGAGATGCTGAGAAGAAGATATATTCTTTTGTTTTGAGGTGAAGTGTTCTGTAGATATCTGGTAAATCCATTTGGCTCATAAAGTCTGTTAGTTTCTTTGCTTCTTTGTTTAGGTGTTTTATTTTCTTTGATGACCTCTCCATTGGTAAAAGTGCAATGTTGAGGTATCCCACTATTTTTGTATGGGTTTAAATGTGTGGTTTGAGCTTTAGTAGAGATTCTTTTGTGAATGTGATTGCTCTTGCATTTGGTGCTAGATGTTCAGAATTGAGATGTCATCTTCATGGATGTTTCCTTTGATAAATATGAAGTGTGTTTTCTATCTCTTTTGATAACTTTTCGTTAAGAGTGTATTTTATTAGAGATTAGAATGGCTAATCCAGCTTGTTCCTTGGGACTGTTTGCTTGAAAAAACTTTTGTCAGCACTTTACTCTGAGTAGTGTTATCTTTGTTGCTCAGGTGAGTTTCTTGTATGCAGCAAAATAATGGATTCTGTTTATGTATCCAGTCTGTTAGCATGTGTCTTTTTATTGGGAAATTGAGTCCATTGATGTTGAGAGCTATTAATGACCAATGATTGTTAATTCCTATTATTTTGATGTTGGAAGTAATAGTGTGTGGTGTGTGTTTGTTTGTGTGTGTGTGTATTTTTTAGGCATTGTGCCATTTAAGTCGTTTCCTTCACCTCTTTATTTTTTTAATATTTCCTTAAGAGAATTATTTATCTCCTCTTTAAAGGCCTCTATCATCTTCATGAAATGAGATCTATGGTTACAGTTTTGCTTTTGTTAGGATAGCCAGGGCTTGTTCTAGTAGGAGAGTTGGGTTCAGATGTTGTCATATTGTGTTGTTTTCTGTTGCTTATGTTCTTGCACTTGCCTTTTGCCTTCCATTTGTGTCTTGTTCTGGTTGGCCTGGGAGTCCAGGTTGGAGCAGAGCTGCTGAGAAGCAGCCTGTGTTGTGGGGTAGGGGTAATAAGTTGATTCTTAGTTCCAGGTGGAGGTGAGGACCAGAAGGAAGATGGAGCTCTGACAGGATGAGGCAGAGGGCAGGCTGTCTTTCTCTTGTGTTGGTTAGCCTGGGAATCCTAGGTTAGAGCAGGCTCCTAGGAGTCAGAGATAGCATATGCCTAACTCTCACAAGATCAGACATGAAAAGGGGAGTACTTTAGAGCAGTGCAGGGAGAGAGGTAGAGTAACAGAGTTCAGTTCAGTTCAGTTCAGTTCAGATCAGATGAAGGTAGATGAGATCCTGTAGTTCCATTTAGTTCAGTTTGTACAATAGGTGTAGTCAATGATATTCCATTCATCAGATTCAGAGGCAGGTTTTTCAAGCAAAGCAATTCAGTCAGAAGTTGAGAGAAACCAATTTTAATCCATCAGAATTGTTCAAGTTCTAAAAGAACTGCAGGGACAAAATGGAGAAGAGACTGAAGGAAAGGGCCAACTTTGGATCCATCTCATGGAGGTGCACCAAGGGCTGACACTACTACTGATGCTGTGTTGTGCTTGGAGAAAAGAGCCTAGCATGGCTGTCCTCTGAGATGCCCTACCAGCAGCTGACTGAAACAGAAACAGATACTTATACCCAACCATTTGACTGAAGTCAGGGACCTCTATGGTTGGATTAGGGGAAAGATTGAAGAAACTGAAAGGGAGAGCAATCCCATAGGAAAACCAGTAGTCTCAACTAACCCAGACCCCAGGGAGCTCCCAGAGGTTAATCCACCAACCAGGAGCATATACAAAGGCCAATCCAAAGCTTCTGGCACAAATATAACAGAGGTCTGCCTGGTCTGACCTCAGTGGGAGAAGATACGATTAATCCTTGATAAACTTGAGGACCCAGTAAAGGGGAGGGCTGGAGGGGCACCCTCTTGGAGGCAAGGGGGAGGAGGCATGGAATGAGGAACTGTGAGAGGGACAGGGCAGGGAAGGACAATGAGTAGAATGCAAATAAATAAAATAATTAAAATTAATAAAAGAAGTACTTAGGGTAAAAAGGACTCACACATGGTCAAGCTATGCTCTGTGATTTTCAAGTGTCTTCTTTCTTTTTCTTTTTTTAATTGGATATTTTACTTATTTATGTTTCAGATGTCATCTCCTTTCCCCATTTCCCCTCCCTAGAAACCCCCTGTCCCATCCCCCCTCCTCCTTTTTTCATGTAATTTTAATTACATGCAAGTGTTAAGGTCAGTTCTAGGTTGAGGAAATAGCAATACAATAGATCGAAATAGTCAAGGAACAAGCAAGACAATAAACACAAATAGTCAAAGAACAAGCAAGGCAATAAACAAAGTTCTGTGAACACTCCCATGATCACAGTTTCTAAGGGCTTATCAGGATGACCAAAATATCTGAGCCAACTTCCCTGTCCTAGCTCTAAGTCATTTTCATGTCTGAAGCCTACTTCCTTGTTCTAGTCTAAAATTTAGATTACTGTCTGAAATTACTTGTTTATTCTAACCTAATATTTAGATTCCTGCCTGAAATTGCTTCTTTGTTCTAGCCTAATGTCAGATTCCTGCCTGAAGTCCACTTCCTTGTCCTTGGCCAATGTCACATTCCTGCCAAGCAGTCCATTTCCTTGTCCTTGGCCCATGTCAGATTCTTGCCAAGAAGCCCCAAAAGCTCTTTGCCTCTCCCTCTTTTTTATTTCATAAACAAGACTGAGCCTGTCTTAGGTTGCTCTGCCAAGAATGCCTTCTTTACCCATTGTGGAATATGCATTATCAAAAACAATGTACATCTGTCGTAAGTTGGTAAGGCTCTGTGCAGAATCTTACCCATCCTTGGCTTGTCAGCCTGTTAAATTAATAACTCTGTAAGGAGCCATCTCTAGTGTCATGCCAAATACCATTGGATTCGTGTTAGTTCTAAAATTTACAGTGGTACTCATTATAATTAGGAAAAAGTTTAAAGAAACTTGCAGTGTATTTGGCATAATTCTAAAATCTTTCTGGATGTTTTAAATTTGCATAGTGAGCTTATGAATTTAAAGAATGCTGCTCTTCTGAGCATTGATGTGGCAGTACTGCTGATAAAATTACCCCATGGCCTGAGGTCACTATTTCTATTTTGGTCAAGCTTCAAGAATGGCATATATAGCTTGGTCCTGCTAGCCTTTTTTGTCCTGGGAATACTTTTATTCCTGCCCATCCTGTTAAAGTTTGTCTTTAACAACATCAACATGTTGGCAGCCAAAGTACATGGCTTGAAACTGAAAATGGACTCTTCTTCTTTCATAAGAAGATTTTGAGGCTGATGGTGTATATGAACCAGCTGCAACTCAGAAACTGATCAGTAACAATAGTTTTTGAGTAATGTTTCTGATTGTGTGACATCACCAAAGATAACTGTTTGGAAGATTTTTCTCATGGTGATAGCAATAATAAACAAATGCTTTGTGATTAAAAACAAAACAAAAACTAAGAAAGGTTTGCTATATGGATACAAATAAAACAAAAAGGAACATCATTGAAAATAAGGTGCTAGTATAGTTTACTTTCTATATTCTTTTGTAGAATGACTTTCTTCGTGTTTCAGATAAAATAAGAAATTGATTATTTACATTTTGTATCTTATCTAGTCTTTTGCTATGGAATATTGTGGGCCCATTGTATTCTATTGCTGAAGACCTAAGACTCATGTGGAAATAATTATCCACTGAACCCTCCCTCTATTCCAAGCACAACTTTCTCTTCAGGACAAATGCAAAACTAACTGGCTCTTTAAGGAGAGAGAGGAGATGAATGAAGCATAGCATTTCCCAGTTTCTCAGGGAGTTGATATTCAGTATCCTTTATTCTGAGTCTACAAAGTAAAATATTCAAACATCTTTTAAAATGACTTAAGAATTGAAAGTAAATTGCAAAAAAAAAAAAAAAACAAAAACAAAAAAAACACAGCAAGAACATGAAACTAGAGGTTATGCTTATCAATAAAATTTTCACTTTATCTTTGGAAATCAAGGTAAAATACATTAAAATTTTTCTTCACATAAATCTTCCTGATGATCACTAATTCCACTCTCTTGTCTGTTCATGTTTTTAATCTAGTACTGTGAGTTCTGGCTGTTTTGATTTTCAATTGTATTTGTTAACATGGGGCTAACACAGTGGAAGACATTGTTGTACTCTGCCTGGGGTTCTAACAAGCCATTTTTGGGAAAATTGTTTTCCATTAAAGCCCTAAAAACAATAAATGGCTCTTTTGGGTTGTTATTTAGAAGAATCTATAATAGGAAAAAATGACTATTCTTTAAGAAAGAGTTAATATGTTCAACATTTTATTCAATTAGACCTACTGTTTCTTGTTGGCCACACAGGGTGCTCAGCAATGTTCTATAACATTTACATCTAGTAGCAAAAGGCCTCCAGTGTACAGTTGCCACAGCAGCAGAAAGAAGCATAAAAGTACCAAGGAATCAAAATGGGCACAGAAAGGAGTCCTTTAATTTGAGAATAATATGTCAGGAAATTTTCTAGCTGTAAATCGCACCAGGTGGGAACAGACAGAATTGCCAGGTGACACACACTCCATAGAAACTGAGTTTAAGCATCCCTCTTACATTGTTTTTGTTTAAAATGCAGGACAAAGTGGCCTCATCATTACTATGGTCTTTAAATAATTATTAGGCTTAATTGCCACAGTTCATGGAAATTTTAAAATGAGCAAGCGATGCTTAACTCTCGCAGAACTCAGTGTTAATAAAACATGCCTCTCCATAAACACACTGCACATCATGTTTGTCCGTGGTGATTTCATTGTCGCTCTGAGTGCAGATGCCTAGAGACAGAGTGCTGCCGGATTCCTGTAATTACCAGAATTTGCCTCGATTGAGTCCGTGAAGTATGTAGTCAATCTCTATTGTCTTCTGCCTCTATTTTGAATCTGTCCCTAGGGCAGGAATGTCAAAAAACACCATTTAGCTACACAGCCTGCTCAATTTAAAAGAGAGAAAATCACACTGAAGCTACTAATTAACAGAAGAAGTGAGTTGTGAAATATAAAAAAAAAAATGGAGCTGCCTTCTCAAGACATTAAAGAGAAGCTTGCAAACACACTGCAACTGGAAAAGAACTGGTTCTTATTTAGTAAACCTAAACTCATTTTAAGAATTTTTTTTATAAACTTTCTTTTAAATACTGCATAACTTCTATTTTAATATTTTTTTTATTGGAAATTTTTTATTGGAAAAATTTTTTTTTTACATTTCAGATGTTCTCTCCTTACCCCATTTCCCCCCCTCCCTCCCAGGAACTTACTATCCCTCCCCCCTCCTCCTGCCTCCACGTTGGTGTACCCCCTTCCACCCTCCCCTGTACCTCACCTCCCCACCCTCGAGTATCCCCCCCCCCACGACATCCAGCCTTCATGGGACCAAGGATCTCCTCTCCCACTTATATATAGCTCCCTTGCATATATAGCTGGAGCCATGGGTCCCTCCCTAAGCGCTCCCAGGCTGGTGGTTTAGACCCTGGGGGCTCTGGTTGGTTGGGATTGTTGCTTTCCTCATGGTGTCGCGAATCCTCTCAACTCCTTCAGCCTTCACTCTATCTTCTCCATTGGGAACCCCATGATTAGTTTAATGGTTAGCTGTGAGCTTCTGCCTCTGAGTATGTCAGACTCTTGCAGACCTCTAAGGAGACAGCTATATCAGGCTCCTGTCAGCGTGTACATCCTGACATCCACATCAACCTCTACCTTTGGTGACTGCACATGGGATGGTTATCCAGGTGGAATGGTCTGTAGACGGTCCCTCCTTCGGTTTCAGTCCTGCACTGTGTCTCCATATTTGCACCCTTGAGTATTTTGTTACTCCTTCTAAGAAGGACTGAAGGCTCCCCTATTTGGTCATCATTCTTCATGAGCTTTATGTGGTCTGTGAGTTGAATCTTGGGTATTTCAGGCTTTGGTTTACTTTGTTGTGCGCATGGTGAAGGACAGCATCTTTCACCACAGTGTGTTGATCAGAGGAAACTTGTTGGAGCGTGTTTCTCCTCCTACTATGTGGGTTTCATAGATCAAAGTCAGTTGACAGATAGGTAGCTGTACCCATCTCCCTAGCCCCGATGTTAAATTCTAATACAGCAATTGGAAGCAAGATTTAGCTAACTCGATGTTGTAGGTAATAATATGTACAAAACTCCAGCTAACCTCTCTTTCCTTTCCTTTTAAACATGCTCTTAATGACTTGAGTTTTTCAGTTATTAGAGATGTTGTTCTCTGTATGTTGCTATCCTTTTAAGACTTGTTGACTGTTTGTTGGATACCCATTTCTGTGGAAATACAAGAGTAGCTATGTTTTATCCTGCACATATATTTGGCAGGATTGTCAAGAGTTGTCTGCTCAACAGACTTATTAACGTAAACAATTTGCTTAACAAGTCTTAAAAATATTTAGGTCACCATAGATAGAGGTGAACAGTCTAGACAGTAGATAAGTAGTAAACAGGAAGATTGCCACCTTCCATTTAAGATCAAAAGATAGGGACTACTCCTTCAACAAAGGATTTACTATATTAGTTGTTGATAAACACATAGAATCAAAGTCAGCCTGGTAACCATATTTGATTGCAGAGACGGAAATATGCCCTGTGTTCCTCTCTTTGGTTTAATTTCTTATTACTTTACTCCTATATCTGTCTCTGCTCCATTTGTCTGTTTTTATATCCATTCCTCTACAAAAAAGTTCAGTATACAAAAGTTCATCTATACATTGCTGACTTGTTTTAACTGGTAAACTAGTAGAATAGTTCAGTGAAGTATTATACAGAAATGTCCTGCTTCTTAGTGTTCTTGAAAGTGCTTTCATGCAGCATCATTCCATGAGGCCTCGAAAGTTGTTTAAAGACACTGTCTTTGTGTCTGTCTACTGCCATTGTCTCTGAAATTAGAAATCCATTAAAACCCATGAATGCTTCATCATGTGCAAGGTCTCACTCTGTTATGTAAGGCAGGGTCCAGGGGCACTTACACAGACATGCCACTAGATGCTGCTAGAATTTTTCTCCTTGCTCAATATTCTGCCAGGCTTTCCATTTCAGGAGGAGTCAACAAACAGGCCTGTCTTTATCTTCTTGCATTGGATGCTTTGGACTTCGACCCAGAGTAATAGTTTGTCCATATTGTTCAGACCACTTCTTATTTTGTCCTTGAGGAATTTCGGAGGTCCGAAGTTTAGACTTACTATTAAATCATTTTCAAGTTATTATCCCAATCCTTGTCTGAATTCAAAATTTTCTTCTTTCATTGTGTTTAGCTTTCAAGCTGGGCACTACTCAAGATGATCTGGCAGTCCCACTCTCCTTTTTTTCCTTTACCCACTTAGCTAGAATTTTTACTTTATGGATTGGTTTTGACAATAGGTTCTAGTACCTTCTCCGAGAAATTCTATGCCTACCTGATGCTAATACCTATCTGGATTGTTTGATGGATGAAGTACATGTTTTTGTTTGTTTTGTTTTGAGTATTTTCACAGTTAATTCAGACAATGAGACAATGAAACATCACTCTAGTGATTTGGTATTGACTGATTCATTTGTGCTCTATCTAGCTGGAGGTATATTTCTTTTCTATAATTCTTACTCCATCTCTCTGCACCAACCTACTTAAAAGAATAACAAGAATAAGAAGAAAATAATAACAATAATAATTGGATAATATTCTTACCAGAGGAGATTGTTGTTTGGTCAACATTATAGAAACACTCAGCATTTCTCACAATGACATTAAAGGTTTGAGTCTTCTTTGAGTAATAAATTAGAATATCTAAAATAATGGATGCTTATAATCACAAATTATTTGCTAAATAGTAACATTATTTGAGGTTTACTAAATATTATTTTTTACTTTTTTAAGCTTAGAATGAAATTAAAACTAAACTTTTAAACTTACCCATCCTATATAAGTTTTTGTTGTAAAGCTTCTGTGAATATTAGCTCTAAAGCCTTGGATTAGCATGCTTCTTTCAGGATAAGCACACTGAAAGGTAGGCCCCACTTCTAGTAGTAGATGACCAGTAGTATTTAAAATTTTTTTTCTCATATTGCTTCCTTTGGGCTTTTTTTCTTTGTTTAATCTACTTGGTCTCTGGTTCCTGATTTTGTGTATTTATGGTTTTGGATGTGTGCTTGTTTCTGCTGTCTCTGTGTGTATGTGATTTGTTTCTTTTTTTCTGTTTGTTTTGTTTTATGCTTATTGTTTGTGTTTTATTTGCCTGATTGTTTTCTTATAAAAGAAGGAAGGCAGGGAGATGATAGGAGGGCCTGGAAGGAAATGAGGACAGGAAACCTTGAATATAATATATTGCATGAAAATAATTATTTTCAATTAAAAACACACAGTAGAATGCACAGCTACATAACAGGACTTCAGGGGACATTGTGAGCATCATCTTCTATAGGTCACATAGCCTCATTCTGCTGGCACTGTGCTTCCTTCTATTTTTCAGATAAAACTCTAGAGTAGATATTGTGAAACATTCCTAATATTTCATAGCTTTTAAGTTGCACAGAAACAAATGTAGGTTTTTATCCAATATATTAATGTATTAATCAATATTAGACCAATAAAAGACTTTACATTTATTTGTCAATGTTGTTGTATTTCATGTAATGTCTGAGTCCTTAAGATAACTGAATTTTATTGAAATAATAGGTATACTTCCAGCTGATGGATCACACATTGTTACCTGTTTGTGATGGATTTTATCATTTCACAGAAACTCATGGGTCTGTTCTAGTCAGTGTGATCTCTGTAGAATTATGTAAACATGTTATGAGAAACACTGAAAATGATTATTGTAGTGTCTTTTGGGGGGATTTTAAGATTACTTTTTTCATTGTTTTATCACAAGAAAGCAAAAATAAAATCTTCCCTAATTCTGAAAATAACTAGATATGACCAGGGGTAAATGATGGATTTAAACTTCCAGTGGACAAATATAGCCAGAAAGATGTTGGTTATCTCCATCATAGTCATGTTACTATTGCAGCAGTGTGCACACATCGAGGAAATTGTGGTACTCATGGTACCAGCGAGATTATTTTTCTATCTTATCTCTCTATGGTTCCTATGGATACAGTTTCTGGTTATGAACTAACTCATAAGCATTTTGGCAAGAGCTAAATAGAGAAATCTCAACTAACCAGTAAGCACAAGTGGTTATTAAGATGGAATAGTTGGCCAACACAAAACAAACTCAGTGTTATTTTTATAGACTTTTTGTCTCATTTTGCTTTGTTTGGGCATTTTTTGTTGTTTGTCTTTTGTTGTTTATTTTGACTTCTGTGTTTGTGAGGATTTTTAATTGTTTTATTTTTGAAATTCTTTTGTTGGTTAGATAGGGAGGTAGAGAGGACTTGGGAGGTATTGGGGTTGAGAACGTGATTAAAATACATTGTATAAGCTTATGGGATTTTTAATGAAAAATAATAAAAAGATTGGAACATAAAGCAAAACTCGTAATGTTGCTTTTTTGAAGCAGAAATTTGAAATGCCTAATTATAATTTTATGGGTTTACATTTCTAACTTTATTATGTCATCTGTTGCACATGTTTATACATGAACATTAGATTTTGTGTTTACATGTATTTTCCAAATGGGATATTTTCAAATAGCTGGCCAGGCATTTTTCTGCCAGTCCTCGTACACATTATTTGTTTTCCTTTTGCAAATGGTGCTGATGAGTGCCATGAGTCTGTTGGACTTCTGGGCATGAGGTGGCCTACTTACCACACGTACCTTTTGTTACACCTGTTCAAACGTAGTCACCATTGCAATAAGAATGACTAAGATTGTTCAAAACATATTTCATTTTTCTTTCATTTTGGGTGGAGATCAGAGGTACTTGGAAATAGAAGAGGGAGAAAAGTACAAAATTATTCACACTGATGAATTTTAGAATGTCCATACACGCTGTAGGTGTAATGCTATAGATGTTTCGTAAGGAATTGAAATTTTCATTTGATTTTTTATATTAGATAATGACAAATACATTTTACTTGTAAAATGTATTTTTCTTCCTGATCTACCAGTTAGTTAATATCCGGTGGTGTAATTAACTTGCTGTACAGGCTGATGATAATCACAGCTAATATTTCTATGTAGACCTGAATAACAACTGATTATTATTGTAACTAGTTTCACATTTATTTGCAGTTTCCATTATTAAAACAATATATGAAGGGAGCAGGGCATGCGTATACATATTAAAGGCATAGAAAAAGATAAGTAACTTGCTGTAAAACAGTGTCAGAAATGGGGCTTAAATATAACCAGAGTTAAACATTTATAATGTCACATCTTTTAAGTAAGAAGTGTTCACTTTTTCTTTGTGAATGAAAGTGGGTGCTATATGAAGTGGCTTTCTATATAAATTTCCTTCTTTTCAACGTTTGCTTGTGTGCCTTTGTGTGTAATATACCTTCTCCATAAGTTTATTTGCTCTCCTTAACGCTAACCCTAACCCTAACCTGTAAACTAGGTAGCTATTTTGATTTTCTTTGAAATCAGAATGTTTTAAGGGAATGTACTTGGGCAGATGAAATCCTGGGTCTGAGGAGGGATGAAGGGACATCACTTCTAATCCTCTCTTCCCACTGTGAACTGAACACAATCTCCTTTTATGTCATAGCTAAATAGAAGCCTAAAGCCATGCTTCCCAAATACTCTGGAAAAAATAATGTCCTCCTTAGAATAAAGAAATTGGGGAAGTATCATTTAGTTTAAAATGGCTATTGTGATATTTTGAATATGGCAGAAACTATAATGTCCACAGGTTTTTTTTGGAGCTAGGCGAAGATACTGTGATAAGCTACCTCCAACAACTTCTCATGAAGACAGAAGACACAGTCTTTCATTACTTTAGTGTGAAGTTACAGGAGAGGAAAGTCAAATACCATCCTTCCCAATAGGAATTTATTTTGAAACTAGTACCATACATTTATTTTTACTCACTTGAAGTCCATAAATGAAGCATAGCATCCACATTTTATTATTTTCTTCTACTTGAAAGCCAGATCCACTTCTTTTGTTTTTCCCCCATGCTAGATACAACAGCTTTAGGATCTAGCTGGGCGAGATTCCATTGTCAATGACTAGGTTGTCTGTGTGATGATTTGACTTGATGAAGGTTCCTAGCAGGTAAGCAGAAGACTCCTCTCAATAAGGTTCAGAAATAACATAAATTTAACAGAATTTATGTCAAGCCATGATTCTAAAATGGCATTGCTTTTTAATTCCCAAGATGCTTTCATCTCTGTTTTTGAAAACGATATGACGTCTGATGTGAAATAGTAGACTACTGGGTATTGCCTCTTTATTTTCATTTTGAGCTCACAATTATATTTCTCCCTTGTCTTTCCTCCCTCCCACTACTATAAAATAAAAAGGCTCATAGTTAAGACTAAAACAGGGAAAGCTAAACATGTTTGGTCATTTGCCTTTGTATCTATCTCAAAATATTCCAGGATGTCTTTCTTAAAACCAAATAATTAGAACATTACATAGTTATTTAAAGGCACACAGGATTGAGTATGTGTACTAGAACACTCAAATTTCTTGTACTTGTAAAGAGATTGTAGCTAGTGGGTTGATTGTGAGTGAAGCAATTAATGATGTAGATAGTGTACTGATTGTGAGGGTGAATGAATTAGTGATGTAATAGTGTGTTGATTGTGATGGTGAAGGAATTCGTGATGTGGCTAGTGTGTTGATTGTGAGGATGAACCTATTAGTGACAGTTTAAAGGAAACCTGTGGAGCAGGAATTACTAATCAGAGCTGCTCTTAAACTACTGGGCAATGGATGATTACATATACTCTCAGATACTTAGTGGCTGTGCTGAAAGTGCTCAGCTACTTGCTTGCTACCATTTGTTGAAACATAATTACTCCAAATAATTGAGATTCTTAGAAACATTCACATGATGTAAGTGGTTTATGTTTGGCCATTTTGTGGGGGCTTGTGGGGAAGACCAAACTGTTTTACTTTTATTTTATTACAGATGACTAAACGTGGGGTCTTAGGTGCTTAGAACTACGGTTTGTCATAGCTCTATGAAAATGTAACCACTGAAATACAATCAAGCAGTTGCTGTGGTAATTATCTACCCTTCCTCTCACTCCTCCTCATCTGTCTGTCTGTCTCTCTTATTTGTCATATAGCAGGCAGCGAGTCACAAGGACCTTGTTAGAATCATGCTGAACTTGTTTTGGACACACTTGGTGCCTAGAACATTTTCACTTTTCAAGTGATAAGAGCTTTAAGTCACTGGTCACAAATAAGAATGTACATTTATCCTCCAAGCTAACAAATAAATAAAATCAACATTAAAAAACCCTCAATTTGTTTGGGCTATTTTGTTTAATAGTACACCTGTACTTTATATTTGAGAATGAATGTTTTATTTAGATTTTTCTGAACAAAAAATTAGGATATTCAATGATTAATATATTCCTAAATTTAGATTATTCAATATGAGCTTCAAGACATCTGTGGAAGTTTTGGCAGGTGTTTCTAGTAATTGGAATGAAATCAAATCTAGATTCACAAAAATATTAGTTTCATAGTCATACTTTTATTTGAAACATATTTAGAATGTTATTTATGTTAACATATTCCTAATATGTTTACTGTGTAGAAAATCTTAGGTATGATGAACACAGAATGGATAAGAGAGAGCTCACTGTTTAAAATGAAAAATGTTCAATTGTATTGTCAAAGGAATTATGTTTATTTGAATTAACGGCGGCTGACTTTTGCCTGGGGCTTTTGCCAGATGTCAACAGAAAGGATAAACATAATCCTCCATTATTTTTCCTGCATCTGCCAAACACCAAGGCAAAGTGCAGGTGAATAGCAAAAACAGTCAACCTTATAATTCCCCATTCAGTCCTTCAAAGGGGAATTAACACAGTCTTAATTGAAATGGGTTCTTATTGTTCAGAGTATTTATTCAAAATCCATGCACTAGTAAAGGCTAATTGTTATGCTTTAGTTTAGCTTGGATTGAGAAGACATTTTTCAAGAGTATTGTTGCAACTTTTTAAAAAACGACATTGGAGGACATTGCCTTAAATGACAAGGACAGAAAACTCTGTAGTCTTATCTCTTCGGATTTCAGAATACATTGACAAAGCACTGCTCACATAAACTACTTGGTTCCAGGGAACTGTGTTTGGTGCTTTTCCTGGGTTTCAAGTTTGAGAAGAAACAGATTCAGAAGTGACAAAGCAGGAGCAGGGGGAGGAGGAGAGATGTAACTCTTCTATTCCTTCAATTAACTCTTCCAGCTCTTCCATAACTCATCAGTGTCTCTGTGCTTTGCCCATGTAAAACTTAACCCTAACCCTGACTAGTTCTTTGGTTTAAGAATGTTGCACTTCAATACAATGAGAGAGCACATGGGCTTAAAGGTTTATTGCCCTTAATTTCCATAGGTAAATGGAGATGTGTGAATACTTTTACTCAGTATCTTAACAATCCAAAATAATTCATCTACTGAAGTCTTATTCCCATTTTAAATGTGGTGAAACTGGTGTGTTATGAAACAGCTAAAGCTATAAATTTAAGGAATGGAAAGAACTTATGTTTCTGGTTTCTTCTTCCTCTTCCTCTTTTTCTTCTCTTCCTGTCTTTACTCCTCCTTCTCCTGACCCTTCTCCTCCTGCCCCCCTCTCCCCCTTCTCTCTCCTTTTATTCTCTCTAATTAAAATAACATTCTTTTCTCTTTCATTTGCAGGTTTATATTTTTTTGTTTCAGATACTTCTTAAAAACAGGGAAGCAACCAATATTTAATTTAGCTAATATACTTACTGGTTTCCATAATTTAAATGTCTAAATATGCTTAATTTATTTGGTCATTGGACAGCAACAGAAACAGTCCAAGTTGCTGAATAAGACAAGTTGACTTTATTCAGTCCAATGTCAAGTTTCTTTATGAAAGGTTTTTGTTTGTTTGTTTGTTTGTTTGTTTGTTTTTTAGGGGGGGTTCCTTTTTTGTCAGAGCCAAAATTTGAAACTTGACACATCCATGAAGTTGTTTTTAATTACAGATAACATTTCTGATTTTCTTCAGCACATTATTGGAAATAGTATCACCCCAGAGTCTTATGACGTAGAATAAAGAAGGCATCTGGATCCTTCGTCACCTTGAGGTGGTTTCATCAGGTCTGTGTTTACCATGCATTACCTCTTAATGTGGATACTCCTTCCAGCTCCTTGTTTTCACAAAACATTGCTACTCATAATACTTCTACTTTAATATCTAATTTTCTTTTAATTTTAGATATTTTTATTTAACTCATTTCTATCTATCTTCTTGCTTATTTTTCCCTACTCTTTTTTTTTGAGTAAACTCAACCAGCTCATTAGGACATTCTAAGAGTCATTTTTTGGGTTTCCCTTTCCGACCTCCTTCAAATGTATGTAGCTCTTTATGCAGTATAAATTCTCTCTGTTTTTTTTTCTCCCCACAACTGCTGTAGGAACACTATCTGAAACTCATTTCTGGAAGGACTTCTTGATCTGTCTTGGATCCTGAACTGTCAGCCTTGTTAGTTTACTAAATTCATTGTAACTGGAGTTGGGGTTTGAGAAATAATTATTCGGCTTTTGTTTGGAACCAGAGACTTCCCAGCACACTAAGGTATGAGTTCCAACTTCTGGCATAAAATGCCTGGAGACTGTGACTCTGGATAACTCACACCTGCACTGCTGTTCTGCTTATGATCTCCATCCCAGTCGTAATGCTTGTCAGGCAGTTCTTCAAAATAATAAACACATTTACTTGACTAAGCCTCTTCATTTGCTTTTCTTCAGCTTGAAGTGCTCTTCCCCAAGGCTTTGTCAGAACTCTGCTTTAATTCTCCATTTATACTTCTGTGTCTCCATGCAAAATCTGTACTCATGCACAGAACCGTTCTGACCCTTCTGCTGTAAAAAATGCTTCCTTTTTCATTATTATTTCTATCCTCCTTTTGGGTTTGAATTGAGAGGGATGTGTTAATTGCTAGGTAGCTCATGGTGCTGTCAGGAGGTGGTAGACCGTCTAAGAGGTGGAACTTAATGGGAGATCTTAACTAATTGGGCATGTGCCCTCAAAGGAGATGGTAGGAAGCCAGACACTTTCTATCCCTGTATGCTTTTGCTTCTCAGTTATCTAGGAGGTGAGGGATGGCTCTGGTATGTGCTCTCACTGTGATGCCTGCCTTTACCACAGACCTAAAAGAAACAAGCCAACCAACAGTGCATTTAACCTTTAAAATTATAAGCCCAGATAAACCTCTTTAGAAACTGACTATTATTATCATCCCGATTTGCATTGTAAAATAATGTATTATCCTTTCTTCAAGGTGATACACAGTAATGGCATGCATGTTATATGCTATATATTGCATTCTATCATTTATTTCACATGAAAGTGACTTCATAAGAGCTTTATATCCACAGTACTTAGAACAGTGTTTCTGAGTGTTCAATTCATGTAAGGTGGATGAACACTTAGAGTGATGTTTTACCTCAGTTATATTAAGGGATGTCATATAAATCAGCAGTGGTGGGAGATTATTTTCTAACATCTATTTTAAACAAAAGATCGTTATTTTTCTAAATATATCTCTCATTTCCTAACATCTCCTTTGTTCCCCTCTCTTATTTCCTCCTGTTTACTTCCCTTATTGTTTTTCTATATTTGTGTTTGTGTGTGTGTGTGTGTGTGTGTGTGTTGTGTGTGTGTGTGCACACGCGCATGTGTGCATTTCTGTCTGTGAGAACACGATGATAGATACACAGATAGGTCAAGGAAGATATACAGGAAGATGACAAGTAAGAAGGAAATACATTTTCTTTAAGCACCCTCAATTCTTTAACAGGGTTTGTGATTATTGTTTTAAATCATGTGTTAGGCATTCATTAAGTCATTCTAATTGAGAAGCATGTCCACAGGTCTGATCAGTTTTGGAGTGAGGGTATTGGCTCCATCTTTCATATTGATGGTTTTCCTGCCACCTGATCTCGGTGCATGCGCTGCCTAGGCTAGTTCTGTCTTTGTTGTGAAGTTAGCAAGTTGGAGAAAAAGACAACATGTAGAGTGGTGTGGGTCTAGTTGGAAATGTCTTGGGTTGAATGACACCTGATGGAGACAGTAGGCTTCTCAAACATGAGCAGCACATGAACCATGTCAAACTGGATAAAGAAAAACCCATGAGACTCAACCTCAGATAAAGCATTATAGGCAAATGAGAAAGGCTTGGAGCAGCAGAGGGATTCTTCTCCAGGGGAGAGTACAACAACTGGTTACCCAGTTCCAAATGGTCAGCCCTGAAAACATGTAAACAGATAACAATACAGATTGAACAGAGTATATTTAGAAATAAATATCTGCCTACAACAACAATTAGTAAAATAAAACTAGGCTATGAATTTGAAGGAAAGTGAGGAGAGGTATAAGGGAGAATTTAGAGGGAATCTAGGGAAAGTACAAATGATTTAATTAAATTATGACCTCAAAATTAAAAAAAAATTACAGATGAATTTCTATGATCAAATAACTATATTATCTTTATTTTCTATTTAATTAAATTAATTTATCTACATCCCAGGTGCTATTCCCTCTCCCCATCTTTACCTCACAGAATCCCTTACCTTGTCCCTCTCCACTTATCCTCTTAAGATGGTGGGTACCTCCTGGGTGCCTTCCCTGGAACATCGTGTCTCTCCCAGATTAGGGCAATCCTGTCCCACTGACGTTAGACAATGCAGGTATGGAAACTTAGCTGCATGTCAGCTACATATGTGTCAGGGGTCTCATTCTAACCTATGTATGGTTTTTGGTTGGTGGCTCAGATTCTGAGAGCTTCGGGGGGTCCAGGTTCATAGACTCTGTCTTCCTGTGAAGACAGATTAGAACATTGGTCCATTCCCTTTCCTCAGTTCAAGCCTTCCCATATACCTCTCCCTGATTTCCTTCAAATCCATGCAAACTATTTTCTATTGTTATTGCATGCATGTATGTATGTGTACATACATATATGTTTATGAATATAATGAATATAACCAGTTCATTTTGTAAAATGATTATCGTATGTATGTTTTTAAGTATGATCATTTGGCCCTTGACAACAAATTGTGCTTTTCCATGGGTAAAGGCACCTCTCTTGTTCTCAGCATTTATAGTTAAAGATCACTCCTCTTGGTTCCACTTATAGGTAAGAGAGTTATTACTGAACAGTGGAGCATGGAAATTGTGTCTTCTCATCCTTGGCTTCTTAAAGCTCAGAAATTTCTTGAAGGATTGTGATTTCTGGTTCTGATATGAGACATTAGAAATGTGATGGAGAATACTTGGGAAATGAGTCAGAGTTTATTTTTGAGGGACTCATCTTCTACACGTAAAAGTTGCCATGCTCATTCTTTACGTAATTCTGAAGTGAAATGCAAGTTCACATAGAGAAATCAGAACTCACCTCATGAGAATACTTATCTTGAGAATACCACTCTTATGTAGATGTTCATTACCAAAAGCAATACATCTAATACCATCTGCTAAATAATCACACGTTAAAAATCTACTTCTGAGCTTAGATTCAAATCTGTGTCACACGAGTTAGCTAAGGAACATTTTTAAATAATCTTGAAGATCAACTTTAAGCAGGTGCTTAGGTTTTATTAATTATTTTCTGCTTGCTATAAAAGAACTGAATCCTTTTATCAAGCAAGAATCCTGTGATTCCTTTAGAATTTTGACACTTACGGATATAAATGGAGCATATGAACAAGGCAGGATATTTAGGTGAGCCTTTTAGTAGAGTTCTGAAGGAAGGGGTTATACACACTAATAATATGATTATCAAAATTGTTTCTGATGATATATATTATTGAAAAATAGGCCTGATGATTTCTGAGCCTGCACTCTTCCTAAGGGAAATGGAAATAGATGAAAAGATGTACAGCAGTTTAAAAAGATCAGGATGCTGAAGGAGCAGTTATCATTATTACAGTAAATTTGGTTCAGAACATTTGAAGATGAGCCAGGGCACTTGGTTGATAACCATTGCCCTGAAGAAACCCACAGATAATTTCCCTTGGAAGCAGGCAAAGGAAGATAATTCTGAAAGGACATTTTTGATGATAGTTAATAAGCTTTTCAGTCCATCATGATGTCTATGTGTATGGAATGAACAAATTCTTGAATTGGACTTTCATATTCAGCAAGTCTTAAGGATGGTCTGTCAAAATCTGTCTTCTCTTTTTGTGTCTTCATTGGGTGAATTCCCATGTGTAGGTAGACATTGGGACATGCAAGGTATGCATCCTATGAATGGAAGAGAGAGGACCAGTTTATTGTATATTTTGTTAGTCACATTAGTATATGTGAGATCAGATATTATTCAAAGGAATGACAAAGTAATTCTCATCTTTTTATACTGTATTAACTTTTAAAATTAGAGTAATTTCAATATAAATAGTGTGGAGATTTTTCAGAGAATTTCAAGTATAGCAAATATATACTTTTTACCATATCATTGACACCATTCCTTTCATCCCATTCCTCTTTCCTTTCCTCCTCCTGATTGTTTATGTGTGTGTGTGTGTGTGTGTGTGTGTGTGTGTGTGTGTATGTAATATGGATGTGATGATGAGATTGTGAGTGTATATGCATGTGTGAGTGTATATATGAGTGTATGTATCTGAGTTTGTGTGTGTGTGTGTTTGTGTATTTTAGGACACAAGGATGAGGGAAAGTGTAAACATTTTTTTGTGTATCTGAATATTTTTGTTTAGTTTGAATATCTTCAGTTGCACCCATTTTAAAGCAATTTCACTCTTCTTTTGTATATTGTATAAGTTTAATGGTACATGTCATGTCTTTGTGTGTGTTTCTTTATGTGCTATACTTATGACTCACAGATAGCTCCATTTAAGTTTGTATTTATAACTAAATGAGCATTTGTATATTTTTATGACTGTAAATGTTGCTTATATTCACCTGAACAATGCTATTTACATAAGTCTAGGATAGTCAATTCCAGAGAACTACATTTGGCAAATTTAATAATAGTGAAAGACTTGTGTAGAAGCTTTGTAAAAAGACAGTTTGGCTTTCCATTGTGAATTCAAGTCTTCTTAGCTACTTGATTTTGATTGCTAGGGTTTGTTTGTTTGTTCATTTGTTTTCATCTGTAAAGTATGATAATGGTTATAACACCTGACCTGATAGGGAATTTTAAAATTAAATCAGATAAGGAATTAGAAAGACAGGATGTGGTAGTTGATGTATGGAAAATGATGAATAACTATTAGGAAATTCCTCAGGATTTGTTTTGTGAAAAGGCTAGCCATGCTGATAGCAAAACTCTTTTTCTTGTATTTCTAAACCCATAGCTATATTGACATTATGTGCTACTGGCCATAAGAGCAAAGACAGATGTTAGAGATGACTTGGAACAAGACCCTGTCTTTGCCTAAGAGGTGATTAAAACTGTTTTGAAGTACAGTATTCACAATTCATTAATACTAACTCAGTTTATTAGACAGGCTTAGACATCTGAAAGAAGAATGTCATATTAATGCTTCAAAGTTCAGTATTTTAGAGCAGTTTCTATGAACTTACTCAAGATAGATATGCCAGGGCTGAAAAATTAAAATGAACCTTAGTGTTATTCAGAGAACATACTCATTTTTTTAAAGACAATCTAAGTAATTCATAGCAAATCATGGCATGTGTATAAGGCATCATTATCAATAAGCTTTTAAAAGTATCAGCTACAGCTAAGGCCGTACCTGGCACACGAAATTACTGAGCAATTGCTTTACTCTGAGTTTTTACTGTGGTTCTGGGAACATGACTATGTATATGTACATAGGGAAGTGATTTGGGGAAATAGTCACAGAAAAGTTTCTGATGAAAAACTTCAGTGTCTACTATCAGATGATTGATGGAACAACTGAAAATATTGTCATCGATCTTAAACTTCTGCTTATTATGAGTACAGCCAACACATTGAAACTCTTGAAAGCAATAATTACTTCAATTCTTTTTTATGTCCTTGTACAGTCTTAGTTTTTTGAGAAATTTATAATCAAAGGCACACAGAGATTCATCGCATGCATGTACATGTAAATCACACATGGAAAAAGCATGAAGAATTTTCTCAGTAAAACACTTAAAGATCACTCTATTTCTGCGATATCAGGATGATAGAGAGAGCACACATGATGAGTTACTAAGTGAGAGAGCCTGCCACACCATGAGCTTGTTTCATGTCAGTATGGATGAAATACATGTAGAACAGATGCTGCTGTTTAATTTCTTCTTTGTTTTGCTTGTTAATAATTCAATGGTATGACTTCTAAAGTAACCCTTTCAGCATTAAATGGCATATAAATGCAGCCTTACATTAATTACTACTACTTATATTAACTAATAAAGAATGTTCCACATTTTGGTTATTGAAGAAATACTCTATGTGGGTGCCTCTCAAAGTTTATGATGACTCTGTCTGATTCACTAGATATGAAGAAGGATCTATAATGTTGATTTTCCAATGACACTTGATGGCTTCACTTAGGTTCTTCCCCAGTATTTTGAGAACTAAAGCCTAAGAAAACATGATGCCATGAAATGGAAGTAACTTAAATGCTAATAAAGCATGTGCTTTAAAATCTGTGGCTCTGATTTCCAGATGTATGAGGAAATAATTTAAATTGCACTATGTAAACCTTTAAGGGTGATTTTTATAATAGCTGGTAATCATCATGTTAACTAAGAATTATTCAAAATGTATTAAGCTATGCCAATTGGAAAACTTAATTTTTGTGGTTGTATGCTTGGAACAAAAGGTGTACAGGAAAGCAAATGGAGAAGAGTCTTTTTTTTTTTTTTTGTCTTTGTAAATTGACACAGGAAATTAGATCTAGTAATATTTCATTGTAAGCACCTAACTTTTTATTTACCGTCAAATTTTTGAAAAATATCAGAGATTGTTTATCTTTGACATAGTTTTCTTTTGTATCCTAGAATTTCTCTGGTAATAGAGCCAGTCTGAGAGGCTAAGGTGTACTGCCCCACTGAAGGGAGCCCACAGAATAATGTAAAGGGAACAAAGTGTGAAAATTCTTGGTCTTTGATCTGTCAGGTAGACTTTTATGACTCTATTGCAAAGGCAGTATCTGAAAGTCAAAGCTTTTTTGAGTTGTGATAAATAGAATTTATTCAGAGAGAACAGTTTTGTTTGAATTCCAAAAGGTAGGCTCTGAATATAGAGTGGAGCATAGAGGATTCAGATCATTGCGTACACAATAAGCTATAGACTAGAAGACCATGTGATTCATATGAAACTGAAACAGTGCATCATTCTAATGCAGCCAGGTCTGATAGGCAGTTGAAAGATCAGAAACAATGGGACTAGAACTCAGAGGCAGCCTTAGGATCTTGATCCATGTGGTAGGAAAATGGAATTGAGCTGCATTTCTGGGATCTGAGAGTGGAAAAGGCATGTGATCTCTTTCACAGAGTGTAAGATTTGAAGACTACAAGTATGTAAGAAAAACGTCAAAAAAAAAAAAAAAGGAGAGAGAGAGAATATCTCAAACATGGATCTTATGATTCTTTCTTAAAATCTTAGAGTATTAGGAATGGCAAAGAGATTCTGTAAGAAAACCATAGCTTAGGATGAATAACAGAGGCAAGCATAATCTGGGTTAAAAGAAGATTCAGTCTATAATGTTCAAAGGATAGCATCTTAAGAAAAATATTAGACAAATGAGTAACACACAAGATACAGGATACAGGGTCCTGAGACATATGATTCATGATACAAATAGTTTTGAGATAAACTCTATTGAAGAAGGAAAGATAATCTACCAGATGGGAATGAAGCTGTTAGAAAGAATTGTAAGAATTAACTTGTACTCCAAAGTGCTTATCAATTCATAGAAATTTAAAGCACAAAATGACTTAGGCTAGCATGAATTGTAAACACAAAATTATGCTGTCATCATCTGCTATGGAGGAATTCAGGCCAATCAGCCAAATTAAATTTAGCAATGTAGTAATAAGGCTGGTTTATAAACCTTTGTTCTGTGTCTATGCCATTTCATAATTTGGATGGTAAGATTGTAATAGCTGCTCGGCTTACTTCAATTTTGGATAATCAGAAAAGTACATTCCTTTAGAGTTAAAACTTCACATTAAGAATGAAGATCATACCATAACATTTCTCTTCTTTTAATTTTTGGATGTTTTTACTTGCTCTTCTGATAAAGGTTTGTATCCTTAATATGGCCTTCGATCCCTCCCAATCTTGGCTTCACATAGCTATTCAGCACTGTTTTTCCTCCTTTATTCCAACCACATGGATTTTTTTTTGTTTGTTTGTTTGTTTCTGAAATTTGACCTGTCTTTCCCATCTCAAGGCCTTTTAACATATGGTTCTCTCTACCTAGAAGATGTTCTCTTCCAATAATAAGCTAGGTCAAGCTAAAGGTTTTTTTTTTTGTTTTTTTTTTTTTTTTATAACTACTTAATTGTGTCATTTACCACTTCATTACCACACAGATAACAATTGAAAGAGAAGTCTGTCTGCAAACATGAGTATACTATAGGTCTCCTTTCTTTCCTGCAGTGTTCCAAAATCCACATCTGTTTTATTCATTGATGATGCTTCTAGTGCTTAACCTTATCTAGACACATGGTAGTCATTAATAATTTAGGAAGACTAAAAATGAATGATCTGATCTTTTATTTTATGTGTAATGATTTAGGGTCTGATGAGCCTGACCTTTCTAGAGATACTTATCTATAATAACAAGGTATTTTATTATGTCTTGGGGAAAGGATAAGAACTCTCCAATACTTGAGGATATCAAAATAAGTTCAAGAACATTGTATGATTTGAGAGGTCTTTGATCTGTACACATTGTTTCAGCCTTCTGTTAAATACATTTTTATTTGTCAAATTTCACTTAAAAGGAAGTATCAGCATACTTTCAGGACATCTCATATAGAATGTAATAGTTTAAAAAACCCTCCATTTTTATTTATTAATATGAAATCAAGGTCCTTGGCTAGTCCATTGAGTTAGTTGGTGGCTTGGGAAAAATATGACTCTCCCTTAGACTACCAAGTGATTTCTGTAAGGTTTCACATGCTATTTTCCAAAAGATATTTGCTCTCCTGCAAAACTGAAGCAATAAAGACAGGTAGAAATGTCACAGGCAAATAAGAGCATCTCCGCTTATACTTTCTGATACGAGATTACACAACTTTAAATTGCACTAAATTGATACTAATTTGGTAATCTTAGCTTTGATATGCTGCCAATCTTAAAATTCTGTGGGATGCAGACTCAAGGTGGGCATCACACCAGGTTTGAATAAAATATATTTGCTGCGCAGTGGGAGAAAACTTTTATTTTACTTCTTGTTTTTTCATGCTTTTTGGCATGGAAGCTATGGAACCAACCAACCTTATCAATATTTAGCATCTTTTCTATAAAATGACAACCTTCAGGAAAATAATTCAATATCAAGGTAAATAACCATACCTTTAGATGCTTGGCTATGTTTTAAAAACTGTTGGAATAGGGGAATGTTTTTTTTTTCTAAGAAAAATATATGAATGTCAGACAAACATTTTTTCCAAAAGCCTTATAAATAATAACTAACATTGTGTTAGGACAATAGAGGAGTTTTGCCAGTCTCCTCTGGGTGCCAGGAAGAATGCTGGCTGGTAGTGCAGAATTATGACAAAGTATTATTTTTTCAGCTAAAACAGATGGGTTTTGAATTGACACTTTGACATCACAGGAAAATACATAGCATCCTTTCAAACACTCTCTTTGGATCCATCGGCAAAACAACTATTAAGCGGAATGTATGACAGCAGGACCTCACTTTACCTTTTATTTGAGTGTTTATTTGTTTGAATTGGTCATAGACAGGTTCCAAGGATTTGAACGATGTGAGAAATGATTTGATTTAAATCAAACATGGAGCAAAATCGTACTTGTCACCACAACCAGAACACTTTTGCAGGGAGGTAAGGGAGTTGCCTGCATGAACAAAATGAAATGAATTTATAAAGGCTTTCAGGGGTTTAAGACTCAAAACTTACAGAAATAATGTTTGTTCTTACAAATGCAAAGATGGAAATGCTAAGGGATATGAATATGTAGCATAGAAGCATCGTAAAATACTTCTAGATTGAAATTTGGTAGAATAAATAATTTTTCAATTGGTGAATATTTGGTTAGCATATTTTAATTGTCATTAAGTAAACCTGTCTTAAGAGATGTCACAGGAGTAGGGATATTAGCATCACTGTACATATGCAGCAAAGGAAGACAGGGATTGCCCCATGTATTAAGAAGAGTTTGTATATAGAGGAATACACACTTATTCTTTAAATGAAAACTTCCTGTTATTTATCATTGACAGGTTTTGATTGATTTCCTGATTTGAAAATGTTAGATTTGTTTCATGAAATACACAGTGATTATTGTTTTGAACCATTTTGATTGTTGGTTGGTTTTGTGTTTGGTGTGCGTATCTATGATTGCGTATGTGGTAATCTGTACGTGTTTTGTACATGAGCATGTGGAGACTATAGGTTGATTAGGCTGATGTCAGGGGATTGCTCTTTCTCACTTTCAACCTGAAGCTCATTAATGTGCTGGCTTGACTGTTTAAATCCTGACAACCCTTGCCTTATCATGCACTGCTGTTACATATCCCACTAATTACATTATGTTATTTCTTGAAAATAAACAAATACCAAGAAGAACCATGGATTCTGAAAATCAGAACACAGGTCGTAATGCTTATGCACACGCACTTTGCTTTATGTGCTATCATCCTAGTCTACCTTTGAACATTTTGATGACCTACTTATGTATATTGTCATTCAGGACTTGGGTTCACTTGCCATGTCCTGTTGGAGCCTCTTTATCAAGTTGTATATAGGTGAATCCTTCATTACATTCTTCTGAAACTTTCCAGTTGCTTGGAAAAGCTGCCAGGCTTACAAATTCAGCCTCTCTAAAGGATTCCAGTGTTCTTGCAAAATTCTCTGCATGACTAATCTTTTCTTTCAGTCTTAAATTATTTCCAGTAGTCTACTCTGCTTATCCAACACAAAACTAGGCACACTAAGAGTCCCTGTTTCATTGTGTCTATACACAATAGTATAGTTGAGAGTATTTTATCTCATTGATTTTGCATGAAGTTAAGAGTTTTATCAAGATCTTAGTTTGAGAAGATGGTTAAATATTATGTTAGGTTTCCTTTTGAAAAACGTGCTTCTAAAATTTATGGTTAGTGTTTTTAAAAAGGAAGTAAAAGTCTCTTGACTTCAGTTGAAATCATCCAGCCTACAAAGAAAAGGTCAGCCTTTGATTCACTTCTTAGACTCCTCTTTATTTGAAGAGTCCCACTTTATAGTGATTTCAATGAGACATATAAAGGAGAACTTACCAAAGTAAAAGTTCCAGGAAGTATATTTTAAAATTACCCATTTGTATAATTTACATCACAAACCTATATCAACCATATAATTTAGTCTAAAGGAAGGCTGCTAACCAATTACTATACATTTCTAAAGGTGTCCGTCCAGGTACTTAAAAGAATTTTGTTACATTAACTATTCAAGTGAGGCCCCACATGGAAGAGGACACTGAGATTCACAATGATTGAGTAGCTTGTCCAGAGTGACACTGAAGATGACAGAAGTGGAGTCCAGTTCTTTCTGAATTCAAAGTTGTAATTCTTTGATCTTTGAGCTGAGATGTTTTCATGCTTTTGTTCCTTACCTTAAATTCTAAGGAAATTGTTTTAGACATGTTAATAGTAACCATTTTGTTATTCCATGCCTACTCATTGTTCTGAGCTCACAACTGAAACAGAACTCTCATCTTTGTCCCACAATAAATTACAGAAAGTAAATTTATTTCTCATATGTAAGCAGCAGGGAAAACAAAATCCTAGCAATCATCAAGATCTGGTATCACAATGCATAGGAAAGCTTCCTATGATGATGCTTATTGTTGATCAGTACATGAGATTAAAGTCCGTGAGGGGAAATTTGAAGGACAGAATTATATTTAGGGGAGACTAGACCATAATTTTAGATATTCTAGTTAGCCTTTCCTTATCCCAGTATATTTTCAGAACACGTTATAATTAATTTGAGAGGGTTCTCAGACCGTATTAAGGATACAAATCTTTACCTAGAAGACAAGTAAAAATATCCAAAAATTAAGATAAGGGGAGTGTTATGATCTTGCACAAATATGAATGGAATTTGGGAATAACCCAGAGCCAGAAAAACATGTATGGTATGTTATGTATTGAATTATAATTGGACTTTAGCCTTAAAGTACAGGATAACCATGCTACACTCCACAGACAGAAAGAAACTGGATAATAAGGAGCTCCCAAGGGAGGATGAATAAATCTTCCTTAGAATGGGCAAACAAAATAATCATCCAAGGTGGAAGGAGGGAGGGAAGTGAACGGGAGAAGTGGTGAGGGGGAGAATGAGGATGGCGATCAGGTGTTGAGACAGGACTCAGGAGTCGGCTGGGAGCGAGAATGGCAACGAGTGAGGGTCATCTCTGGGGCTAGCTGGAGACCCGGGATGGAGGAGTCTCTTGGGGTGAGCCTAGCTGCGATTGTTACTAGAGAAGACATTGAAACTGAAGTGGCCACCTACTGTAACCAGCCAGGACTTCCAGAGGAGGGGGTGAGTATTAATCCACTAACAAAATTTTCAATCCATAATTTGTCTTGCATCCAAGGTGTGCATGGATAAAGATGGAGCAGAGACTAATGGAATAACAACCAGTGACTGACCCACATTGAGAACTCTCACATGTGAAAGAGCAAACCCCTAACACTATTAATGATACTTTACTATGCTTGCAGACATGAACCTAGCAAAACTGTCCTCTGAAAGACTTCACCCAGCAGCTGATTCACACAGATGCACAGAATCAAGCTAAACATCAGGCAGAGCTTGGGGAGTCTTGTGGAAGAGTAGTGGCAAGAACTGAGCTGTCCCTACTCTTTCACAAGAGTAGAAGGACAAGAAGCTGGAGGAGTCAAGGATACCACAAAAAGTCCCACAGAATCAATTAAACTGGGCCTGTGGGAGCTCACAGAGGCTGGGCCACAAATCAAGGAGCATGCAGGGGCTGGTCTTTGGACACCCTACACATTTGTAGAAAATGTGCAGCTTGGTCTTCATGTGGGACCAGTAAGAAGTGCAGCAGGGTCTGTCTTGTTTTCTGTTCCACGCCACTGAGTCTTTTTCTGCCTATTTTGACTGCTTGGGTTTGGCCTCAGTGGGAGAGGATGTGCCCAATCCTACTGGGTATCCAAGTGGTGCTACCCTCCATCTATAAGGAAAAGTGGAGGGACAATGAGAGGAGAGATTTTTAAAGATGCTACTGGGAGGATAGGAATAAAGTGAGCTGTGATCCAGGTGTTAAGTGAATAAAAAATAAATTACTGAAAAATGAAAGTAAGCAGTTAACATATAAATTTCCCTGATGCATTTTACTATTTCTTTTCAGAAACCAGGCTATTTCATAATTTGGTATGAATTTCTAATGGTAATTATATGATAAATTATTGATTAGCACTTCCAGGAGGCATATTGTAAAGATGTTGAAAAGTCACATACACCATGAGATTTGACAATACATTGGTCAGTTAATTAGATCCGGACTTGTATTTTATAATGCTACAAAGTAATAAGGATGAAGACACCAAGTCTAAGAAATAGTTAATTAATATCAGAGCCAAGGTAAAGTCAGTATCTCCATGAAGTTGATGAATGGATGGTTGAGGATTTGTACATAGGCCCCTTAAATCAATATCCTAACATTCACTATAGAATAAAGTTGTGTATGCATGCCTTTCTATAGTGACAGGAAGGATGTTTAGAGGAGGTTTTGTGACACAGATTAAGTATGGTTTGTGCCTTCTGATAATCCTCATATAATACTCCAGTGAAATGAAATCTTTATCCAGGAGTTTACTGTGCTGTGGTATAGTACATTCTGGAACTGTCAGTATGAAACAATTAGGAGGACAGTTCTGCTAATATTCTGTGAAGATTTGTGAATGTCTGTCCCTCTTTTGGCTTGTTTCCTTGCCAAGATTTCTACATGCCAGTGGCAGTCCTATTTCAGCTTCATGATTAGGGGCACCTGGTATCATGGAGGCATCATGTTGATAAATTCATTGTTCTTCATCATTGCTACAAGTCCCAACAATGCTAACTTAATCATCAGAAGACGGGAACTTGACTTACACAGAAAGAAAGTTTAAAGTCACACATCTAGGAAAAACAACTGATAAAAACAACAGTAAGAAGAGTGATGTAGTCATTTTTATCTATAATTCTTCCATGTTTTCCCAAAAGGATGCCGAGCTTCAGAAGTAAAGAAACTTGATCAAGGTCCCATAGCTATTAAGGGTTACTAATGAATGTCAGAAAATTAACAGTGTTGTATATTTTTCTCCATTTAATCCTTACAGTTTCCAATGATTGAAACTCACAGAATGAAACGTACACATTCTAGATATGTATGTAGATAAAAGGGACAAAGATCAAATGAGTTAGTACGTGTTTATGGGACACTAAGTGTGTGTAAAATATTTCTCATTTAGTACTTGTGTAATTATGTTGAGATTAAAAAATTTATCTTAATTTTTAGAAGACATTATTTCATCAGTTACTTGATGAAGTATATTGCTGTGTACATAGCTGTATTCTCCCAAAAACTCATTTGTTGTTGTTCCAACAAACTTTAATATACTATATCTGGAAATCTTTAGGTGTGTCTTAGGGTTTCTAATGATATGAAGAAACATCATGACAGAGGCAAATCTTATAAAGGACAGCATTTAATTGGGGCTGGCTTACAGATTCAGAGGTTGAGTCCATTCCAACTTCAAAAGCCCCAAATTCTAAAACAGTCTCAGCAATGTTTAAAGTCCAGAGTTCAAAGTCTCTTCTGAGATTCATCTAATTGCTTAAATGTAATCCCCTATAAAATCAAAATCAAAAAGCAGATCACATACCTCCAATATCACAGGGTATAAATTACCATTCCAATATAACATAGGGAGGAAATCATGGACTGGACAAGAGCAAGACCAAATGCCAGCTGGGAAAACTCTAATCTCAGCATCTCCATGTCTGATGTCCAACTCCTTTCTACTTTGTTGATTGCAACACGATTCTTTCTCTTGGGCTGGTTCCAGTCCCTGTTAGCAGATTTCCTCAGCAGATACCCCATGGCTCTGGCATATCAAACATCTTGGGGTCTCCAAGGCAACTTTATCTTTATAGGTTCTTGTTACTATTCCTGGGACCCACACATGATCTTCAGGGATTCTGAAAAGGGCTTGAGTCACTTTTGTAGTTCCGGCCTCTGTGGCACTCTAGGCTCTCCACTCCACTGCTGCTGTTCTTCTTGGATGTCATCCAACGGTATTGGCATCTGCAGTATGCTAGGGTCTTCCACTACAACTAGGCTTCACCAATAGTGTCTCATAGTCAGCCTTCATGGTGCCAAGCCTCAGTCATTTGTTGAAGAATGTGACTGCTTTTAGGCAGACACTTCAGACAAGGGAACAAAGCAGCTTCATTCTTCACCAACATGTCACAAGAACAGTCTACGAATGCATGGAAAAGGTGGGAATATCCCACTTGCTAGGTAACTGAAAATAGAGTTTTCAAACTCTAGAAAAGTTTGTTGGAAACCTGAGTATGGCTGTATTAACTAATAAGAGTGTTTCTCTCTCTCTCTCTCTCTCTCTCTCTCTCTCTCTCTCTCTCTCTCTCTCTCTCTCTCTCTCTCTCTCTCTCCTCTCTTTTTCTTCCCTATACCCACAAGCACAATTTTGTTGGCAGACAATCTGGTCAGTTTTAGACTTTCACATTCCAACTTCTTTGTGTTTTAGGTTGACTCTTTCTGTCCAAGGAGGAAAGGCAGCATGTTACAGTGTTTGTGGTGATTAAAAATGTCAAAAAAGACATTACTGTGAATCTAGCACCTACTAGATGTTTAGTAACTATTTGTTTTAGATGTAAAGCAAGCAAGCAAGCAAGCAAGCAAGCAAGCAAGCAAGCAAGCAAGCAAGCAAGCAAGCAAAGAAGCCCAAATTTGTTAAAAACAAAACACAAGACGAAAACCAAACACTCTTACTTAAATATCTCAGAATTATTCAGTATAGGCAATTGAGCTGTAGAGTGGAGCAGACTACACCTAGTCCCACTTGAGGGATTTACTGTCACCCCACACATTCATTTTATTTGAGTTAATGTAGAAGATCACACTGTACAAGCATTCTTTTTGTGCATAATAGTTATCCAGTAACCACTTGTTTGTTTTTCAAATTGCATATATTTACCTTGTGTGTGTGTGTGTGTGGTGTTGTATGTGCATACTAGAAAATCTGTGTGATACTCAGAGGACAACTTGCAGAGTGGTTCTTTAGTTTTAACCATGTATAATCTAAGGCTCAAATAAAGTTCCTCAGGTCATCTGACATGGAGAAAAGGATCTTTACCAGTTGAGCCATCTTGCCAGCCCTGATTTTAATATGTTATTTAGAAAGAAATTAGGAAGGAACATTCCCATGCTACATTTGAGAATTCATGTATTATATTGCTGAAAAAGATTTAAGCCAGAGGACTAATCAAAAACATGGTAAGATAATGAACCCACTAGTAGTTCAGAGCTCTCAAATTAAAGGTCCATGTGCTATGAGGTTTAGGGTTCAGGTGAAGAAAGCAGATTGAAGATGTTGTGGATATGATGTGTAATCTAGAGGCTGATCAGAAATTGAAGTATAGACTCCTTGAGAATGCCGAGGTGACACATGGGAAGAAGAAAATAATATCATTTGAGATGATAGAGATATTTTTTACAAATCATCTTCAGGAACACCAGAGGGCAAATTTATCTCCAATTTAGGTACTGAATACTTCCAATCAATGTAGAGTGATTTCACTCAATAAAAATTTCAGAACAAAAGGAAAGCCACACTGAAAGTGACATTCTAAGTGGCAAATATTTTAACTCTGTCCATTTCTCAGTGCCATTAAGATGCTGTGTTAGTTGACTTTAGTGAGACTTCTGCATATCATGGGTATGGACTGTGAGCATTTCCCAATAACTTTTCATAGGTTTAGTGAGTTACTATTGCTTGTATGAAATGCTAAATGGTTACTTGGCTTCATTAAATCATTTTATCACAAGTACACTGTACAACATTCTCTCTCTAGAGTGCTATCTTTACATATAGAATGTGGAAGCAGATGCATGTGTCTTCTGTGTGCTAACACTAAAGAAGTTTCCTTAACAAAAAGCAGTTCCACTTCTGTTATTATGTATTGTCTAATTTCAAAAATAGATATATTTTTGTTTGTTTAAAAGTAAACTACTTGTTTTAATGCATGGTGATGTCTTAATCTTTAGTAATGTCGATATCCTTGCATTTGGGGCACAGATGTTAAAATTTGAGATGTCATCTTGGTGGATTTTTTCTTTGATGAGTATGAAATGTCCTTCTCCATATATTTTGATTAATTTTGGTTTGAAGTCTATATTATAAAATATTAGTACGGCTACCCCAGCTTGTTTCTTGGGTCCATTTTCTTGGAAAATCTTTTCCCAACTCTTTACTCTGAGGAAGTGTCTATCATTGATGTTGAAATGTGTCTCTTATGTACCAGTAGGTTGGATTCTGTTTATTTATCCATTATGTTAGCCTGTGTCTTTTTTATTGGAGAATGGAGTCCATTGATATTTAGAGATATTAATGATGAATGATTGTTAATTCCTGTTATTTTGTTTTTGTTGATGGTGGTGTGGTGGTAGTAATATGTGTGTGTGTGTGTGTGTGTGTGTGTGTGTGTGTCCCTTCTTCTGGTTTTTTCTGGTATGAGATTATCTATTGCCTGTGTTTTCTTAGGTGTAATTATTCTCTTTATGTTGGAGTTTTCCTTCTAGTATCCTCTATAGAGCTAAATTGTAAATAATGTTTAAATTTGACTTTGTCATCTTGTTTTTTTTTCCATCAGTGATGATTACAACTTTTGTTGAGTCTAGTAATCTGGGTTGGCATCCATGGTTTTGTAGAGTACCTGATACATCTATCTGGTTCCTTCTGGCTTTCAGCTTCTCCACTGAGAAGCTGTGTATAATTCTACTAGGCCTGCATTTATATGTTAATTGGCCTTTTACCCTTGCAGCTTTTAATATTCGTTCTTTGTTCTGTGTGTTTAGTGTTTTTTGTTTGTTTCTTTCTTTCTTTCAGAACAGTCAAAGGTTCCAGGGATTTTTTTTTTAATTATCTTAAAATAAATATTTTACCCTACCTTTGCCTTTTATTTTTCCTTTTGATTCTGGACATTGAAAAGACCTTCCTAAATACTAGGCAAGTACTCTATAACCTCCAGAACACTTTTTTCTTTCTTTTTTTCCATTAATTTATTATTTAGTCACTTTAAATTCTGATTGCTGGCCCCACCTCTGCCTGCCCCCCCCACATCCCCCACCCCTTCTTCTTTGAGAGGGGGTCCCCTGGGTATCCCCCATATCCCTCTGACCTCCACTGACATGCTATAGTACATACACACACTCCCCCCTCACACACCCTCATATACATTCACACACACACACACACACACACACACACACACACACTCAGACACACTCACACAGACACCACACAGAGTCAGCACTGAAATGAATGTCTTTCTTCTTAGCTCTGTGAAAGCACAGCCAAGGATGTGAGAGCATAGTAACTGATAGACTCCCCTCAGAGTGGAGTATGGTAGTATTGAGACAATTATTTGAATGTTGGGGAAATCTAAGCACTCTGCCCTCATCTTTCTTCTGAATAGGCTAGTCTAACACAAAGTCATGGGCTAGAGGACTGGTTCAGAGGTTAAGGACTCTTGTTGCTCCTGCAAAAGGAATTGATTCAATCACAACAAACACATAACATTTAATAACTGTCTGTAACTCCAGTCCAAGGGGAAGTCCTTTGACCTTCACAGCACAGGTATGCACATAATATACATATGTATATACAGTCCAACCACTCATACATAAAACAATAAAATAAATATTGAAAACCTAAAAGAAGTTCTTACTGCAAAGCTTCAAAGTAGCAATATGTATATATATATGTATATATGTATATATATATGACAAAATAGTTTTTATAATTTTTGTAATAATGAAATAAGTACCATCTACAGAAATATCAACTCGTTATTGAAAATTGTAGTAATCAACTGCAAGGCAGACTAGCAAATACTATTCATTTACTTTTGCTTTGAAAATTCCCACAAGTTTCAAAAGCAGCTTGTTCTCCAACCCTCTTTCCAAAGGGAATTGATCTGTTTCCTTGTAATGAAGGCACTGTGAAAACAATTTCAGATTCAAGCCCATTTCTTACCTCAGGCTTAACATTGAAAGTCACAACTTTAATAGAATAATTCATATTGGAGAAGTAGGCAGCCAAGCAATCATGTTAGCTACTACCATTTATTAATAATAAATGTAAAACACCAAGAGAAAATATACATTCTTAAGTCAATCAGACAATGTGGCATTATGAATTACAACACAAAAAAATCTTTAAACTGTTCTTTGAAAACACTGGAGCATCAGGTTCAATATTGATTGGCAAAAAATATGTAAACACAGACATGAAATTCACAGTGAATTTCTTTATATATTCTGTAGAGAGAACATGTTCTATGTCAATGTGTCCACATATATAGCAAGAGGAATTTGTACTAGGAAAGTGTGACTTGTGGTTAAGGACTTGCTCAAGTGAGCTAAATTACTTTCAAGTACCTACCTCACAATAGTGCTTTGTCATTAAATGTTATTCCTCTTGATCCATTCACTGCTATGTGGCAGGAACTTCCCAGGAAGGTCAGCAGTATATCTAAGAGATTATGACAGCAGAATTATGGTTTCTAACAGGGTTGGCTTTTACACTACCTTAGAAAATGAAATCGCTTTTGATTTATAGTCACTTTGCATTAATATGCATTTCTCTCTTGTATTTCACTGGAAATTAGGCAGGCCAGGTTTATACATTCTGCATTATTTCTTGAGGAGCCTACTAAATTACATGTTTTACACAAATCATTCTGACTAAGTTGACATCAGGTGAAAACAATGAGAGGGAATATGTAGGAGGTTCTGGATTTTCTGAGATATTAATAGCAGTATTAAAGGCACTGAGACCTCTGTATGACATACTAGCCAAGGTGTATTTCTTTATAAATGGTCTTATATTCAGAAAAAAAATGAAATAACACAAATCAGAGACTCTAGGGTGTCTGCCATGAGATATTTTTTGAAGTTATAAAAAATTTGGGAACTTCAGTTTTATATTACCGAGACATTGCTAAGAGGAAACCTAATCCTGTATTTTATTAAAAACAATACTAGATGGCAGTACATTTTATGCATGCTAAAACACATTCTTTCTATTGTTAGATGGTCTTGTGCTGTCTTCATTTCTGCAATATAACCGATTACCTGGGTGGAAACCCCGTACCTGTCTGTCTGCTCTGTCAAAGAAAGGAAGAGCATAGCGTGTCAGTCTCAAAGTTGGAAACTGTTTGACCACCATTTTCTGAACCCAGAGACACTGCTCGGAATTTTCTTAAATCCAGGCTTTAAGGGAAAAACTTAAAGCCGTTTGCACTGGAGGCCCTGCATGCATCTGCCATTCCCAGTTATGCCATGAAGACATAGATTCACCTCCAAATCTCTGAGTTTTTCCACCAATACTTGTTGTCTTCCGGTTGTCTCCACACTTGTGCTAGGAATTGGTAACGCTGAAATGACTGTAACCTTGCTGATGGCTCTACTGGGCTGCTTTTTTTTTTCCTCAAAGAATTGAAAGATTTTCTTTCTTAGTGTTATGTACTAAAATGGGCTCTGAATGTGGAAGTTCTGTTAACGAAACTAATTATTTCTTCCATCTAAAAATAAAGTAAAATTAGGAAACTAAGGATGGGTTCCTGTATGAATGAACAACAGTTGCTGAAAACGACAGGTGCTGGCAGCAGCCTCATAGCAAAATAGGACCCTCAGGCTCCTTCTGCGGTTTCAATGGCTAGCCTTTCTTTGAGGCCGAGATATCTTTTCTTTTCTTTTAGTTCACTTAGTGATTCATTACTCAGTAAAGCAAATGCTTCCTGCCTGTTTCCTGTACTTATCAGAATTACATGGATTAAAGTAGTTCTTTATAGTATTAATATCGCTTCATTTGAAGAAACTATATTAAGACAGAATTAATGTCATTTTTAAAAGGAAAGAGACATGGTGCTTAATATAAACAAGAACAACAAAAAGATAACGTTAGCACTACATTAAAATTGAAACTTGGTAATATTCTAATAGCCATAGTTTCGTACCTAATCTCACCCACCCTTTCCATATAAGAAAATTTAACTCACTCAGAGTCCCAGAAGCTTCTGTTGTTCCAATGACTTAGCTATGAGCTCAGATCTCACAGCAGGAACTGTTCCCCATTTATTATTAGATTTATGCATGATTGCAGGGAGCAGCTTGCTTCCAGAAGTGGAATTGTGATGGCTTTAACCCTGAAGCCAAAGCTACCTTAAGGGTCAGGTCTATCAAAACCTTCATGCATTGGGAATGGCAGCTTGTCTATAGCCTTCAGCTCATATCCTGATTCTCCACATGCCTATTATAAGTTGTGCTTGCCCCAAGAGCAAGTTGCAAGTAAACAAAGCAAAACCTCTTGGATATTCAGTAGTTCAAAATTTAGCATAATTATTCATTTCAAAAACCATACGTGTGTGTTTTATATGCGTGTGCATATGTGTATGCGCATGTGCGTGCATGTGTGTGTGCATGTGTGTGTGTGTGTTTTGTGTTTTGTGGTTTCCCTTGCTTTTCAGTATATTTCTGATGAGAGCTCAAGGGTGATAACCTCCCTTGATTGCTCTCTCTATCTTTATTGTTATTTTTTTTGACAGCTTTTGACTCTGGGACTTAACCTTTTGTCTAGACTGGCTGGCCTGCAAGTCTCCATGGTCCTCCTGTTTCTGAAACCCCTGAACTGGAGAAGTATGTGTGGGTTATTAAACCCAGATTTTTCATGGGTTCTGGATATCTTAACTCGGGTGCTCGTACTTAAGTAGTAAGTCCTTTACCACTGATCCGTTTTCTCATCCCATTAGAGCAGCTACTCTTACCTGGTTATGAACACTGGACTTACTTGAGAATGCTTGAAGGTGAGGATTCTTCACCAGGTTTTTTACAGCCATGTACCAGTAGGAGTGGGACTGCATGGGTGGCTAAGACAGGAGGACTCCTTAAGCCCCCCAAATTTGATTCCAGCCTGAGAAAGATTCTGACATCCAAATGTAGGTGGATGGACTTAACCAGGGAAGGCATATGGGAGGATAGGAAAAATCTAGGAGTATGAAAGAGAGTTAACCAAAATGAAGGTTGTTTGAAAAAGCTATATAGAGGTAGACTAACCTATAATCTTATAAGCCAATTAGACAGTATAGTTAGAGCTGAGAGAACACATGTGATACAAAGGAAGGGAAGGGGAATACTGGGGTTCAAATGGGGATAGGGAAGATGAGCAGACAATGAGTGGGCTAACTAAAGTTAAGGATATGTACAAAATACTTGTAGAACCATTCATTAGCAAGCTAATTTCAAAATAAAATTAACAACAACAGAGAATGTACTATGCAGCACTGGACAATGCTACTTCAAGAAGACATGAGTTTTCAAGCGACAGTTGTAGTGTGTGGCATGGGATAGCTTCCATGAGTTACTGCTTAAGAAGGTCCCATTGGTCTCCAAAATCATACAGGTCATTAGCATTCTGGTATCTCACCAACTGTAGCTACATGGTGAGACCCTGTTGCTGAAGACACCATCAGAGCGGGACATACTGGATTTGATCCCAAACCAAACAAGAAGCTTCCCCATGCTAGTTAGTTTACATGATGCTGAAAGTTCCTATGCAGATGGCTTGGTGAGGGGAAGGAAACTGATGGTCTTACCTGGTGTTGCCTTGCATGTTACAATATCAACCTGTCCTGCAAGATGTCTCCACTGGTACACTAGTGGTAAGTGGGTTATTGGGTACCCCAATTTCTCAGTGGATCTGATTCCTGCTTCACTGGAGTAAAGTCAGACCTGTTACGGTATACCTCTTCTATGGTCCAAGTGTGGAAGTTATTGTTTTTTGCTAAACAAGTATGCATCAAGGGAGCAAATATGGATGCAAAGTGCAGGACAGACACTGAAGGAGGGGCCGTCTCCAGACCATTCCACCTGGGTATCCATCCCATGTGCAGTCACCAAAGGTAGATGCTGACGTGGGTGTCAGGAGGTGCATGCTGACAGGAGCCTAACATAACTGTTTCCTTAGAGGTCTGCAAGAGTCTGACATATTCAGAGTTGGATGCTCACAGCTAACCATTAAACTGATCATGGGGTTCCCAACAGAGAAGATAGAGTGAAGACTGAAGGAGTCGAAAGGGGACGGGACCCCATGAGGAGAGCAACAATACCAACCAATCAGAGCCCCCAGGGTCTAAACCACCAGCCTGGGAGCACTTAGGGAGGGACCCATGACTCCAGCTATATATGCAAGGGAGCTATATATAAGGGGGAGAAGAGATCCTTGGTCCCATGAAGGCTGGACGTCGTGGGGGGTAGTATTCGAGGGTGGGGAGGTGAGGTACTGGGGAGGGTGGGTGTGGGTACACCATCATAGAGGCAGGAGGAGGGCGGAAGGGATAGGGAGTTCCTGGGAGGGGGAAAGGGGGAAGGGGAAAACATCTGAAATATAAATAAAAGTTCCAATAAAAAAAAAAACTAACATTAAAGGTTATATACATGGGCCTAGGATGCTGTCAATCTTGGCTAGAGAAATTTCAGTAGTGAACAGTTGTCAATGCAGAAACATATAACTATTTAAAGTTCTGACAGAAAGTCACAGAAAATGTTCAGACCTGAATAGGCTATTTTAATCACCATTCTGAAAGGCTCAGAGAGCATCACTAAAGACCTGGAAACATAATAAGTATGAAAGGATGGGGAGGAAGGATGTGAAATGCTGTCTTCTAAATACAATATATCTCTTTCATTTATGAACTCATAGCAGCTGTGACTAACTGACAAAAAAACCAAAATTAAAAAAAAAAAAAAAACCAAAAACCAAACTAAAACAAAACAAAAATAAATCAGTCAAACTCTCAACATAGACGGGGAGAAACTCATAAGGCCCCGCCCTAACTGAGGAGCTATTGGCAGGTGATAGCTTCTAGGGTTAGAGAATCATCCTTCGAGATGTTGTTACCCTTAGGCTGCACATGCAGTTGATGTTCCCATCTCTCTCTCTCTCTCTCTTCTCTCTCTCTCTCTCTCTCTATATATATATATATATATATATATATATTATATGATGTATATGTATATGTATATGCAAAACTAACTGGATGAAGTGAGGAAGAAGGAGGAGGAAGAAGAGGAGGAGGAGGAGGAAGATAAATAATAATGTGATTGGGAGGTGATTATGAGGGACAGTATCCAAGGAGCTGGAGTGGAGAAATAGGGGTGGCTATGATTATGTTTCATCACATACCAAATAAAATTTTCCAAGAATCAAAAAAGAAAAGACTGATGGAGAATTAAATCACTATCTTAAATGTCTTTTCATGTGATTTGTTACATTTGCATTGGAGTTAACTTAATAATTAATGGAAAGTCATTAAGATCGACTACTATAAGGGAATACAACAAGAAATACCACTGTAAAGGTAGAGCACACACTACAATTGTACTTGGAAGAGTGGCTACTTCTGTATAGGTGACTGATTTAGGTAAAAATGTGATCATTAGCTTACAGAATGATTGGACGTGGATGAGTAGAACAGATACTAAAAGACAATGCTCTCAAAGGGCACAGAAGCATGAAAGGACAATAATAATAGAGTATCTGGCCATAGACAAAAATTCCAAGGTCATATAATGAGTGTATATATGGCCTTAACCTACATTAAACAGTGGTTGATATTCTAGAAAAATATTTGGGAAATAGGACAACCTAACTCAAATGAAACAACAGAACTATTAATAAAATTGTTTCCTTAATGAAGCTGTCTGGTAATCCAGAAGCTTCCTGTTCAAGTTCACCATATCTGATGTGCAAATAATATACTTATTTTAGACTATGATATCTCTTATCCAAAATACTCTTGCTTTGTTTAACATTCAAACTGATCTATAAAGTTTGTGTGTGTGTGTGTATCACTTATGGGTTCATGTATGTGTTGTTAAAATTAAAATTAAAATAATTTCTGCATAAATATATTTTTATTATAACAGTTTATTGAAATCTTTTACTGTACTATAAACCAAATTTGTGGAAATTTGTACTCTCTTTGTTAGGCAAGGGTGTACTCTATTCTTCTTTCTCCTATTTCCTGAAGTTTACTCCAATTTGATTTCTTTGTTGTATTAATGTATATTCATTGTACAGAATCATGGATTTATCTGATATATTCTTGTCATGAACCACCTTTTTTTCCAGTGAAGACCTATGAAAACACTGGTGAAGGAAAAAAAGACTAGTATACCCACATTTCTGTTGTAAATTTGAACCTCTAATATGAATTAATGTTCAAATGTATTTATCGATTTTCTTGTCTAAAGGTAAAAGTTAAATATATATATATACATATATTCATATATATATGAATATCAAATGCATCATATTTTGTATACCTCTTTTTAAACCACATAGTGCATATAGCTGGAGGCATGATGCAAACCATTCACGTCCAGCACTGTGTTCCATACTTGCCTTGCTTTTAATTATGTGGTGTATACATTTATATCATTGATAATATTAAACTGTTTCCATGTACAAAATGTGTCTCATTGCATTTCAAATATAAGTCACATGTTTTGTGACAACCTTCAGAATTTGTGCTCCAGTTTGACCTTTACTCCTAAGTAAAACAAGTTACAAAAATAAATCCATGGGGAATTGAAATGAGTAAAATTCAATATATAAACATATGAAAGCATCAAACAATAAAATATGGAAAATTTGTTCATTGAAATGTATAGGTATGTATACATAATTTAAGAATGTATTCCATTGTGCATATATATATATGATGGATATGAAGGAAAAGGTACATATTACACAAAGTAAGTTTGTATGATATTAACTATTAGTTGAGTATTAGTTGAGGATATATGGAAGTTATCAGAGTCACCAATGTAGTTTTTAAGAATATTAACTATTTTTAAAAATATGTGAACGTATATGCATATGATATGCTTTTATCAGGTCTAACCCATATTCTCAAATCTCCAAATTTCCCAGACTTTATGACTCTCTTTCTTTTCTTTTCTTTTCTTTTCTTTTCTTTTCTTTTCTTTTCTTTTCTTTTCTTTTCTTTTCTTTTCTTTTCTTTTTTCTTTTCTTTTCTAAACCCACTGAATTAATTTAGTCCTGCCAGAAGGCGCATACTCTGGAAAAACCTACTGGAGGACAGGTAGCTTTCAGAGACCACATCTTTGAAGAAACTCGCTCTTCCTCCTCCAGCAGCCAACAGTTGCCAATACCTCGTCAGCTAAGGGTGGGGCTGATGAGTACCATGCTGGTCCATATTTGGAGTTTGGTTGACTTGATTTTGTGCCAGTGGAATTTATGCTGTTGCTCAATTCTCAGTACTGTTTATTGTCATGTTAAATTGGAACCATTGGATTCTGAGTCTGACTTAGTTTTGCTCAAGATAATGCTTTATGAATCATTTATGTGAAACCCCTACAATATTACATGGTAGCAGTATTCAGTGTTTATGTTTGTGAGATTGGTACCACTGACTACAAATTTCTTTCTGGTGTTTATAGAGATGGAATGCTTTCAGGATATGGATAATAGCTTGAGGCTTGTGTTGTATCATCTCTAAAATCTGTTCTTTTTCATTTTCAGACAGCACTTTTTATAACACAACAGTCACTTGTGGTAACTAAATAGAGTTAAAATTTGGGGTCCAATCTTGTCCATGACAACGTATTACATTCTTCAGGGGGTAAATGTGTGTTTATAAACATTATTACTTGAAGGAAATTTTTTTTATTCTGGAATTTCAGTACACTATATATCATACAGATTTGAGGACACTTAAATAAAGAAAACATTCTTGTATATAACATGCATATTTGTTTAAAAGCCTTACATTTAGAATGACTGGGATAAAACTAGGACAATGAAAGCAAAACCCAATTTTCTGTAATTTCCCCAATTTTTTCTACTTTTCTGTTTCTATGTTAATTTCCATTTATATGAATAGTATGGTTTTCTCGTGCAAACTGACGATTCTTTGAGCATAGTACATAGAATGTGAGATGAATCTCATCATACTGTATTTTGACTAGGAAAGATGCCCACATCTTAATTCTCAAGATAATACCAAGGAATACGTGTGAATTGTAGGCTTAACCAAAATTACACTTCTCCTGCAATTGTCTCTAGTAAAGGAAACAGGATAGAGCCATAAGCTGAAGTTCACTATTTCGTAGATTTTCCCATGTTGACTATATTTCCAGCCATCACTCTTGCAGAATCTAATTTTGGTTCCCAGTAACTATCACCTTTCACTGGTAACTCTTTAATATCATTCAAATGAGTTTACTATATTTTATTAAAGTATTTAGAATAGGCTTGTTCTATTTGCAAACACTTAACTCACTCAGAATGCATTGGTATTCCTTACAAATATTAATACCAGCAATTTGACCAAGTCAATTAATATGGCTGCTCAGCTTCTAGTCTGAACCTTGTTGGCGTCTAGAGACTATCAATTAGTTGCCACCTTTTTGGAATCTTTTTTTTTAAACTTTGAAAAGTCTTCTTGCTCTTGACCTTCAGAAATGAACAATCCTAATAAAATATTAAAAGATATGGACTTGATTTATTTTATGAGAATGAAAATGAAAGAAGTATGATTTTTCTTTAGTTTGACAATATTGATGTCTACTTTCTTCTAATTTTAATGCAGACACTGTCAGTACACATTACAGACAACTCAGTAAATCTTTACAGAGAAGAGACATTGAAAAATATTCTCCTGATTATTCATTTTTCCCATGAGACTGGGACTGCACTACACATGATATAAAGTATGTCTCAAACAAAATGGAAACGCGACTAATTACCATTTTAGTCAAACACATTGGGGATTTGAAAAAACAAGGTACACAAATAGATTCTGTTTCTAATTATACAAGGGGAAAAACTTCCATTCTGAATTATAGGTTTTAGGCACTCGTTTCTCTCCTTTGCTGCTCTGCTCAGTCTCTTTCTGTATTTGTGTGGTGTGTGCATGTGTGTAAGTGCCTACTTCAAGATTTGTGTTACTTATTTGTAGCAAAACAAGAAAGAAAGGAAACAAAAGAAAAATGCATGGGAAGTATTTATAGCTCACAGTATCATTGTGAGGAGTAGATGAAAAGCAATTGATTCCAATTAAACCTGGCCATTTCATTCACTGTCTTTGGTATGCCTACCTAAATAAGCTAAAGGGTTCTCTAAATATTAATATCCCACTATTGTTTTTCATTGTAATAGAAGAGTGTGTTTGGTCACCAGACTGAGGACATGACTACAGTGCAGTATTTATATGATCCTGAACATTTTTTCATAATCATTTTCAGGACATTTGTATTTTTATGCTGTCCTTTGAATTGCAGGGACTAAGGGACACCTATTTTACCCTAAAATGAGAACAATAAATATTGCTACAAATGTTTGCCCTCTAATGTCAGTTTCTTTTGCAGGCAAAAGTCAAATTCTGGTAAAGCAATCTATTTTTCTGTGAAAACCCAGCCAACCGAAATACAAAATACCTCCAACAAGACTATGTACAATTTGCTGTGCTCTGTAGTTGTAAATGTAAGAGTGAGCATTTGCATGCAGTAAGCATGAACAGGACGCTGTGTCTACTTTTTAAAATCTCACTGGCCATGACATGGTATTTGAATTACAGACTTTGAATTTCAGCTTGAAATTGAAGGTATAAAGGCTCACTTTTGCATTTGAGTTATTTGCTATTTGGGATCTGACTTTTATACTCTGTCTATATGAGGGAAACACTGTATTACAACACAAATCACAGTGTGTTTAATCTTTAAATTCTAAAAATAGTTAAAAACTATTTACTCTAGATGCCACCTACTAGAGCAGTGCTTACTTTGAATGGGCAGAAGGAAGACTCTTAAGGAAGACTCTCCTTTCCCTAGACTCACCTGTCAATTGCTCTTCATTTAGTTATCATGAGTGCACAGATCTCATGAACACCTTTCCATTCTTGGCTTCACTATTTGACTAACTCAATCTTTTATAGGTCTTGTGCAGACAACCAGCTGCTGGTAATTTATAAGTTCAGTGGTCTTTCATGTCTAGAAGATACTATTTCATTCTGATCTCCCAAACTTAGGTTTTCCTAATTGTTCCACCCACTCTGTGCAGTGGTCCTTGAGTCTTGCATGAAGTATCAGATCGATGTTCCATTTGTGGTTGAACATTCTAGTACCACATCTACTCTGCACTTGAATCAGTTGTAAGTTTCTTGGTTAGCTCTTATCCATTGCAGAAAGAAATAGCTCTGGTGAGATATGAGAGATGTGCTAATCTGTATGTGTAGAGATTTTATTTTAATGAATAGTCTGATCCTTTGTCCATTTAGCAGAATCAGAGCAGTAGGTGTACTCCAGGAGCTTGTGGGCTCACCAGTGTTGGGATCTTGGTCAGATTTATAGTGCTAGGCATGCATTACCTCCTAGAGAGTAGGTCTTATATTGGAGTCTGTAAGTTACTAAAAAAAAAAGACACAGAGAGATGTCTTGCTATTTGGAGTTAGTGAGGAGAGGACATAGATCTGAGAGGAGTGAGAAGGGGATGCTGTGCAGATGATAGAACTGTATTTGATGAAATTCTCAAATGTTAATGATAATCCGTAGAGAAAATAGCACAGTACTGTATTGTGATATCCTATTGAGTGATTAAGGCTAACCAAGTAGAAAGCTCTTGGTTAGGGCCAACATATGCTTACTGTTACTGTACACTTATCATGCCAAACTGTCCATGACTGTGGTTTGAAAGTGTTCTAGGTTCGTAAGAGTGTTGATTGCGTCTCCCATTTGGAAGTTTGAATGTCATTTCTGGTCTCATGAAAGGTAGTTCTTAGGGAAGGGGAATTCGGTTTCTAGCTCAGGAGCGTCTGTGCCCTGTATCTGAGCTGTATGTCTTCAACAATAGTACTTCCCACCAGTGAGAAACAACCAAGGCCAACAGTGATAGCCAGCAATATTCTGGGAGTCTCATAGACAACCTCACCAACAACTGAAAAGAGAGCTTTTCATGCCAGATGATGAAGGTGTTGTTAGTGATTCTTTGTATGGATTGCTTTCTGCCAAATGGAAAATTTTCATTAAAATAACATTTGTATATTTATATGTAAACTTATGTGTATTATAGGTATTTTAGGTAAGTAGTTAATATGTTCCTTATAACTTCACTAGACATCCTGTTATTTTACTCTTTTCCCTCTGTCTTTATTTATTTAACACCCCCCAAATGCCCCACATATTAAAATGTTCCCATTTTGGTACTGGAAACCTAGCCAACTATGTAGACCTTGAGAAATCATGCATCTTGAAGAAGAGCCTATAAGTGCGACTTTGCTATTGCATTTAACGTTTAGGGATCATTATGGACAATGGGGCAGAAAGATTGTAAGAATGCAGGAAAGAAGTTTGCTGTGAGAGTTTGTCTGATAATGCCAGAAGTTTATACTAATAAAATGTCAGTTTGTTGCTGCTAAATGTGAATGAACAAGGACAAAGCAATAGAGAAACCAGATGTAAACTGATACAAACCATTACAAAGGAAACTAAGGAAAACCAAGCTCTGAGATAAAGGAAACTGGACTACCCAGGGAAAAGCACAAAGTGGTTATGCCTTCAGGAAAGCACACCTTGAATATGTTATGACAGTAACATTGAATATGCGAATGTATTTAGGAATGATTATTAAAAAAGAGTCATAATTTCACAATACAAGGAGTTACTAGAAAGGTTTTTATGGGTCAGGGCAATGGAAACTTTAATTATGTTATAATCTAAATAAGAAATACTTTGAATGGTAGCATGGTAAAAAACAGAAAGTTCACTTATTCTTGATATAATTATTAAAATTTAAAGGGTAGCATTGTAAACAAAATTTTAAAAATGTATGCAAATGAGATGTCTTAAGGGGAAATGACTGAAAAAGAGAGAGAGAAAGGTTTTTGGTGATGAACCATCAAATACACAGGGTGCATATAAAAATTTTACCAAGCTATCATTTGGACAATGAAATATTGGAAAATCTTATTAACAAAAAAAAATTTTTCAATTTAAATAATTAGCACAATAAATGTTATCACTTTAATAATATGTTTTAATATTGTTTGTTCCTTATTATTGTTTAAGTAAACTAGAAGAGGAATGCTGATTGAAAAAAATTTTAATTAAACATATATTTATTGTAACATAGCTTGCCATGGTAAGCGAGGGATAAGTGTCAAATAACTTAATTAAACTTTTTTATCTAACACCTGCAGTGACCTAGCAGCTGAGTAGACTCTGGCAAACATTCACTTCATTTTTCTAAGCCTCTGTCATGCATTCAATTCCAGTAACTTTAGTTACTTGATTTTTTTTCTAACTCTATCTGATCTTTCCATAACCTCTGTGTCTGATTTTAAACATGAGACTAAATTTTTGTCCTTTGCCCACTATCTTCCAAAATCTTTGTCTGTGCATCTGTATGCTAAATTTTCACGTCAACTGTTATCTTCATTTCTTCTACATTGACTCAATCACTGCTGGAGAATACATATGCCTACAGAAGAAAGGAGAAAAAGGCCATAACTTCCACCTCTAGTTGGGCACTTAAATCTTGGAAATCTTTAAAGCATTTAATCAATATATACTCTTCCATACAATATTATTCTAGGCTCCCACAACATACTCAAAATACTTTACCTACTCTATTTTAAATTCCTTGAATTTTCCTTTGGAGAGAAAACAGCTGAGAAGTAGACTCTGACTTTTCTACTTCTTTCCTTTCCCTCCCTCCCTCCCTCCTTCCTTCCCTCCCTCCCTCCCCCCCTTCTTTCTCTCTTTCTTTCCTTTTATTTTCTTTCCTCCAGTTCTTCTTACATCCTTTTTTCTGTCCTTTCTAACCTTTTTTTTCTTTCATTCTTTCTATCATCCTTTCCTTACTAACCCTTTTCTGATTTGCATTTCACCAGCTGTCCTTTCCTCCTTTCCTTTTGTTCTTTGTTGTTCAATACAGGGTCCCACTTGTATTATAAAGTGCCTTACCTCTGAGTTATATCTACAGCCAACTTGATTTCTTAACCCTCATGTCCAAGATTATCAAAATATATTTTAGAAAGCTTTTTTCTTTTAGATAGGACATAATGTTTCCTTTTCTTTAAAAGAATACACCTGATAATTTAGTATGAGTTTATTACCTCCATTTCCTTAGTGATTTTACCACCTCCATGTCTTTTGACAATTTAATGTATCATCACGATAGGCTTTTATAACTTTAATGTTTCCTTAGACTTCTTTCAATGTTTTTTCATACCCACATCCTATAAAACTTGATTCCTGAAACTGTTCAATATTACACATACATGCATATGTAAGATAAAAACCTATATAGATACAACCTTACAGATATATATGAAATAATTTTACATATGTATATAGTATAATCATTATAGTATAATCATATATATATATATATATATATATATACACATACATACAATTATCATATTTATCTGTGTTCTCTCCAATTGCTGTGTGTAAGTCACTATCAAAGAATAGATGATCCAGTTTGAAAATAGGGACTTATAGGTTCTTATATTTCAGGTTTAGATTAAAAAATAGAGAGAAGCCTCTTGAAGATAATGAGGATAGAGGGACTAAAGTGGAAAATGTTTATACATGTTTCTTTCACAAAAAGCACTTTATGGTTTACTATACTAAGAGTGAAGTTTTTGAGAGAATATCTCTTACCTCATGTTACTGCTTCTCATAACTGAAAATCTATAGTGTCTCATTTGCCAAAATTACTCTGCAAAATAAATTACTAGGCTATTTGAATTTCATGGATAATAATTTCCGAACACCAATTCATTGTGGACATAATCATGGTTGTTTTTCTAATTAAGATGCTTTTTTTCTCTAATCTTCCTTTTTTATTTTGGAAAGAGAAGGCAGGGGTTGGATCTCTGGCTTCAAGTGTACTATGTGAATTATGTTTTCTTTTTCTTATTTTTGATCTTTCTTAGACTTGATGTGGTATATTTATATACTTCTTCATTATATACTTATGAATTTTCATGTTTCTATATTAAGTTAATGCATATATTAATTTATGTATTATGTATAAACATAAGCATATATGTACACACACACACACATCCTACAAAAAAAATCAGAAAATAATTCCATGGTTTAGAAAAATGTATGGAGCCAGATATGGAGCTGTCTTAATTACTGCTCTGGTTTTGTAAAGTGACATTATGACCAAGGCAATTTAAAAAGGAAAGAATTTAACTAGGGGGTTACAGTTTAATAGGATGAGTTCATGACCATCATGTTAGGAATCATGGCAGCAGATAGGCAGGCATATCTCTGAATTTGTAAAGAGCTTGCCCTTTAATCCATAGGCAAAAGTCAGGAAACAAGTGACTGGATCAGGCATAGGCTTTTGAAACTCTAAAGTCCATCTCCAATGTCATACTTCCTTTTCAATTTTATTTTATTTATTTAAATTTCCTTCCTAAACAATCCACCAACTGGGAACCAAACCTTCAAATATTTGAGCATATGGAGGTCATTCTCATTCAAACTACCACATTTTGGATATAAGACAGGCTGAAGACTACAAATATTGCTTGTTTTCTTTCATATGGATTACCTATATCAGAAAAGGATAATTTTGAAAATAGAGGCATCTGTTTGTGAGTATGTATGTGACTGATGGAAAAATGGGGGAACCAAACTACCTCTTGGGAACAGTGACTATAGTGTGTTGCATAACATATGGAAATGTCATAGTGAACATTTTGTTATTCGAATTTAGTTTAAAAGAAATCTTGAGATCCCAGTATTCCTGTACCATGTTCTTGTTTGCTTTAGAGGAAATTCCAGTAGTCACATATCTGTAGGTCTGTAGGTATAACAGGTGCATACCTCAAGCACAAGTATCATCCAGAACATCATAGGATACTTTCACTGGCTGTGAAACAGCACCTATTATCTACTAATATCGTTAGCAGACATATTATTATTTTGAAACAAAGCCTTGTTATGTAGCTTTGGCTGATTTTGAACTTGCAGTATCCCTGTCTCATCTTCACCACTGCTGAAACGCAGACATGTACTACAATGTTTCTCCTCTTCTCCACTGGCTTTTCAGTGGCATCTGAAGTTGCTCATGCATTTAAACAATTCTTAGTCATAAGGGCACTTCGTTTCTCCCTGTGTCATAAGCTCAAAACTGGAAGTCAGACCATCCTATTCAAACTACCCTCATTCATAGAGTTTAGTAAATCCTTTGATCAATTGATATCTCATTGATCAATTCTAACTGCTCAATATTCAGATAGCCCCAGATGTATTTCTTGTTCTTGCTAACTGTGTCATCTGAATAGTTTTCAAATTAATTATTCTGTCTTTTCTTTAGCTTCTTTGGATTCCTCTGCTTAATATTTTTAAAATGTTCAGTTTATTCTTTTTTACATTCAAGTTAAACCTAGATTATTTTTGGCTTTAAACAGGCCACACCCATATTCTGTTTAACCTTTCTATATCATTCCAATATGCAGTTTATATTGTATTATATTTAACATCCTTTTGGTTTCAGATAGAATGTTTCCACTCCTTGTAATATAATTGTTTCCTTTTGCACCAAGAATCTTATAGTATAATCTTTGGAAATGATTTTATACCACGTAGGAGTCCACTCAACAAAAGATGAATAATTGTTGAATTATTGTGATCTATTACCACTTTGTTATTATATGCTAACACTAATGATGCCACCTCATATGCATATTTCTGTTTGGTAACTTTTTATTATTATGTAGAATATTGTCATTTTTTAGGAAAACTACTATCTCTTGTCTAAGTATGTAACTCTGTCTGATGCCTCCTAGGTATGGCTGATACAATTAATGACTAAAATATAAATTAATTCTAATGATTATTCTATATGTGACTGAAGATTATTAATGTAAAATTTATATATTTGTAAGGTTGAGGAGCTTAATCTGTCTTTGGACATGAATGCCTGGTATTATATTGGTTTATACCAAATGTTTTTTATTCTCTTGTTGGTGTAAACTCATACAAAATATATTTGAAAAAAAATCTATCAATTATCAACAATTTGCTGAAAAAATGGTTATATTACATCTTAATGTGATATATTTGATATAACTTCTTTGTTTAAACAGATAATCAAACTTGCAGAAGAACGTAGCTTTTTATTTGTTAGAAGGGAAGTAAATATTTATAGATAATTTTATCAGTCTTGAAGAGATCACTGGAATTACCTCCTGAATATACTGTCTATTTAATGATTACATCAAAAAATTCTTCTATAGAGGTCTTCCTGTCTGTCGTGTTGTTTTCTTGTCTACTAAGTTTATTGAACTTTAGATGGATCTAATGTACCACTTCAATTGAGTTCAGATTTATTGCTACAAATATGAATCTTAAACAACGCAGCTCAAAATTTTAGTTAAATATCGTAGGCATTCTTTTAAAATAAATATTCATTGGTTATCTTATTCCAGTGTTTCCAAACTATAACTACAACAGCTAAATATACAAATGATTTAAAAGTACATATTAGAAGACTCTAGCTTGAATCAATTAGATGTGCATTTCAGCACAAGATTTGTAAAGAGTCTGGGATGTATGTCACTGAGAGAAACAGATAGCTCAACAATTCATTCTGAAGTGGCAAAGGAGCTGAGAGCATCCACAGATCTTTGTAAAGACAAACACTTCGATCTGATCACTAGTCTGGTAGTAGAAATCAGAAAAGGCAGAGAAAGATTTAATAAAATAAATAAATCACAATATTATAGGATCTTTGATTCAGTTTAACAATGTTCCAAGTCCAATAATTTTCCTAAAAATTTTACCTAAAATCTTTATTTTGTACAGAAGGATTCCTAGCAATAAATCAACATTTTTCCCCCGGATTATATCTAGTAGAAAATACTTCTTCCAACATTTTACTTTTGAGTGTTCAGTTAAACTTTCAATTTAAAATTTATTCAATTAAACATCAATCTATTATTATTTCATTTCTTAAAAATCAAAGTAGTGAAAAGCTATCGGGAACATGTACTTGGTGCTTCCCAGCAGAGACACCAACACAGCAAAGAATTTGTTTCCAACAATTTTTTTTTGTTTGTTTGTTTCTGGGAAGCTCAGAGAGCTGAAAGGCTAACTCTCTGAACACATTGTTTTGATTTAGAGGACAAAAATGAAATAGGTTTACTTTGAAATTAGAAATTGCTAATCCTATTTCCTAAAGTTGTTAACAGTGAGTCGTGTTTACAATTGGATTAGCCACTGCACCATGGGCTGTGTACCATGTGCGATGGAAATTGAAAAAGCCTGTGTGAGGAGCAGCCATTGATTTTGTGTTGTGCACAATGGTGGATGTGCTGCCTCTTTAGCACGGCACTCCACTAGTCTATTAAAGTGCACTTTCAAGATTAGAAGCACATGAAAGTAAATCATTTAGTGAAGAGAAAATTGAAAATACAATTATGTATGAGATTGACTTAACTTTTGGCTGCCTACATAATAATTATCTTTTAAACTGAGTATTTTATATAAAAAAAAATGTGTGCAGGTGTTAGCAAAGTCATCATGCTGTGCTGGAAGATAATTTCTGTTTTGTGTTGTTTCTATCTTTTCATAACACATCAAACCAGAGCTGGCCTAGTCCTAATGTTAGAACGCAGGTGTCTTTAGTTTCCTTGTATAGCAGAGTGTTATTCAGGGTTCTCCAGAGAAACAAAATGAATAATAATGTAAATATACATGTGTGTTACCTAGATGGGCAGGCGAGCAGGTAGATAGACAGACAGGTAGCTGCTACAAAGAATTGGCTTCACAGTTAATAGCCATGATCTGGAAGGAGAACCAAACAGTGGGGTAATCCTAGATATGGATGGTTTCTTTCTCTATCTGTATGCATGAGAAATAGCAGGGATGCCGTGTCAATGAATGAATTCCAGGCTGAAGGACAGCTGACTCAAGGCCCCTAAACAATGGTTAACTGAATTCAAATATGAAGACAACAGAAAGGCAGATGTCAGGCTAATGCCCATATGAAGACAAACAAGCAAGAATTCTTTTACCTGAGTCGGAGACATGTGTTTTTGTTTGGTTTATCCAGAATTCCAATTAATTGCATAGGTCTCATTCACATTATGGAGGACAATCTTGTTTTACTAAGTCTACCAATTAAAATGTTAATATCACCTACACTACCACTCTCACAGACCCATCCAGAATAAAGTTTAAACAAATTCCCAATCACCCTTAGGTCTAGCCCAGTTGACACATAAACATAATTACCCTAAGGGAAAGATTACCTATTCCTGATGTGTACTATTGGATTTAATTATTGCCTGGGACTCAACATGGTTTGAAATTTCTAATTTGATTTCATATTTTAATTATATTTATAAATATTGAGCCAGACAGTGGTTAGAAGAGCATTTCCAGACACCATACATTAGCAAATACAATAAATAAGTGATAGAGCAAGAAGTAATTTCTTTGTTGGTAGGAGAATAAACCTTGTGGTAATGCCTCCCTCATTAAAGTTAAAGTGTCTGCTAGTCAGAATTTCTTCCCATACAAAAAATAGAATGAATCTAAGAGTATTCTACTAAACTTGCTTTGATCCAGCTAAGCATGACCACACATAATGGTTTGTCCTTAAGGCTTTGTTTCTCTTTATACACAAACACATTTGAAACTAGTTCTTTGAATTGTCTTAATTACCTTTACTTAAAGTTGGTCAATAGATTTAAGTTATAATATGTATGTTAAATGTTTTTTTATATATGTGTTTTTCCTGCATACATGTATATGTACTATGTGTGTGCCACATTCACATGTTGGAAGAAAACATGAGATCCCCTGGAAACTGGAATTATGGATAGTTCTGAAATACCATATAGGATCTGAGAAGTGAACCCAGGTCCTCTGCAAGGACAGATTCTCATAGCGGTTGAGCCGTCTCTTAATCCTCAGTTGTAGTTATTTTTAAACTGTGAAGTGCATGCTCAAGACTGATTTTCTATTGTCAGTAAAATAATTTAATAGATAAGAAACCATGAATGTTTTAAGTATAATTTCAAATAAGCCAAGCTGCCAACAATGGTTTGTAAAAAGTTAAAGTCCATGAAAATTATTTTTGAAGAGGACTTCAAACTTTACCAGCTAATGTTTTTGAGAAGCCATTTAACTTCCTTCCTTCATCCCTGTATTGCTTTATTTAATCATCTTGTGTATATCCATGAGTGCAGGTTGGTTAAGGCTTTCTTGTGGATTCAGAAGACCCCTTTCCATGGTGCAGCTTCAGGAGTTAAACTCAGGTCACCAAGCTTGGTGGCAAATAAGTTTATGTATCTGGTAAGTCATTTTTTAAAAATAAAAGCAGGCCCTATGTGGGGTTTTATGAGCTAGATTGTACATTGTAAGTAAAATGCCCAGTAAATAGTCTTGATGCATCACATAGGAAGTTTAAGCTTAAATATAGTATTTATGTACAATGTGTTGTGTTATCTGGTAAGTTTAAAAACTAGTCACCAATGCTTTCTATCATAGATAATTCATAAATATCAATAGGCATAAATATGTTTTTTTACATAATTTGCCCTTCAATTAATATGACAATCTTGACCAGTGACAGGTAGAAATTGGTGAGTTATCAAAATTTGACTTCTTAGATGAGTTGTAATTCACATTTTAATAGCTATTTTATTTCATTTTTGTCTTGAGCTCTTGAGGTAATATTGTTTGCTTTAGGCAGACTTTCCCTAACATAATTTCCACTAATTTGAGTTTATTTTGATTTTTGGTACCAATCCAAGTAGGTTTTGTGGAAGCATGAGATTCCTGCTGAAGGGTTAGGTTGTTAAACACAAGTTTAGCTTTTTGTGGTCCTCTGTGTGTGTGTGTGTGTGTGTGTGTGGTTTTTTCTTTTTTTTTTTTTTTTTGCAAAGTTATAGATTTTTTTGTTTGTTTGTAAGTAGATAGCTGAACTGGCAAAGACACTTTGTAGAGTGTCAACCCAGTACTACATCACTTCTTGGTTTACTCTGAACTTAAGGGCATACGGGGACTTCTCAGTTTTTGCTTATGAAGACAAAGGGAAAACCTTCTTTATAAAGTAGAATGTGGTTTCCAGAAGCTTCTTATTAAAATGACATTCTCCCTGTGGGCATGTGTATTAAGAACCAGTTCACCCAGCCTAAAATCAATTACTTCTGCCTATGGCAATGAAAGTCTGAGTTAAATGTAATTCTCAGAGGTAGTTAGCATTCCGTTGAAGGATATTGCTTCTCTCCAAGAGAGAAGTTACCCAATTTAATCAATTCTTGGCCTGTTAAACTTCTGATAGTAAACAAGTTAGATTACCAACTGCAATTATTAAGTATAGCAATTAAGACATTGCTTTGTACAAGCAATCAATAATTTGTAAGTTGTGTAATACTTGAATGTTTATTCAGAAGCCAACACACTACACTTTGAGTGCAAACTTGCTCTTGTGACTCTAACCTGCCTTTTCTTTATGCATTCTGCACAGTGTACTTAGGGTTTTCTCTTCAAAGAAGAAACCTAACTAGATCTCTGTCTTAGAAAGTCAGCTGTTTTTCCAAGCTCTCTAGGTAGAATCTAAACAGCCTTCAGTACCTCATTCTAGCTTCCTTCTTTACCTCAGTAGCTTTCTATATCTGTTCTTTTCACTTAAATCCTCTTTTCTGACCATCCTGTATTATTATTATTATTTCTTCAAACACAATATAGTGTCTGATGTCAGGCTATTTACATATGTTTTTACTTCATTAAAAACTTTTATTCTCAGGCTTTCTGCCTAACTTATACATTTTTGTGTGTTTCAGTCCCAGGACTCATAGACAGCTTTCTGTCCTGTGCCTACAGCTGATGAAAGTCCATTCTGCATAGTCTTCCTAGTCTGACTTAGACACACTGCAGCGCTGCTGATGTGAACAGGGTGGTTTCTTTAGGACTCCATGTAACTCATCTTGTTTATTACAAGTAAGCAGATAAATTTAAAAAATAGCTGGACATTTATGTGAGTCAACTCAGATATATTTAAAATAATTTTAGTTGGTAAGAAGACACCCTCAATATTACAGATATTTGATCCACATCCCTATGACATGAAAGGGCATCTATACTTTGATTTCATACCAAACACAGAAGCAAAATTTCTAGTGAAAACATGGTTTGCAATTTGAAAATAAGTCCTGGAAGAAAATAAGGTAGATTCATCAATTAGTGACATAAACGGAGGAAAATGGCTTGTAAACATTAAGTTTGACACTTCGTAACACACCAATCAGTTTATGATTAAAATCGAAGTGTATCTTATAATACTAGGGAAAAAATAAACAAATGCATATTTTTGCATTGCTAAGCAATTAAAATATTACAAGTAGCCAATATCATTATAAAATGTATATGAAAACATGCATTTTAGATAATGGTGCATGACATAAACTTTTTGATAAAACAAAAAAAATTGACAATATTGTTAGAGTTGTTATCCATATTATGTAGAGAATACACTCTCAGAATACACTTAGAAATACTGGGGCTTTTGGTGAATTCTATTGAATCAAATAAACTGATCTATGTACAAGTGATTATTTAACTCCAAAATGGATTAACGATTGGAGAAAGTAGGCATTTTATTTGATTTTATGCAAAGTTTAATGTACAGAATCACACAAAAAATAGGTAGTTAATTCCTTCCTCCTGATATAGATCTTATATCAGCAAGTTGACCCCTAAGAAATCCACAATGATAGGTCTACTTTGTTACATATATATATATATATATATATATATATATATATATATTTTTTTTTTTTTTTTTGTATAGTGTATGTTTTGTGTGCGCACACGTACTTGTGAGTGGTTTTAGATAATGGAGCCATGAATTTTCAGATACAAGACATGTCATAAATCATTGAATTACAACATCAGCCCATATGTCGATTTTAATATTAATAAACTACTTTGTCTCTCTGAAAACACTTTAGCTTTCTCTATGTTGAATTTTTTTCCAAGCTACATCCTAATGATACCTTTGATTATTGAAGCAAAAATTTTAATGTAAAATATTTTCATCCCATATATTTTTAGTGTCTGAAATTTATTTATACATTTATGTTTGTTTTTCCATTGCATGTAGCTTATATTCACATGATAATTGTTTTGTGAATGGACAAAACATATTATTTTTACAACATTTAATGCCTAATACTCTACCTTTAAAGGAATAGAATATTTTCAAGCTAAGAAGATATATTTTTTAGTAAAGACTTAATTGCAGTCTAGTCGTGTAAAAGCAGAAATGAAAGAAAAGGCAATGTTTATACACTGGCTTAAATATCTGTGTGGAAATTTTGTCATATATTTCCATATACATTTTTTTATCTTACTTAACAGAGCTTATGTAAATAGTAGTAAATTTAACTCACTAAAGTTTAGTATACTGGCATCAGGAATGTTTTTCATGCCAATGTTATTTTAATGGAAGGTATTGTTTGATTTTATTTCACAGTAATTAATATATGTTACTGATATCTTCTTATTAATCATTCAGGTACCACAGCAAATGCAATTCTGAAACTCATATACCATTTAGTACAGATAGTTGGTCATGGGTGTTTTGTGTGTTTTCTTTAACTGAAAAATACCTGAGAAGTTTCTGAGCTTATCCTAAATGTGTTATTTTAAGACCAGAAAGTTTAGATAAGTATCTTTGGAATTAGGCTCTGTTTCTCAGACATGGCAATGTACAGCATCTTGTTTTGGATTGCCTACAGAACCTTAATCCATGTAGGAACGATGCCACCTTATCTGCCCCAGTCATTAGTTCTTCTGATACCACTAAGTTGGGAAATCCAAGTGTAAGCACGGGTTTCTCAGAATAGCTTAACACCAAGCAGCTCTTGCTATTACAGCCATTTAAATACAGGGCACTCTCAGTGCATACCCATTTCCTCAGAAGTCATCTACAGAAGGACAGATTTCCCCAGTGAGGTGCTTGACTGACAGCCTGCCTCTTCCACAGATGCCTGTTACCCCCAGTTCTGTATTAGTGAGCACTCATTCACCTGTAACATCTTTCTTCCGCAGAGACCTCAAAATACTCAGTGTTCCAGGACTGGCTATTTCTATTTTTCTAAGAATAACCAGGTGGCTCTATGTTAGTCTTGAGTTGACAGAAAGGGCTAAACGTGAAACGGCCTTGTTAACAGAAACAGAGAAGATTCACAATGAGTTGACACCTGCTCTGAGATGGGAGAAGCAGGGTTTTTGGCTTCTTCTTTGTTTGTTTTTAAGTTTCCTTTGTTCTAAGAAGACTGAAGAGTAAGTGAAGTTCTGTGTCATCAGAAAGACTTGAATTCAATTCCTGTAAATAGCTGGATATGGTGGGGAAGACTACTAATGCTAGTGTAGGAGAGGAGGAAGGAGGAGGATGTCTGGGGCTCTGTGGCCAGCTAGCCTATCCTATTCGTCAAATCCCAGCTCCTGGTGAAACACTGTCTTAAAACATGGGGTACACAAACTTAGGGAGGGGAAATAAGAGGGGTGGACATCTGTTTCCACATAGAAAAACACGCAGACATCCAAATCCTCCCACCTCACCCCACTACCACATGCTTGTTCCTGCACGCGCGTGTGCACACAGACACACACACACACTAGCTCGCTCACTCACTCACTCACTCACTCACTCACTCCACTCACATACAAAGCAAACTTTCTTGCTTAGATTTCATGACAGTCCCTCAAAGGCTATCCAACCTGTCCTCAGTTATAAATAGGCGAATAAACAGCAGCCCAGGGAGAGACTGAACACAGCCAGCCTACAGAGCTAATACCTTTATCTGTTTTCATCAGAATAAGCTCACCACAAAAAACAGGACACAATCCATGTCTGGTAAGGCTGTGCATTTGCTGAGAGAAAGCTGCCAGACTGCTTTCAGCTCTTTTATAGATGTCATTCATATTTTTAAGCTGCAACGTTACACACACAATCACGGATATTTCAAAGTATGAGTTGAGTTTTACTGTAATTCTCTTTGTTCTCAAAGCTGAAGCATTTTAACAGTTTAGGGGAATGTCTCGGGGTTTCTTATTTTGCTTTGTTCTTTCCAGAGATTAAGACAATGCATGCTTATAACATTCATTACTTAAGCAATTGTGTGTGTGCGTGTGTGTGTGTGTATGTGTGTGTGTTCTATCAGAGCACAATTTCCACTCATTACTAGAGAGCTGAATTCTAAATGAAGGATTGTAGAAGGGAGATGTGCAACCTGAATAAAACATTTCCAGAAAGTCTGAATAATATAGTCCTGCATAAAGAGGGCTGAGATATTCTTGAACCATAATTGGAAACGCTTCAAGTGTGTGTACTCAGGAGCACATGCACGGAGAAGGGGTTAGTTGTCATTATTCCTCGTGCTGGTTAACATTTATAGGGCCCCAGTAGTATTTTTAGTTTTGAGTAGAACACAAGTGCTCTGATAAGTGATCTTCTGTCTAAATTACCCACATGGAGATGTGTCTCTAATCACCCTCTGCACACAGACAGCATTGACAAACAAGCCCAGAGAAAGAGGACTTTTAATGTGGCAGAAGAATAAACTCACAGTAAAACAAAAGAATCAGTTCAGGCCAGTGTGGCTTCTGAAAGTATCAATGAATGGTTAGCGTTTGATTCTAACCAGTATTTGTTCACTATTTCTGGACCTTGGAATTTCCAAAACATATTTGCTGACCTCCCATCCTTCCTATCACCAAAGAATTGGGGTTAGAAATAAAACCAGATTGATGAGGACAAGGAGTGAGATTTAATTTTTGATGTCAAACATGTTGTACTCTGTGTATAACTATCTATCCCCTATCTTTGATCATATAGAACAACAACGATGGTTACATTTGAGAGGTGTTCCCTGATACTTATTTGTGAAAAGCCACCAGAGAAGGATGTTTGAAGTAATTATCATAGTACAAAGGAGATTATATCTTTTTTAAAAATTATTTTTGATTATTGAATGTAGGATGGACTTAAGGAACAGTGCTGTGGGTCACAGTGTATAGGAAATAATGAGCACTCCTAGGTATACATCTCTATGCCTATTACTTTATTTACCCAGGGGTAAACAAATGATCCCACCATGTAGCTAGAAATGTCGTATCACCCATTACAAAAGCATAGGCACACTGAATTGTACACTAAGAATTATTGACTCTGTTCACCAGGCATTGGGGAGCTGTTGAAATGTTTTAGCAGGTGACTGACATGTCCAGAATTGTATTTTATGAAGATTAACCCGATGACATTTTCAGGATTGATCAGCATGTAGCATGTGTGGTGACAGAACAGACTGTGGTGGCTCAGGGCTGATATATGGTAGGGGCAATGAGAATAGAAAGGGAGAAATTGACTTGAGCGATACATGGCACTGGAACTGCGAGACTTGATTATTAAATATGGTGCCTGAGGTAGGGGATGTCAGAGATGAGTCCAGACACTCTGAGCCTAGATGGGAAATCACGAATGGAAGAGAAGGAACATTTTGTCTGTGATTTTATGGTCTCCTATGTGCTTTGACTTATGTAATTGATTGCAGTCGAAAATCTTAGGTCCAAAGCCATGTTCCACGTCATGTAAGCATATTGTGCCATCTTGGCATCTGCACTTTTGCGCAGCAATCCATTGTCAATCTCACATATTACATTGTTGAAGAATATTTTCTGTTCCAAATCTAAAGTGGACAAAAACAAAACACTGAAAGTATTAGTAAGTGAATATTTTAGCAAACTTTCAAGTAAACATAAACTATATTATAATGTGTTAAATCTTAGCTTTTTCAGCCTACTGAAACCTAATTACTAGATTTGTGTTTGTGTGTGTGTGTGAGTGTGTGTGTTGTTCTGGAATTAACTTAAAATATTTAGGTAATATTGAAGAATTAGTAAAATTTGCTGGAGCAAGTTCTCATAAAGTTCTTGTATTTTGAGAATATATATATGCATATATATCACTAATTGTTAATTACTTTAAGTTAAATAAAAATTATTCTTAAACATCCTTGTGCATTTAGATTGTAAATGCATGATATATAAACATAAATTTACATTATATGTATATGATTCTATTTAAGGATATATCACGGACATAGCAAAACATAAAATTCTGAGGTATAAAGAAAAGAGTCAAATCAGTTGTGAGATTAAAATTCCAATTTAAGTTTTTTTTCTTCAAAATGAACACACTTCAGATAGACTATGTCACCACATGAGGAAAAAGCTAATAGTATCCATATTTGTTTACAATTTTCAATGTTCATCTGATTTATTTTTTGAATTTTAAATGTAAATGAATTTGTAATAAAAATGATGAGGTTAGAGAAACGACTTAGCCATTAAGAACACATTCTGCTCTCAGAGGACCAAAGCTCAGTTTCTAGAACCCAATACAGGTGTTTCACAACTTCCTGAATCTCCAGCTCTTCTGACCTGTGTGGAAATCCGTGCTCCCCACGTATTTATAATATAAGCACACCAATGTCCTTTAAAATGCTACCTTAGTAGAGGCTTGCTCCTCTACCTATGAGAATAGATTTACTTGCAGTGCAATCTTGACAACATTTGAAGGCTGATGAAAATATGGTATTCTTTATACCTAATTACTTATCTTGTCATATAAAATCCAATGAATGTATGGATATATGAATATATATATTAGATTTTTTATACTTTTTGATATTTTATCTTAAAGCACGTTATTTTAAGCTTTTATATTTAGCATGAAGTAAAACTGGCAAGTCAACTTAATACAACAGATCCCACCAAATAAGAGACTCCTCATCTATATTGCAAAGGCCATTTCTTAAACATACTTGACTCTTCATTCATTTATCACAAACAACTTGGAATAGAAAATACAAGTCCTCTGCTCTTGCTTCCCTCTTCCTGGCAAATCTCAGATATCAGCTCAGGGGTCAAGTCTGACTGCAAGCACCTTTAACTACCAAGCCATCTCACTGGCTATGGTGGGGAGTCTTTGTTTTTGTTTGTATGTTTGCTGGTTTGGTTTGGTTTTAGTTTTAGGTTGGTTTTTTTTTTTAATAAATGATTTATTTTTTTTTCTTATTTTCCTCCCAAATTTTAAGACTTTCCAACATACTAGAAGATTGGAAAGATTTTTCTGTACATGAAGGTGAGATTATCAGAAAACCCATTCTTTCAGATCTTGGGATCAGAGACTGAGCTGAATGGAACACTGCAAGGACAGGGGCTGATCTGAATTGTTGAGGAACAGAGAGTATCACTCAAACTACATAAGACAGCTAATACAGGGAATGCAGTTAAAAGGAAGGATATTTCATAAGATAGTAGAACAGGGTCTAAAACATGTAGCTCCAGATGCAAAGACTTGAGTCAATTTAATGATATATTGGCCTACCCTAACAGTAATCTGGCAACATTCTGAAGTTTCCAATCCAGCGACTTAAAGTTGTTGAGAAGAACTTCTGTTAAAGTAGGACAGAAAGACTTTGCCTTTTCATTTTCTTTGTATATCTTCCAACAAGGAAAGGAGCTGTCTGCTACAATAGCTTCCACTACTGTCAATCAAAGAAAGACTGAGCATATTAAATAATGCCTCCCAATACACAAGATAAAGTGACATTGCAAATACTGTACACACTTGAATTTCACTTGCTTAAGTTCATTTAAGATAGCAAAAAATCAATCGGTTTTAAATGGTAAATTCCATAAAAAATTAGTCAGGTTTATGTAGGAATATTTTATTTTAGGGTACAAATTTTGAGTCTTTAGGGACTTCATGAGGTAAATCATTGTAAACATATTTTGGTATTCTAGGCTACACAAATATTTATTAGAATTTGATATTTCTTTATTGAGCTACAGAACAATTATGGTAGAAAATCATACAATAATAGAAGTCTAAGTCAACAATTTTTTTCTTAATATCCAGGAAAATAGAGGTCCTGAATTTTTACTTAGGCAAAATGAACATAATTTCTGTTTATAAAACCAGAGTGTAAAGCCAAGCTTCACACATAGTGCAGCACACACCAGCTGTAGGAAAATCTCTTGAGATACTTTTCAATATTCAGGATTTTGGAGGCATCCTCTGAAACTCTACAGTTGAACAGGTTTTTATTTGTGTTTATCATTTACATTCAGAGGTTCAATTGTAAGAGCATTTTTCTCCCAGAATTCTATGCATATGTCAAGTGTGTTCCTTAAAAGATTAATAAGGGACTTGTTGAAGATTTGTTTATTGCACCATTTGTTTTCTGTTTTTAGTTCCTTGTTCTCGTTCCTTGTTGATGCTCCTTCCCTCCTACCTCCTCCTCTCCTCCTTAACTTTCCTTTTGTCATCTTAGCTTTAGAACTCTGCAGGAGCTGAAGGATCCCATACATACATGTATGTAGTCAAATCTTAATCAGACACAGCCTTGATAAAAAATGGGTCATTCGATTCTTCTAATGGCTACACTCCCCTTGACCATGACCTTATATGACCAAATCTAAGACTGAACACTGTAACACTGAAGTGGATACAGAGGCCCACTACAGCTTAATATAGTCTTTGAAACTATTTACTATGCTTTGATTTTATTTCACTAGAAAAGTAGCTTGTATATTTATTTTGGTTTTGATCTTATTTTGAGAAAGAATGAAATTGAATCGGGGGAAGGACCTAGAAGGAGATGGATGAAGAGAAGAAATGTGTTCAAAATATATTATATGAAAATGTTTCAAAACATTTACCTTAAGAATAGACTTAATTATGTGGTCTGAACATTGAAGCAGATAAGTTTCCTTATTTCTCAGAATACTGCCATTTAAGTATCTGGAAAATTTTTTGTTATTTCCATAAATGCATTTGACTCATTTTCATCGACTTATCAAAATATGACAGAACAGGTTTTAGTTCCCAGATGCTTTATGGGTACTTTTAGCTAACCCTATAAATGACAATAAAATGACTAAAAAAGTAAATAACTATGGAAAGTGAAACACAATGATTGCTAGTGCCAAGCTCCAGAAAAGTCCTAATGTAGCATTTCTGGAATTGGTCAAAGAGGAACCAGGACAAAGAGGGGAGAGATACTACCATTAACTCAAATTATTAAATTATTTTCCAGTATGAGTATCCAGCAGACAATTAACTTTTCTTCCTTATTATATTAAATAGTATTTAGATGAAAGAGTTCTCCATTTGCAGACTTGATTTAACATTGACACAAATCTGGACCATCACATGATCATCTTACAAATATCCACAACACAGTAGGGCATAGCACTCTTAAGAATTTTTACTCAGTTTTCCATGAAACATTGTAGCTATTTGTCATAAGCCCACACCATTAATTCCAGAGTTATTTTAGTATACAAGTCAATGGGTCCCTGTTCCGTGTCTGGTGGAAGAAAAGTACCTGAGGAGCCAGCATCCTTCGCAGCTCCTGGCTGGTAGTTATTCTCTTGCATTCGTTTCTGCAGGAGCTTACACATCACAGCTCTTTAAAGGAGTCTTTCATCTGATCCACCAGAAGGTTCTGAACTGTTGGCTGCTCTATTTTCTTTATTTGCATGGCTACTATGACCTTCACTCTAATCCATTTTCTGTCTTCCTTTTCCCTTTTCTTTCTCTTATTGTATTCTTCCTGGTAATTTATCACTTTATAAAGTAAATGTTTATATCCCTCCATCAAATTATCCTAGCACATTGCCTGTCAGGCAATGGGATACTTATTATATAGTTTTTTCCTCTATGGAAAGACCTGGGACAATATTAGGTAAATAAGTTACTTATTTTTATGGAGTATAATCTACAAACTTGCAGACTTGCATATTCCTTTTCATGTGTGTGTGTGTGTTTGTGTGTGTGTGTTATCTAACTAGCTGAGTAAAGTTTATCTCATTTGCATCTATATCACAGTTATTTCACAAATTTACAATAAGCAACTTTAAGTTAAAAAAAAAAAAAACTTCAGTTAATTGAATGATTCCACTAGACCTTATTTCTTTAGAAATAAATTTCAACTCTATTTTCTGTTTATTACAATCATCCTGAACAGACATGGAATACTTATGACAAGCTGTAGGCTAATATTCATCGTCCCCTATCCAAGTACTAACCAACCCTGATCCTGCTTAGCTTTGTAGATCAGTAAGACAGGTGGGTGGTATGGCTGTGGACCAGTCTCTTATGAATAAAACTGAAGACTCGCTTTCAAGCTCCTGAGGCCAGTTTTGACTACTGAAGCATCCCTGAAACAACTGAGCCTTTAGACCACAGGGAAACCTTTCAGAGAGTTTTAGTGAAGAAACAAAATGATGGATGGATTTCCAGATCTCGACAATCACCTCAGAGCAACTCCCTAGCTACAGATGCATAAAATGCAGCCCTGTTTGTCAGGTGATCCTCACAGTTGTCTCTGAATAGACAGCAACTTCAGAAGTTAAGTCAGGACAGAAATGATTGTGCAGAAGAGAAATCATGTCAGATACATAAGGACTTAGATGGAGACAGTCATTTCAGATTTCAAAAGATTTTAAGGAAGAGCTTATGGAGATCAAAGTTCAATGCCTCAGATACATTGTTTCTTAATAAATTGGATAATATAATCTTTTATAATTTTTAATTTTACTAAAAAGGCAATTATGTACAGTCAATCCACAGAATTCTTGGGGGAAAGGAGATTCATAAGAGGGTCATATTTTATTGTTTTTAAATTCGGAAATATTTCATGTATTATTCAAACATACAGTGAAGTACAGAACACACATAGTGTTATTAACTAATGTGACAATAAGATTTATGTATGTATTTAGGATTTTTTTTGCTTAAAATACATCTTAAGGTGTAGCTTGTTCTATAGAGTCCTTGTTTATCACATCGTAGGTCCTAGGTTTGATACCTACCAGTCCTCAAAAATAATGAAATTATTTTGCAAATTTGATTTTTATTTTAAAATAATTTCATGTATTATATATAGTAGTATTTACAATTTTCCCACCTTTGAGACTCTTACCTATATTTTTCCTATTCTTGCAGTGGATGGTCTCATTTATTGTTATTTGATGCATGTGTTTATATATTATACAATGAACTCCTCTCTCAAAGGAGGTTTTAAAAACAAAGCTGCTGATTCAGTCCCATGTTCCTTTGAACTTGATAATCCTTTTTTATTTCACTCGTCTTCATCTCCCCAAAACAAGTAAGGAGCCATCCTCTCCCACTTCGCCAATCCAGATATAATCAACAGTAGCTATGACTTTATTGTAATTTCCATTTCTTGATTACTAGTAATGATGATTATCTTTTAAATTTTATTACTCAGAATTGCCCTTTTCTATGTTTTGAATGTTCTTATATGTCTATTTTTATTGATGAGTGAAAGAACTTTACATAATCTAATTGAAAGCTAAATATAAAGAAAAATTGTAGAGGATCTTTCTCTGAGTTTTCTCAACTGCAATAAGAACTTCTTCATAACAAGGGTCAGAAATTAATAGCATTTTTTTATTTTAGTGGTTAGCTTTCTCTGATAATGCGAGTATATATGTATGCATGTATATATTATTACCTGTCATTTCTCTACATGTTTATCTGTATTTTATTTATCTATTTATTGATTTTAAATTAAAATTACATTATCCCTCTTTCCTTTCCTCCCTCTAAACCCTTGCATATATCCCCCTTTGTTCTCCTTCAAAATCATGTTCTTTTAATTTTTCAGTAATTGTTCTTAAATACATGCATATATTGCTAATATGTAGATACTACTAAATATAATTCAATCTGCATATGTTTGTTTTCAGGGCTGATCATTTGGCCTTGCATATCCAATTGGTGTGTTCTTTCTTGGAGAAGCCTATTTATCCCATTCTCTGGAACCCCTAGTAGTTCTTTGCAAAGGTTGAGGTCTCAAAGTTCTGGAATCCTACACAACTATGTAGGATTAGTGAAGTCATGGATCTTGGAGGAGAACTACAACCACCACTTTGTTAAACCAGAATAATCCCTAAATTCACTCTAAATGTTTGTCCTTATACCTACATAGTAAGCACATACTAAATCTATTACAGAAGACTACAACTAATCAAAATGCAGAATTATGTAGCCTAGTCCCAATAGATGTATCTCCAAGACACTGTAGGGCCCTATGGAAGAGGGCTACAGAGATTGTAAGGCCAGAGGAACATGGGGTTTGCTGTGAGATAGGGTTCTCTTGTAATGTCAGAAGCTACACCCATAAATTCCCACCAACATGAGTGAAAATGGACAAACATGCCAAAGTGGATGGGTTAAGTCCTTGGAGGTTCAGTTGCTTTCTAAAGACCCTGTAAGAACTGTTTATGCACAGCAAGTGGAAAAGATGAAATAGATAATTATTATTTTTAAATTTTAATTAAGATTTTCTGTATCCATATAAAGTCATATGATCCTTGTTGCTCCATTTTTCTTTTCCTTTCTCCATACACCCCACCTGCTCCCTTCCCAATTTCATAACTTTTTATGTTTTGATAACCTCTTTCCTTAACCTTTCAGAAATGTAATTCTGTATCTCAGCATCATCTAACTTGCAGATTCCCCAAGGAGATCTGCTCTCAGTAGAAACTCACTGTTTGATTCAATATCAATAATGGCAAGAGGGATTTCTTTTATATATTTTCTCCAAATATATATTAATCTAAATTTGCTCATCAGATACATGGTGCCCTCTAATACACTTATGATTTCGGTTCATTATTTGTCATACTTTTTCAATTTACTGTTAAGTTTGAGGAGTTCTCTTTCAGTATTTTCTTCTCCTTTGTTTGAAATTTTAGTGTCAAACATTTTAAGTACAGAGATATATACCTGTAGAATATTTTCTAAGATGGAGAGCGACTATTAGAAAAATTGGGTAAATGATCCTATACCTGGTCAGAAGACATAGTTGTTTTAGAGAAAAACAAAACCTAATATTGTCTATGTGCAAAGATTTTACCATGTGATTTTTGTTTAGAGAAAGGTATAAAGGATTAGTTTTTTTTTCCCTTCTGGTTTTGTCTTTGTTATGATTCTCAAAAATTCTTAATAATCTCCAGACTCTGAGCTTGCATTAACCTGCTCTTCTCTTCCTCTAAATTGCATATGTTATCACGTTCTTACGTCAATAACCACTCCTTGCCCACTTGAGCTGCTAATTGAGGATTTTACCTTCTGAACTCTTTGGATTTGCTTTCTTGCCAGCTGATGCTGGGCTTTCAGTGAATTGTTTTTTTCACTTACCCTTTGCGTTTCCACCACCTCTGGATCTGATCTGTATCTTCGCTCTCTCCTTTTTTCCGGTACGCTAAGTTCCTTTCCTTTTGTGTGCATATGAAAAAATATCCCCATGGCAAGAAATATCGCTCCTAATCTTGTCTTCTGTTTTATTGTGTTTTTTATTAAAGTTTCCATTTGGTAACCCTCAAAACTGGCACAATGCCAGACTTATTTCAAGATTTTTAACTCAGTCACCACCAACTGGCATGTGTTAAGCTAGGAATCGGGATCAAACAGAATAAGAATTACCAGACGTCAATGACACTTTCTGGATGAAGAATTTGGGTAATTGAATTGTTACATAGCCATGAGGTGTAAGGAAGTAATATAAAACACCCGAGCTAAAACTGAAGAGAATTATTGAGTCTGCTAAATTAGATTTTAATACTTTTCTTTTGTGATAGAATCTAGCTATTCTTATAGGTAAGCTTCACATGTCTGAAACTGAAAATAAAATTCTTGCACCTGTACCTCAGAGTGAACTGAATAAAATTCCCAGAAATAGAGAATATTAATTAACATCACAAAAAACTAGATATAATCAGCAGTCAAAAACAAATCAAAACCAAGTCTACTCTCATGATATGTGTGTTTCAGAGTATGTATGTATATGTATATATGTATGAATGAAAAAATAATAAAAACTTATTACCTTTTTTGTCTTTTTCCTGAATAAAGTAAGACCATTATGGAATTTTTAAATTGCTCAAAAATACATACTTAGCATTTGTATTACATAAGATACATGTAATACAAAAGGAAACAAATGATAAGTGAACATAAGACATAGAGTGAAATTTATCTATCAACACTTAGTCTGAGAAGAACTGTTGATTTTCCTTGATAAAAATGAAACAAAATCTTAAATACAATGAGAATTGATCTTAAGCTAGATCAAAAGAGTGTATTGCAAACTTATGAAAAAATAATAAAAATAGAGGACATCTCTGAATAATTTTTGAAAAAACTCCTATAGATATTTTAGTTTTTAAAAACAACCGATTCTTGTATTTGACTTAGAGAATTTCCTGTAAAGTTTCTCCAGATTACTAATTGATGAGTAAATAAGTTATGCAGGAAATTAAGTATACACAACACTACTAAAGTTACTGTTTTTATTTTTAATTCTTTACACAACAGTTGGATTGAAAGTCCTAATCTATCTACTTCTACAGCTTTACATTTTTTCTACACAATTAAGTTTTTTAACAATGATATTTTGGGGGCCAGACTCTTGCTTCAGCTGCAAAGATGGTTACCTGATCTTTCACAAAATATCAATTCTGGACAACCAGTTTCTACACTCTTCCTATGTGTGTAAAGTTGAAACTTCCTCTGAAGCCTTTCCCCTTAGACGTTAGCATGTTTATTGCTGTTCTTGCAGAAAATACTGAAGCTATAAACAGACAAATAACATTATACTGACTGAGAGGTTGTGTTTATGTATTTAGGAATATATATATAATATATATATATATATATATACACACACACACACACACACACCACACACACACACACCACATATGATTCTAAGAATTTACTATGTGTCAGTCTATACTGACACAAACACATGTATGTGACAATAATCATAGAAATTGAGGCAAACAAAGAGTTTTAGGTAAAGAGGATGGGATGGTACATCGGATTATTTGTAGGAAAAAAAGAAAAGTGAAATGATAATTAAACTATAACCTAGATACTAAACAAAAAGTTAAAAAACAGAGAGAATAGATTGTTACATTAACCTCAACAAATAAATAAAATACATTTGGTTTGAAATATACTGACATAAATTCAAAAAAAAAAAAAAGAAATGATGAAAGAATAAAGAAAATGATGCATCTTTTTAAAAATATGATTAACTAGAAAATAAAGTATTGAAATGATTTAGGTTTAATCTTATGTAACATAAAAATATATTATATAGCATACTCTATAATATATTAATTCATTTCAATCTCTCCCATGAAGATATAAAATATATCACATCTATTCTCTGATTTTTATGTAGTCCAAAGGCACATTTGATTACTTTCATCTCAAAACTGAAGTTTTCCAATGTGTTTATTATATCTTGTGACAAAGATGAACCCATATATGGCTATTCCAATCTCTCTCTGTTTTTCAAAAGTAGCATTTGATGAGTAAATGAGTTACATGGGGAAATAAGTGGACAACAGACTTCTAAATTTACTGCCTTTTATTTTTATTATGTTACAAACGAAGCTTAGAATCAAAGCCATGGTCCACCTCCTTCTGCTGCTTTACATTTCATCTGCAAAATTAAGAAAGGTCTAGAGTAGCAAAAGGCAAGTCACTTACTGGATTCAGAAGCTGTACAAAACACGTGCTGGTTAAGATATCTGAGCCTTGTCTCTCTGAGGTGGCCTTATAGATCCACAAAATGATGAAGGGGAGCAATGTGAATATCAATCAATGGTTTAATGCAGAGGATGTCAATGCCTGCATGAAGGAATCATAGCACAGGATGTTTAGCGCCACGTAGTTATGATAAAGGTGAGAGAGCAGCAGGAGACAAGGGAAAAGGACATGACTTTTTCTTCGGGATGAAATCTGAGAAAAGCAGTTTTTCTTACACTCCTTTGTAAAGATCAGAGATTTTGTAACACTTGAGTTTCTTTTTCAACTTACTTTGACATTGCCTTTTAGATGACTGAAGTTGTTCTCTCTGTAGATGCCTAGACAATTATATTATTATTATTTATATATCAGGTTCAATGCTAAAAATTCTTACGTTAGCCATTACATTTTTATATTAATAAGAATTTCACTTACAATGACCATGTGACACACTATCCATTGATGGTTAAGAGACAATTAGATTACCTAATGTGTTTCAAAACTTTCCAAGCCTTTCCTACTATTTCCTAAAGCCAGACTATTGATCCCACATAAATATCTAAGCTAGAAAACATGAAGATAAAAGAGTAAACTTGAGTACACTATGAAATTTCTTTTGTTGTTTCTGAGGGGGATAGCAAAATACCCATAGAGAATGAAGAAAGTGATTATGTAATGAAATCGACAATTTGAATTTCTATTTCTCTGTCTTAACCATTTCTTTCTTCAAATGAAAATTTGTGCAGATAGCTAAACCTTCAATGTCCTTGTTTCAGAAGGGGATTTGGACATACAAAGTAGGGGTTAGAGCACATCAATTCTAGATTATGTCTATTCAAATAGTTAATTCCAATAGGTAGCCAACAATTTTGGCTCCTGTTTATATGCTACACATCTAGAAAGAAGAATCAGAAAATTATCATTTCATATGTACTGTGGACTTATAAAGGAAGGAATGTTGTGCTTTGTTGATTTAAGAAATGGAGTTGATCAAGCACTGATATGTCAAGAAACTTTACACTGGTCTACAACTCTTCTTCTTTGTCTTAATAACACAAACAACATCAGAGGCCAGGGAAATGGCTGTGAAGAGGTTAAGTTAGGGATAAAGAGAGAAAGCCAAACACCATGCTCTCACAATGTGGTTCTCCAATAACAAAACGAATCACAGATCTCTTTCTGGCTACATTATATTAGTAAATAAAGAGTGGGAATTTCAAAGAAACCTGTGTAATTTGCAAAAAGTGTGGTTGCCTTGTGCCTACAGTATTGATGGGTTGTGGTTTGAACCTGAAATATCCTCCATAAGCTTGTGTCTGAGCACTTGGTACCTACCTAGTTGAGCTGTTTGGTAAGAATGTGGAACTTTTGGAAATGGAGTGGGGCTCAAGGAAGTGTTTCACAGTGGGTGGACCTAAAGTTTACAGTCTAGCCTCCCTTTCTGTTCCCTTTCTGTTTTCTGACTGGAGGATCAATGTGAATGGCCACCCCATGGTTGTGGAGTTACGCCTTACCCACCATGGTAGACTATAATCCTTCTTAAACTTAAGCAGCAATATACCCTCCATGAATAGTTTATTAACAGTTATCTAGCTGCAGCAGTGAGCAATGTAACTAATATATAGTCTTTGGAGACTTGAAAAAGCAAAGGAGAGCTGCAATCTGTTTAAATGCTCTGCTCCCAGCCCTGATAAGACCCTGTAGCCCCACAGAAAGTTATAAGTAATCCTGTGATGATTGACTTTGTATCTTTGTTGCTGCACTGAATGTGATAAGTGATTGTTTTTTGTTTTAAAAATAAAAATTTGAATGATTAACATCACCTATTACAGGAATAAATTTTCTTTTTGTGAGACTAATTTTTGTAACAAATGGCAAAGGAAGATCAAAGCAAATCTGTGTGTTTAGTCAGGGTTGGAAAGGGAGAAAGAAAATCTTGGCATATCTCTGAAATTAAGCCTCAAGGAGATTGAACTAGAAACCCCTTTTGGCAGGTGACATTCCTAGAGTCTATTTCCCTATCATTTTTAGGGTACTGTTCAATAACAGCAAACATGATATCAGAAAGCTTTGTGTAATAGATGTCTTAGGAAATGTCAGTCCTATTTCTGAGTACCTGAAGGAGCCAGCACACAGAGCCCCAGTTCTCCAGGATTTAATGGGTGTTAGGAGAAAATGTTTCTGTGAATAAAAGCATTTTAGAAAAAGCTGGTCTTGACTCATGGTTCTCAAAGGAATTCATGAGAATAGGGAATGATAGATATTGGTCAGATTGCTTTAGCAGAGGGATCCCAAAGAGAGCTGTTGTGACTGACCTTGGCTGGAATCTTGGAATTTCCTTGGTCCTGTTTTTTATTTTATTTTTAATTTATTCTATTCTATTTCATTTTGTCTTTGCTAAAGGCAGATTCCAGAGTAAGTTTTGGCTTCTTATCTCTTCACCTAAATGAGTCCCTCTGTCTGGAAACTGCTTGAGTGTGTGATCAAAACGGAAAAGATGCTGGACACCTTGCTGACTGTCCAACAGGTGAAGCAGCTTACCAACCGCATGCCTCAAACTTGAAACGATCAATAGTCCTAAGGTGCAGGTCCATGATCGTCTACTTCTGACAGCCCTTCCCTGTTGTTCAGGAGGTCTGTAAGACATCCCTGAAGTTCCTGACAATAATCCTGTAAGAAAATTTTAATTACCTTTTTGTGGTCTGTGAATTTCCTTCTTTGAGTTCAACAGACAATAACCCAGATCTGTTGATTGCATAGATTTTTGTTACTCATTTAAGACTGATGTAACATTGCATAAGCTGCATAAATGAAGATATATCCGAACACAGAAACCTTAGCAGATGCTCAGCAGCAGTTAAAAACCTGTACCTTCACTGTCACTCACTATCTTATCCTGACCCATAAATACCATACGGAGACATGGAGGCAAGAGTTCAAAGGTAAAACTGAAATGTCTAGACCATTCCTGACACTGGGAGGAGTTTCTTCTGAGATTTTAGATATAGGAAGTAAAAATTTATGTATTTCTCATTCTACTAAGTTTATTTATTGTTATTGATAGTATGTTTTATTTGCATGGCATCTCAGTCTTATGTTACAGTTTTTTTTGCTTAGAGTATATAAGAGAAATTTAAAATGAAAATGGGTTCTTTGAGCTGTAATTCTAATGAAATTAATCATGTTAAGTGTCTAATTAGAGTTGGTACAGTTGGAAGTTGGTAAGACTATTTTGACTGCCTATCTATCTGGACATTAATATTGTTAAGTCTTTTCTGATTAATGGCCATTTCTGATTTGATTCATGTAGAAATCAGTATAATAATTAAAACAGCCCAGACTAATATTAAATACCATCAGAAATAATTCCTGATAATTGTACCAGCATGAAGTGACTCTAACTTAAGGTCACTCCTATCTTGGATTTGTATTTCTGTGAAAAAGAATTTCAAATTCATAAACAGATAACTTTATCCCATGATACTATAAGTTTCTAACTTTATGTCTTAAAGTATTTTCCCAAAGGCACACAGATGTCAAAATATAATGTAATAAAAAATGAATAAAAGTGTTTGGTATATTTTCTATTAATTTAAAATATTGATAAATAAAACTTTAAAAAGTAAATAAAAAGGTATCAAATGAACTTAGCTTAAGAAAATATCAGTTGCTTGTAAGTAAATATTTAGAAATTTTGCCTATTATAAATTATACTAAGAGGTAACTATGAAGACCTGGTATAAAATAAGAAGCTAGTTCATAAGCTTACTATTTTACTGTGTTTGGGTAGGTTAGTTTTGAGTTTCAGCTAACCACTATGCTTTGTTTTGTTTTCCAGAATTTTGTCTTGCTTTTATTCAGATTTAATGTTACATGCATAATACAGTCACCTAACTGTTTTAGAAATTTTTGTACTTTTGCAAGAATTATGTTTTTGTTGAACTGTGTTTTTAAAAATGGACATTCAAATAATTTCCTTCTTTTAGTTATCCCATAATGATGTTTCTATAAAGAAGCCATTTTAAGTGGGCTGCTTGTTATGTCCATGTCTAATTTCTTTCCATTCAGCTTCGCTGAGGACAGCACAGTTCTGAGTTTCTGGAGTGCCATTTGGCTCGTCTTAGTTGGAGGCTAAATTTACAGAACTGATGGAAACTCAGGGAACTTCTTTTTTTTTTGGTTCCAAAAGGGTTTATTGTCATGGCGGATGTAGATGGATCTGGAAGTACCCCCCAACTCAGGCAGACCTGAGTTAAATAGGGAGGGAGAAGTAGGAAGGGTCTGGGAGGAATGGTTAATTGGCTCTGCCCTCTGACCTTCATTAGTATGTAAATCCCTAGGGCCTGAGGCCTGTAGTTACACCTCCTACCTGTGCACTTTGGGAGGGCTGTAATGGCCTACATGACTGAACAATGTAGGTCTATGGAGATTAGACTGCTTGTTAGGACTCTGAGTTCTGGGGACTTGGCCGAACTCCTGCCATTTCTCCCTTGGAGTCTCGGGTTCTAGGCCCATGCCCAGCCAAGAACCAGAATACCCTTATGCAGTCCCACATCTCCTCCCCTTTACTTTTTTAAAAAAAAGGGGGGGCACTGTGTCATCTGTGGTAAAAATTTTGCATGAGGAAGTTAAAAGAAAGCACTATTTAGGCCAGAGGGGTTAGCACAATTAAGTCACAGGGTAAGGGGAGTTGAGGGTGGGGTTGGGAAGGAAGGGGAGTTGAGGGGGGGGTTGGGAAGGCAAAGGATCAATGAGTCAATTGAATACAGGTGATACAGTTTGAGGGTAATAACATCTGACTAATCTAGATAGACATTAAGTTTTCCTCACTAAAATGTAACTTTAGCTATTTGACTTTGCCATTAATGCCTTTTCTTCCCAACAGGAAGACCTAAAACAACAGTGTTTGTGCTTTTCAACCAAAATTTTTTCGCTTTTTCTTGTGCCTTCTAAGACAAATTTCCTCAAACACCTTTGCCTTTCCAGGATCTTAACGACAGACCTTGATGTGCTTGCTTCCAAGTGACTTTAATGCTTAATACCAACCTTTGCAGAAATCCCCATGCCGGGGTGCTGCTTTCCTGTTTTGATTATCCTATAGGTGCTCCCACAAGTCCAGTGGAGACGCCATCTTCTGGAACCTGCCTGAGATGCTAAGCTGCCTTCTCCCAGCCATCTCCTCAGACTGCAGACTCCAGAGACTTGCTGAGATCCAGACACAACGCCACCTCCTGGAACCTGCCTAGGAGCCAAGCTGTCTTCTTCCAGCTACACTGCTTAACTGAAGACTCCAAAGCTAAATCCTACAGAAGACAGATCCAGACCTTCCAGCTACAGATGAACTCTTTTGCCAAAGTCAAATAGGGAACTTCTTATCATTCAATTATTTGACTCTTCTAATCGCTACATCTTCTTTGTGAAAGAAGTGTTATGCTTTGTAGACAGAGTCTAATGCTTTTGTGTTGACCTGGAAACACAAACACACATGCATACACACATACACACACACACACATACACACACACGTGCACAAGTACAAACATGTACCTGATTGACTTTTCAAAGTAGAAACAGTACTTTACTGGTAGAACATGATTTCTTATGGCCATAGAAGAAAGTGAGAAAAAAATTCTCATCATTGTTTGAAAGTTAGGCATGCACAGTTCCTTGCTTATACCATTCAGATTTATCTGATACCTTTGTCTTCTCTAGAATTTTAGGCTTTTTTTTTTTTAAACTCTTCTCCTACTTTGTAGCTTCTCTGTATATTGGTTTCTAATTCTTGGAAAGGTTCCTCTCTAATCTCTTCAGTCTAACTACCTCTTAGCATTTTTCAAAAGCACAGATTAAAATAACATTTCTCTGTGAAAAACTCTTTTGACACCTCTGTCAAATTAGATTATTGCCCTTCAGTGGGGAATTTGTTATGGTATTTCCCTATCTCCTATCTCAGATCTGAACCTAATTCAAAAATGGAGCTTGGTTAAGGGATTCGCAGAAAATTGAAAACTCTCAAATTGCATTTACTAAGTGTTGAAACACCTTTAGGTAGGAGTTCCTGAGGTGTCTGTACTTAACCACCTCATCAAATTTCCAACTCTATTACTCTGGACTTCCGTTGTAAATTATGTAATTTCTTTTTGTCTAGTAATTTTATGAGCACTCTATCCTCGTATTGATTGCCTCACCCATCAAAACTCAAGTTCCAAGTCTTTGGCTTTTCACTCATTCTGATATCCCTAATTGCTGATTTAGAAGAGAGAGCTAAAAAGGAGACACTGAAGGGATGAATTAATAATTACCTCTGAAACTTCTGTGTTTATGGGCATGAAAGATTTTGCAGTAAAAGCCTTACTTACTATCTCATAGAGGATTTGCTTTCCAATGTCTTTGGAGTCTTGATGTAAGTGGGAGAGAAAGTTTGATGACAGGTAGACAGGAGCAAATCGGACTGTCTGACTCAAATCTCATGGCAAATGTTTTATGAGATTTATGTCTATAAAAAGAAACTGCTATTTTCATACTTTATTTCATCTTTAAAATTTTATTTTCTAGTTTTGGCTTATTCCTCTTTCTTGGTTGTAGCATGAGAGTCTCTCAGGCCTAGTTTACTACCTGGCTTCCTGGAAACTCAGGTGCTATGTGGTCCATTCTCTACTGACTTTTTAATTTGCAATGTACCCTTAAACATACTTCTTAATATTTCTATACTTCAATATCAGGAACTGTAAAAGAATGGAAAAAGTATTAAAATACTGATATATTTGTGAGGGAAGACCAATAAATGTGATTGAAGAGCAATCTGAAAATATAAAGTCCTAACCATAGAAAGGGGAAATCAGTCAAAATCTGGACCACTTAGAATGGCCCTTAAATGTACTAAGCAGCTGATAGAGAATTTTAGGTTTGATAAGAGGAAAATTATCCTGACAGTGAGTTGTTAAAACAGGCTACCTTTTTGGCTTCATAATATTTGCCTCCTGTTTCACATTTTATTATGTCAAGGCCAATCATTCATCAATCTTCCATATGTGGAAGTTGTAAAATAGGAACTGCCATTACAAGTACTGGCTTTATGAGATATGGTCATGCTTAAAGTGAGCAGCTTTCATTAGTGTTCTCTGGCAGGGCTGTCTCGACCTGCCAGCTGCCCAAGTAATGACACAGAGACATTTTATTAATGTGAAAGCTTTAGGCTTTAGCCTAGGCTTGCTCCCAACTAGCTCGTAACATATATTAACCCATTTACTTTAATCTAAGTTCTGCCCGGCAGGCAGCTAGTTACCTCTTGCTAAGTCCTGGTATATCAGACTTAGTGTCTAGCTGGAGAGTCTTTTGCAGGTCATTCTTTCCAGAGTTCCTCTCTCTGCCACAAAGTTTTGCCTATCCTTTCTACCTTGTCACAGGTCCCTCAGCTCTTTATTAAACCAATTGGAATGTTCCTTAGGCAGATGAGAGAGGACAGAGATACAAAGATACATCTTTGTATGAATTATTGTAAATAATTATTAGACTGATTTGATATAGAATTTGTGAAGTAAGTGGTGTTATTTAGCCACTTTAGCGTTCTGGAGTTTAAAGTATTGTTCTTCCCAAGAACATTTCCCACTTAATAAGGTAACCAGCTTGAACGTCTTACACCATAGAAAAGTCAAACACTTGACTGCAAGGAGGGGACACTTGGATTTGTTTTCTTTCAGTCACAAGTCTTTCCTGATGCAGGAGCCACATTCAAAGTGGTCACTTGTTTCTGTCTTATTTCCAAATTTAACAGATCCGTGCAGTTTCTTTCTTGAGTAATGGTAAGAAGTTGATATCAGAGAAAAATGAATTTCTGTGGCCAAAGATTAAAATAGAGGTTTAAAATTCAGATGTGTATGCTGAATTTGTTCAAAATTTAAAAAAAATGGTGTTATAGCTCACATTCAGAACCCATAGAAGTATATAGGTTTATAAACTGCTGATATTGTATTTTTGAACCAAAGTATTAAAATTTTAAATCTATTTTTTTCTCTAACTGTAGTATTATTCATCTGAACACATGAAGGATACAAGATCCATACTTTAAATTAATCATGTGGAAAATGAGATCTGAGCATGATGAAGTTACTGATGACAACATTTAGAATATTAGTAAGATGTAAACTCCATCACAAAATTCCACTACACTATCACATGGTTCAGAGACATGCTTCTTGTTTCCAAAGTTTGTGCTGAACATGTCAATGATCTTTGATGGATTTACTTAATATTACCATCAGTTTATTGGAAGTAAATTTCAGGATGAATCTGCAGGAAAAGAAGGGGACAGTAGATTAGAGGTGACTTCAATTTAGTCAGCACTGTAATACCCAAAAGATGTTTTTTATCTCATTTCTGTCCTTAAATTCTCTCCTCTTGATGAAACTCGTTAAAGGTCTTTAGAAGCTTGATTCTCAGTAAATCAGTAAAGTTAAAGGTTTGCCTAATTAGTATCTAAACTTCTGGACATGCAGCTACTATTTGTGACAATCAGGAAAATAAATTTGATTTAAAATTGTTTCAGTGTCAGAGTAGGTAAGAAAGGTAGGTGTATGCTCAAGTAGAATATATTAATATAATGCATAGCTAGGTCTCAGCCAGTCACAGAAGTTGAGATTTACCCAGTCATAGGCTCCCAGCTGATTAGGTCACATCCATATAAGGGAATGCCTTATCATGCCACATCCAAATTATTTATGTGTCCAGCTGTAACCAATTAAACTATCTCTGAATACCACGTCTTCTCTTTATTTGTAAATAATGCCTGCCTCATTGCTGGGAGACCTCTATGAACTTCTCTGGAGTATTGCCTGATTCATGAATCATTTTTGACAGCACACCACATACACACACACACACACACACACCATCAACAACACCCTTTGCTACATTTAATGTTTAAGTTTTTTTTCCTTTAGTAGGGTATTACTACATTTGGTTATTTATTTGTTGAAAATAAGGCTTCTTGATATAAAATATACCATAGTTAACTGTCAGATTCTAAATTATGGTCATGGCAATGCACATCAAATACAGAAGTTCCTTTCTCCGTCACCCTATAACATATTAAAGTTTCCTCTTTGGCACAATTCAATTGCCTACAAAGTCTAAGTCTGTAGATAGCAATAATTACAAATTCTTTTCTTTTTTGTTTCTTAGCTTTTTTTAAATCTACATTTAATGTCAAATATCGTATATACTATTTAACAACACTTTAGACTATTCATGGTGCTTCGTTTGTATGGTCAAATTGTGCTATTTTCCAAGAAAATATCATTTCCTGAACTGTACACTTTCGGTTTGAAAATAAATAGCTAAGTAAATACCTGGTTTTGAAATGCAATCTACAGGAAACTACTCCTTAAAACTTGCTTTCCATGGACCTTTCAGCACATCTGGATTTGTTTTCTTTTTTCTTTGTCTTAGCAAGGATTGACTTGCTACTGTTTACAAAGTATTTTAAAGGTGAAAAGTACTGTGACAGGCTAAGGCCAATAAAACGTATTGTATATGCAATCAGAGCGCTGACTTCTGCAGCACTGAACATCGGAGCACATGGTCCAAAGATGATTAAAATCAACATCATTTGTAATTTAAAATACTGTGAACAACAAAGAAGACCCAGCCCTGGCTTTCATTTTGGCAGCTTGCAAATATAGATTGCTGAACAGCGGGGCTCTGTCAATATGAAGCATTCAGCACTCGACTAATCAACTTGAAAGCTTTCTACTCTAGAAAGGAAAAAAAAAAACATATGAAATCAGATTGCATACAACATTATTTTGAAGGATTAACTATGCGATTATTAAAAGAACACTACAACTTAACAAGTCTAAGTGGAAAGTCTGTTACAGGACTTTTAAGTGTTTGGCTGAATATTCAGAAAGATGAGACCCATTCTATGAAGCATAGAAAATAACTACAACAATAAAACCAACCATATTGTAATGAAAGGAGAATTGAAAACAAAGAGAAGGGGCGGTCATTAAATCACCCATGTTATAGGCTCTAGGATTTGGGATTTGCTTTTTAAAATTCTCTTTTCAATGACACCTCTTTAAAGAAATATTGTATTCAAAGGGAAAACAGCTTCCTCCAGAAGTTCAGCACTGGTCCCGCTACAGAAACTACAGTTAAGTCCACATTCGTATATTTGGAGTTTATGTGAATTATGATTGTCAAGCTAAAGACAGAATTTCTATTCTTCTAGTTTTGACCGATATCATAAATGAATTATTTTCTCCATTTGTGTTATATTAGTTTCTCTTAATATAGGCAAACAGGTGATCAAAGCCATGCCTCGGGTTCCACTAATGGAATGAGCTTTGGTTGTCAGGTTTCCACAGGTCTCCTTTGATACAATGAACAATATATCTTACGAAAGAAATAAATGTTAAGCCCACAAAAGTATAAAACCTGGGGAGATAATTGTGCTGATTGTATTTTTATAAAACAGTTTTAAAAATAATTTCACTTTAGTCTATGGAATTATACAGATAAATAAGATACAGATAATAAACTCAAAGACCTGACAGAAAGGGAGATATAAAATGTATACAAGATGTCTTATTCTACAAAAAAGTACAATTGTATAAATAAGACATTGATTTATAAAATGGATGAGAATTCTATGTATATGCTGGGAAAAAAGAGAACACATTTAATTAAAATGTCCCATTAATTGTCTCCTCTTCTCTGCTTATCACATGTCAAGCTATTTCATAATGAATGTTTAAAGCAGCATTGGAAAGAAATAAGTTAATTGGCCATTTAATTTTCTACTCATTTAAAAACTGAGGTTTGGTTTTAGAAAATGCATTATTTTGCTTGTAAATGAAGGCTGTACATTTATAGTTCATAGACTGATTTCTTTTTTTTCTGTCATACATGAGGAAAAATATATTTAAAATTGAAGATTCATTTCCATGATGTTATATGTTTTTAATAAATGCTTTAGTCATTCCATTAATCAATTGATTAGATATCTCAATAACAAAACTCCAGAACCCATTTGCCTAACTAGAAATAATACTGCTTTACTTTTCTTTTTTATTTAATTTCTGAGACACTGACTTGTAGTTTGTCCTTAGTGTTCATATGTAGCCAAGGCTGGTCTCAAATCCAGACCTTACTGTCTCTACTTCCTGAATGCTGAGTTTATAGGTGCGCATTATGATACCTAGTTAAATAATAATTTGTCATCCTGGTGATAACATTGATCTTGACTTCTGGCTGAAGACTTCTGACATCAGACATGGAAGCTTCTCCTCCCTCATGCCTCTTTCCGTGCTCCTAGCCCCTCACTGCTCACTGTTTTCCTTTACCTTTACCATTTAGTAATAGGCTCCTCTTCTAATGTGTATATTCAACAGGAAATATTTTAAAACATTAACTTTAACAGAATTAACAGAATCTCTTATGTCCTATACATGTAAATATCTTTCAATATTTGACGCATGTCATTTAGAGATCATTTTCTATCTTTAACAATTGATATGACATTACACAAATACATGTTTATGTAATCTCATATCAAGTACACATTCTGGGGGATTACGAGTACCTTTTCATCAGCGCTATAACTTAAAGAAGAAATACTAAATTAATATGGGGGTACTGTTCCAAAAGTAAAGGAAATCAATTCATAAAATCCAAAGTTAAAAATTCTGTCCATTAATGTCATCTTACTATTTTCTTAAATTATTTTGTAATGGATCCTGCATCTCTTCATGCTTCTGACTTACTGGCTGTTCATTCAGTATCATGAGAAGCATTTACAAAAATGCATATTCTAGAACAGAATGTGAAATGCTGTAAAGAGAACACTTGACCACACAGAACATTATATCACTGTGGAGCAAGTGTTTACATATGGCAGATCTTCACCAGACCTCGGACTGACCTTAAAATACTCATTTAACCTTAGAATCTCTAGTACTTTGTAGAAAGCATCTACTGTGGTTTGTTACAAAATTTTATTGGATGACAAATCAATATTGGATAACTTTAAATAACCGAAAATCAGTTCTTCTTATTCTTACTAAACAGTTTTACTAAGTACTCCAGATAGCCCCAGGATTAAGGCTATCCCAAAGAGCCAGAATTACAGGTATAGACAACCAGAATCTATGTGAAAATCTAATTTTGATTACTCATTCCAAAGCTTCATGGAGCTTACTTATGACTAAAAAGGCAATTACTCTACTCTTTCTTGTATTCCAAGTCTTTAGTCTATCATTCGTATTCATTGGTTAATCACCAAATCACAAACATGATTAACCATTCATTTCATGATTTGGCTGTAAAATAAATATAATTCAGAATATTAAAAGTCATGGATATCCATTTTGACTAGGAAGAAGAGTGGTGTACACAGCCGGCTCTTACACCTGCTACACCAGATGGCCTTGTCCTTAAGATGAGAGTTTAAATTACGAAAACATGAATATGATTCTAGAACGCATCACTATGCAATCACACTCTGAGACAGTCCTTCCACTCAGTCCCACTGTCTTTTTAAAGGGGAATTCTTTTTGTTTGGCTATGTGCCAAAAATTTGTGACTTCTTATATTCCATGATAACTATACAAAAGTAGGTGAGGAATGATATATTAGAATTTTTTCTTAACAAGTATTGATACCTTCCGTTGATAATACTGTATTTTAAGAAGGCTATTTTCAATTGGAACTTACCACAAAACACAGTAACAATTGAAATTAAAGTGACAGTAATTTTTTGTTGTTGTTGTTTGCCTATTAAGCTTGGAGAGGAAAACAATTTGTTCCTGTCACTGAATGAAGGTGACTAGCTGGACATAGCAGCACGTGGAAGGTGGGGATAGTTGCCAGAACGCAATCTTATTCAAATGATCTGTAAGTTGGAAGGTAGACTGCTATGGAAGTAAGAGAGGAATGAATTACATGAGACTAGAGAGTTCATACTTAAGAACAATGGCTAGGAATTCCTGGAGCCCAATCCTTACTCTTCATAGGGTCCATTTAATAAGGAACCTCTTTTTTCTGGAGGACAAGCAGCCTCCCCTTTGATGATTGTATGACTTGTGTCTAACAGTATGTCTCACTTCAGTTTCGTATTCAGGAGATTGGTAAATGAGTGAATGGGTGTCCAAAAAATTTCAAGAAATTACTGGATAACCAATGGGCTCCTATTTTTGTAAAGCCCCATGCACTTAGTCTTTAGATGCTAGTCTTGGTCTCTTTAGGATGCTGTGAACATCTTCCTCATGGGACTCATCTGAGAAAACCTGGCATCTGGCTAAACACAGGAGACCTTCTAAAGTCAGGCTGCCTTGTCGAGTGAGGTTTACAGTTAGACAAAGAGCAATGGTTCTCTCTTAGTGGCTAAGTGAGAGCCAGGGCTTGGCGTAGGGCTGGGGCTGCTGAGGGGCTCTGAGAGTTTCCAGCTGTACAGGAACAGGCAGGCCATTTACATGAGGAAGACTCAGACTACTGTGATAGAAAAGATTTTAGCATTTTGATGAGTTAAGATTACTTGAACACTTGGAAAAATAAAATTGCAGATCTTTTCATAAACTGTTAGTAATTACTAAAAAGAAATCATTTCCAGAAATAGAGTGTTCAAATCAGTGGTTCTCAAATCTGACATCAGGACTCCCAGTGGAGAGAGTTAGTTCTGGTTCAGGAATGGAATGAAATTATTTGTATTGTAGTTAACTTCTCTCTTATAGCATTAATCAGCCCTCTTCCCACTCTCTCCTCCCTTAAAATATAATTGTCATCATTTTATAAAGAAGACGTTAAGTTTATGGATGTTGCTCGATATATACAAATACTCCTTCATTTGTATTTAAGAATGTCAGTTAAATATTCAATTAAAAATGAAAATTTAACAGCAGCCATATTATGGGGTTTTAATTTCAAATACTAATTGAATCACCTAGTAGTTTTGTTTTCTAAGTAGCTAGACGATGGCTTCATTGTTTTCCAAGGTGAAACACAATCTTTCTACTCCAAATACAAATTCTTTCTCTTTTTCTATCAAGAGGGGGCTCCAGTTTTAGCTGTCTCATTGCTAAGCATAAAGGCTAGAGTCCTCCTGTCATGCCGAATAATCAAATTAGATCAATAAAAACTAATGCTATTTTGCAGTTTCCCAGAGATACACTCAAAAAAAAAAAAAAAAACAATAGGATTTACATTCTCATCCAGTTTCTTTTTCTGGGGCTGTGGCTAGAGTGTCTAGCAAACAAGCAGCCATCTTGTGAAAGGTGCCACAGTGTACTAGAGATCACTGTCAGCAAACGGTGTAATCTGCCTCTTGTGCAGAAAAGCCATTGTTTCCTCTCTGAAGAGTTTATTCACTTGGGTAGGTCAGTCGTCTGGCCAAGGGACCACTGCTCTGTAAGGTAAGTCCACCTTAAGCCAATAGGAGGAATAATCAAATAATCATTTTTTTAAAGTATTTATTTATTTATTTATTATTTATTTATTTATTTATTTATTTATTTATTGTTTTATACCTTATTTTATTCCCTGTGTCCACCTGTGACTGTTCCACATCCCATACCTCCTCCCAGTGGCTCTGTCTCCACAAGGATGTCCCGATCTCCCACCACCCACCCCACCAGACCTCTAAAGTCCCTGGGGCCTCCAGTCTCTTGAAGGTTAGGTACATCTTCTCTGACTGAATCCAGACCCAGCAGTCCTCTGCTATATATGCGTTAGGGGGGGGGGCTCATATTAGCTGGTGTATGCTGCCTGGTTGGTGGTCCAGTGTTTGAGAGATCTCAGTGGTCCAGATTAATTGAGACTGCTGGTCCTCCTACAGGGTCCCCCTCCTCCTCAGCTTTTTCCAACTTTTCCTAATTCAACCACAGGGGTCATCACCTTCTGTCCATTGGTTGGGTGCAAATATCTGCATCTGAATTTTTCAGTTGCTTCTTGGTTCTTTTGGAGAGCAGTCAGGATAGGTCCCTTTTGTGGACCGTTCCATAGCCTCAGTAATAGCGTTGGGCCTAGGGGCTTTCCCTTGAGCTGGATCCCACTTTGGGTCTGTTGCTGGAGCTTCTTTTCCTTAGGCTCCTCTCTATTTCCACCCCTTAGTTCTTTCAGACAGGAACAGTTATGGGTCAGAGTTTTGACTGTGGGATGGCAACTCCACCCCTCACTTGATCCCCTGTCTTTGTACTGGAGGTAGACTCTGTAAGTTCCCTCTCCCTAACGTAGAGCATTTCATCTAAGGTCCCTTCCCTCTGAGTCCTGAGAGTCTCTCACCTCCCAGGTCTCTGGTGCATTCTGGAGGGCCCCCCAACCTCTGGAGTTTTCCTGTTTCCATTCTTCCTTCTAGCCCTCAGGCCTTCGTCCTTGAGATAAGCACCCTTTCTTCCCTGAAGTTTCCCTGGAGTTTTGTCAGAGTTGATGCTCCTAAAAGGGGTGTGACTATTTCTTTCCTTTGTTGTCTTTGTTTTTGTAAAACAAAACAAAAACAACAAAACAAAGGCTAAAGATGCTTCTAGTGCAGCTGGGGCTCTCAGGCTCCCTTACTCTGTCTCTAAAGTCTCCCTTACACCATGAGACTGACTTCCATGTGGCCTTAACACCTAAAAGCATCCTCACATACTGTTTTTAATTTGCCCTAAATTATTTTATAATGAGACAGAGCCCCAGGATGGTATCCCAATTCCCCTGACTCCATTAATGGACTCCCCTTCTAGGAGCATCAGAGTACATATCAGAAAGCTAGAACGTCTGGAAATCTATTACTGAGGGCAAATCAATGTTCAGCCTGTATATTTGGGTGTTGTTACTGCTGCTGTAACCAGTGTGACTAGCTGAACTTAATATTGATCTATCTGAGGGGACAGGGTCAAGTACAGACACACCTGCCCACAAATCCCCTTCCTCATGCACACACTCTCTCTTTTTTAATACTGTTATAACTGATTTGTTTTGAAGCTGCTCAGTAACCTTTACAGTTCTGACAGAGATTAAAGTTTACCAAATACCTTTGGCAATTTGAACTGTCACAAATTGACACTAGTGAGTGATGTGTTTCTAGACCTTACCTGCTGGTAGAGGAAGTTTGCCCTTAAATCCTTCTCCAAATGTAATACCTTCTAAGTTGTTAAAGCGTGTCTTTGGGAAATAAATCTTTTCATACCTAGAAAGGAGAGTTTAAGGAGGGAAAATACTCACATTTTATTTGAAAGTGTTTTATTGACACTTGGCTGTCATTAATACAATTACAAGTATGGATAAATATTATTACATTAAAATGCAGTTTAGGTTGTTTATTCAAGTGATATGGAGTAGAGTTGTTTGACTGGTCCTTTGTTTCTGCTTTGTGGTCTCAAACAGAGGCTTGCTCTGCATCCCACAGTAGATTGCAATTAGTGAACTGAAGCAGGACGGAGCATCAGACAGACAGTGCTTTTTCTTCCTAGTTGCTAAACCTACCTACATTCAGAATTCTCATTATTGGAGTGGATATAGCAAATAAAACCTAAACTTTTCATAAATAATTCAAGGGAAATTGAGTGAAGTTTATGAAGCTGCCTCTTAGAAAAGAATGTTTCATGAGTACCTTGGGTAAGGGCCTCTAAATTTCTTTTCTTTTTAATCCTTCTTTAGGAGATTGTTTATCTGGCTAAGAAGGATGTATAAAAACTGTTTGTGATTCTAAGAAGAGCCATGAAAAAGGAAAAATACTTTGCACTAAAAAAAAATTCTAGCTAATTCTTAAAATATATATGTTAAAATAATACTTCAAACAGTTATGTTGTAGTCATTTGTATTTCAATTTTATAAGGTACTAATAAATGTATGATTATATTCCATATGTATTTGATATAGATTTATTTATAAACATTCATACAGCTAGATCATACAGTTGATGGATTTTAGCTGAGTCTGCTGTGAGACTAGGCACATGGTTTCAGAAAATTTGTTCCTCTCACCAGAAATAGGAATGCCAGGAGTATACATATATATCAATGGTTTTAGATGTACTATCCACACAAATTTGAATATACCATGCATAAAACATGATGAAGTTTTGCAAGACTTACATGACATTAAAATAATTACATACTCTCTGTGTTTGCTGTTATTGGTTTCCAAGGACAAGCTCATCACATTTAGAACCATGATGTTAATCTCTGATAGCAGAGTTCTACCTCCTTTGTTCTAAGTTTGCATTTGAAACTATTTAGCTCAAACATATTTCACTGAAGCCAAGAAAGTACAACACATTTAAGAGCTCAACAAATGCATTTTTACACATGTATGCACTTGTGTAACTCTCATTCAAATCAAGATATAGATTTTTCAGTTGCCAGAAGCTTTCCATGTGCCCCTTTCCAATCAATACTTGTTCTGTCCCCAGAGAAGTCTATCCCCCACCCCTAACTCTGTTTTCAGTGAGCATTTGACAGCAGTCAGCTGCCTGAAAAGTCTGGAAGGAATGGAGACTTAGTCCTTTCCCCAGGGCACTTTCTATTGGAGGATTCAAATCTATAGTGCTAAATCTCAATATTAAGTCCAAAGGGCTCCAGGGTGCTCTTGGGGCTTCCCTTGAACCATAGCTAGGTCTCTTCTCAAGCATTGGCTAAGGTATCCCAGAGAAAAGCAAGACTAGCCCAAGAGATGAAATCAGATGATCCAGAATTCAGTTCAGAAAAAGCAAAAAAGAAAGAAAAAGACGGACCTTAAAACATTCTATGGGAAATTTATAAAACAGCTGCAATGATGCAAGACCAGGTTATATGGAAGTAATATGAGTTTTGTTCTCAAGTTATGGAGGAGAGACAGATCAGGTTTGAACTTCAGAAAGTCCACTGGCTGTTGTTAAATTGACTTGAGAACAAGACTGGACCTTTGATGAACAGGGATTCACTGTTAGCACCTCATCTCAGACAGGGATATCCCTACTCAGGCTGCGAGCAATGCTGAGGAGGCTTCCTCTCAGAGTGTGTGGTTCTGGGAGTTCTGATTCTCAGGATAGCCTCTTATACTGGGAAAATTGTCCCACCATTGAGCTGTGTAGTTTCTAACTCCCAATCCCAGGATAGCTTCAATCTGAGCAGGAATGCCAACAATTCTCATATATTCACTATTAATATCTAAAAAAAAAATGTACACACACACACACACAATTTTCTGGTATCTCCAAGTTTTCAATATTTAACTTTCCCATCTTAAATCATTCTACAACAGTTGACATTACGATTCTTAACTTGTATACTTATCACTTTGCATCTCTTCTGTTAATAAGCCCCATGAATTTTATAATTATCAATGCTTCCTAAATCTGGCCCCACTAATAATTAACATATTAATTTTCTAAGTAAAATCATTCAGTGTGACTTTTTTTTTTTTTGATCTGAATTCCTCCTCTTGTTTTTTTCACTTCTATACCCGGAGTCATTTGGACAATACAAGGCTGGTTACAAGCTGTTTCTGTTTCTAGGCAACAGTTAGAGGTAGTAGTGTAGTGTCTCTGGAAACATGAAAGCATTGCAGAGCCCTTTCTGGTCTCACAGGAAAGTTCAGGTAATTTAATACGTCAATACATAACACTGTTTCATGTAATAACCTAGAGTCTTTCTTGCTAATCTGCATTGTCCTTGGACCTAGACCTCAGTTATCTGCATGGAATTTAAACTCAGGGCTACAGGAAGGAAAATAAAGATTAAAGCTTAAAGGAAGACTGTGGTTTTGCTTGGATAAAACACCACACACACACACACACACACACACACCACATAAAGACACTCATACACATACATATACACATCTGTATTCATATACAATAACAATGCAAAAATGAAAAAAAGCAAAACAAATTGGAAGCCCATGGAGAAACCCTGCTAATTAAGGCCAAAGCCTGACTCAGTGGAGAATGACCAACTTCCTTCAGTAGCCTGGCTTCTTCTTCTCTGACCTTTTGTTGGGAGCTCAAACCTCCCATACTTTTTTTGTTTGTTTGTTTGTTTTCAAGACAGGGTTTCTCTGTGTAGCCCTGGCTGTCCTGGAGCTCACTCTGTAGACCAGGTGGCCTCGAACTCAAAATCCTCCTGCCTCTGCCTCCCAAGTGCAGGGATTAAAGGCATGCGTGCTCCACCACCGCCCAGTTCCCATACCCTTTAGACAAGAGTTCAGCTTCTTTTCTCCTGATGAGAACCCGTTCAGCAAGCACCTGAGATTTTCAGAATGCCTCCCCATGCTAATGAGCCACCTCAGTGCCTTAGCCTTCAGTCAGTGAGCTTTGCTCACCCTGGATATGTTTACCTCCATCCCCGAAACTATATAACCCTTGATTCATGCCAATTAAAGTTGATCTGTCTCCCCAAACCTGATGCCTGAGATAAGTTTGTTATTTTGGTGGTACTCACAGACAGTCTGAAACCCTATTTGTTGACTCTGCACCTTTCTTTTTCATGGACCTGTGGCCAAGGACCCCGAGGGAGGGGGGAAAGGAGACCCACAGAAGCAAGAAACAATCTTGTAAAATGTGGGGAACTATTAATAGTACCAATTAGATAGAAATGAGGGAAGAGGAAACGGGACTTGCTAAGGTAGGTAAAGGGTGCGTTGATTACTAGGAAAGTATAGAGAACGCCTCCAAGAGAAGAACGGCACTCCAGTCATCCTAACTCCTAAGTAGGGTTAGCAACCAGTTCTAACTCTTCCTTCTTAAGTGGACCCTCACTCATTGCTTTGAAATATTACAAATCATATTTAAAGTCATTGGCTTCATCTTTCAGAAAATGGGAGAATATAACATTCCAGGTATATTGATTTGTTCAATGCTGTCACTACATTTTATGGTTATATTTGGGCATATTATTCCATCTTTTCAACCCTGTTGTACATATCTTTTGTGTCAAGCATTTACATACATTTCAAATAGAAGAAATCAATACCTACTAATTTTTAAAAATTTCATAAAATGGATATCAATATTGAAAAGAGAGTCAAAGCCTATGGTTGAAACATGTTTTAAATTTTTACATACATATTTTATTTTTGTAGCTACTGACTGATTTGTAATTCTTAGTGTATTTTATCATTAAATGATAAAGAATAAACATATAAATAAGGAAAGAGATTCTCTGGGGCTTTAGATTCCTTTTAGATAGTCATAACTTTGAAGAATTTGTTTCAATACCTTGTTTTGAACCTGTTCTATAACATGAGTAATTGCAGATTAATCTTTATGTAAAATCAGTTCACAATTCATATGGAAAGATTGTATTGTAAAGTTTTATGTTTGCATATATCTTCAGAAATGTGTGTTGCATTCATATCATACATTAATATAAACAAGTAAATTTTACACACATATTTTTGATAATATCTATTTTTGAATGTTCCTCATGAAAAATTATGAAATGTAGGATGAAATAATTGCTTAAATTATAAGTAGTATGTTAAGAATTTATGTTTATTCATTTATTTTCCACCACTACTCCAAACTTCTTTTATTTGAATGCAAGCAATGTGATAATAAATGAAAATATTTTTCAGGACTGATTTTTATTGATAGTCACTCTAACTCAAGTGATTAAAGAGAAAACCAGAGCCTGTAGTCACTAAATGATAGTTTTATTTCCTTCAAAATAGTTATTCATCTTGGTTGGCTGCTCTGGTGGAATTCTACTTAAGATTCTCAGGGCTTATATTAGAAGGCATTTGTGGCTTCATTTTGTTTTAAATTCTTATTAATATAATACACAAAGACAGAACAACTAGTCAAAGAATCAAAGTGTATACATTTTAATCTGAAAAGTGCTACCACTTCAAAGTGAATTGCAGCATTTCGCAGGAAGGGGCTAGCAGTGTTATTTAGGTTCATCCATCCATTTCTGCAGGATTAAAATAAATGATGCATTTACTCCACACAAAACTAAAACGTGTCGAGATGAAAGAGAAGGGTGAACTTCACAGAATGCAATGCTCAAGATTTCAGATTTGATGGAGGGATTGAGTTCTCAAATTGTCATTGCCATTGATTGGATTTACTAATCAATGAGGAAGAACTGAGTGGAATGAGAAGGTAGCTGTGACCAAAACTGGCAAATCTATATTTCATATTTTAGCTTGGCTTTTTTGAAAGGGGGGCAATTTTGACCAGTGGCTGAGTTAACTTTATAAATGAACTCTTAGCTGTATATTACCTATATTTACATGAGGCCATCTTAAAATTCTACTTACACTGGCTTCTTATTATTTTGGAAATGCTGGTTAAAATAATATTCTAGCATTCTAGATTTTAATTCTGAAAAATTCATCTCTGAGCTTTATGTTTTTAGCCAATGTTTACTTTACTTGATTATAAATTTTGTCCAAATATTAAGATGATTACAAAAGTCATAGATTTAAAGTCATATATTTTACCTAACCAGGTGAATTTACACCACACAAAAATGCTTGATTAATTAAGTGTATTAATCCACACTACTGTTGTGGACAGCACAGGTTTAGCACTCAGCTGTGGTGATCTCTCACATCTCCATGAACTCAGATTCGACATGAACTCTTCCTTTCTGAGACCTACTCATGATAACTTTTCCATTATGGATCTCAAACTGCTGGTCATGACTGCAAATGCTTTACTTTCAAACTGTTTTTCCAGTCTCATTTTGGATGATAAAAATCACAAGGAAAAGATAGTGACAGCTGCAGGAACTTTGTAAATGTAATTACTACCACTGAAGTGGAGAGCTAACAATTTTTTTAAAACAAAATACCCAGGTGTGCATGTGTACAAGCATACACATACACACATACACACACTCACATACCCATCCAGACATATACAGGCTCATACACACATGAACACATGAGTGTGTGTGAATTTTAAAGAGTTGTGAGATTCAGACCTCATCGTTTCCCACAGGCCTTCGATAGTGCTTGGCTCCTGTGGGGAGTTGAAAAGCACAGTAGCACATATACACACATGCACACACAAAGCACACACACAAACCAGCATGCACACACACACATACATACACACACATACATATGTGTACATACACACACACATATATACACATACATGCACACATAGACATTTGCACACACTCACATACACACACACAAACACACACACATACTCAGAAATCTTAAATGGAGTGTATCATCACTTCAACTAGTTTAAAATAGGTTTGTAATGGAGACCTTGTCACTTGTATAACGTTCTGGTGCTGGTAGGTGATCAGTCTACTACATGGCAATCTTAGAAAAGAAACAGAGGAGAGATGCTTTTATCAGGAACTTATGACAGTTCTCCCTGAATAAATACTAACTGGGCTTTTGGCATTTGCGGAATGAAAGCTACACTGTTCCCAGTTCGTTAATGTGTGTGCGTGCATGTGTGCACGCGCGTGTGTGAGTGTGTGTGTGTGTGTGTGTGTGTGTGGCGTGGCGCGCGCCGCGCGCGCGCATGCGCTATAGTGCGTATGTATGCATGCATGTGCTAACTTTCCACGTGCTTTCAGCACCTGGGGGCTTTAGGAGCTTCCTCTTCCAATATTGAGGTTGAGGTGGTAGGCAACTTGATCCTCTTAGTGCTGCTGGGCTTCTCAACTCCCCACAGGAGCCAAGCACTGGAAGGCCTGTGGGGGAGCAATAGGGTGTGAATCTCACAACCCTTTAAAATTCTGTCTTTCTGTTTGGACTAGCCATCCGGATCCCCAGAGCTCTCCCTAAGAGATGGAAAGGGAAACGCTCAGAGTGAGAGAAGTGGGATATTTCCAAACCTTGCCAAAACCAGCAAGGCCTGAAAATCCTTGGCAAAACAGAAGAGCTGGCTACTTTAACACCTTTCTCATGCCTGGGGTCCCATGTGGTTGAATCTGGCCTCCTGCTAACTGCAGTGCTCCAGTCCCAAAGGTTCTGTTTCTGCAGGTGGAAAAGCAGTTGGAGCAGAAGCCCTTTCTCTCCAAGTCAAACATTCTTTTCCAGGCCCTCTGTGGAGCAGCCTGCTCCAGTGAGCACAGCATTCAGTTATCAAGTCCCGAAAGGCCCATTAGACCTTAACCAAATGGCAGCCTGTTAAGTTCCTTGGCACCGAGAATTAGGTTCAGCTGTTAACCTTCCCCATGCAAAGGACAACAACGATATTCTACTAAGCATAGGAGGACAGATACTCAATTTACTCTATTACTATTAAATTCCCATCCTTTGCCCACGGAATAAAAAAAAAAATGTGTTCACTTTCCACAGTCATTTTCCTTTGACAAGTAACATCGGAGGGCGCCTGCAGCGTGCTGTTCTCTTCCCTATCATTTATTATCCTTTCTAGCTTCATGGCTCTTCCACTAAAGCACCTTATAGAAAGTGATACTGCTTAAGTCTAGTGCTCAAGTCTGCCTTCCATAAATGGGATATGGAAATGCAGGAATATTAGCCCTTAGCAGAAAGCTCAAATTTCTTTCATCCATCTATCCCTAAGGCAAGAGGGGTTTGAAAGCCACAATAACAGGTTGGCTTTTGCTTTGTAAATCAGCGGTTGGATGTGTAATTGAGATTTTTCTTTTTTTTTTAATGTCAAAATGACTCTTGGGTGTTGATCTAGCAAGTGGGGGGAAAAACACTTTGAATGGCTGCGTAAGTAGTTTTAGACTGGCAGCTAAAATCTCATAATCTGACTTTAACAATTGACTTTGCTCCAAATTTCCATACTGGTATTATTCAGCCTTTGGTCAGGGATCTGCATGTGGAACTTTTCCCAGTGAGACTAAGACTGAGTCTAATATTTGACTCAACCCTGCTCATGGTTTGGGTGGCTGAATTTTACATCCCTGGTGTACATGCCACATTATAGAAAAAAAGGAGATGGGGAGAACATTTTATTTAACCCCTAGTGAATGAAGCACTTTTCCAATACGTTTTCCAATTTACTTTTAAAATTTATAAATCCTAAGAAAAATAGCATTCCATTATCTAATTGTTCCTGCTAATAAGAAGTTTCTTTAAGTACCTAGAATAAAATTTCCGTTGTTAATTTGATATCAAACTGTCACCATTTTCTAATCCCAGAGATTTTATAGTTTAACATGTGCTAAGTCCTTAGCTAATAGACAGTTTCAAGATACTGATTTAAAAACATAGTAATCAATCTGTTTCCTAAGAAATGATATAAAATATGAAAGGATCACTTTCACTAGAAACCATTGTTTGTGAGGGCAGGGAATGAGGCCTTTTTGCTTGTTTGTGTGGGTTTTGTTGTTGTTGTTGTTGTTATCATATTTTCTTTTGTTTTCTGTCTGAGAGATCCAGTCTGCTAGACTTGATGCAGTCAAAGGATATCTAAGCATGAATAAAACGTACAGTGAGTGTGTTTGTGACAATACTCTACGGTGTAAGGAAGACTGCTATATAGAAAGACACAATACATTTCACAGAGTTGGCGAGAGACATTTTCTTTTCAGCTCTGGTAACCTGTGGGTGTTCAATCATTGACCTACAAACAAAAGGCTGTAGCTTTCATTACTGGGTCTCTGATATATTTGAACCTTTTAGTGCACTCACATTTCAGCTGTTATATTAGGGATTGAAACTTCATCTCTACCAGACTTGTCAAAGTAGCTGTCATATGGATAAAAATTGTTGTAGGATTTTTTTTTTTTTTTAACACAGCCCTTCTAATAATTACTTTCAGTTCTCTGGTAACATTGTAACAGGCATTATCTACAGAGCATGCTCATTATTTAACAGGCATTTAAATGTTTACATTTAATCTTCACTGGAATCTTTAGTTATTGTATTTATAATCTGTATTTTTTGTGTGAAGGAAGCAAGATACTGATTAATGAGTTTGCCTAATGTTCTTTCACTTACAGATAGAAGCAAAATCAGGATTAGATTTCATGTATTTGTTTTCAAAATGGTGCATTTTAACTAAATTTTAGTTATGTTCAAAATTGAAGAATTTTACTACTGAAGAATATTTCATAGTGACATGTTGTATATGAACAGGAAATGTGAAAGCTAATTGTGCTCAAGACTCTAGATCGAATTCTAATCACAGGAAATATAGAGGATAGAGAAAAATGTTACACACACACACAGACAGACAGACACACACACATACACACACAATGTTCTCAGCAAAATCTGCATGGTGGGAAATTGATTAGTATACAAGAAGTCAGAATGTTTTCCACAACTAACTGCAAAGAGAGAGGATTTTTCTTTGAGAAGAATAAAATCCTGGATGATAAAAGAGATTTTTAAAGCACATATCAGTCAATAAACAATCTGTGGAACATATTTAGAACTTTATTTAAGAAATAATTTTAAATTTCAATGTGAATGGGATGATAAGATTACTGTTCACTTGCCAAAGGTTTTATACTAAGAAGTCATTGATTGTAAACATTAACCTTATGTTATTGCCATTTTAAAAAAGGATGTATATCATTTTCTATTTATATTTAAAATGAAAATAATATGTCCAATGACTTTCTCAGTATAGTGTAGAAAAGGAAAATAATTGTAGGTATAAGAAATTTGAAAAGTCATACTTAAAATGAATTACATTACTTGATAGATTGTATTCTACATTTGCTCTCTATTGTGTTGTAGAAATTTACTAGGATTAAAACAAGACTGAGGAACAATAACCTGTCATTTTCTAAACACAGAAGTTCAATTTATATTTATATGGTGAAATTTGTTACCCTGTAGTAAGAAAAAAATTATAAATGGTCAATTTTCATGTTGTAAACAGCCTCTTGCCAGATGTGTACTTGTTAGTATAAGTCAGAACTCAGTGACAGTGAAGTCACATTCAGGAGACTTCTACATCGTTGCTGAGGCAACCAAGATAACACTCCCACAATTCACCTGACTACCTTACCTGGGATAAAAGAGTTATGTCATCCTCCATACAAATAGGTGGAACTTCCTCGGCCACGCTCTCTTCTCTTCTCCCCCCTCCATCTTTTGCCCCCCTCTCTCTCACCCTCCAACCCCAAAAATAAACTTTCCCTCACTTGTGGAACCGTAGGTCTGCTGTTATCTGTTCTAAGCGGTGAGCTGAAACCTTTCAGTACTGGCACACGATTCTTTTGTAGTGAGCCCCGCAGAACATCATCGTGACTGTGAAGATTCACCTACAGTATGTAAATATTTTAAAGATGTACATATATATATACATATACATACATATACATACACATACACATACACATACACATACACATACACATACACATACATATATATATATATATGGTAATTTCAGAGGTGCTTTAGAGCAAAGTGTACAATCAGGTTTACAGTAAGAGACATTCATTTACAACTGTGATTAAATTATAGCCAGGATCCATCCTGAAGAAACTACTTTAAGAGACAGCCTGGAATATGTTTAGGAAACAAACCCTAGCTACCCGTGTTTTTACCCTAGTGACACACACTGCCTGTGTTCTCTAAGTGTATATATATTCCATTGGTTCTTGGTGTTCTGCAAACCCCATATTCATCTTGAACAAAATTGGTTATACTTAAAGAATACATACATGCAAAGTATAATTGTTCTATAGATATTGGAAAATAAAATTTCTGCTAAAAGCAATCATTAACTTATGGACGGTTTAAATGTGATATAAGCAGGAGAAATAGTAAACATCATTGGCGACAATAGACACGTTGACTTTTCTTCTCTTCTCATTTTCTTCGGTTTGCTTTCCCATGCCTGGCTACCAGAGCTCACCACAGAGCAGACAACTTGTGATATGTGCAATCTTCACCCCATAGATACCTCTTCTCTATGATAGAAATTATCAACTTGTATTTTTCCATTCAACAACCTGCAGGGGGGAGGAGTGGAGGTCTGATGGAAGCCTGCGCCTGGACAAAAGCCTGCTAGGAGGAAGGGCTCAGCTTCTTGCCAGTAGAGATAGCAGGGCAAGTGGCAGGAGCACACTGCTGGGTCGCCTCACACCAATTATTTACTGTAGGCTTTGTGACTTGTTTTCTTTTTTAGACAACATGTGAAAAAAATTGAATGGTTTCTGTTTCTAGAAAAATACAGAAAAGCTGCATTTACCCATTATAACCTCAACATTCAAATATGATTTAGACATTTACAAAGATACAGAAGTGGAAGTGTTTAGCCTTTTTCTTTTTAAACCAAAATATACATAAGCTCTAGGACATTCAATGTATACTTGATGTGCTTTATATATGAAGAGTTTATTTTTTTTTAAATCCTTAAAGAAATGACATCCTTATATTCCTCTGGACACTGTCATTTGCTAAGGCATTATCTATTATTTTGATTCATTTTTCTTGATAAAAGGCTGGTTTTAAATTAAAGAAAAATAATATTTAACTATGACTGTTATGGTTTTCACACTTCTTTTTATTATCTAGGAAGGTGGCTAAATTTATCTAAAGTTGGATGCTCAATTTAGTTAACTTCCATCCTCATCACTAAAATTATTAAAGATGAAAGAAAACTCAACCCTATGAAGATTTCTAGCTCAGAACAGAGTCAAAACGAAACAGTCTTGTAGAGATGAGTGTGAGCCATGCATTCATTGTCTATGTCTTTTATACACTTTGTTTTTCCTGCCCTACATGCTAAAGACTCTAAAAGCAAGGGCCTGACATATTTTGGATTTCTCCCAATATTAAGTTGACTTTCCAGGCTGGGTCCTGTAACATGTTATTACATGTATTGAACAATTATTTTGCTTCACAGTGCTTTCTTCATTCTATAGTAGTGATATACCTCCTTTGTTTTTATCATGTTAATAGCTTTTAGTCATATGACAGACCTAACCCATATCTGTAAACAGAATTATCAAGTTTATTTTTGAATGCAATTTTGATGAGTCTTTGTTTATTATAATGTGAGTTATGAATTTCCATGTCTTTTATGAATACCCAAAGGAAAGTAAGACATCCTGAAAGTGTTTTACATGATTTTTTTTTTTAATGTGGTAGTGTGCGGTGAATGTGTGGTGTGTGTTTATGTAGGTTTGTATACATGTTTGTGAGTTCATGTGCAGTATGTGTGTTTGTGTGCCAACGTCAGAGGGCAGTGTTGTGTATGTTTGTTTATTGCTATCCACATTACTCTATATTCCTTAAGATTGGCTGACAATTGAGCTCTGAGGGTCTCCTGGACTTAGATGCCTAGGAGTGCTAGCTTTCATATGTGTTCTGTGATCTGAACTCAGATCCTCATGGTTACTGGGCAGACTTTACTACGTGAACCATTCCCCAGCCCCTAAATGTTTCTTCATATTAGAAGATACCATCCAAGAGCTATTACATTAGACACTTACATTTTATTAAATCTGAAGGACATTTTGAATGCTGTGAGCTATAAAAATCCCCGTTAGAAATAATGCGGTGTGACATGGACAGAGCCAAACTTTCTTAGAAATGGAAGGACTGTTGTGTAACAAATATTCCTTTAAACATTTTTCTGTTTTCTAGTTATGTTATGAAATACCATTGAGATTAAATATCAAGAACATAGAATTTAGGGTGTTATAATGTATTTCATTATGTAAATTATGTAGGAAAATTAACACTATGCCTATATGTTTTTACAATATGTAGGGAAAGTTAATTGATCAATGGGGAAATGAGCTTATGACATTTAGAACACCTGTGACCTGATATAAGAAGTGAGTTGTTCTTGCTGTGACATTGATGGACATCAATTATCTCCAGGGAAATAAAATTCTCTGAATTGATAGTTTCAAGGATAAAAGAGCCTTTCAGGCAACTCTAAAGTATATTTTAGTAAACCATGCATGGTGATGGAAAAGTATCCCAGATGTAACTTTCAGAATGAAAAATGGATAATAATTAGGTAAAATGTTATTTTGAGATTTATTCCCAAATGTCCCATTGCTTTCATATTCTAAATTCCAATGCCCTTGTATGTCCAATTAAGATATGTAATTGAAGAACTGCAAGTAAGCAGGCTTCCCTAGTACCCAGAGGGGATTGTGTCTGGTAATGAGAGTGCTGAACTACACAGAAACAATACTTGGAACTGTTAGCAGAGAACTTACATTTCATTACCTGCTATTCTTCAAGTATAAAGACAATCAAGCCCGAGAATCAGGGCTACTATGGTAACCTAGAGTGTACTTGCTCCCCCTTCCAAGTCTAATTTATAGTATTCAGCACTTCATTGCCCACATCCTGTATGCTTAAGTGTTGAATAAAATTACATGTAACACATTTGAAGTTATTATTTCTTCTCTGACACCATCCGTGGCTTAGCTCTCAGAAAGGCAGGTCAACTATTCAGCAGCTGAAGGATGTCCTTCTGAAGTAGAACTTCCACAGTGTTCATCGAACCAGAGACTTGAAGGCAGTGAAGAGAGTAATGACAACACACATGTGACCTCAGCACACATGCTTGCAGGCATGTGTATATGGCCTTATACTGAAGCTACATATTGTAGTAATGTACTTCAAGTATTCTATAAGGTGACTTTCTTGATGTGTCTCTTGTCATGTGTAAGAGAAAGCACTGCTCTCTACATATACTGAGCACCAGATAAAGCATGACAGAGAGGGGAATTCCTTGTATGTATTTACATTTTTCTCATGAATTATATGACAACAGTTCCATTACATTATGTGTTAATTTTATTAGTCATTAATAACCAACGAAAGGTATAATCTCTAATGTTCTTAAGAATATCATTAATTTAAATAAAAAATTTAGGAATCAATTTAAAACAATAATTTATATTATTATAAATAATATAATTATAATTATATTATAATAATATAATTATTTAATTATTCCTATTGCCTTGCTTGGAATAATTCAGACTATTTTGTATGTTTGGAAGTCATTTGTTTTTTTATTCATTGATAACCTCATATTCTCTGACTTCCATACTCTAAATTTCCTTAGACTTTGCACTAATTATGCTACCTATCTTCCTGCTGGCCCAGCATGATCAAATCGTCTGTATCCATGATCCAGAAATTGCCTATGCAAGGAATCTGGTACTCAAATTGTCTTTGTTCATAGAATTAGGGATAGCAATAACAGTAAACTAGAGGGCTGGACCACGATCAAGTCTTCTGGATCAGTGTATGTTCCCTGATTCATTTTCTAACTTCATACAGCCAGTGTCATATATTTGAGTAAAACTAATAATGCTCACATTTTAAAACTCTTGTTAAGAACTTTGTATATATTGGAGATAAATTTCTTCCTAGTCCTGTGTACATTCTGACAATGGAAAAGAAAATGTTTTAAAAGTCATCTCTCATTACATATATTTTTAAACATCCAACGCATTAAACAATCCTGTTTCTTAGGTAACATTTTGTGTCTTTAAAGTAAGAGAACGTTGTTCAAAACATAGCTTTCCATAATTCAAGCATTTCTTATTGGACCGGTTGACAATGGTCTCCATTGCCATGTATTCTGTGGGACTACTTGTGGTTCTGCTTCTCAGAGGTATTATGACAGGGGTGATGGAAAATGATATGCTCTTTGTGGTCTATAGCTTTCCAAGTTTTCACCTTCTGACACCTTGCTCAAAACTACAAAGACAAACCTGACAAGCTTAAGCCTGACTTTAAAATAAATTGCTGAAAACAGAGCTGAAGAAATAGAGAGCAGAAAATTTGATAATAGAAGATAAGTAAATTGAGTTCTAGAGTATAGAATGTAGCAAAAAGAACCTTGTCGCTTCCAATGATTGATCTAATTTGCAGGTCTGGGTGACTGTTCCTTGAAAAACATGGTCAGATGAAAACAGCATCCAACTATTTTTATACTGTAGATGGATACACTATCATTTTTATCAATATTATCTTTCTTTTCTGTAACATATGACACTTGTCTTTACTATTTAATGGATTTTTGCATATCAATTTTATAACATAAAATAATTGTGTGTTTAATGTCAATTAGGTTAAGGAAAATAAAATTCTATTCAGAGTAAATTGTCTATAAAATCTTCTCAGTCTGATCTTGCCTTAGTTGGAGATAAGTGTCACTTTTGAAACTATCAATCAGTACCAGAGAATGAATCCTCATATTTTTAAATCATCTTCTTCACTGAATTTCAGGATAGGATCAATAAAAGATAGAAGAGTCTAAATGGTACCTCACAGTGTGAAAAACTATTGCACATGGATTGATTTACTTTTTGTTTAACTTTTAAAATAGCTAAATCTTACTCTTTGAAACTTCTTATAAAAATGTATATCTTCTTTTACTCAAGTGGTTGTTAGTAACATAAGCAGTTCACCTGACCTTAATGGCTTTAGTCCTGTACTAATAATGGTCCTTCTACTGCATACTCATAGGTACAGCTGAGTAAATTATACCAGGAATAATTAGCAAAACAAGAACAACAGGTGGTGATGTGGTCAGGCTGCCAAAACCCTAGATTCTTAATGTCTGATGTATCTACCCATTTCCATTGCCCAGTTTTTCTCTTGATATTGGATACTGTGTTCATTCCCCATTGCTCATTTTAATGAATACTTAACCATATGAAATATTTGTTCATGTCAAGGGAATTCCCCCTGGTTTCAAAAAAGAATGCAGAAACCATTTCAGAGTTTAATTAGGGAGATTTGGAACCTCAATGCATGTTCAACCAATTTTATCATAACTAAAGGCCTTTTCATGTCCCCTTTGTCTACACAATCATTTGTGATGCAGCAGAAAACTTCCCTTCCTTCTCTGGTAAGCTTACCAAGCAGGACAGTTGGCAGGAGTGAGGTCACACTGGAAAATGTTTTTTAAAGGTTTTTCTAATACCCTTAAAATTTCAAGTTAAGTTTTAATGAGCACGGCAGAGGACTTAGATCCCCAAGGGGCACATCAATTTTGTTTTTGCACTGCTGTACCTTTAGTCTGTGAAATACCACCTCAACAGACTGCTCAGTGACTACCTTGAGCCCCATATTCTTGAAAGAAAGAATGCATGTACGGCCAATGAGTTTCTCTCACCAAAAGGTTCCCAACACTGTCCAGACATTTTATTTTTTTAATAAATGTGAGGGATAGAGGGAGGGGAAGGAAGCAGTTACTTTTTCAGCAGCAAGAAAGGTGTGAGGCTTAAGGGGGCTCCGAAAGTGTTGAGAAAGTGGGATATGATATGCTTCGTGATTTTGTCTTTCCCTTGGCCCCGGGTCAACTACTGGTTCACAGTATCACCGACACATGTGGTTTAATGTGATGACTGGTGAACAGAAACAACAAAAGGAAAAAATGCTGCCTAGGAGCAGCAGACGAAGTAAGGAATTTGTCTTCACTTTTGGTTTTATTATATGTATATGCTGTTTAGGAAATTTTTAGACTGTGATGGTTAGAGAGGTATGTTTCTACCCTAAAGGTTGCACAATTGCTGCAACTTCTTATACTATCTCAGATCTCTCTGATTGCTTCTAAAAGCATCTGATGCTCCAGATGGTTTCTCTGGACTTTATACTATGTTCAGTCTTCTCCCTGGGGTAAGGAAATTATATACTAAAGATTAACTGACCATGTCATTTCCTCTCTCCAGGATGCTGTGCAGAGAGTCTACTGACCATCATAGGATATTGGCAGCTCAGACCTAGGAAGGAGAAAGTCTGCTACTGGGTGAATGCAAGTTCTTATCCATGCAGCAAACATAGTTCACCATAGATCAATACTAACATTCTGCATTGAGTTCTTGATCTAGATCATATTTTATGCCTTTATCTGCCTGCGAATCTTTTCAGATTGTTCTTCAGTGGCCATCTTCTCAATGAAACCAATGAAGTCATCTTGTTTAAATTTGTAAAGGAAAATAAGTGCACCTTACTGTTTATTCTCCAATGCTGTTAAGTTTCTTGTAGTGTCTTTTCTTACATGTGGAATAATCAGTATGTAGTCTGTGATATTTTGGATTGAGTGCAGTGAATCAGTGCATGCTAGGTCAGCACTTCTACCACTAAGCTGTACCCCCACTTCAATTCTTGTTAGTTTTGACTTTCTTCACCAAGATGCACACTGAGCATGGTCAGGGAATTCTGACCATGTTTCTACATAGATCTCAAGTGCCTAGAACAGAATTAGGCAGATTGGATACTGAACAAATGTTCAATTCTGTGAGTGTCTTTAATGGTGTGTAGAACCCAATATAACGTGAGTTCACATAGCATAGCTTTCATCCTTCTTAGCTGCATTCTACATTTGACTTAGTATTTACATCAACTATATTCGTAGCCATCGTCTTCATCTTACTGATAAGGAAACAAAATTTGTTCTAAGTCATGTAGATTATAACTGATCAAGGTAGACATGTAGTACCCCTCTGCCTAACTACTCTCTGTAGGTTATTAATAACTTCCCTCTCTCTGTACTATCTTTATGTTATTTATAATTTGCCCCTCTCTTTGACTTTTATTTGCACGCTATTTATAATTCTCTTTCTCTGACTGCTATCTGTAGGTTATTAATAATTCCTCCTTCTGTCTTCTATCTGTATGCCATGCTTAATTTCCTAGCTACATTGTTTATCCTTGGTAAACCTAAGGCAAGGGCTTGAAAAATATGCAACTACATGAAGACAGTTAGCTCTTGATCTTCAAATGATTCCTATTGATTAGAAACTTTCATTTCCTTCTGCTCCAAATTTTATTGAGTGCTTTATTTCATCCAGAATAGAGAAATAATCTATACTTTGAATACTTCATGGTTTTCTTCCCAAAATGAGCATAATCACTGACCAAAGTCTAAAGCTAAATTTAAATTTCCTGGGCTTTTCAGCATTTATCTGATTTTGACCTTTATATAATTCTCAGACTTCTAGTACAATGTGACACTAAGAATGGCTGACATTTCATTTTCATACCTAGTTATTTTATAAACATTTTGTAGCTGTTCTATAAGAAATTACTTGCAAGTATAACGAACACATACAATAAAGCCATAGCCAATTCAATGTAATTTCCCTGGGTGAATTATTTTACATTTCTTTAGTAGGAGTGGTGTAATTCCTTTTAGACTTCTTGATTACCCAGTCTGGGAGTACAATGATGAGCATATGCTATTTATTTTTTTTCAATGGCAAAGAAAAGTCTCAAAAATTAAAGGTCATTTAACATGAGTCCTTCAATACATTATTATATTTAATGGGATAGGCAAGATTATGCTGAGGTAAGATAATTTGAAAATCTATCGAGTTTACAACAAAGCATATTTCTTCCTTATGTCATCTGTCCACCACTGACAATCTATTATTTTTTTCTACATGTTCGCTTCCAGTCCCATGCTTGTGCCTCAGCCTCCAAGCAGAACTGTGGGTGGAAAAATGTAAAAGACACAAGACAACTCGTATGATTTTTATGTTTTCTAAGGCTAGAAATTAAATCCAACACTTTATGCATGTGGGGCAAGAAATATGCCATTGAGCCATGTTTCTAGACATAGTTCCCAACACTTTTTCTCAGAATTGATAATCATCTAAAAGAAACTACATGTATATATAAATTGACAAGGGCAAATAAGGGTGCTATCAATCATATGCAGCAAAAATGAAAGTGAAGAAGTATGTAGAAGTCTTTCTTTTCAGGGAAGCCAGTGAATAACCTTATATGCTTAGATTAGCTTTTAAAATCTGACATACACAGTTTTTGGAAAACAACTTCTGTTGGTTTGGGGACCATTTGTCTGTAACCTCAGCCATTTGGGAGGCTGAGACAGGATTTTGTTGAAGTTAAGGCCTGGCTGTGCTAACAAGAGGCTTCAAGGCTCTGTAGGTGCTTAAGAAAGGCCATGTCTCTAAAATAAAAAGTGAAGAAAGGTGCTGTAGCTTAGTTGTGTAACAGTTGTTCACATGTGTAGAGTACTAGTCTCAATACTTGGTATCACAATAAATAAATAAAATACATTTCTGTGGCAGTGCAATCGAATGTTTGCATTTGCTCTGTGCTACAACAAACACAGCTAAACAGAAGACTTTGTGCAATATATATGCTTATTTGACTTAAAAAATCACTAGTGAGTTCTGATCTCAAATTAAGTATAAAACAAAAAACTTTCCTACAGTTTTTTTCTTTCTTCTTTCCATTTTCTTCTTTAATTTGTGTCAGTTCATATGTGTGTCTTTGTATGTGTATACATGCATATACATACATGCTTGACCATTTCCTGAAGCAGTTTCAACATCAGTGTCCTAGCTTTCTATAATGAGTCTGGAAGCATTCATTTCCTTTAATTTTTAGGCAATATTAATTTTAATAATAGATTAACTATGCATGTTAAAATACTTTTTGAAAATAATGATCTTTGAGAAATTTCCAATGATGTATATACATTTCATTTTGCTCTTCCAAATTATGAACATTCATACCATTATGAATGATATGAACATTTTTCATGTTGGATCATTAAATTCATTTTAACTGATATACTTTCAAAACTGAATTAATAAATAAAAGAATATAGATCCTAGAAATCAGAATATAACTGTAGAAGCAGAGGAAAAGACAGAGCAACCACAGTGTTTGAAGCAAGTCTGCCCTTGGGAGATATTCACTGCCTTGTTGGAGGCTCATAACTAACTCTTTTTCTCTTTTCTTCTCTTCTTCTTCTTCTTCTTCTTCTTCTTCTTCTTCTTCTTCTTCTTCTTCTTCTTCTTCTTCTTCTTCTTCTCTTCTTCTCCTCTTCCTCCTCCTCCTCTTCCTCTTCATCCTCCTCCTCCATCTTCTTCTTGTTTTTTGTCTTCTTTTTTTGAAAATAACGTTTATTTGTTGAAAATGATGTTCATGAATACAGCTTTTTAATTATTATTACTCTTTAATCTTTTTATACAGTCGAATCATTATCACCCTCCTGGTCTGCCCTCTGACTGTTCCACATCCTATATCTCTTCCCCCCTACCCTCTACTCCAAATTGTGTCCCAAGCCCCCACTCCCACCTCACCTGACCACCCACTCTCTGGGGCCTCAAGTCTTTTAGGGTTAGATGCTTCTTTTCTCACTGAGGCCTGATCAGGCAGGCAGTCCTCTGCTGTATATGTATCTGGGGCCTCATATTAGCTAGTGTATGCTCCATGGTTGGTGGCTTGGTGTCTTAGAGATCTCAGGGTTCCAGGTTAGTTAAAACTGCTGTTCTTCCTATGGGGTCACCCTCCTTCTCAGCTTCTTTCAGCCTTTCCTTAATTCAACCACAGAGGTCCCTGGCTTCTGTCCATTGGTTGGGTGCAAATATCTACATCTGTCTCAGTCACGTGCTTGTTGGGCTTCTCAGAGGGCAGCCATGCTATGTTCCTATCTGTAAGCACATCATAGCATTAGTAATAGTGTTTGGCTTTGGGGCCTCCCCTTGAGCTGAATCTCAATTTGCCTGGTCACTGGACCACCTTTCCCTCATTTTGTTCTCCATTTATGTCCCTGCAGTTGTTTTAGACAGGAATAAATCTGGATCAGAGTTTTTGACAATCCCATCCTCCACTTGATGCCCTGTTTTTCTACTGGACATGGACTCTACAAGTTCCCTCTCTCCACTGTTGGGCATTTCATCTAATGTCCCTCAGTTTTAGTCCTGAGTGACTTTCACCTGCCAGGTCTCTGATACATCCTAGAGAATCCCCACACCTCTTACCTCCGGAGGTTGCCTGTTTCCATTCTTTCTACTGGCCCTCAGGAATTCACTCCTGTTCTCCCCACCCAATAGCTGATCATATTCCTGTCTTCCCTTTCTTGTTCCCTCTTCCACGCAGATACTTCTCTCTCTCTGCCTCCTATGATTATTTTCTTCTCCCCCCCCCGCCAAGTGGGATTGAAGCATTTTACTTAGACCTTTCTGCTTGTTAACCTTCTAGAGTTCTGTGGATTGTATCCTATGTATTCTATACATTTTGGCTAATATCCACTTATTAGTGAGTACGTACCATGCATACCCTTTTGGGTCTGAGTTATCTCACTCAGAATGATATTTTCTAGTTCCATACATTTGCCTTTAAAACTCATGATGCCCTCATTCTTAATAGCTGAGTAGTATTCCATTGTGTAAATGAACCACATTTTCTGTATCCATTATTCCATTGTGGAACATTTGGGTTCTTTCCAGCTTCTGCCTATTTATTTTGATCTTATTCTTCTATTATTGCCATCTTAAAACTTTCCTTAGCACCTATACTCTCTTTCCTTCCCAAGTTCGTGCTCTCTGTAATCCTCTCTTCCCTTACTCCCTTCTATCCCTCATACATCCCACTTGATTCTTTTTGAAATTCAAAGGATCTTTGTTTTATTAATTTTTGTTACATACATATGTACATTCACACACACACACACACACACACACACACACACTCACATTTCTAAATACCTAAGTACAGCCTGTTTAGTTTGTATAATGTATTTCTATGCATATTTTAACAGAGATTACCATTTGGTTTAGAATAGACAATTGGTTTGCTCGTCCCTGGAGAAGTTACAATTTCTCCTACTCTCAGCATTCTTTTATAGAATAATCTAGGGATGACTGTGTAGGTTCTTTTAAATCCTGTTGTGGGGTCTCTATGGGCATCCCTGCTGGAAGGGATGAGTCATATAGAGGTGAGAATGAGAGCTCTGTGCAGCTGGACATGGTCGTCAGATAGATCAAGACTCCTAGGGAGTCTGATTCTGTGGTTTATGGTTCTTCCAAATTTAGACAGTAAAACTTTAGAAAAGGGTTTCCATGTGACAACTATCTCAACAAAAGTTTAGGTCTAGCTACATAAAAACTCCCTAGCAAAGTAGCAAGACCTATGCCCTTTACAATGAAAATGAGCTCTATTAGCTGGTAAACAGAGCTCAGGGCAAGAGCCTAAGGAGGAAAAAAATTCTAATAAGTGTAAGGATAAATTCTATTGGATGAGGAAGCAAAGTAGATGGGATCTTGTTCATTGGATGAATTCTGTTCACCGAGAGCAAAGCCCAGTATTAGGGCCTAAATAATTCTCAGAACTTGGGGAAAATTCAGGTTGAGGCTGGCTCCTAACGGGATAACTCAGGATCACGAGTCATTTGTCTACTTTCACTAGGCATTCCAGGTGGCCAGCCATCATTCATTTCCCTGTGTTGAGGAAAGTAGACCCATATGATTGGCAATCTTGGATTCTTCAATGCTTACTCTAAGCTTTGCTTCCTACAAAGTTCTAGTTAAATTCAGCAGTGAATTACCCAGTTCCTCCTCTTTGTTGTTGATGCTATTTGTTTGGGTTTTTTTGAGATTTTTACATGAGCTTATACTGAGTTTTAATCAAGCACACTCCCTCTTTTCCTCCCTGTCAATTTCTTCCCTGTCTCCGGAGCCAGCCATTGTTTTCTCCAACTTCACATTTTCTCGGTTTTTTGTTTTTGTATGTTTGTCTTTCTTAGTTAAGCCCATTGAGTCTACTTACTGTTACCTGCACATCCATGTGTACAAAATCATCTATTGAAGCATGTGTGTCTTAGTTACTATGTTACTGTTACTATGAAGAGACACCATAACCATGGCAACTCTTATAAAGGAACACATTTAATTGGGGCTGGCTTCTAGTGTCAGACGTTTAGTCCATTATTGTCATGACGGGAAGCACAGCTACATGCAGGCAGCCATGGTACTGAAGAATGAGATGAGAGTTCCGAATCCAGATCTGCAGACAGCAGGAAGAGCATGAGACACTGGGTCCTATTCTATTGGTTGAGGAAACAAAGTACAAGTGACACAGTTCCTCCAATGCCACACCTACTCTGACAAGTACACACTCCCTATAGTACCACTCTTTACAAACCTTAAGGGTTCCATTTTCATTCAAACTACCACAATGGTAACATCCAAAAAAGTATATCCCAAAAAAACAGACTGTCCTTTCCTCTAGCAGCCATTGGTTGTGCCAATAGTTCCTGAGCTAATGGGCATTTCATGAAGTTCTCTATCAACTAAATTGGGAATTTTGGCTGTCTTGATTTAGTGTAGGCATTGTTCATGAAGTTACAGACGTTGTGGGTTTATGTGTGAAAGGATCTGTCATGTCCTGCAAATGATAATTTTACTTATGAGTACTTCTCTTAAAATCTTGCTGTCTGTCTCTTCTGTTAATAGTTCTTAAGCTTTGAGAGGGGACTGAAATATAGATGACACATTTACATTAAGGAATAGTCTCTTAAAAATAGTTAGAATGAATTTTAATCTGATTGTATATAGGCTTCCACATTAAGTCACCATGTTCTGTATTGACACCTGTTTGCCATGCGCATTACATCACACATTTCTACATGTAAGTGCTTGCTAATGGATCAATGATAGGTTACATTAAACGAGGTTCCTGAGTTTTTCCCACAGTTTTCTATTTTCTGCATGTGTCAATTGTGGGCTTCTTTATTAAGCAATATCTATTATAAAGAAGAATTCTCAGATGAAGGCTGAGAGATGCACAAATATATGTGTATAAAGATAAGAACTTGAGCACGATTTATTACTATTCTATGGGGCAGAATAATAGTAGCAGATTTTCTGCTAGAGCCTAAGACCTAGCCAGAATTGAGGTTTTTGTCCAGGTAAGAGTAAAGGACATGCAAGGGCTTAGTCCTGGGGAATGGACCTTAAGGTCAATCAGTAAGTGCCTGATTATTCCTGTAATATTCATGCATTATAGAATCAATAGGTATGTCTTGACAGAACAGTCTTTATAATAGCCCACACAGTTGACAGTTGAATAAGACTGTTTACTATTTTTGTCCCCCTGTGTCATGCACCAGCACTATGGAATCTAGCTAGTAAGGATGAAGCTTCCATGCCAGTACAAGATTGATTTCTTCCAAGTCCTATGATTCAAGTATTTCACATCTTCAGCAAGAATGCCTTATTATTCTGGAGGGTAATCAAGGCAGTGTTATAACCATATAACTCACTAACCAACAACTCATAAAGGCCTAACCCAAACCTGGCCTGGCAATGGGCTTTTTATTTGATACTCTATTATGCCTGAGGGGAACAGCTACATTTAAACATCCTTCACACACTCCACACACACACACACACACACACACACAACACACACACACACACACACACAACACACAACACACACACACACACACACACACACACACCAGAGAGAGAGAGAGAAAGAGGAGAGAGAGAGAGGAGAGAGAGAGAGAGAGAGAGAGAGAGAGAGAGAGAGAGAGAGAGAAGCACACACATAGGAATACACAGATAAACACATACATACATGCATACATACAAACACTTGTGCACATGCATACACACATACACCCATACACACAACTAAGAAGTTTCCACAGTAGTTTTTTCCACATGACATTTTCAAAAGATTTTAATGTTAGTTATTTTCTGTCTTTACTTCTCTACCATGCCTAACACTACCACCATTTTTAAACCCTCCTGTTATTTTGTTCCTCTGTGTTCTATCATCCTTGTCTTGACATTCCCCTATGGTTCCTAAACAATATACAGCCTTCTGTGAGCACTACTGTTTAAACATATATCTAAGGATTCAAATACACCATCCACATATTTAAAACACAATACAAACTTCATCTTTCTGGGCTTGTGTTACCTCAATCAGAATGAATAAGTTGAATAATAAGTTCAGCTCTCTCTCTCTCTCTCTCTCTCTCTCTCTCTCTCTCTCTCTCTCTGTGTGTGTGTGTGTTTGTGTGTGTGTGTGTGTGTGTGTGTGTGAAGGATGTTTAAATGTAGCTGAAATATTTTATAATTCTATTTTTTATAGCTGAAAATCGTCCATTATTTACAAACACACACACACAAACACACACACACTACATTCAGAATCTATTCAGTTGTTGATCAATATGTTTTTCTTTTTCCATTTTCTGGTTATTGTGAATATAGCAGCAATGAAAATGGGTGATCAACCCTCTCTGTAATAGAATACAGACTCTTTTATGTCTAGCAGTGTAAGCTTTGAACACAGAACTTCAAGAAAGCAAGACAATCCAAGATCATAAAACTTGATTCTGTTTAGAAGTGGTATATTAAAGATCATGGTCTTGAATATCCAGATTAGAAGTGTTTTAGATAGTAATCTTCAATGTATATGGAGAAAACAAACCTCCATTTGCAGGACAACTAGGAGAAAATCATTAGAATGTGAGAAGAAAAAAATCTGTGGTTAATTTGTATCTCTGAGCAGGATTTTAACAGGTCTGAACTTCAATTTCCAGTCTTGGGAAGTGTGGAAATGATACAAATAAGTGTTTCTTTCCATGGCTTGAATTTTATTGCTTTATTAAACTCTGTCTCTAAGTCAAACACTCAGAGATTTTTTGAGTATTAATCTAGAGAAACATAGTAGATACATTGCTAAGAATTTGCTAAGGGATATAACATGGACAGAGATAGCTCTAACACTATTGTCTTCTTAGATGGCTTCTGTCTATAAGCATAAGCCAACAACTCTGGAGTGTCTGCCATTCAAATAACTCACATGACAAGACATACCTTGTTTTCATAGAGTTTCATATTTTCTTAGGATTTCTGTTGAAATTTTAGGATGCAAAGAAGATAATCCTTCACTCATTCCTATAACAAAGACTTTTTTTTTTCTATGTGACTTACCTTGTAGCTGCAAACTGCAAGCACATTCAAGGACCATGTTGGAACAAAGAAAAGTTAATTTCTCTCAAGGAATATTGAATTTGGATAATTATTTATAATAAACTGTGTGGGCTTTGTTTTGCAGAGTGAATTTCCTTCTAGGAAGCATGAACGTATCTAGTAAACTATTCACAGAAGCTTCTGTTTCTATGACACTGCTCCATCAAGCCTTTCCTTCCTTCAGTTTTTATTTTCTCTACTTTCCTCTTTACAAAAGACATCAGTGGATATTTGCATCATAGAAACATAGTAACATCAATAATTCATTTAGGAGTAAGTTTAGAGGAACAGAAAATTACTTTCATTGGGTGACATTTTTGTTTCATTTTTGTTCAAAACATTCCACTGTTTTCTACATGCAAATGTTAATTTGGTCACTGTTTTCAGTATTCCCTGAGAATGATAGGTAATTTACCCATTATCTGTCTGTCTGCCTGTCTGTCTATCTATTTATCTATCATTATCTATCTACTATCTATGTATCTATCTATCTATCTATCTATGTATCTATCTATGTATCTATCTATCTATCTATCTATCTATCTATCTATCTATCTATCTATCTATCTATCTGTATGTATGTCTATCATCTATCTATCTATCTATCTATCTATCTATCTATCTATCATCTACCTATCATCTGTCTTACTGTCGGCTTACTTATTTTTCTTTTTTTTTGATCATCTATCATGTATTGATGTATGTGCTAGCTTCTATTATCATGCAGTTTCAATCTGTTCTTCAATTTCTTTTTTTTTTTTTTTTTTTTGGTTTTTCGAGACAGGGTTTCTCTGCGTAGCCCTGGCTGTCCTGGAACTCACTCCGTAGACCAGGCTGGCCTCGAACTCAGAAATCCACCTGCCTCTGCCTCCCAAGTGCTGGGATTAAAGGCGTGCGCCACCACCGCCCGGCTTTGTTCTTCAATTTCTTAATTATTACAATTTATTAAATGATAAACACAAGAATACAAAACAATTATTCATTAAATTTTGAAGTAGAAAAAAAGAAGGAAAGAAGAAGAAGAAGAAGAAGAAGAAGAAGAAGAGAGAAGAAGAAGAAGAAGAAGAAGAAGCAATGTTAAGTGTTTCTAAGCTAAAAGTGCCTTAAAATTCTTGAGGATCCTTAGAATTCTTTTGTATTGAGGTCTTTGAATTCTTATTGATGATCTTTATCACACTGGAAAACAAAGTTAAAAAATTTAAAATATATTATATTAACTTGCAGCTATATGATAAAACTATTACATGTCAAGATAATGAAATTGTAAAGGAAAACATTAAATATTTTCCAACATAAAATCATTGTCATAAAGACTGTCTTTGGCTACTGTGTCTTCAAATCTTGTTTAAAACTTATACCATATATATGCACATATATTTATGTATGAAATATATGTTCATCATCTATTTCTCAATCTTCTCACAACCCAATGACACTGACAAAATATAACCTTTCTGGACTTATATGTTTTTTTAAGATGTATTTCTTTCAACTAACTTTCTGCTACCCATATACATTCATGGGTGTAATACCATCCACTGAACATGGGTAATCTACAGGTGACCACAGCCTCAAGGAAGACTGACTCTTCTTGCCCACTAACTGCTAATGACTCCTTGGCTATGGATAGGACCTACCACACTCATTCTGGAATTTCAACTGGCTTGATCTTGTCCAGATAACTACAGACAGCTTCTGTGAGTTAATGTGTGCAACAGGCATATGATTGCTCAAAGACAGTATTTCACAGCATGATCTTCAGTCCTCTGGCTCTTAATGTTCTTTCTACCCCTCTTCTGTGACAGTTCCAATGCCTTTCAGCAGAAGCAGGTTTATGGACCACTGAGCATTCGTTTGCTTTGCTCTGCCTCGATTTTCTTCACTAACGACACACGTGTATTGGTTCACTTTACATAGAGCTGCTGAGCTCAACTTGTGGCAATGATGCCATTGACATATACTGCTTGCCCAAGAACTGCTCATGAGATTTCTGAGGCAGCTTTCTGCTTCTGCAGTCTTGCTTCAAAATTGAATACAGCTGCTGATTCATGCCTAGTGTCTGCTGGTAGAAGGATTGGACTGAAACTGCTGTTCATGTGCTGTCCGCCTGCCTACAGGACTGGTCTACAGTTGTTGCATTATATTTGGTGTTGGCTATGGGACTGAACTGCTGAGAAGATTTAGTTTGCCACCTAAAACTATTGCTGAACAGGTCCACTTCCACTATACCCTAATAACTTTTCTCTTCTACTACCTCTGCTGGGTGGTGGGCTAGAGGATAGGTTGAACCCTTATTAAAAGTAGGTTGCAAAATTTTATGTCTATGTACATGTGATAAAAAAAAAAAAAAAAAAGAAGCAGCAGCACTGGAGACTGAGGGTTAAGAGAAGATGAGATAAGGTAGAAGGTATGAGACTGGTGAACCCAAACCAAATACAGATAAAGAAGTCACTAATCTGTGCTAATTAGAAATATAATCAAATCTTTTTAATGCCAAATTGAGCAAATCACAGCTAGACTCTCATAACTCCTTCTCAGTCAGTTACAATGTCATGTTATTCAGGGAACATATGAAATAATTCCATCATAACAGCTTATTTTTAACATGAAACTATGAAAGCAGGTCAATAAATATTTCATAAATGGTTCGATTTAAATTTATTTTGAGCATATTGTGAATTGGATACACATTGTTATGAATGATACATTTTGGAGCATTATGCTCTAGTATTTGAGAATATGTTGGTTTGCTTAAGGATAATATTCTGGGCAGAATTTATATATAAGAAAGATAAAAATGTAATGAAAAGAATGGTGTTTTCTTTTCACTTATTTCTTTTAGCCTTCTTAAAAGAAACTGGCTTTACTTTGGGTCACAAATGGAGTGAAGAGACGAATATAGTTATGTTGATACATTTTTAGTTCTGCTAGCCAAGTTTGAGTCAGTTGACACAGTGTAAAAGGCAAATAAAGTCTCGCTTTTATGAAGGAAAGTACTTTTGGGTTTACAAGACTTCCCCAGGGGTCTCTGGCATTCACCACATATCTGCTCCAAATTCTGAGAATCAGTGAGGAAAACAATCCTTGGAGGAAGGTAACATGCTTATTCCAATTTTGCAAATGAGAAATTAACGGTATAAAAAAAAGAATGTATGTGATTTACACTGGAATAGACAGCTAGCAAATTAAGGAGGTGGGATTAAACACTTCGGGAAATAGCAGAGAGTTTACATTGTAGTCTACTTCAAGTCAAATGATGGTTTTCATCCTCATTTTACTTAACCTGTATTATTTATCATCACTTCCCCATGACACTCTCCTCTGATAAGACTTCTTTGCTTGGCTGATAACTCTTTTTGCCTCCTTTGCAGTTTTAAACTCTTGTACCAACTGACCTAGAGTCATAGGTACCTTAAGGCTTCATTAGTTTGCCTTTCTTCTTCTCTTTGAACTCTTATGCATTATCTATATGCATGATTTCAATTACTATTGATATGCAAATGAATCCCAGATTCATATCTCTAGCTCTTAGTTCTCATTGGTGAAACACTTCTTTTAAAAATATCATTTGATTTACACATTATCTTCTCTGCCCAGCATTCTAAGCACTATAAAACCAGAAATAGATTGAAGCTTCCCCTCCCACCCAAGATGTAAATTTAAAGCTGGTTTGGTTTTTCTCCTATTACACCACCATCAATCCAATCATAAAAAGCAGCCTTGACGGAATCTTTTACATTCTCTTACTCACCAGCCTTTCTTACCATCTTTAATGTCCTAGCCTAGGAACAAACCACTATTCTGTCTTAAGAGGCTACTAACATAACCTCATCCCTTCCCTTCTCTAACACACATCTGGAATATCACAGAGGTTTCAAACTGTTTTTTTCTTGCTAAGAAATTGTAATTGGCTATTGCTTTTATGTTAAATTTCAATATTACAGTGTTCTGTAAGTAGCATGGCAATAATACTCCAATCATTTTGTACATTTTTTCATTATGCCTGTTGTGTAGCAATTTCCTCCCTGATAAACTTTCATTTTGGAAGGTTGGTTGTTAAAGAAGAGGATGATCCATAGGGAAAGACTTCAAGCTCAGAAAGTAAACAAGTTTCAGGAAGTCAATGAAACAGAGCATATTCACTACTTCTCTCTTGTTCCCAAACATATATAAGTTGTAACGACTGCTGACAGCCTAAGAGAAGACAATCTTTCTATAAGAGGGTCAGACCAGACTAATCACCTGGAAGGAACAGAGGTCAGGTGAGCTACCTTGTTGAGGCTCATACTACCTGAGCTGCCTGCAATAGGCACTTTCCAACATTTCTATCCACTTGCCTTATTTCTCCAGTGTTCAAGTCGATCTTCACATTCTGGTTATGTCTACAGATACCACCTAATTCAACCCTAAAGCACCACAACTCAACTTTGGAGCTCTTGTTTCATTGCAGTGGGTGTCTTCTGATGAGTTTGTATACTACATTTTGTTAGTTAAAACTTTCTGGGAGTGATGAACATGTCCTTTAGGTTTTTATTAAAAATATATTTTTGTGTTTTTATTATTTGAGTATTTGTAAGTTTCATACATATATACAATATTCCAATACAATATTCATTCCCACTTGGTCATATTCATTTCCACTTTCGCTCCCAGTGTTCTAATTAGAATGAAATACATCCCCAATGCTTACAATTTTATTTAAAATTCATGTTTATTTTGGCATTATTTTGAAGATAAAAGGATAGTGTTATTAAAAATGTTAAGAATGTCTGAGTTAGTTTATCAAACACTTTCTCCCTTCTTAATAGAAAGAGACCATTGGAAAAAAGTAATTTAGGAGCAAGGAAAATATTACTGAAGAATACTGGAAGAGCAGAAGCAAAAGGTATGTATGTGGTTACAGTAGGAACATTGAAGTTGGGAGAAAAGAGAGGCTGTCTTAGACAGGGTTTCTATTCCTGCACATACACCATGACGAAGAAGCAAGTTAGGGAGAAGAGAATTTATTCAGATTACCTTTCCACATTGCTGTTGATCACCAAAGGAAGTCAGGACTAGAACTCAAGCAGGACAGGAAGCAGGAGCTGATGCAGAGGCCAGGGAGGGACGTACTTACTGGCTTGCTTCCCCTGATTTGCTCAGCCTGCTTTCTTATAGAACCTAAGACTACCAGTCCAGGGATGGTACCACCCAAAAGGGGCCCTCCCGCCTTGGTCACTAATTGGGAAAATGCCTTACAGCTGGATCTCATGGAGGCATTTTCTCAACTGAAGCTCCTTTTTCTGTGATAACTCCAGCTTGTGTCAAATTTACACAAAACCAGCCAGTACAGAGGCTAAGGGTTGAAGTTCTAATTTTGCACTGTAGCCCTTTAAAGCTCAAATGAGATGTAGACACCTATGCAATTATACCACTAATATATTTTGATGTCAGCAAGCTGCAGGCTCTGCTTTTATTTATTTATTTCTCCGGGTTGAGAGAGTTCATCATTGGTTCACTAGTTCCACCCTTCTTTCAGCAACTGTGTAGCTCTCTGAAAGATAGACACGGGAGAAAGGGAACGTGTATGCTATGGAGAAAGTAGTGAGACAGATCATTTGTAGCTTTGTTAAAGGAGGATATAGTGGGCATAACCTTGGCCATGAAACTATTAGGACTTTCAGGTATATGGTGATGATTTAATATCCCACAGTATATGTACCTGATAATGGCCTCTTGTGTGACTGTTCTGAAGAAAGCTCCCTTATAAGGGGCTCTTGGAATGATGCTCTGTTTGATAAACATTCTAACATATGTTTGTCTGGGAGTCCATATGGACAAATTCTGATTCTCTATGCAGGGATGCCGTGTAGCTAAAATTATGAAAAACCAAATGAGCTCTGACCTACTTAGAGGACTGGTGGCACTTTCACATTTTTTTTCTGTTCATGAAGCAGAAAGTGTCTGTGATAATTATATGATTGAGGATCTACTTAAGCCTCTGACTCCATCTTACAGGAAGATGATACAATAAGCTCATGTCCAAGCAGCTGAAAATTCAGGGAACACTACATGATGTGCCTTGGAACTTTCTACCAAATTGCAATGTTCCATTGTGTGTTTCTCTGATAATGGTAGGGGATTTTTTGTTGCTGATGTTATTAGTAACTTATAAATCTCTTCCGAATGACTGACGTCATCTGAAGACTAACAGTGGTACACGTTTATAAAAGAAATGAAGTTCATTAGCCATCAAAAATCTATGTTCACTTTTTTTTCATTTTATTTGGAGCCTTTTTCCTTTGTAACTTTGCATTTTTACATTAATGTCTGTTACCTCAACAGAAAAGCACTTGCCTCTCCAGTTGCCCTGTTATTCAGTGTGCTACAGTGATAACTGATATAAAGGCAAAAAATAAAACAAAAAATTAAACAAAGAAATGATTTTATTATGATTGTATAGTTTTATATTATATAACTTTATATTATTAAACACATAATTTGTACATAATTGTATAGAATTAAACATTTTAATTTTACCTAATGATAATCTCATCAAAACAGCCATTCACATGTAATTTGATTTTAGATGTTTTAAATGTTTAATACTTTGTCAAGAGTTTTTAAATATGCATTTAACATTATCATAAACAAATGCAATGGCACATACATGAAACATCATACTTTGATAACTTTGAAACTTCTATTCAAAAAGTTAATCGTGATCATTAGTCACTTGGAATTTAAATTAGGTTACGTTGAGGTCTGTGGATACAGTTTCAACTTCTAGACTATAAGGTTTCTTGTATGGAGAAATTTAGAATCATTCTAGACAACAATGTGAAACTTTTGCCCTACATAGCAGGAGAAGGAGGTTCAGAATTTAAAATGAAAGAGAAGGAAAGGAGAGAAAATGGAGAGGAAGACACTGAGGACAGACAGGAGGAGAAGAAGTAGAAGGGAAAAGAAAGAATGAATGAAGGAAAGAAATTAAATACCACTAAAGAAAATTTGTAAGGCTTAATGTTTAAATTTGAATTGTATAATATGTATCTATTTATACATATTTTTAACTTATAGATATTGATTAAGTTAACAAAGTATTCATAATTGAAGCTACACATAATTGACAACCATTTTTCATTTATTCAATGCCCATCTTTGTATGTCTCTATATTTACTATGGTATGATAAATTATCACTAAGTCTTTAAGTATCTTTCTCCATATCAAATATATGGATATTGTAAAAAGCATTGCAGTTTATTTAAATAGGGAAATGTAGAAGGGGTCATCCCGAGCTGGATCTCCCAACATGTAACACACATTCAATACTGTGAATGCACTTGGCTTTCCATGCAGCCAATGCAGTAACAATTTGTTATTTTTTTAAAAAATCAATTAAAATGCTATACTGATTTTTGTGACTTCGTTTTAAGCTTCTTACTTATGGAATGGTATCATTGGAAGTGACTTTTAATTCTGCTTTCACTTTTAAATTCACTTTCCTCTTAAATGTTATAGGTTCATTTTTATAATTCTCATGATTGCTTATAATATCCTGTCTTCTCTTTGAATAACATAGTGTTAGCAGGCATAAACATTCTTTTTTGTATTTAGATTACTGAAGTCATTGAAAATTGTGTAAATAAAAATGATAAAGGTGAATAAAATCTGGTCAGGATCAGATTCCATAAAGTTTACCTTATCCACTGGGGACAATTCTTTCACATAAAATATATTAAAGACTTCTAGTTTGCATTTCACTCCCTGAAGATTTGTACATTTAAGCAGAGTCCATGGCGGGCTACAACCCCACAGTATGTACCCCTGAAAGAGTCTCCTTCCCATGGAATTGTCCGTTTCCTTGTCTCATGACAGAATATAAGAAAATCACTTAATCTGAAACCTCAAAAGCCACTTACTCAGATTGTTCTATAAAATGGAGTTTATGCCCTCACCACAGCTCATTCTCCTGAATGCTGGAGAAAGTAAAATCTTAATTTTCATAGTCAAGGAGTTGAAAGACTGTCCCACAAAGTATACATGGTGACATTTACACAACCCAAGTGACAAGACTTGAGCATGAGAGCTCCTTTTCTACTGACTGAACCCCACCTGCAAGTCATTACATACCATCATACAGTTCTCAGGCCTGAGCACATTATTTATGGAGCTTGACTGGACTGTCAGAAAATAATAGCAGCATTTTATACTTCTGCTGTGCCTTGCATCTAAATGTTCCTTACCAACATGAGTAAATTCTTATATCACTCCTGTGCAGGATTGGATAAATATTATGACATAAAGTTTTACAGATGGGGAAGTGGAAAATGAAACCCAGATGTTAGATAATTTTCTTCAATCCCAAGTCACTATGTAGCACTTTGCCACAAACTAAATAAATAATTTCAGGGATCATAAGTGATGTACAGGAAAGTAGAAATGGGTGCGGTAAAGAGAGTGTGCAGACGTCAATTCCGTATGGGACAGCCACAGTGGGAGTCATTAAACTTAGAACATTATTGAGAAAAGAAAGAGGGATTAAGTCACAAAGATTTACCTATAGCATCTATCCTGGGAAGTTTCAAAATGATTTGAATTGGAGAATTAAAATGTCTGTCCTCCCAGCTATTTCTTCTAGACAAAAGTTTGAGAGCAGACTAGGAAGAAAATTGAATAGATTTCAAATGAGGGATTATGTCTCAGGTGGACTCATTATAGACTTTGGTAATGAGCTTTTAGAATGGAAAAGAAAAGATTGGTTGAAAATGTGTATTTATTATATCACCAGTACTAGAATTTTTCTTTTCAGTAATATATTTTTTAAATTATTTAATCATTTTTAAATTTTTTATTGGATATTTTATTTACATTTCAGATGTTATCCCCCTTCTCCATTTCCCCCCACCCAGAAACCCCATCCCATCCCCCTCCTCCTGCTTCTATGAGGATGTGCTCCCATCCAACCACTCACTCTCTCCTCCCCACCCTCAAACTCCCCCACACTGGGGCATCCAGACTTCATGGGATCAAAGACTTCCTCTCCCACCTATGCCCGACAAGGCCATCCTCCCCTACATATATGGCTGGAGCCATGGGTCCCTCCCTATGTGCTCCCAGGCTGGTGGGTTAGATCCTGGGATCTCTCCTTTTCTATATGTTGAGTACTTCTTCACTCCTCACACAATGTTTATTCTTAGTTATACACACAAATTAAGTATGTTTAACATGTATTACTACATGTTATATATGCATTTATTGTATATATATATATATGTATCATATAGTAAATGTGCATGTGTGTTGATAAATGCTGTGGTTATTTTACCATTTTCTCTAAGTACTGGTTAAGAAAAATTTTCTCCTATCTGCTATTAATAATTTGGTTTTCTTGTGAGCTAATTTTAAATCAAGGTTTCTTACACACATGCACAAACACACACACACACACACACACACAACCATACACACACACACACAATTATATGTCTTGCTATTGCCCTATTAATATACTGTATATTCTGTGTGAATAGGATTTATCATGCCATCTAAAATTTGTTTAGATTTTCTGTTCATATTTTGGCCTATGATGGATGTCCAATAAAACATTTTAACAGTACTGAATGATTTTAGTATATCATATACTAAAATAGAAGACCATGGAAAAGATTTACATGACCCCTACACAGGAATGAAATGAAAGTTTGTCAGAAGTTCAATATTTTTTGATGTTACCTTTTAATATTCAAATGTGTGTGCTCTATTTGGAATACCTATAGTCGTCAGGGATTTATTGAGGAACCATGTGGGAAGGGGAAATCATTTAATGATGGCACATCACAATAGTGGTAATAGTTACAGAGCAATAACGGAATAGAAAGTGTTAAATTGGCATGGGAAATGTGGATGACAGCAAGCAGTAAAGGCCTTCGGAAAGCTCTATATGGAAATCTACAAGTAGTAATAAGCTTTCTAAAATATATGCATACACACATATACATATAAAAAGAGGTCTGAAGATGTATGCTATAGTGGAAACACAATACTCCAACTACATATGCTAGTAAATAAAAATCCAAGAACCAGGAATAAGTTATGTTTTTGAATTATTGCTCAATGAATTATTAAAGCGTAGACTCTCAAGCATTATAGGATATTGACAATACTCTTGGCTGCCTTTTAGAAATGTAAAGTTAAGACACATTGATAGTAGATAACATATACTTGAGTCTCAAAACTTGAGAAAATAAGCTAGTACTTACTAGGAAGCTTCTCTTGTTAGCTCTCACAGTGCTGAAAAATGCTATGCATGCTATAGGAGAATAGGAATTCGTTATTCTCAACCAGTTGTGAACCAAGCAAATTTCAACAATTGCTGTCTTGACAATATATGCCTGCTGCTGCAATAGTAGATTAACCTTACTGTGGTAACCAACTACTTACTAAATTGGATCAAATGCCCACCCCAAGATGAAGTTCGTTCCTGTCCCTGTTAAAGGAACTAAGAACCTGTGACTAGATGCATCATAGGTCCTAGGGGAGAACCCAATACTATCCAGTACTAATGGAATGCTTTTATTTTAAATTGACATAGTATTAAAACATCTACCATTTCTTTGTGGTGAGACCACTTGAAATAATGTCTTCTGGCAGTTTTGACATTCAAATTATTAACCGCAATCACATTTCTATAGAATAAAATACCAGAAGTTCCTAAACTTGTCTAACCTTTCCTCCCTCGTCTCTTCAATGACTAAAGTTACTTTATAGTGTCTAGTTCATTGAATGTCATACTTTTATTATCCATATAGCATTAAGATCATTCTGTGTCTTTCTTTTTAGGCCTAGGCTATTTAACACGATAACTGATAAAACTCTAGCTATTGTTTCAAACAGAACCTTTTCCTCATTTAATAATGTGGTTTTCTACTGCACACATCTAACATATGTTAAATGTCTATACATACATCAGTTCACGGTCTTGTGGCTTCCAGATTGTGCTGCTTGTAAGTAAAGCTACAGTGAACAGGAAAGTGTAGAAATGCTGTGATAGTTTATTTTTATTTAGGTTTAGGCCCAGAAAAAGAGTTATTAATTTTACAACTTTGTACCAGTTTTTTTTTTTAGAAACGTCTACATTGTTCTTTAAAACCAACTCCACTGATTTATAGTGACAACAACCTTACATAAAGGTGACCATTTCTAAAAGTCATTGCTAATACATACATTTAGGTTTTGAAGGTCATAAATCAAGTAGATATCAAGTGATATATACTTATGATTCAATTTAAATGGATATATATATTTTTTTCAAATGTCTACCAACCCTGTCTTTCTCTACTTGAAGAATGTGGTTGGAAAACATTTTTCCATTTTTGATGAAATTATTTGTTTTATTGTTATTAAGTACTATTATTTATATATTTATATATTATTTATAAGGATATATATATATACATATGTGTATATATATATATTCTTAGTCTATTATTTGCAGTGTTTATTTTTTGGCGAGTTTTTCTGCTGGTTCTGAGTCATTGATTCTGTTAATATTTTTCTTGGTTTGTAGATGGTTTTGTTTATGATTTTAGTTTGAGTCAATTTGTTTCATCTTGGTTTGTTTCAACATGTTTTTTTTTTATTTGTAGCTTTTGTGGATCCATAAAACTTTTTAAAACTCTTTTAAACTATTAATATCAAGGTAATTTGAGTGAGAATCATGTAGAATCACAAAGCTTTTTTTCTCGTAGTATGAATATTTTAAGTATATTAATTTTCCATCCTTAAACATAGAATATCCCTTCATTATTTATGTCTTTTTCATGATATCTTTAGTATTTTAGGTTATTTCATTTCTAAGGTTTTGTACACGTAGTAAAGTATTCTTCAAGTGAGATTCCTTTTATGTCTGTTTTTATTGTAATTTTTAGTTAGGGTGTCTTTATGTGGTTTAAAGATTTCTAGATTAAGGCTGTTCTAATATTTAAGTTCATCTATCCTTAATATTGTAATGGCCGCACATGTATCATGGACTGATGCCTGGTTTGTTTCTTTGTTTTATTTTTGTTTGTTTTGTTTTGTTTCCCAGCAAGTTCACTACTTGCACATAGAAATGCTAAAACGTTTTTATTCAACTTTTACTGCATTTATTCACTATTCCTATTTTGTATTCTTTAGATTTCCACATAGCACATTACGCATCTGCATGCATTAACAACTTAACTTATTTTGTGTTCAATTTAGAAGCATTTTCTTCTCATTATTAATTACTCGGAATCAACCTAGTCTGTGTGGAGCAAAAGTGATAAGGGAAAGAGAACTATGCTAGACAAGCAAGAATGAGTCAACACACACAAGTCAGTAAGCATGAACTATAGCAGTAGAAGAGCAAAAAAATAACCATAGGATCTTAACAGATACAGAGAAAGAAGTGGAGAAAATTCAACATTCTTTCATTAAAAAATAATAATAAATTATGTATAGAAGGAATGTAATGAAAAATGTTAATATGCTAAACTGAAAATGAAGTATAACCCAACGTATACATTGGTTTTTAGAGATGAGATGAGGAAAAAAAAGAGAGTCTTTGACTTTCATCTTACTTAGTTTAATAATAAAAAAAAAAATTAACACATGGATTTCAGTAATCCTCAGTGTATGTGTGTGTATGTATATATATATATATAAAACTGTATCTATTAAATTCTTCTTTTTCTTCAATCTCCTGTACATTACATTATTTTCCCAAGAAAAGTTGTTACTAAAAACTTTTAATTTTTTTATTTATTTTTTCCAGATGGTATATTTTGATCAAGAGGAAGAGTTCTTTCTCTTTTTCCAACTTCTCTCAGATTTTCTGTATCTCACTACCCACTCAACATTCTTTTCTCTCTCTCTGTCTCTGTCTCTCTCCCTCAAAATGAGACTAATAAAACAAATAAAACAAATAGTAAAACAAAGGTCAAAAAAACAAAACCCTGTACAACAAAATTAAAATGCTGAAGCAAGAGTGATAGTTGTGACTTCCATGTCCTGGATCTTGCTTAATTCGAATGAACAAGTGGTTGCTTACTTGTAGGTGCTCACATTTGTAGCTGAGTGATATTGATAATCACTTTTCTCCTTCCCTGGTACTGTGCAAAGTACCTTCCAGCACCATGAACTCTAGTTAGTATATTGATAATCACTTTTTTCCTTCTCTGGTACTGTGAAAAGTACCTTCTAGAACCATGAACTCTTATCTAGTCAGTAGAGGTGATGTTTCAGGTTGGGCACAGCTAGATTTATCAATGTTTGTTGACATAAAGAAGTGGTGTGTCCAGCAAAGGGGCCTTTCTTATGTTCGGGCTGTCCAGGGGAAACAACCACTTTCATTACCCTTTGTATCTTTATTTTGTTTTCTCTTCAAATAGTTTCAATCTTGTTTCCCCCATAACTATCTCCATCATGGAAGAAAATTATTTTATAATTGAACTGAAGATTTAAATATTTTTCCTTTGTGAATTGCCAGATTTCTGAGTATGTGATAATTCTTCTTTACTTCAATAATTATTACTGAATCAGTCAGTCATATATTCTGTACAGAACTAACTTAAAATTTTTATTTACTGATTATATCTTCACTGATTGCTTTATCTATATAAGATGAATTACAACAAGGAGCCATAGTGTCCTCTGAGCTTGTTCACAATGAATGCTCCAGCAAGGGATCTGTCAAAATCAACAGAGAAAACCGAAGATTAACAGCTCTACCCACCTGGGTTATATGTTCATGGGGATATTAACAGCAGGAGAAAGCTAGCACATGACAAATATCCCTATCTTTAGTTAGAGAGCTGCCAAACACTAGGAAAGATGTAGAAAGACCCCTATAACACTGCCATCGAATCTCCAGCTGTGTTAGTATCATGATTGAAAGATGCTACCTCATGATAAATGCAAGCCTAATGAAAGGATGCAACTCCTGAAGAAGTGAAGGCACAGTGGGACAAAAATGTATGTATTGTGGCTGATATTCACATATTCCATATGGTCAGAGTCTTACTCAGAACGTGGCAATTTAAGTTGTGCAACAGACAGTGACTAATTCAATTAAGTTTAATTTAGACCTTCAAGAGATAAGCCTAGGCAAATATTCTAGCTATTGAAATTTCCAAGTTTATGGCATCAAGTTTATTGACAATGAAAAGATATTTCTCAAAATATTTTAGATATAGTAAAGTTTCCCAAGCAAAAATATATTAAATTGTTTGTGTCTTGAGTAATTAGGGTAAAGTATATTCGTATTTAGTTGTAGGGGTGAGAAGCTATATTGTGCATACAAAATTTCACTTTCTATATATTTTCAATGTCTTTTCACAAAGACAAACTAGTTGCTTAGTTTATGAGGTCGAAGTTGAGTCAAGTATCAGAAGACATGTAAATTCATAGTGATAAGAAACCTTAATCCAAATATGAAGGTATGAAATGATTATGGTTCTTTGGGGAAGAGCAATTTCATTTTTCAGGAATATAAGATGTATAGTGTCAGGAATGCTGGGTATTTGGGACTGATCTTTGTAATGCTCAGCAGTTGCTTCTCTGCATGAGCTGCGCTGTTATATTCATGATGGTGGTTCATCAGAGGGAAGTATATTCTTATCACAAAAAGGGCCATGCATTTTGGCATCATAATAGTGGATATTCAGAACTGGTAAGTCACCAACAGCTTTTGTTCTTTGTATGCTTTGAAGACCTAACTCTGCTTGATCACAAGCTCTACATTTCCTCGCCATTGGTCATCTCAGTGACTTGTGCATCTGAAATACTGTCGAGTAAACTCTCTGCGAACATCTCCTTCAGGCTACTCTGTGAGAGGTATGTATGTTTCCTCATAGAAATACCACCTAAAAGATAAATGAGTTGGGAGCTTGTGATTTTGTACATCACCCTAAATAGAGAGCATATCCATTACCATATTGAAGGCACTACTCAGATATTACATTTAAAATCAGGCAATTAGGCAGAACAATAAAACCATTCATAACAAAAATGAGAGATTACAGAAAATGCCCAGGTATAAAATTCTGTGGAAATGTTAGAAAATCCAGAAAAAAATCATGCCAAAGCAGACACGAGGCATCAATGAAAAAGATGTTGGCATTAAAGAAAGTGACTTTAGTTTGTATTCATTGCATTATCTGTGAGTACAGGTTAATACTTATATATTTGTAATCAGCTGGGTTGGAAGCAAAAAAAAAAAATGAGGGTACTGAAGATAAATGTAATATGGTTAATTTCTTAGGTTATTGCAGGTAAGAATTTCTCTATGAGCTGATACTTCTCAGCTTCCAGCCTTTCTAGAAAGTCTAAACTCCCACTTTTTGTACTGCAATGTACTGCAAGATAGCCAAAGTTCAATAGAATGAGCTTAAAAATTTGTTCAGGTAGTATAATACAGAGATGAATTCCCTCAAAGATGCCAATGCCATAATCTCTGAAGCTCTGAGTATGTTATTTAGATGGCAAATGGCTTGTGTAGATATTGTTAGCTTAGGGAAAATATAAGCTGTTACCACCAAAGGCCAGACAGATGTCTCTGGTGTGGACTGCTGCCCAGGAATAGGTCAATGTCTGAGAGCTGTACAGACCTGGTTCCACCTTCCCTTGCACATCGTGGGAAAGCTGGCCCTCAGGGCATGATAGCAGGAGAGTTGACCCTGACCCTAGCTAGCTGCAGTACTCAGGAAAGTCTCTCACATTACTTAGGAAGCACAACAGAGGTGGTCCTGGTTGCAGGAGTTGCAGGTGAGCCAGCCAGAGGGTATGAGCATGAGAAAGCTGTGCCACTCATCCCATGGTATGGATGAGGGAACAATACCCTCTTCCCCCTTACTACCTGAAGTATGCTGTTGAAGTAATTATTTAAAGAAAGCCACTGGATGGGCCGACTATCTATGTGGCAGCAGCTCTGCTTAGCTCAGGCCTCCATGCACCTCAGCCTGAAGCCAAGAACTCTGCAGCTGGAAGCTGCCAGAGGCCACGAGTGCACCACAGCTAGAAATGGCCAGCCAGAAACACTGGCCCTGGCACCCATGAGATGCCAGAGTGGGAGATGGCTCTGCCAATCTTCCACTTGTCTCCACAAGGCTGGGCTGAGCCCAGGCCTTCCCTCCATCCACGTGGTACGCAGTAGAATATGAGACTCTAATGCTTAAATTAATCAAAGGCTTTATATGTTTGATAATGCTCAATTAACAAGATGCTCACATAATTAGAGGTGTTAACCATTAACTAACCTAGATATAAGTTGTTACTCAGGACTGCTCTCCATACAAGCATGGCTCTCCACCCTGCTACATCTCTGCCCCCTAGCTCCTCCCCTTCCTTCTCCTCTTCCTTTCCTTCCTCCTCCTACCTAAGCTCCTCCCAACCTGCAGGGAAATCTTCCTGATATTGTATGTAAGAGAACTGGTCCGGTGGTCATGATAGCAGGAAGCCTACCCTGTCGCTCACCAGCTGCAACACTTGGGAGAGCAGGCCCTGTTCCTCACCTATGAAACACAGCAGAGCTGACCTGTGTAGCAGGGACACTGGCGAGTGAGCTCCAAGTGTGTGAGCATAGGAGAGCTGGCTAGGAGAGCTGGTCCTGCCACTTTCTGTCATGTTGTATCATAGATGAGGGACAGATGTCTGCAACTCACTTTGCCACCTACTAGGCAGGAGAGCTCTCCCCAAGCATCAGCATATCAGAGCCCGAAGCTGTCTCGGGCCTTCACCTATTAGGATTCAGAGAGCAGGCCTTACATCTTGTCTGGGCAGCACGGTAGAGCTGGCCCTTGATATATAGTTTGTTGGTAATCTGCCATGAGGGCACGAGCATTGGAGAGAAACCCTTGCCTCTTCTCAGCAGTGTGGTGGCATTGGTGAGGTGCCCTCCCCACCTGCACTGGCAGGTGAGCTATTCCTGCCCCTTACCTGCTGCAGCACTTGGAAGAGCCATCCCCGAAGCTGGTCTGGGCAGTACAACAAAGCTAAATCTTTTAGTAGGGGAACGTGAGTGAGCTTGCTCCACAGTGTGAGAATGGGGAGTTGGCCCTGCATATTTGAGCTGGTCATGGGGATTGTGGGAGAGACATACATGACTCCTCCCTTTGTACTGCAGTGGAGAGAGGAAAAGATATCTTCCTCCCCTCCCCCATCCCTCACAAATCATGGCTGGTAGGAGAGCTGATCCTGGGGTCATGAGAGTAGGAGAACTGGCTGTACCAGAGCAGCACTCTGGAGATCCTGTTGTACTCTGGAGAGCCTGCAGAAGTCTGGACAGAAGGCCCTGTACTTTGCCTGGGCCACACAGTAGAGTTCCTCTGATGATATGGGAATAGATAAGCCAACCCAGCAGGAATTAGAACAGGAGAGCTAGCTCTGGCTCTCGCTGGTTGTGGCAAGCCAGGAAAGCTGGGAGGCTGACCAGCTCAGATACCTCTCAGGCCCAGATCCAGGGCTTTGAATTGGCTCACAGGAGCACCTACGCTCGCTCGCGATAAAAGGCTGGAGTGTGTAAAGGTGCTTGTATACAGATCCAAAACTACAGGATCTCCATGACACAGGACAACAACAGGATACTCAATAGGAGTCCTAGTGAGGTTCCAATTTGACAGTAATGTAGTAGAAGCCAGAGGCTCATACCAGACCAGTAAATCATTAGATTGAACTTTGCAAGCAAACAAGTATGGACAAAGTGTACTGTTAGACACATAGTAACACACTAAAGCTTCCACAATGAGATTTTTTTTCTTGTTGGGGAGGGGTTAGAAGGGTGGAGGCCAGGTATTTTTGGAGGGGAAGTTGTGTATGAGATTAGGGTACATAATGTAAATTCATAAAGAACCAATAATTTTTTTAAGTAAGAAAAAAATAAATGAATTAGGACTTTAAAGTTTAGAGATATTTCAGATATCTATATACCTGTATCATTCATATCTATACCTATACCTATATCTATATACCTTTCATAGCAAAGAAGTGGCTTGCGATCCACTCATAGAAATAGCTGGATCATAGAGACGTAACTTTGGTCATTTAGGAGAAGTTACCTGCCACACAGGAAATAGCTGGTTGATGAGTCTATCCTATAGCAAACAAGAACAAGGATACAATTACAATCAGTCTCTGATTTTAGCTGGCTAAGCCCCATGTTGAATGTTTTCATGAAGTGAAATTGTGTTGTTTAAGCAAATATGTTTGTATCAGTTTGCTGCATCCTGCCTAGGAAGCCAGTTTGAAAAGATACATTTAGAGTATGATCTTCAGTTCCTTGAAGAAAGAAACAAAATATCGCAGAAGTGCTATACCCCTTTCTAACAGTCATGGTAAGGACAGATGCTGATCCTGAAAGTCACTATAAAAGATGAGAAAATGAAAGCTGATGAAAAGGCAAGTCTATAAGATCAGCTTGGCCAATTAATTATGCAAAGCAGTCAAAAAGTATGCACAGAAACATTGGTATGATTAAACAATTTACAAAAATTCAAATTTATCAGCAGTATGTGGATGACTATGACAAAGAGAGAGAAAGACATATAGTTTATTACAGAGCTAGACTCTGTGATGCCAGCTGTAATCACCTGAGCGATACCCTCCTGTTTCTCTGCCAAGTGTTGCATAGTGAGTCAGTTTAGGATCTTGTGTTCCCAGGTGCAGAAGAAGTTCATCAAGTTCTGTGGAATTAAAATTAGCATTGCAGTGATCATAGAGAAGGTAGATTTAAATAATAACTTTTTAATATTAATTTATTGGAAACTGTCATGAATTTAAGATTTCTTTGAAAATTTTATTTTAAATTTTAAAGAACGTAGTTACAAAACTACTTAAAAAATTAGACACTGCAAAATAATGTTTAGTTATAACCTAGTCAGCAGGTCAGGTTCTTTGCTGGCATTTACATTCACTCTTCCCAGCTCCTCTTCCTTACTCTAATTTGTTTATTTGTTTTATTAAAATCTAGATTCCATATAAAGGAAACAACATATAATACTTGACTTTTCATTTTGGTTATGTATACTTGAACTAAAATAAAATATGAGAGAGAGAGAGAGAGAGAGAGAGAGAGAGAGAGAGAGAGAGAGAGAACGAACATGGGAAGAACAGGACAAAAAGGAAGAAGGAGAGGCGAGTGGACAGGAGGGGAGAGGGAGGAGACAGGAGATGAGTGGAGGGGATGAAAGGGAGAGGAGAGGAGGATAAGAGATGAGAGACCTGAGCTTACTTCTCAGCATCTGAATTGTGGATCATAACCCCAAGGAATTCAGTCCAGGGTATTCTGTCCTCAAAATACACATGGTGCTCATCTCTTCATTCAGGTAAAATATTCATATACATTAATAAATCTTAAAAAAAATCTGTACCACCCCAACTGGTTCACCTGGGGCAGCTGGCAGAAGCAAGTGGAGCATGTGGTACCCAGAGCCCCATTTTCTAGCTCTGCTCTTCCTCCCTGGTCCATAGGAGCCTTTGAAATTCCAAGAAATCCTGTCTCCCCATAGAAACTTTTGGGGTCCCTAAAATTGATCAGCTTAGAATTTTTCTGACCACCAATCCTATGTGGATCCCACAGTGGCCCATCTGGGTCTGCAGAGTATGTTCACCCATGACACAGCCTGCAGAATGGTGTCTGCTTGAGGCATAGCCAACAGAATAAGTACCTTGATCTCCATTTTCTGGCCCACAGGTCACCACACCTTCCTGAGAAGTCCTGTTGCTATCAGGATTTTCCGTACAACACCAATGAAAACCAGATGCCTAGAAGACAGCATAAGAACACAATATACAGGAACCAAGGCAATATGGCACCACTAGAGCCCAGCTATCCTGCTACAACAACCTTGGATATCCTAATGAAATTGAAGCACAAGAAGATAATCTTAAAACCAACCTTATAAAGATGACAGAGGTCTTTAAAGAGGACATAAAGATATTCCTTAAGGAAATATATAAAAATACATTCAAACAGGTAGAGGCATTAAAAGAGGAAGCAAGTAAATATAAAGAAATATAGGAAAATATAATCAAATAGGTAAAGAATGTAAATACAACTGTCCAATACCTGAAAATGGCAATATAAAAAATAAAGAAAGCTCAAATTGAGGCAATCCTGGAGATGTAAAACCTATGAAGGAGAATAGAAACTAGAAATGTAAGCATCATTAACAGAATATAGGAAATAGATGAATCTCAGATGTAAAAGATTCGATGTAAAAGATGTAAAAGATGTAAAAGAAATGAATGTATCAGTCAAAGAAAATGCAAAATCTGAAAAGTTCATGACATAAAACATCCAGAAAATTTGGGCACTATGAAAAGACCAAATCAAGATTTAAAAAGTATAGCATTAGAAGAAGATTCCAAGTTCAAAGACCCAGAAAACATCTTCAATGAAATCATAGAAGAAAATTTCCCTAACCTAAAGAAAGATGCCTATAAAGATAAAAGAAGCTTACACAACACAAAACAGATTGAACTAGAAAAGAAAATCCTCCCTCTATATAATAATCAATACACTAAATATACAGAACAAAGAAAGAATTTTAAAAGCAACAAGGGGAAAAAGCCAAGTAGCATATGTATCAGAATTACACCTAATTTCTCATCTGAGACTCTCAAAGCTAGAAAAGCTCAGACAGAGGTCTTGCAGACTCTAAGAGACCACAGATGTCAGCCTATACTACTATACCCAGCAAAATCTTCAGGAACCATAGATGGAAAACCCAAGATATTCCATGATAAAAATCAAATTTAAAAAATACCTCTTCACTAACGCAGCACTACAGAAAATATTACAAGGAAAACTCCAACCCAATGAGGATAACTATACTCAAGAAAACACAATAAATAATTTCATTATATTAAAGCCAATAGAAGAGAAACACACACACACACACACACACAACCACTAACATCAAATAACTGGAAATAGCAATCACTATACATTAATACTCCTAGCTTCAATGGACTCAATTTCTCAGTAAAGAGACACCAGCATAAGCAGAATCCATCAGTCTGCTAGGTATAAGAAATAGATCTTAGCAACAAAGATAGTAATTATCTCAGTATAAAGGGCTGTAAAGGTTTTCCAAGCAAATGGGACCAAGAATCAAGCTGGACTAGCCATTCTAATATCAAATAAAATGGACATTCAACCAAAAGGAATCAAAACAGACAGGGAAGTAGACTTCATACTCATCAAAGGGACAATCCACCAATAGGACATCTTAATTCTAAATATCTATGCCTCAAATGCAAGCACACCTACATTCATAAATGTATGATTTAAGCTTTAGGAATGTTTCTTTTAAATTAAAAAGAGAAATACAGAAGCAACAGAGGTTATGATTCAAATGAGCCTAACAGATATCTATAGAACATTTATTCAATCACAAAAGAATATAACTTCTTCTCAGCACTTCATGGAACTTTCTCCAAAATTGACCATATTATTAGTCACAAAGCAAACCTCAAGAGATACAAGAATATTGAGATAACATCATCCATCTTATCAAATCACGACAGATTTAGCTGGACTTCAACAACAACAGAAATAACAGAAAGCTTACATATTCATTGAAACTAAACAACTCTCTACTCAATGATTACTGGGTCAGGGAAGAAATAAAGAAAGAAAATAAAGACTTTCTATAATTTAATGAAAATGAGGGCACATATACTCAAACATATGGAGTACTATAAAAGCATTGCTTAGAGGAAATTTCATAGCAATACGTGCCCTCATAATTAAATTGTAGGGTTCTCATACTATAAAATTATAAGTTCATCTGATGCTCTAGGTAAAAAAGAAGCAAACACACCCAGTTGGAGTAGACAGCAGGATATAATCAAGTTCAGGACTGAAATCAATCAATTAGAAACAAAAGGAGCAATATAAAGAATCAAGGAAATCAAGAGGTGGTTCTTTGATAAAAATCAAGAAGATAGACAAACCCTTAGTCAACTTAACTAAAAGGCAGAGAGACAGTACCCAAATGAACAAAATCAGAAATGAAAAAGGATACATAACGAATGAGAAAATGGAAAGAATCATTGGGTCTTACTTCAAAAAATCATTCCAATAATTGGAAATGGATGATTTTCTGACAGATAGCAATTGCCAAAGCTAAGTCACGATCAGCTAAACCATATGAATTATCGTATAACCCCTAAGGAAACAGAAACAGTCATTAAAAATCTCCCAACCAAAATCAACACTGTGTCAAATGGTTTTAGTGCAGAATTTACCATGCTTTCAAAGAAGGGCTATTACCAATATTCCTCAAGCTATTCCACATAATAGAAACAGAAGTAGCACTGCCAAACTCATCCTATAAGGCCATGGTCACCCTCATTCCTAAATCACACAAAGACTCAACAAAAAATAGAATTTCAGACCAATTTCCCTTATGAACATTGATGTAAAAATATTCAATAAAATACTTACAAACCGAATTCAAGAACACATTAAAAGTATCATCCACTATGATCAAGTAGGCTTCATCCCAGGGATTCAGGCATGGTTCAATATACAAAAATCCATCAACATAATCCTGTATATAAACAAAACAAACAAACAAATAAACAAAACCATACACATGATCATCTTATTAGATGCTGAAAAAGTGCCTGACAAAAATCCAACATCCCTTCATGATAAAAGTCTCAGAGAGAACAAGGATACAAGGGGCATACCCAAACACAATAAAGACAAGGGACAGCCAGCCAATAGCCAACATCAAATTAAATGGAGAGAAACTGAAAGCATTTTCACTACTTTAACCAGGGACAAGACAAGGCTGTTAACTCTCCCTATATCTCTTCAATATAATACTTGAAGTACTCACTAGAGCAATAAGACAACTAAAAATGATGAAGGAGATACGAATTGGAAAGGAAGCAGTCAAAGTATCCCTATGTGCAGATATTATGGTAGTATACATAAGTGACCCCAAAAGTTCTACCAGAGAACTATTAAAGTTGATAAGCACCTTCATTAAAGGGGCTAGATACAAAACAAACTCAAAGAATCAGTAGCCCTCCTCTTCACAAGTGATAAATGGGCTGAGAATGAAGTTAGGGAAGCAGTACCCTTCACAATAGCCACAAATTACATAAAATAACTTGATGTAACTCTAACCAATCAAGTGAATGACCTGTATAAAAAGAACTTCAAGTCTCTGAAAAAGAAGTTGAGAACAATATCAGAAGATGGAAAAATCTCCCTTGCTCATGGATTGGTTGGATTAAGCTAGTAAAAATGGCCATTTTACCATAAATAATCTACAGATTGAATGCAATCCCCATCAAAATATTAACACAATTCTTCACAGAGATAGAAAGAAAAAATTCAACTTCATATAGAAAAACAAAAAACCCAGGATGGCCAAAATGTTCCTGAACAGTAAAAGAACTTCTGGAGGAATCACCATCCCTCACCTAAAACTGTACTACAGAGCAAAAGTAATAAAAACTGCATGGTATTGGTATAGAAACAGACATGTGAATTAGTGGAAACAAATCAAAGACTCAGAAATAAACCCACACCCCTACAGAGACTTGATTTTTGGTAAAGAAACCAAAACCATACAATGGAAAAGGGAGACCATTTTCAATAAATGGTGCTGGTCTAACTGGATATATGCGTGTAGAAGAATGAGAATAGATACATGTTTATCACATTGCACAAAACTCAAGTTCAAATGGATCAAAGACCTCAACATAAACCCAGACACAATGAATCTAATAGAAAAGAAAGTGGGAAATAGCCTGAACATATTGGCACAGGAGAAAATTTCCTAAACAGAACATCAGTGGATCAGGCAATAAGGTCAAGAATTAATATATGGGACCTCATGAATCTGAAAATCTTTTGTATGGGAAAAGACAAGGTCAATTGAACAAAACTGTAGCCTATAGATTGGGAAAGATCTTTACTAACCCTACATTTGACAGAGGACTAATATCCAAAATATATAAAGAATTCTAAATGTTAGACTCCAAAACACCAAATAACCCAATCAAAAAATGGGGTACAGAGATAAACAGAATTATCAACAGAGGAATCTTTAATGTCTGAGAGGCACTTTTAAAAAAACGTTCAAGTGCTTAGTCATCAAGGAAATACAAATAAAAATAACCCTGGGCTCCCACCTTTCACCAGTCAGAATGGCTAAGATCAAAAACTTAAGTGACAGCATGTGCAAGTGAGGATGTGGAGAAATGGGAACACTCTATTGCTAGTGGGACTACGAGCTGGTAAAACCACTCTTGAAAACAATCTGGCGGTTTCTCAGAAAATTGGAAATAGTTCTACCTGAAGACCCAACTATACCACTCCTGGGCATATACCCAAAAGATGTTCTACCATACCACAATGACGCATGCTCCACTATGTTCATAGCAGCTTTATTTGTAATAGTCAGAAGCTGGAAGCAACTCAGATGTCCGTCAACAGAAAAATCGATACAAAAATATGAGGATCATTAACACAATGGAATACTATTGAGCTATTAAAACATAAGGACATTATGAATTTCACAGACAAATGGATGGAACTAGAAAATATCATCTTGAGTGAGGTAACCCACACCTAAAAGGATATGCATGGTATATACTCACTGATAAGGGGATATTAGCCATAAAGTTTAGAATATCAATGATACACCCCACAGAACCAAAGAAGTTAAACAAGAATGAATGCCCACGTGAGAATGCTTGAATCCCACTTAGAAGGGTGACCAAAATAGTCATGGGAGGCAGAAGGAGGGATGGACGTGGGTAGGAGAGGGGTGTGTGACAGAAATAAGGAGGCAGGATCAGGTATGGAAAGAGATAGGAGAGAGGACCAGAGGGCTAGGGGATATGAATGAAAACATGCATCTGCCAGAGATGAGGGGTGGGGGAATCTCTAGGAAGTCCCAGAGATTTGAGATGAGGGAGGCTCCCAGAATTTGATGCAGGTGACCTTATCAGAAATGCCCAACACTAGGGGCATGGAACCTGAAGAGACCGCTCTAATAGCCAGAGACGATTCCCAGTAGACAGATAGGGACACCAAACTACCTACAAAACTTTTAAAATTGGTCCTGTCTAAAAGAAATGCAGGCACAAAGATGGAGCAGAAACTGTACGGATGGCTGACCAGGGACCAGCCTAACTTGAGACTGATCAATGGGCATGCACCAATCCCTCACACTGTTACTGATGCTATATTGTGCTTGCAGACAGGAGCCTAGCATGGCTGTCCTTTGAGAGGCTCTACCCAGCAGCTGACTGAGGCAGATGCAGATACCCACAGCCAAACATTGGTTTGATGCCAGATAACCCTATGGAAGAGATAGGGGAAAGATTAAAGGCCCTCAAGAAGACAGCAATCCACATGAACACTGTCAACCAACCTGAATCCCTGGAAGCTCCCAGAGACTGACCCACCAAGCAAAGAGCATACAGTGGCTGATCTCAGTGGAGAGGATGTGCCTAACCCTGCAGAGGCTTGATACACCAGGGTGGGGAAAACCAGAGGGGTGCCTTCTCTTTCAGAGATGAAAGGGAGGGAGCATGGGGAAAGGAACTCCATGAGTGGGATCCAGGAGGGGGGAAGCATTTGAGATGTAAATAAATAAATACATACATACATATGTAATTTTTAAAAATAAAATGTAATCATTAAAATGTTAAATTAATATACATATGATACTAGTATAAGGCTTGAAGCATAATTAGTGATTAAGGGATTGAAAATGGTTAATCTCTTTTTTTTTTAATATTCTAAACCTAGTAAATAAATTGTCTTTCTGCTGTATAAAAAAATTCTTCCCTTATTTTATCTTAGAGAATAAGAACCACAGTTGAATTGAAGTATAATATATATTATATATATATATATATATATATATATATATATATTATGAATTGAAGTATAACATTTAACAAAATTATATATAAATGTACATAATTATATATATTTAAAAGAATCAATATTTAAAATTGATTACTTTGATATATGATGGATATAACGTGAAGAAAAAAAGCAGAAGTCAGTTGGATAATTCAACGAAAGTAAAATTTTCCTTATACTGTTGCATCTCAATACAATTCACAGCTGTATAAATAATGCCATTCATAAACAGAACTGGGAAAATTCAATTCAGTTTCTATTAATGCAGATTGTGCTAAAATTTTCTACTTTTGTTTGCTTAAAGAACATGTATGTCTTGGCGCACAAAAGCTCTCTTGTGTTCATATAATTGTTTTTTAAAAAAGAAAGAAAACATTAACCACCACCTTCAAATCCTAAGGGCACTGCGCAATCATCTTTCCAGCGAGGTCTATATTTTCAGACATGACGTGTGTTACTGATTGTGGAACAAAATGCACTGCATAATTTCTGCAGTTGTCTAAAACTGACAAAGCAGCTGGAGGAAAGACAGTCACTCATTGCTCTTTCCCCAGATTTTCTTTCATCTTGCTCTGAGGAATTCTTTTTCAGAGCACACACAACACAATCCAAAAGAGGAGGCTGTTCTGAATGGAAGCACACTCTGTCTTAAACAGGTTCTAAAGGGGTCTAAATGTGGAGCTTTAGAAGCTGATGATACTACCCCTTGGAGGCCTGACAGTAAGTCATGTAATACATCGATGATTTTATGAGCTTCTCGGTTCGTAATTCCAGATGGTGTGTCTGTACCCCGGCTGTGCACCCCGCGTAAATCATCTCACTCATAATCAACAGATATCCAGAAGCACTTTAATTGGGGACATTTATTCATACCAGTTATTTATAACTTTTAATAGGATTTTGTTTAAGAACCTGGTGTCCCTTGTTTTTCAAGTGTTTTTCTGGAGGCCAGGTTTTTGGCTCATATTGTGCAGCTTTAAGAGGTTTCCTTGAGAGTTTTCTGTGTATTTGTGGCTCAGCCTTAAGACACGCTCTGGAGTGTATCCTGTTCCTCTCAGTCAGTACCTGCTCCTGCCAATTCTATTTCAACTAAAAAGAATTTCCAAGGAATAGCATGTTTGCCACAGTTGAAAAATGATTGCCTTTAATGCCAGGGTCTGGGTATCAGCTTCCCATCCACCATCATTAATCTTAATTAGAAAACTAATGCAAAGGATTTTACCATTTGCAATTAATATGGAACCTAATTTGGATTCAGATTCCAAGCCATATTCACTGTCTGCCCGTGTTGGAAAACATGTTTTCTACCTGCCAGTACCAATATTGTCTTAGTAAACAAGGACAGGGCAGCACATTGACTGACATTGGAATAATCTGTGTCGACCATATGCATTAATCTTATTTAGAAAGTCAAGCTGAACTTTGTCAAAGGAGAAAGGTCTGTGTGTGCGCGGCGGAGAGGGGAACATTTAGTTCAAGACTATGCACAGTGTCTAAAAGCACAGTTGGCCCTTAGAATTTCTCCCACTGAGAGGGTGGATTTCACCTTCTGTGATGAAGGTCTTCATCTTTCTGGTAGTATTCCACAGTTGTTGAGAAAAACATGTGATGCATGTATTCTTCATGGGGGACTCAAATCTTCTTGTGATAACCTTGTTTTGAAATAATAGGGCAATTCATATAAAATAATGGTTGAAATAATTTCTAGATTCTTAGAAGCATTTCTCCAATTTGGAAAGTTGTGAACTAGGTTTTATTTGTATGCACATAAACTAGGGTTTAATTGTATATATAGAAGTTTATCAAATCACACAGATATATATCTACATACAACCATACACAAAGAACTCTGGAAAAGGATGAATAAGACATGTTTGATGTAACAGTCCAGTCAAAACCAAAATTGTTGATACTTAAGTTTAACCTAAAACCTAAGCTGCATCCTTTATATGACTTCTTACAACTCTTGTGTGAGAAGATATATTACCAATACACAAATGCCCAGTCAAGTTTCATTTATTGTGATGCAAAAATATAACTATAAGAATTTTCATAAAAAGACAAATTTCTCTCTGTATTTTAATACTAATTAAAAGAAAACTAATGTTAATTTAGTTAAAGCTGCCATATATTTATGTATATATACACATTTGTAATATGATATAAATATAATATATAATGTAATATATGATATACAATATATAATATGATACATAATATGTTACAGTAGTTTATACATTTTATGTAGGCTTTTACAATAGCAATAGTATTTTAAAACTGAAACATTAGTATGATCAATAACTATTTTTGGAGATATGTCTGTCTCATCTCTCCTAATGGAACCATAACCTGTCTTCAACCGAACCGGGGTGAATTTCTTCCACTACTGAAAGCTAGTCCTATTAGCATTTGGAAGGACTGGCTACTGTGGTGGTTTTTTTCCTCTGTATCCTAGTTTTGCTCATTCCCACCTGTCAATTTCATGATGGAATGATGTTTCTTTATGTTTTATGTTATGGCATGGTTTTATGTGTATGTACAGTGACTTTCCAGTATTAGATGTTCAACCATCAGAATTCTATTAAAATAAGGTTATTCTGGTTCTGAAAGATTGTGGATGCACTAACAGGGGAATCTTTTATATAGACAATATTCATTACTCTTATTTAGAAAGTCACATTTGCTGATGGCCATGAAAGGGTTCTCTTTTGTTTCTGAAATCTCAATTGGCAACTAAATCAGAAGCCTATTTCCAATAACTGCCAGTACATAGCTCACCAACTCCTATAGCTCATTTTCTTTCATTCCTCTGTGAAATGTGAGATAGAGAAGCTTAAAATCTCTTGCATAGGGCATCGTTAGACACCTAGTTTGAGTTTCTAAGTGCGTTTCTTAGTAAATAAACCATCGTCTTTATCGTCTAAACTCTAGTTATAAACTCTTTCATTAAGACCTGAGGGCAATTGTGCCAATAAACATGAATTAGGAAATGGCTTTGATATCTGTAGTCTTGAGAATAATCCAGCAGCATGCAAATGCTTTGTAATAAATTTGAAAATGCTTTAACTGTGGAACATATTACTGTCTTCTTTTGGTATTTGCTTTTAGCTTGCTATCTATAACACTGTAAACTAAGAAAAGAAATGGCTGTCACATATAAAGCCTGTAGTCCTGGTGTTAATCCCTGTATTATATTAGTTCCACATGTCAAGAGACACTAAGGCCAAATTGACTATTGTAGCAGGTAGTAGTATATTTTCCTTGTGTGTTGGACTCCCTTTAGAATCAAAATGATGTTTCTTTCCTGGACTAGGAAATACATGCATATAATTAACATATAACATGTTATTAATATGATATTATGTTTTGAGGATAAGAACTAGCAAGAACCAAACAATCTAATTAATACATTAATAATTTGGCTCATAAATTTAACTCCGTGTCATTTATGGCCATTGAACATCCTGAAAATATGTACTAATCACAATTGACAAGTTTTCATATTGATCACTATATAGTAGTACTGACTTATATGTAATTTGTGATACACTATTATAGCTTATAATGGTTTTAAACTTGTGGGTAAAAATTAGTTGATCCATAAGTTTTAAAGTATATTTAAAGGTGAAATACCTAAATAATAATGAACAACATTGTCAGACTATACTCTTAATTTGTGGAAGGTATCATCTCATATAGTTTAAATGTTGAGGGGCTGGTAACATGGCTCAGAGGTTAAGAACATTGACTGTTCTTGCAGAGGATATGGGTTCAATTATCTGTAACTCTGGTTTTAGAGGATCAAAGGCTCTCTTCTGACCTCCACAGGGACAAGGTACACACATGGCAAAGAGACATACATGCAGGCAAACAGTCATAAAATAAAAATAAAGTAAGATATAAATTTTAAATGTAAGTGTTTACATTGATCTCTGAGGGAAATACAGGTAACAGGGAAAACACTAAACAAATATATACGTATATTTTTCTACAAATATATGTTGAGATAACAAATGCTTTGAACTAAATAAAATGCAGTTTAAAACTATAAAGTAAGAGAATCTTATTAAATCCAGTAACATGAACTTTATTTTTAAGTAAAAATAAAATTTCGCCTGTCCTGGAGTTTGTGTGTGTGGAGTCAGACCTATGAGTGTTTGCTGTATATACATATACATATATACATATACATATAACATAACATACATATACAACACACACACACACACACACACACACACACACACACACACACACACACAGGTGCTCCACTACCATCCACAAAGCTCCAGAAACTAATGGATGATCACAGGGATTGAGCATAAAACTGAGCAAGCAGTACGGTGGGAGGATTTGCTTTCTATAGTGCCACCCTTTGTTATTCTGGGATTTTTCTTCTCAAAGAATTTGTGTAGCCAGGCTGAAGACTCCAACACCTCTTCCCTTGATGCCTTCTTCTCTATTGCAGAAGCTGTTCCTAGGGCAGACAGTATGAGAGACATAGGTGTTCACAGCACATAAGCTTTTGAAATGGAAATATACCTCCCACTCTCAAAATCTATTTTAGGAAATAAAATTAGAGAAGTGTATATAGCTTTGTGGTGTGATATTGGCATTACTTCTTTTTCATATAAACTTTAAGAGAAATTTAAGTAATGATACTTACATTTGCAATAAAAAATAATCATCCTCTATGGCAAATTCCACTATAGCACACACAGACTTTGCAATAATTAGATAAAGATTCATGGTAAGCAGCTTCTCCCCACAGGTGACTGGAACATGAGAACACACATTTCTTTGTTGGTAATCAGCCTGTCTTCTGGATCCCTTCTTACCTCCTATGCAAAATTGGACACAACACTTTCCACCTGGTTCCTAAATGTTTTGTCTGCCAGCAGGCAGCTTGTCACCTTGAGCTGACTTAACCAATTAGTTCGCCTCTCTGGTTCCTGGCTAGACTTGACTCACATGAAGCTTCAATTCCATCTCAGTGGAAGTTCAAACTGTGACCTTTAAGTGAATAAGTGGTGTATAAGCTGCAGGAACGAATTTGTGTCATGAAAAGCAGGTAGCACCTTTGAAAGACACACTAATGTTAACAAGCATTTCTCTCACAGTCTTTACTCTCAACACTACTGATTTTCCAGTAACTCGACACAAATTTCCTTTTTCTAAATTTTCTAGCTAGAAAGTAGTCATGTTGTGCCAAGTGCAATAAAATAAAGGATATTACTGTTATGTACAGAGCAGTGTGAAAATTGTTAGGGGGATCTGATGGCTATTCCTGGTTGTCAACTTGAGTATATCTGGAATGAACTACAATCCAGAAGTAGAGGGCACACCTGTGATCCAGATCTTGAGGCATTCTGGGCATGCAAAGCTTAGGCCAAGGTAAAGGAGTACACTCCTTTAATCCCAGGAAACAGAGGCAAGAAGAACTCTGTTCAAGGTCAGTCCAGGTCAGAGCAACTACCAAATCCAGGCATGGTGGTACACACCTTTAATCTGGGCGATACCTTCTTCGGGAGGCCTACATAAGGATAATGGAAAAATGAAGTGTTTGTTCTTAGTTTACTTTCTCTTACTTGCCAGGATATCTGTTGGAACCTACTTCTTCATGATTCCAGCATATACAGAAGATCAGGTGAAACACCTAGCCTCCTGGAATTTGACTGAGCAACTATTAGATTTTTGGACTTTCCATTCACAGCTGCCCATTGTTGGGTTGGTTGAACTGCAGACTGTAAGTTATTCCAAAAATTTCCCCTAATTTATACAGACATTCCATATGTTCTGTTGTGGGAATAAAAATTAAAAACATCTTGAAACACAGAACAAAAATTCATGGTCAGCAAAGACCACCAACAATTTGTTAAAATTAACCATAATAACAATATCAAGCCCCTCTAGGGGCAGAGTGACCAAAATTGGAAGAGAAAACAAGGACATGCAAGGGCATGTCCAGGACATGGAAGGACATGTCCAGACAAGTCTAAACAAGCCCAAGTGAGTAATGGGCCGTCTGGTGTTTTTCTCTCTTCCTCCCTTCCTGGGAGGTCCAAGGTCCAAGGTTTCATGGTCAAAAATTAACTAGTCTTCCTGCCTGCCTGAATGAATGCTTACACAAATTGCTGATGTTTGAAATATCCAATCATGTGTAACCACACCAGATCTTCCCGCTCTCCCCAGCCTCTGCCTATAAAAGTCCCAAGCTTTCTGGGGTCTGGGTTGATTCCTCTATCTCCTGAGTGAGACACGTTTCGACTTGAGGGCCCTCGCCATTAAACTGCCTTTTGCTGATTGCATCAAGACTGTCTCGTGTGTCCTTGGGTGTGCGCCGATCCAGACTAGAGTGAGGGTCTCCCTTCGGGGGTCCTAACACTGTGACTCTAGAGAACTCTGACTGTTACAGAGGAGATAATAGGCACCGAAGGCCAACTTTGTCCCAAGAAGCCACTGATGTCACTATAAGCCTAAATCATGCATTATTACCGACAGTCTAACTTCACATGTTTAAAGAGCATCAACATCTAAATACATAAACAAGGGAGAGGCTTGCTGGTCAATGATGTCACATTGTTAAAGCAGAATAGAATGCAGATTCAATTATTTCTTGAGAACTCATGGAAGAAAATTATTAACTGTTCTCTATGTTCATAGTAGATCTAACTAGAAATGATCAGTCTGATGAAACTCAAAGTTTAATATTTTTTATTGAAACAAAATGGCCGCACATTTGGTAGTAACATTATAACTATGATGCAATGTAAGCAAAGAGCACTGATGGGATTCCTTCTGACAACACTATCAATTTCTGAAATGTCAAGTGTATCAAAAATAAAAGGAGTGTAGGTGCTGGGCATAGTGGCAGTCAGACCTGAGAAGTGGGGAGCAGGAGGAATTTGGGGCTGCTCTGACCTGAGTACTGTGTTCCATGTCAGGCTGTGCTACAGTTAGGGTTCATCTCTCCAAAAATTATGAGAAATGTTTGTTAGTTTTTGTGATGTAATTAATTTTTAATCTAAATTTATACAAATATATAGTTTGATATGATTTGCACAAGGACAGAGAAAAATATACTTCCTATTGCTAAATAACAGAGAAAATTACTAACTTCAAAATTTATCACCATTTTTGTAACCACCAAAAATTTAACTGTGAATTTTTATAAAATTTAAATCATAAAACCCATCATCAATTTTATAAAACTATAACACAGAGTAATTATTACAGGAAGACCACATTGTTGATAGGATATTTAATGTTCATCCCTAGGAATATTTAATATTTTAAAGTCTACCTAAATCTAGATTTAAAATGCTGTAATAATAAACTTCTTGAATTACTAAGCTGCTTCTAAACTTCATATCAGAGTTCAATGAGCCAAAACTACACAAACTTCTCCAGAAATTAAAAAATAAGAAATGACGAAAGGAAACTTTATTGGAGGCATTTTAGTAAAACTCTGTGTCATAGGAGTGATTCCAGGATAGACACTGAGAAAGTAGAGGACTGTGAAATTGTTGTTTCTTCTGAGGAGTATCACACTGTGGCAGATAACACGGCAGCAGATGAACACCTGAATTGCTATTGCATGAGAAAGTGAGAATGTGTTGATTTATTAAATAAGAAAATGCATTGGAAACAACCATAAAAATAATTTTAAATTTGATCATGTGAAAATTTAAAATTTAGTGTTTCTTTTCTTTTCTCATATTTTTTTATTTAGTTAGTTATTTAAATCATATCATAATTTACTTATTTACACAGAGGTTATAAACACAAAAAGGCAGGATGTGGGGAAGGGAATGGCTAGGTGTTCAGGGGGAGTATAGATACCTTTCAGAACAGGGTATCAGCTGGGTGTAAGTTCAGGGGACAGGTCACTATGACTCTGCTATGATTCACTTGTCCTTATCTAAGTTGGTACTGTCTACCGAGGTGCCTATTTATAAGACCTATGACTACTCTGGCTGGTAAATTTCCACAGAAGCTGCCTGTTTATAATAGCTTATAGCCTTCTGTTTCAGTGTTTTTCCACAGAGACCCAAGACTTTGTGTTAGCATGCATGTATGTCAGGCCTATTGCTGATTTCAGGGCTATGGCTTTTTTTTAGGCCTTTAGTGTATATGCAGGGCTGCTCCTGACATCTCCTCCCTTCTCTAAGTATAGAAGGGCCTTGGTGATTCTATTCTTTCGAAGGCAGGGATAGAGGCCTGACCTCCAATAATTGAAGGGGACCTTGTAATGGCTCCGGTCTTCCTGTTGTTGTCCAGTGAGGCATGAGGGCCATACCCATCCTGATGTCTTTTTCCTGGAGAGGGGATACTTTTGACATCAACTCCTATGCAGTCAGACTTATCCCTCAGGGAACCCAGATAGATATTTTAAAATTTTATTTATATTCCCTTGCAGTGCTTAGCCTCGAAGCCTAAGCAAGAATTCAGATCGCCAGTCAGAGAGGGTTCTGGGTAGCCTCTCTCTGTTTGGTTTAGGGTGGAAGTCCCTCTTTTAGGTTGGGTGGAGATGGGTTTGAGGAACACCCTGGATAAAGTAACAACCTCATCTTGAGTCTCGTGGTCCTCCATAGCTAACTTATGATAATGTATCTGAATAGGTTTTGCTACCAAATTATCTATCTGTTGTATCACAAAGTTAGTCAGCCTATTTAAGGCCCAGGACCAAAAGAAATCAGCAAAAATAACCCAATTAATGGTCCCAAGATGGGAGGAAGTGGGGTTGACAACCATGGAGAGGTTAAAAACAAGTCCTTGTACCAACTCTCATCTTTATCTTTATCTTTCCCTCTCTGTTTTTTCTCTATGCCTTCTCTGACCTTTTTCATGTTCTCTTTAACCAATCCCTGTCTTGTCTATGTAAGGGCAGCATTCTTCTTTAAGGGCTGTACACAGTCAAGAGCTGTACACAGTCTTTTCTATTGTAGAAGAGTAAATCAAGTCCAATAAAGTCCTTTGCAAGTTTTGGAGATCATTTCAGACATTGAAACGAGGGATTTCTTCAGATTAGTGATGCCATCTCTAGCTGTTTAGTGTCCTTGTCAATGACCCATCAAGGGTCTGAGTAGTATAAGTCTGGAGGCCAGCATCAGGATTAGAGCTTCTATAAGCAGACATTGCAGGTGTTTCATTTTTACCTGGAAAAGGAAAAAGAGGGGATTCTCAGGGAGATTTCTCTTCCCTGGAGGTCAGTTGTTATTCATCCTATTTATAGTTGGGCCTGGCTTTGTCAGGGTATCTTTTTATTTCATTAAACTTTTTGACAACCATTTAGCTGTGCCTTCTGTGGTATCAAACAGGCATATCAGTCCTCAACCCCATATGAGAACTGGATCGTGGCCATTCCATTTAAGGGTAAGAGGGACCTTCCACATAGCTATGGCATATGTCTTTAGTGGTCTCAGCGATGCCAGAGACAGTCAGCAGCCGATTTACCATGAGCTTTCAGTTTAGAGAGTTAAAATTAAACAAGGCATGATGGAGGGTGTTTCAGGAGACTCCTTCTGGGGAGAAACAGTCCCCCCTCTTTTATTTTTAAAAACACATTTTTCAGAGTTCTTGTAAGATCTGGGCAGAAGCGCCAGCAGCTGCTTCTTCCACATTCAGAGAGTCATAAAGACACTATTTAAAGAAATATAAATCTATGTTAATAATCTCTTTTATCAAAGGACTGTTACAGAACAACTAACAATTAATCAGTCTTTATAATATATCGATTAATAACAGCTTTTCTACTTTTTGTAAAATTGCTCCTCTTTTCTCAATTGGTTGTTGAGGGAAATTAGGATTTACATCTCTCTCGAGAATATTAAACAGAGACTAAAATTCTTTTGTGGAGAGCTTAAAATAAGATCTTAGCCAATTAGCATCTCCTAGAAACTTTTGGAAATAATTTGAAATAAGTAAGCTATCTTTTTCTTTTTGTCAGACCTATTACATTTTTTTATTGGATATTTTGTGTATTTACCTTTCAATGTTATCTCCTTTCCCATTCTCCCCCTAACTCCCTTATCCCATACCCCCTCCTCCTAATCTTATGAGGGTTTGCTGCAAACATCTTCCCAAACCTATCTCCCTGCTCTCAGATTCTCCAACACTAGGGAATCCAAACTTTTGGGGACCATGGTCCTCCAATTCCACTGATGTCTGACAAGGCCACCCTCAATTACCTGTTCTCAGGCTGGAGGTTTAGACCCTGGGAGCTCTGGTTGAATCTTTTGATACTCATTCTAAAAAGGACAAAAGTACCCACACTTTGGTCTTCCTCCTTCTTCTTGAGTTTCATGAGGTCTATGCATTCCATCTTAGGTATTGTGTGCTTTTGGGTTAATATCCACTTATCAGTGAATACATACCATGTGTGTTCTTTTGTGATTGGGTCATCTCACTCAGGATGATATTTTCTAGCTCCATCCATTTGCCTAAGAATTTCATGAACTTATTGTTTTTAATAACTTAGTAGTACTCCATTGTGTAAATGTACCACATTTTCTGTATCCATTCTTCTGTTGAAGGACATCTGGGTTCTTTCCAGCTTCTGGCTATTATAAATAAGGGCTATGAACATAGTGGAGCATGTGGCCCTGTTGTATGTTGAAATATCTTCTGGGTATATGCCCAGGAGTGGTATAGCTGGGTCCTCAGGTAACACTATGTTCAATTTTCTGAGGTACAGCCAGACTGCTTTCCATCATGGTCAAGTAGGCTTTATCCCAGGAATGCAGGGTTGGTTCAATATATGGAAATCCATCAATGTAATCCACTATATAAATAAACTCAAAGAAAAAAAACAACATGATCATATCTCTTGATGCTGAGAAAGCATTTGACAAAATTCAACACCCCTTCATGATAAAAGTCTTGGAAAATTCAGGAATTCAAGATCCATACCTAAACATAATAAAAGCAATATATAGCAAGCCAGTAGCCAACATCAAACTAAATGGAGAGAAACTTGAAGCAATCCCATTAAAATCAGGGACTAGACAAGGCTGCCCACTTCCCCCTACCTATTCAATATAGTTCTGGAAGTCCTGGCCAGGGCAATTAGGCAACAGAAGGAGGTCAAAGGGATACAAATTGGAAAGGAAGAAGTCAAAGTTTCACTATTTGCAGATGATATGATAGTATACTTAAGTGACCCCAAAACTTCCACTAGAGAACTCCTAAACCTGATAAACAACTTTAGCAAAGTGGCTGGGTATAAAATTAACTCAAACAAAGCAGTAGCATTCCTCTACACAAAGGATAAACTGGCTGAGAAAGAAATTATGGAAATGACACCATTCACAATAGTCACAAATAATATAAAATGCCTGGGTGTGAATCTAACCAAGCAAGTAAAAGACCTGTATGACAAGAACTTCAAGCCTCTGAAGAAAGAAATCGAAGGAGATCTCAGAAAATGGAAAGATTTCCCATGCTCATAGATTGGAAAGATTAATATATAGTAAAAATGATTATCTTGCCAAAAGCAATCTACAGATTTAATGCAATCCCCATCAAAATTCCCACTCAATTCTTTACAGAGATAGAAAGAGCAATCTTAAAATTTGTTTGGAATAACAAAATCCCAGGATAGCGAAAACTACTCTCAACAATAAAAGAACTTCTGGAGGAATCACCATCCCTGATTTCAAGCTGTACTACAATGCAATAGTGATAAAAACGGCATGGTATTGGAACAGAGACAGGCAGGAGGATCAATGGAATAGAGTAGAAGACCAGAAATGAACCCCCATACCTATGGTCACTTGATCTTCGACAAAGGAGCTCAAACTATCCAGTGGAAAAAAGACAGCATTTTCAACAAATGGTGCTGGTCCAACTGGAGGTCAACTTGTAGAAGAATGCAAATTGATCCATACTTATCTCCTTGTACAAAGCTCAATTCCTAGTGGATCAAGGACCTCCACATAAAACCAGCTACACTGAAACTAATAGAAGAGAAAATAGGGAAAAGCCTTGATCACATGGGCACAGGGGAAAAGTTCCTGAACAGAACACCAATGGCTTATGCCCTAAGATCAAGAATTGACAAATGGGATCTCATAAAACTGCAAAGCTTCTGTAAAGCAAAGGACACTGTCAATAGGACAAAGTCGGAACCAACAGATTGGGAAAAGATCTTCACCAACCCTACATATGATAGAGGGCTAATATCCAAGGTATACCAAGAACTGAAGAAACTAGATTCCAGACAATAAAATAACCCTATTAAAAAATGGGTACAGAGCTGAACAAAGAACTCTCAACTGAGGAAACTCGAATGGTTGAGAAACATCTAAAGAAGTGTTCAGCATCCCTAGTCATCAGGGAAATGCAAATGAAAACAACAATGAGATTCCACTTCACACCAGTCAAAATGGCTAAGATCCAAAACACAGGTGACAGCAGATTTTGGTGAGGATGTGGAGAAAGAGGAATATCCTCCATTGTTGGTGGGATTGTAAGCTGGTACAACCACTATGGAAATTTAGTGTTTCTAAGAGTACATTTTAGGAAAAAAAGAAAGAAAAAATACCAGCTAAAGAACAAACGGACACACATATTTATATATATATTATTATCCAAACAGTTCATCCTCAAATGGGTGGAGATTCCACCAGAATAAGCAATAGATAAAGCAAAAAATATTCATGTGAAGATGTGCACAGTCTAACAGCCACCACAAAGCAGGATTCAACAAAGCTGGAGGGTGTTGAGGTTTCAGTGCCATTCAGTAGGTAGGTTTAAGTCTAGGTCCTGAATTTTGCTGATTTTGTGCAAATCTGAGGGTTTCTTAAGCTGGCAGGACCATAAACTGAACCAATCAGTAAAGAAAACAAGTTGGGATTGTTTTCTGAAAGTGAGCTTTTCTTGAACCAATGACAAAGTAGTTCAATTCCCAATTCATTATCTCAGAGAAATTCTATCAAAAGTGCACTGAGAAAAATGTGCAATTAAGATTCAGAAAAAAAAAATGTTGTAATAAATAAATATTACATCGAATGAGTGTAACATCTACATCTCATAGATGAAACAAAGCAGCCATTACAGTCATATGGGGGTATTGCACATCAGAAAAAATGAATGAATTACTGCTATGTGTGTAAACAATTTTATAGTTAAAATGCCTAAGAAATAATCACAAACAGAGTATAGCCTTTGGATAAAGTTGGAACATTTCTTCAAACAACAGAAGCTGTGCTTTATGAATGGAATGGATCCTTAGAAAACCCAATTTTAGTGAGGTGAATAATGCTTCATATTTGGTACTTTTATATTTCTTTAGTCTTTTTATCATAATATTCTCTGATTTTTAAATGGTTGGTTTTATTTTGCTTTGTCCCCAATTATGAAAAGAGACATTATATTTTGGATATACATGATACTTATAAAATTTGCAAGAACTAAGTATTTTTAAATATTTTTATTGTAAAGGACTTAATTGTTTTTCAGTGTACAAGTAAAAAGTTGACTAATTGGTAAATATGTTCATAAAAGTTATTGAATATAAAAATTTTAAAAGTTCTGACACAATTGTGTGGGAATTTTGAAGAATAAATAAAGGCTTAATTTCTAGTAAGTTCTATAAAGTCAAAACCTTTCACGCATTTCCCTCACATCCTCACGTCATGGAGGCTGAGGGAGTCTCATTTGCTCCTTCGATTAGTCGTGAGCTCAAAGGTTTGCTGTGAGCTATCCTTACTTACACAGTTCCAGGCTCCATATCAACTGGCTAACAGGGTTTTCTCCTCTGCAGACCAATTTCACTTCAAAGTCATCCATCAAGTTTTTTCATCATTAAAAACATTTTATTTCTGAATTTCATCAGTATAAACAAACATAACCTTTCACCATTTCTTGCTCTTCCTTCCTGAGGAAAAACTCAATATCCTCAAATATCTCAACTGTCTAAAACAGGAAAAAAATGTTCTACTTTTATTTTATTATTTGTAACATTTTTAAGAACAATGAGACTTTCACAATTGTCCACAAAATGCACTGGATTAAAATTTCAATATTCAAAATAGAAATGCTGATTTAAAATTAGTGATGACAATAATAAGACTTGAAGTCATAACAGCTAAAAAAAAAATAGGAACTTTTTCTGTCACACAACTAGTATATTACAGAGCTATTATGGTGGGAAATAAAAGTTCCTAGTATGTTACCCGAACAAGATGCTCCTAGCACTCAGTCTATCTCATGTCAAGTAAGGAGGTGAGGTGTGCAGACCTTATGCTAATTGGAAGCATGCTTTTCTCCATGAAAGATACTGGGTATAATCCTATTGGAGGAAGCCCACTCATAGTTCATGGTTCACAGTGAGCTGGCATAGCAAAACCCCTCTGCAGGCTAACCAATTCAGTTTATTACAAAGTGAGATTTAGGACTGGACTATTTTATCGAGTATTGCTTTCTGCAGCCTCACAGTCTCTTTAATGGAAACAATTTGTTAATAAAACAAGCAGTCATGAAACAACAGTATCTGTTTACAGCTGTGCCCTTATATTTCTGATGTTTGTGCCTGTTTTCATTATTCATACACAAAGGAATACAATTAGGTCTGGAACATATCAGGAAGAAAAGGCACCACTTACCAGAGGATCAGAGAAGACAACATCAGTCTGGTATCATGTCTGCATCTAGGATTCTTGTTGTCATCTTCCAGGATTTCTCAACCCATAAAGGTAATAGAACTTCAAGCAGCTAAAAGCTATAATAACGACATATTTTATCCCTGGCCTCTTAAACAATATCTCCTTGATCTAAATGGTCTCTCTGTTTCAGCAATTACCTCACAAGATTTTCCTCTGTTTTGACTTAGGACCATTTTCCCTATCCTGAAACAACAGTAAAATTCTAAAAACTTTTGTCAAAAGAACATGCTGATTCAGTCATGCAGTATATTTGTGGAAGTTTATCTTTTTATTCTGTTTAATTATGTTTTTGATAATTTATTTTGGATATTTATATAATTTTCCTGAAATATTGAAGTCCCTTAAAGAAAACACATAGAATGTAATGAGATCTTACAGAGCCAAAGTGACATAAAAAGCTGTTTCTTGGCTAATAGGCTGTTTTGATCTCTGGAGAATAAAATGATTAGATATATTGTTTTGATTTTCATGAAATTACTCTCATTTAAGAGCAGCAAGTAGATAAGATTTAGAAATAAATCTTTAAAATGTTTTATTAATAAATTTTAATTTTTATATTAATGGGGATCAATATCAAAGTTTAGTTTCCAGTAGCCTTTAGTGTCTTAAATAAAAAGTTAAATTCCTTGAAAATTAGTGAAAATATTTTATATATTAACTTATCATGAGTTCATTAAATTAAACTTTTCTTGTACTCCCGTCTTTCTTTACAATTTTCAGAAACATAGGCATTAAAATCCTTTCAGGCTTGTTATTTATAATTCTGTATTTTAATTTGCATGAAGTAGAAAGCAAACGAGGGATCTGTCTTCCATGTGTGGTTTATTTCATTTAATGAAACATTCACCAAATCCATACATTTTACTAAAATGTATGACTTCATTCTTTCATGGATAAATAATACTTCATTGTGGATTCATGCCACACTTCCTTTATCTCTGTTGGTGAATATCTAGTTGTGTCTCCATCTCCAGTACTAGAATAATAAGACGAGAAAGAAAATGTTCACTCTTTCAAATATGTTTACCTGGTAAAGTTGCTCAAAATGCATGATAATAAAGAAGATAATTTGAAATAAAATAATTTAAAAATGCAATGTCTTTAGTATTTATTGAACAAAAATCTCTTTTAATCATTGTGTAGTTTTTGTAAGTCTTCAATATTTATGTAAAAAAAATTCTTTGAAATTAGTGCAGTTTTTTTGGAGGTGTGGCAAGTATTTTATATAGAACTCCAAAAAATTGTTTTAAATAATACTGGAAAAATGTAAAGTTACAGGTCCAGATGAAGTTGTGGAAATCCAATGAATAGCATGCTGTATTTAACTGTTTATTACTAGGAGAAGGGCCGAGGGCCTTATGCCTACCAGGTAATCACACCATGTCTGTCTTCACTCTCAGGCCCATTTACTTTAAATGTAACAATAAAGTAGATTTTCTGTGCTTATCAACACACATGTGTACCTATATACTTACACATACTATCAAGGGCATTGATGAATGTGTTTAATTCAAATGCATTTATCACTCTAGAGAGACAGAGATAGCAAAAAGAGTAAAATATATATACCTCAGATCACCTTATTATTGAAAGTAGTACAGTATCATTCATTTTAAGTATTAACTGAAATTTTATTTTTTAAAATCCTGCTCAAACTGTTAACATCCCATTATCATTCCCAAACTAAGGATATTTTGTTGTATATGCCTAGCCAATCTTTAAAATATAATATAGCCTCAATATGCCCAACTCGTTCTACACATTTCATAGCTGATGGCATTAAATACTTTTAAAGTATGTTTCTCCAATGTAAAGCAGGACCAGCCATATTGTGCTATAAGTGAATATTATGATTAAGCTACGTCATGTTTCAAAGCACAGAACCGGAAATGGAATAGTGTTTTGCTCAACACCAGTGGATACTGAAGAGTAGGGAATGGAATCATCTACAATTGTTCCTGAGTGAAATTGTGAAATAAAACTTACATTAAGGGAAGGAGAACTTTAGATGCTCATGGGTAATAACTTTCTTGAACTAAATCTTTTAGCTTTTAAAACAACCTATAAAGTTGGGTTATTAAGGTTGCTTGATTTGTGTTCCAACCTCATATGATTCCTAGTCTCTAACACAATGTAATGAGTAGGAACAGACAAATAACTATATAATATTGTACTCAGTGGAAGAGAGAGGACATTTACCCATGAAAAAAATACATGCATCATAAACCCAAGGCAAAATAGGGCAAATGCATGAAGGTGCTTCTTCTATATACAAATTCTGTACAGAGAGCTGTGAATGGGGAGGGTGAGACTCCAATCTAGCATATAACTTGATGATCCTTATGTTTAGAAATACCTGTGGCTGTTAGGTATCTTGATCTGTAGATAGCTTATAAATCCATTAGCCACCAGTGAACATACTAACCCTCATAAAAGCAGTGAGTTAAAGCCAGTCACAAGCCAGGCAATCCTATAAACCTAAAGAGTATTTAATGTCTGTGCCCTGAAAGTGATGATGATATTGAGAACTACCTATATCAGGTGTAGGTATAGATAACTGACAAAAGTCCTAGGTAAGCACCATGGTGTTCTCCAATTGTGTGTCATGAATATCACTGGGCCTATTCTACTTTATCCCATGATTCCACATGTTAATATGTCCAACTCTTTGCCCTCTATCTGAAGGTCAAAAGTAGCAGTTGTGGTGAGCAGAAGAAGGAAGCGATTAAGAACCTTTCACTTGGGAAACCAAAGTCAAAGATAAAATTATTAAGATTTTGAAGATAGAGGATGTACTGGTGGTAATGAGGTCAACTTCTCACAGGGTAGAATCAGTTGAGAGAAGAGAACCACAGTTGTGAAAAGACCTCTATAAGATAGGTTGCAGTTAAGCTTGTAAGACATTTTCTTAATTTGAGATTAATTTGTGAGGGCCGTGCCCAGTGTGGACGGGGCCACCCTTAGACATGTAGTCCTGGCTTCTACAAGAAAGCAGGTTGAGAAAGCCATGAGGAGCACACTATTAAGAAGCACCTCTCCATGGCCTTTGTTTCAGCTCCTAACTCGGGATTCCTGCTATGTTTGAGTTTCTGCCCTGACTTCCTTCAATGACAACTATGATGTAGATGTATAAGACAAGAAAACCCTTCTGTTCCAAGTTGATTTTGGTAAAGGTTGATTTATCACAAAACAATAACACTGACTAAGGTGGGATATGATGCATTCATTGGTAAAGGACTTTCCTGACATTTACAGTATCTGACATCTAGCCTTAAAAAAATAAGAAAAAAATATATAATATAAAGACTGAGTTCAGAAAGATTATAACATGATTCGTACCTGTTCTGTGGCCAGAGCCCTTTGCTACTGCTCTGATAGTCTCTGGTTCCAAATGTAAAAGAGAAAGGATGGAAGGAGCAAGATGGGATAGGTAATAAGGGTTCTGTAATGGACTTTTTGATGATATATGTACATCTGGAAGCCGCCCATCTTCCCATCACTTGAAATGCTTTCTGGAGTTTGTGCTTATCATCTGCAGTGAGTTCCCTTGTGTTCTGCCCACTGCTCTCCCTGACTGATGTATCTAAATGTTCTTCCTGCTATGCCTGGAGATAGCCTATTAGGGTTCTCTGTGTGACTTAATTAACACACTCCATGGTATTCAAGGACGAAGTCAGAAAATACAATTTAGAATTGAAACAATTAAGTACACACACAGAGAACATGTGAAATTAGATGGAACAATCTTGGGGATTCAGAATCTATGATATTTATCTTTAGAAAAACTTACTCTTTTCTCATTTTCATAGAAATATAGTCATCGTTAAAGTGCAGATAGGAAAGTTTTCTCTGGTTGATCACATGACTTCTCCTTAAATGCCCTGAATACTCTGTCACATGTTGTCACACCATTCTCGGCTGTTATTTGCTTTTATACTTCTATGTGTTCTGCAACAGACCCTTACATCTTCATCCATCTTTCAGATCCTTCAAGTTCTATTATTGTCATGATGAATACAGTATCCCTTTCTGACCTTATTGTGAGACCAGACCTAACATAAAGGCATCACTGACAGCTCTCAGTTGTGACAACCAATATCATATCTCATTACTTTGTTCCTAGGATTTCTCAGATGCTCCCATTCTCTTTGTATCCTCTTCCTTGCCCATCATACTTTACAAACATATACCTACTCCCTTGAGTAAGGCTTCATGTCTTCTCTTTCATTCTTTTCCATTTGACTCTGAAGTCTCCTACCTTAATAAGCTTTTAATCTATTTTTTCTATCCCTACAGACTCCTTGCAAAATCTTGACTTTGATTCTATTTTCTTTCTTGCTCTTTTCTTTATAAAAGGAATATTACAAGTCAAAATTGAGTTATACCACCAAGTTTTGCTTTATCTTTATGGTTTTCAAATTCTTCCATAGGATTTGATCTTAAACATTTTTCACCAGTTTTCTTTAAATATTCTGGTGATTTCCTTCATGTATTTGATTCTATTTTCTTTACCATCCCTAGGGCAAACAATCTTGTTATTTTTCAGAAAAGCTAAAGTATACTTTCCAAAATTCTAAATTTTCCTCTTGTGTTTGAACATGTAAAGGCTTTGGATCTGTACTAGTTCATTCTCTCTAAGACTGTGTGTTTAGATGGCATCTGTTCTATTAAGCATCCATCTACTCTTATTTTCAACATTCTACCCTGTCCTCCAGGATACAAGTAATTAGAGTGTACATTACTTTGTAAATGTCACAAAGCATTTTTTCTGTATGTCATTATCCACTCTAACTGATTCCCAGTTTCTAATTCAGACTTATTTTTGCAACAAAGATCTCTGCCTGTTTAGATGAGCACAGTTCCTGCACATTGTCAACTGTAAGCAAACATTTGCTTCCATTTAATTACCAAACATATTTCACCAGAGTCTTCTAAAGTAGTCTAAGTACTATTTAATCTTCTATCTTTAAAGTATAGAAGATATTGGCATTATCTATTATCTGTATAGTCTTCCAATCTCTCCTGGGTTTCTTTCTTATCCATATGATTTTTCTCCTCCCTTCTATAAGAGTTAATCCTTTATTCTTTTATGGAATTTGTTTAATCTTCTTTATTACAATTTTTATTTCATTTGGGTCAATAAATGCCTTTCATTTACTGTCCTTTAGTTTTTAGGTAAAATGGTGTAAGGAGCTTGAACTCCCACATGTGTTCCAGGTAACATAATGAGGAAAAGATTTTTCTCTTCGTTCTAAATAAGTAAAATATACAGAAGAAATCATGATGCAATAATTTTTAAAGTAGCAGACAATCATCAATGAATGGCAGTAAATCAAAAACACAGAAAGACTACAAGCTGTCTAAATAAATGGTGGCCAGAGATTATGCCTTCCAAGGAGTTTCTTGGTCACAGTTTAAGAAGAAAGTTCCTGGGAGAGATTAGCAGAGCTAGCATACTGATGCAGTGGTCTGGAAATATGACATCACAATAGGTCCAGTTAACATATCAGAATGCCAGAGTGTTTCATATAAGGCCTAGGAGATTTGTGAGAGTTATCCTCTAACAAAACAATTGAGAAATTGCTTCATGTTTAAGATGGAACCATCATAAATATTGAAGACACAGCTAAATTCACACCAGGTAAGGAAGAAGATCTGCTCTCAGATGGAGAGTATCCCACATAAGCTAGAATACAGAAAAGCGGTTTGTGTCAGCAGAGAAAATGACTAACTCAACTGTAAATATTGCTGTGGTTGACTAATAATTCTTATCAGCAAGTTCCAAAAGGATCTAACTGCTTATACATAAGTTAACTGTATTCGTGAAGAAAGGTAACACACACATACACACACAAACACACACAGTCATTAAGTAACAAAAGTGATAAAAATGTACTTATTATTCAACCAAGTGAAATTCACAATGCCTGGCATGCAAGAATAATTACATAGAGCATGCAAAACAAAACAAAGCAAGACAAAACAAAAGCATGACTTACAAAGAGAAAAAAAATACACTGTAATCAAAACCAACCCAGAACTTAAAATCCTATTGGAATTAAGAGACATAGATATCAAAATATTTATTTTCACTGACGTTTACATGTTGCATAAGATCAAAGAATGATTGAACATGTTGGTAGGAAAATTGAAGTTACAGAGGGTTCTAGTCTACTTCTCCAAATAAAACTATGGTGTCTGAGGAAAGGATATAAGGTGTGAGGCTAATAAACAAAGTCTAAGTATGAAAGAGAGCAAAGGGAACTTGCAGCCATGGCCATGAACGTTCTCAAGAGCTGGGGTGCTCTTCATTCCTACCAAGTGCATAGGAGGATTCATTTCCTCCCACATTCTTGCTGATACTTATCCTTTGTCTATTTTTTATCACAATTACTGATGTGAAGCTATATTTTGTTGAGATTTTGATTTTTAGTATCCTGAATTGTAGTGATAATAATCTTTCTGGCCTGTCAGCCATGCCTGTTAATCATCTTATCTATTCAGTTATAGAGATGCACATTAAAATCTTTATCCAATTTTGAAGTTTAATGATTATGCATCTTGATTTATTTCTATTGTTGAGTTATAATGGATCCTTTTGTAGGTTTTAGAACACCTCTCACAGTTCAAAGGTAATTATTTTGTAAATATTTCTGATATTCTCTAAATTAGTATCATATTCATGACCTATTATTGGGTATATTTTTTACTATCGTTCTCTCAAGGTTTTACATACATAGCTGCTCCAATATGGTATATATGACCAACATAAGCATGCATTTAAGACTGTTTAAAAATGCTGATAGGCAATTTCATCATTACATAATGATATTTATTTTCTCTTCTTGTGGATTTTAGCCAAAAGATTTTCTGTATTATATAATAATGTTACTAGTGATCCATTTTGTTTCTGTCTGTGTAAAATATATTTCTCTATCTTTAGTTTCATTATCTTATGTTTTAAAAGTTTATGTAGTCAGCATAGAATTGAGCTTCCTTTTGATTATGCAATTCGTTTTGATTTTATAAAACAATATTCCATTAGGGTTTTTTTTGAAATTTTTGAACACGTTCAATTTCTTCCCCAACATATCTGAGGTCAATCCACTTTCCCTACTCATCTAAATTATTGTCCTTAGTTTATTCCATCAGGGACAATTGTGTTCCCAAATGTTCTAAGATGTGTGGCCTGCCACTAGGGCTTAGTCTACTTATCAGAGGTTAAACTCTAGGAAAAAAATTCCCTGACTCTGTCTCTCCCACCAGCTAACAATTGTCAATTACTCCTCAGCAAGAGGTGGAGCTTCCTGCACTCCCAGGATCTCCATGATGGTTTAAGATGTGGCTTGGCCTTGATGGGTGTTGTGCATGATGTAACAACTATTATGAGCTTATATGTAAAGGTGGCTTGCTCTTGCCAGAAGTCACTGATTTCTTGTTATTGACTGACTCTCACTCCTATACTCTTTCATGTAGAGGAATTTTAATCCAGCAATGCAGCTTCTCTGGTAACGGATCACATTCAAATATATGATCCATTTTGAATACAGATACATCACACACCTTTAATCCTGCTGGCTGGAATACACACCTTTAATTCCCCTGGCTTGGTTTCAGACAGGTTCTACCTTTACACTGATAGAATAACATTGAATGGTGGGGAAAACAGTGACAAATCAGAGAAAGATTTGACAGAATGAATCAGAAACATGACATGTTCTACTCTCACAAGAATAGAAACTGTAAAGAGAGGCTAATTAAAGGGAACATCAAGGATATTAGCCCAAAAGCTCGCAAAATCCAAGATACTACTCACAGTCCACATGAAGCTCATGAAGAAGGAAGACCAGGTGTGGGTGCTTTGGTCCTTAGAAGGAGTAACAAAATACTCATGGGAGCAAATATGGAGACAAAGCGTGGGACAGAACCTGAAGGAGGGGCTGTCTGGAGGTTGATCCACCTTGGTATCCATTCCTTGTGCAGTCCCCAAAGACTGACGCTGATGTGGATGCCAGGAGGTGCATGCTGACAGGAGCCTGATATAGCTATCTCCTTAGAGGTCTGCCAGAGTCTGACATATTCAGAGGCAGATGTTCACAGCTAACCACTGAACTGATCATGGGTTCCCAATGTAGGAGAGAGAAGACTGAAGGAGCTGAAAGGGTTTATGACCCCATGGGGAGAGCAACAATACCAACCAACCAGAGCTCCCAGGGTCTAAATCACCAACCTAGGAGCACACAGGGAGGGACCAATGGCTCCAGCTGTATGTGTAGAGGAAGATGGCCTTGTCAGCATAGGTGGGAGAGGAAGTCCTTGGTCCAGTGAATGCTAGATGCCCCAGTGTGAGGGAATTCATGGGTGGGGGGTGGGAGTGAGAGGGTGGGTGGGGGCATCTCCTCATAGAAGCAGGAGGAGGGAGAACAGGATAAGGGGTTCCTGGGTGAAGAGGGAATGGGGAAAGAAGATCACATCTGAAATGTAGATAAAATATCCAATAAAAAATAAAATAAAATAAAATAAAAAGAGAGCACCAAGGGACAGAGAATCCCATCCATCCATCCCATCCCATCCCATCCCATCCCATCCCATCCCATCCCATCCCATCCCATCCCATCCCATCCCATCCCATCCCATCCCATCTAATCCAATCCAGTCCAGTCTAGTTCATAGTAGTTCAGTTTGTGGAGTTCAAAGGCAGTCTTTCAAAGCAGAACAATTCAGTCATAAGCAGAGACAAGCCAATTTGAATCAGTCAGCTTGGAGAGGAGTTTGAGCCAGAACAGCTGAGTTGAAACAGCCAGTCAGAGTTCAGAAAGAGTGAATATATTCAGCAGTAAGTCTCAGTATGTAACCCAACCTGGAGGATGCCTGAGTTTGCAGACAGAGGAGGGAAGCTGAAGCCTTCAAGGTTTGGGCTTGTAGAAAACTAGATTATATGTAGGGTAAATGCTTCTGGGCCTAGGCCTAGGGATACTTAGATAGAAATGGGCTCAGCCCAAGCCATGTATGTGTAAAGTTTATGTATGGCTCTCATCTCATCCCCCCCATCTGAGGAAATAAAAGTGACATTCACAATTGCACTCTTGAACCTCATTTTTGTAATGATCCCCAAATCTTTGAAAACATTTTCTGGATAGTCTATTGCACTGTCATAACAGTATAGGTATTTATTATTTTTTTACAGTAATACTTAATTTTATTACTGGCATTTTTTATTTCAACAAGACTTTGTCTTTCTTAATCTTTGAGTAGAGAGAGAGAGAATTAATAAAAACATATGTGTAATTTAAAATTTTAATTACTTTGTAATTACACATAGTAGTCAACCTACAAATGTCAATAAAACATTTTATATATGTTTAAATATGATATAACTTTTATTATGCCTCATTATAAATATTGCATCAGAAACTTCAAGGAATCTTTGGTTGATATTAGAATTTTCTCAAGGTACTTTAAGAGTTTCCTATTAATTAATATAATTTTTTTCAGGAGAAGAGTTTGTAAGTGGTACTGTGTAAAATATTCTAATGAGAATAGTTCATGGTACTTACTACAAAGGTACTTGCACATTAGTGTTCATTGTGGAACTATTCATTGCAGCAAGGCAAAAGAGGTGTCTATAAACACATGATTAGATAGCAAAACTGTGTACACATTGTATACTATGGGGGTTTACTCAGCTTTATTTAAAAATCAAATTATGTTATTCTCTGGGAAGTAAGTAAAATGGGATATCATCATATTAAGTACATTTGTTGGGCTCAGACAAGTCTCATGCACAAATTCTCTCTCTTTCTCAAAACACACACAGATACACACACACACACACACACACACACACACACACCACACACAATTTGGGAAATTTCCTGAAGAAAGGAAATGGGCTACCAGAAAGGAGGAAGAGAAAAAAGAAGGTAATGTAAGGTAAATATGAGTCCAGTACAAAGATAAGCATGCATATAAATTCCATGGTTTATACATTTTGGGAACTCTACATAAACAATGTAAAACTACAGTTATAAGAGGCAGCAAATAGAACATTCAGATATCGTAAGCCCATTAGACAACCTTGATATTAGGAATTTTGTAGAGAAATAAACAGCTGTCTTGATATTTGTCCACTATTATAAAAGGCTGAAGAGATACTTGTTACTTTGAAGAAACTATATATTTCGTTTGCTGAGTTTATTTAAAAAGAATGAATACAGAAAGAATAATTTTTAAACGTTATAAATGTTTAGTAAAACCGATGAAAATACTGTTAAAAATAAGTGTGAGACCTTTTTATGTGCTCTAATAAAGTATGTCAGTTAATGTTTGTCTCTAAAGTCTCTGCATTTGGGTTGAAGGGATGGTTCCATCATTAAGAACCCACTTGTAGAGGACCTGGGATCAGTTCCCAGCATCCACACTTATGTGGTTTAATGGCGTGCTTAATTGCCTGCTGACACAGCACCGTGTTGCACACAGTGTGTATACACTTGTGTTGTTTCTCATATATGCATATACATTCAAAAAGTAAAATCTTCCTTTGTTTTTAAAAACATATTCATCAAGAGTAAAACATATATTTTGAGTATTCCAAAAGTAGCATCCAGAAATGAAAGAAAATATGTTTCACTTGTCTGTCTGGGTCTAGGTCATGTAAGTCAAATGGTTGTTTCCAGTACCATTCATTTACGTTGGAATTTCCCAATTTAATTTTTCTTAATTTCTGAATAATATTGAACTGAATATTTATATAAAGAATATTTTCACTATCCATTCTTTGGTTTCTTCTGCTTCTTGGTTATTGCAAGCAGAACAGCAATGAACATAAAAAAACAAAAAAAATAATAAACAAACAAAAACAGATTTGCTCTTATCTTAGCAAATCTAACTGTTATAAGATGACATTTCAAAAATGCTTTCAGTTTCCTTATGGCTAAAAATGAAGTCCATTTGTCATGACTGGAGATCAGAGGACTACTTGTGGGAGTCAATTCTTTCTTCTGATTGAGTTTGAGTCATAGGCATTAGCAGCATGGACCTTTAAATGTTATGCCACTTTATCAACCAGAACTTTACAACTAACTCTTGCTTTGAATAAATAATTAATTTCTTCATAATACCAAAATCTATGCATGAGTTGCATTATGAAGATATCTCCCCCTCCCCCTTACTCTGTAGTCTTCTTTCCTAACATTATTTACTGGTTGCAGACTCTTTAATTTATTCTTGTGTTTGTGTTTTGCTGTCAAATTAAAAAGTCATTTCCTAAGCAATTGTCAAAAGATTTTTATTTTTATGTTGCTGTAATAGATTCTGGTCTTAGGGTTGCAGTTTGTTTTTGTAATTTGTTGGAAACAGGGTCACATTATGCAGCTCTGGCTGGCTGGAACTCACTATCCAAAAAAGGCTAACCTCAAACTCACAGATATTTAACTGCTGATGATTCTCAAATGCTAAGACTAAAGGTGTGTTCCAAAAACAGATATTTAATTAAATATGATATAATTATATAATTAATAAACAAATGATATTAATAAATTATATATTTATATTACATATAAAATATATAATTAAATAATTATATAATTATATATGCATAAAAATTTGAGCATATATGATCTCCCAACACCATTTTATTGATGCCACTCTTCTGTTTCAGCTTTGTGAGATTGTCCATTCCTGTTTTTTTCTGGTATGAAAGTAAGCTTCCTGTTTGCTACTGTAAAATAAGGTTATACCAGAGCAACCAAACATCCACATGTGCAAAGATGAGTGTAATAGCAGACATTACATAAAAATAAAGATCATAGGTTACAAGCCTAAGTGTGAAACAAAGCACTGAAAGATAATAAAGACAACACTCTGGGTCTAGAGATGGCCATTATTTAATATTCTGTGTGATGCCAACTTTGTAGTGCTTAGGAAACACTAAAATCATTAAGGCCAGAGAGATAGCAGATGTTTTCAGGGATTTAGAAGAGGCAAAAGTTATCTCTTGAGTACTAAGCATTGTTATTGTCATAAAATTATTGCATAAGATATTCTATTGCTGCTTTTATTATTTTTTCTGTCATAATTTCTTGTCATATTGTTGAGTTTTGTTTACTAGCTTTTTATTCTTGAGACAGGATCTCAATATGAATCCCTGGCCATCATGAAACTTTTTATGTAGACCAAGATGGCCTCAAACTCAACAGAAATCCACTAGGCTAATAACAACTTAGTATTGTCTACTTGTTTACCTTCTGACATTCCCTGTCTGTCTGCCCATCTGTCTTTTCACCCATTCACTGATCTATCTATCTATCTATCTATCTATCTATCTATCTATCTATCTATCTATCTGACTATCTATGTTTTATTTATCTCCTATCATACTTCTAAGTATATATACACTATCATTATACATCTAAACATCATCTATTACCTGTCATTCTACTAGCCTATCTGAGGGCCCAAAACCTAGTCTAATTCTACTAATATATGCAAATATACACATTGAATATTGAAATATACATATTTAATTTTAATTAGACGGTTTTTACTTGCTAAATGCATATTTTTGCTAATACTGAGATTTTTAAATTAAATCATGACTTCTCTAAGACTGTTTTAAAAGATTATTCTGAACTATACAAAGTACCTCTAATTAATATGGTAGAATTAATTTACCTTGTCCTGTAATACGTAATCTATTTTCAAATCTTTTCACTTTACAGAAGCTCTACCTGCTAGGAAGAATAAATACCTTTTACTTAATTTTTTTTGTTCTTAGGATAGAATTGGATAAGTAACCAGAAGTAGGAAATTTAGTGTTTGAAATGTTTTGTTTTCTGTCCATTATATATATTGTTTCTTTAGGGCTGAATAACAGCTGTAATAACAGGCAACTTTTCTGAATATGTATACATTATACAATGATGTAGAAATGTAGATCTAGAACTATCATAAAAGTTAGATTCCAAATGAAATAAGAAATGATAGATAGTGTAGTATTAAGCTTCTTGTACTTTCCAAAGCTACATGTTTGTATTAAATATCCAGTGACATGAGGTGCTAAGGATAGGTAAGTGCTTTAAAAGCTTTACAAATTGATTCTGCCATTCACTGTTAAACAACCTCAAGGGCAAGGCCATGGTATCTTACTGTTTTCAGTGGCAACTCAGAAACATTTTTCTTTTATCCTATGAAACAATGGAGTTGTGATTTATTTTTTCCTCCAATAATATAGCCAAAAGTTGTCATTATTCTTATTTATATAATTGTATACTAACATAATGTGTTCTCAATTTGTTACTAGCTTCTCCTAACAATGAATTATAATAAATTGATACTTATTTTTATGATTATTCCTATGTTAGATACATCAACTTATGGAATATTTTCATGTACTCATTCTTGTTTCCTTGGGAAATAAAATGAGACAAAGAAAATATAACACACAAAACTCAGACAACGGATCCATGGAAACCTGATTCTGTGTGTGGACTTATTTCCTTTTCTTTGATATATGGAGAATTTTCTTTTTTTTATGAATGTTTATTGTGGAAATATAGATTATGAAGAAAACAGAAATATCACAATATTGTGCCATATATTTAAACATTGTTTAGTGTAGTTAGTGTTTTGGAATTTTATTTTATTTTTAAAAAAAACAGAAATATAAGAATATATTTTCATTTTAATCCAGGTATAGGGTTATGGGGCTGCTTCTCAGAGCTGACTATGATTTGCCTCATGCGTTAGCTGAGGCATGGATTTGCCAGTTGCAGATAGTTTCTCCAATTCTGTGACATTTGAAATTCTGCTAACTTTTTAGAGAGGATATAAATGCTAGGACCCTGAAAGGTAGGAACCCAGGGAGTAGTGTTGTTGGGCTGCTGGTCAGTTCAGCGGCTTTGGTTGTAGTCTCTTAGTCATGCTAAAAGCGGGGGGGGGGGGGGAACCAAAAAAGAAAGTAATTAGTATCCTTCTTTCTCTCCTATCTAGTGTTAGGGTATGCAACTGGGATAATAAAGGGTGGGAAAAGAAAACCCCAGAAAGTAGCAAAAGTCAGCTACAGCTAAGTTTCTATCTTTCATTATAAAAACTTCAAACATCTTGTATTAATTCTCCTCAGGGTAATTCATTATTACTATACATTTCAATAAAGTATTTCCAAAAAGTAGAGATATACAGTTCTTTAGAAAGAGATACATTTTGTCATTTATAATATATTCATGACTTATTGTCATAAATGGACTGTACAAATACTGATAAGCTTAAGCACATTTTAAAAAGTATATAATTGAGGACCCATGATAGGAAATGTAGTAAAATTTTTAACATTGTGCATCTACAATCAAGGCTCTCAATATATATAGCATTTTTGCTTGAAAAAACAAGATACTTGGAGACTTGTAGTTTAGTATTTTTTTCATATTTCACTATTTTCATTTGTTCTATCTGTAGACTTATTTTGCCTAAATTAGCATGCTTATTCATGCCTCAAAATTCCCTGAATTGTCCCTTGGGGTGAAAGAGACAGAATTATGTATGTGTGTAAACATGGATTAATTTAATCTTAGGCAAATCCACCTTTTGCAAACTGAGTGAGGTTTGCAGAGGATTATAAATACAATGAAGTCAGATGCAGTTTGACATCTTGTTTTGTTGAGCTTCAAATTTTCTAAAAGCTCTTAGAATCATTTACTAAATTTTTGGTATGCAAAATCACACAGGAAAAAATATCAATTGAGCTATAAGTCAAGTTTACTTTGGACTGAATACTAAAATTGTGTTTTACCTATTGGAATAGGAATTAGGATTGATGCAATTTTAAAGTCATCTTCAGTTTCTTTGCTTAATACAAGACAATCTCCTTACCTGGAGACTTAAGTTGAAACAATCCTTCTAACTTGGGATTCTTCATACTTTGCAATTCCCCCGGTTGTTCATCATTACACAGTATACTTTTTATCTGTAGCAATGCAAGACCTCAAAAATAGACAAGTCTGATGGCAAGGGTAGGAGACGTGTTGAGTAAGAATCCCAGCATATAAAATGGGGCTAGAAATCATGTAACAGGAAACCAGAAGCCATCAGACTCATCCTAGGTTTAAGCTTTAGCTATTTCTATGGTTAAAAATCAGTTTGTCAAGATTGGATTTCATCCAAAATCAATTTACAAGTATCCGAGTTATTTTTATAGACCTTCACAGGAAGATAGAGAGAGAGACATGGATTTGACATCTCTATTAGAGCTAAACTGAAAATATCAGAGATGGACACATCAGTTTAATAAAGAGAAAAAAAAATCCAATCAATGTAACATCAAGGTCAAATTTTGAGGGTTTTTTTTTTTGTTGTTGTTGTTTTCAGACACTCATAGTAGGGTAAGGTCAACTCATGGAATGTTCACAGATATTAAAAACTAGTTTATGGAAAAGAGCAGACACAATTAAATCAGTAGAAAGCATACCTGCTTTCAATGTATCTGAAATTAAAGGAAAGAAATACTTCATTTGATGAAATGTCAAGATGATTCAAAGATTACAGCAAGAGATTGTAGTGCAAGAAGGGCCATGGTGTCCTCACAAATGGGGCACTGGGAAAGAGAAAGCACAGGCCATTTGATGTACTATTGCCAACAGTTTCTGTGACTACAACTGTGAGCTTTAATTAGCATCATAGTCATCCTGTCTCATCCAAGTTTCAGGTAAGATATAGAATGTGAGGAAAATCTAAATCTGAAACTCAATGCTTCATTCAAATTACATAAAGTCCTTATGCAATTGCTTCTAAGACAAAACTGCATAAATAGGAAAAGAAAGCCCAATTCAACCAAAAGTACCTTAGAAAGATAACATACTCTAATCAAGATTTGGATTTTATGTTTAAAAATAAAGTGTTTCTTGAACACAACTATAATTGCTTAATTTTCAAATAGATGTGTTGTGTTTTTCTGAAAACGAATTCTGAAAAATAACCTTTTACTTTGTCTACATTTTCATAAAATAAATATAATAATGGTATCTAAGGTATGACAAAAAATAGAGTTAAAAACATTATCATGAACTCAGTCATTCTGCCTTCAGTAATTAGAAAAGACTCTAAAGCTTATTAAAACACTTCCCTTAATTGCTCACCATTTAACCTTCACTATACTGGGGTACCTCATTCTTCAGAGCTGTGAAAACTGACACCATATCTATCTGCTATTTGGCTATATTCTAAATGTACTTTCCCATTTTTATAGCTATACTAAATTAGGGACTATTATTCTCTTGATTTTTTTTCTCTTATCAGTTGTTTCACTCAGATTTTCATGACCAAGCACTAAATAGAGAGGGTTCACAAAACAGAATGCAAACAGGAATGTAGTGGCTTAAATGTAGATAAGGAATCGAGTACCAAGTACATTTAACTCTAGCAAGATCAACAAGGATTCGCCTTTTTTTTTCCCTCTTTAATTTCCTCCAGAACATAGAATAGCACTCAGGCTACCATAATAGAGCTGTTTTTTTTTTTTTTCAAAGCACAATATTATCTTTTGATATGCTATGTTAATTTCCATCAGAACTGGGGATTACATTACATGATAGGACCACTGTGCTCATAGATTCATAGCAGCTGTGGTTGCCTGCATAGTTCATGACAATGAACATTGTGAGGTGTTAAGGGTAAGCATTGGGAATGAATATGATTTAAAATATACCTGTTCCCATCTCCATCCACCCTAGGTCACTAACAAAATCTATTCTATTTCTACTTCCCAGGGAGACCCGTGTCTCCTCTAAGATCTTTCCTCTTTATCGAACTTTCAGAGTCTGTGGATTGTTCTGTGATTATTCTTTATGTAACAGCTAGTAACTACTTATAAGTGAGCACAGATCTTGTTTCTCTTTCTGGATCTGGACTGCCTCAGTTATGATTTTTTTTCTAGTTCTATCCATTTGCCAACAAATTTCATGATATTTTTCCTTTCTCACAGCTGAATATTATTCCATTGTGTAAATATACCACATTTTATTTATCCATTCTTCAGTTGAGGGGCATCTAGGTTGTTTCCAGTTTCTACCTCTTATGAATAAAGTTGCTATGAACATAGTTGAGCAAGTGTCCTTTGATAGGACAGTACATCCTTTGAATATATGCCTAAGAGTGGTGGTATAGCTGGATCCTCAGGTAGATCAATTCCCAAATTACTGTAGATCAGCCATATAGATTTCTATAGTGTTTGTATGAATTTACAGTTCTACTAACAATGGAGGAGTGTTCATTTTGCTTTAAATTCTCTCCAGAATGAGCTGTCATTTTTGTTATTGAATTTAGTCTTTCTGACAGGTGTAAGATGAAATCTCAAAGCCTGGGAGTTTTGCTGGACTCCTAATAGTGGGGGGGTAGAGGTATCTAACCCTTTGACTTGCTCTGGAGACCTTTTTTCTCCTACTGGGTTGCCTTGTCCAACCTTACTATAAGAGTTCCTATCTAGTCTTATTGCATCTTGTTATGTGGTGTTTGATTGATATCACTGGGAGTCCTGCTCTTTTCTGAAGAGAAACAGAGTCTCAGTGGATCTGGGGGAGAGCAAGGGTGTGGAGCCTGGTACAAGGAGAGGGAGTGGAGGCTGCAATCATGATATATTTTATGAGAGAATAACAAAGAAAAAGAAAACAATCTTTTGAAATGTATAAAATTGATTGGGCATTGGTTTACATATTTATGATAAGAGTTCTAATATTTGCCTCATCCTGGCTTTTCATTTTATAATGAGTTAAACATGATCACCCATGCATATTATACTTATCAAAAATCTTAAAAATTAGTGTTTATGAAATAAATCTCATGAATGTTAGCCAGCTCAAGTAAGTAAGAAAATATTCAGGAATCAGCTGGCAAAGACAGTCATTTCAAAACATGGAGAGACCAAGTCTCATTTGTTAGAGCAGACTGGCATTGATTGTGAGAAGCTACTTCAAATCAAGCTTTAAAAATAATTCAGCTTTGATTAGCACTGAAGGCACTAACTGTGTGAAAGTTCATTTCTAGGCAAAGCACAATGTAACGTGGATATCAATCATCCTGAACATCTAGAAATACGCAATCCATTGTGACTAACAAAAGCAGCATTTGGATGTCCCCAGACATAATTAAAGGTAAGTAATCGCAGTCCCATGATATAGCTGTTGCCTGCCAATTTTGCTCCTTAGATCCTCACTTTAGGTATTGGGAATCTGGGTAGATGTGCACACTCTCAGCTTACATCTGAAACCTATTTTCAGAAACCAGAGTGCGTAGCTTCGAAATCTGTGCATGTTTTACTTTGAGAATTGTTATACAGGGCATTCACAAGCAACACATTCATGTCTATAGAAATAAGAGAATATTTTTGAAGGGAGGGCATCTGGAGAGAGCAATTTTGATCCAGATGTTCTCAAGTAAGTAAGAAAGAAGCGAATGTTTCTTGAGGGTTTCTTATACGCCACAGCATATATTTAAATTTTACAAAAATAAACCAAGTTTCTTTCATGCTACAGGAGGCGAAGTTATCACAGCCATCTATGTAATTGCTCATTGTTGTCATGGTTTCAGGTGGGAAAAGATTCATTCAGAAATCAGTGAAAACATATGGTTTATTTGAAAATTAAAATCGATTTAAACACAAGTTCATATGCCCCTTACCTTTAAAAATTATTGTAGTCAGTCCTGAAGTTTTCTCATCTTTTGATAATAATATACTATATTTTAGAGATATAACCAAAGCCAAAGTCAATCTTTAAATAGAGATAAATACTATCATTGAATCTTTGATCTGAGTCAAGGGATCAGAGAAGTGTGGTTTGAGGTCAAGGATTCAATGTTGTTTTGCTGCTTTGTAGTTAAAAATGAAGGTGGGGAGGGGAGAGGGTGGTGGGGACATTTGCATGGAGCTGGGGCAGGGAGGAGGTATGGGACAAACAGTCAGAGGGTGGACCAGGAGGGAAATGGGGTTTGGAGTGTAAATAAATAAATAAGTAAATAAATAAATAATTACAAAATAGGAAATATTGGTAAGAGATGTGGAAGGTCTGCACTCTTGGAAATGGCTCTTGGATGACATCTAGTAAAATAGATGTAAGAAAAGAAAGAGAAAGGAACAAGGGAGGGCGGGAGAGAGGAAGAAAGGGAGGAAAAAAGATGAAAAGATAAAAGAACTTTTTAAAACCCAGGAAAGCTGGAAGAGTACTTTAATATAGCACAGACTGAAGCCATTTTTAAGCCTGTTACAGTCCTGAATAGATTAAAGCTAAGCTGGACCAACCTTTACATTTTAAGAAAGCACAACATCATACATTTTTGGTATTTTGCAGCATAAAGCTCATGATAACTTGTTTTACATTAATGGAAAATGAATACATTTTAGGATAAATTGTATTCTGCTTTTATCTGTATCTGCTTACAAATATGGAGAGTACATCTTGGAATTGAACAACAGGGAGAGAACCAAAGGACTGTGAGAATTCGGCGTGCTAAAACTCCTTTGGTATTAACACTTTATACCTTTAATGATGAACGTGTTGCAACTTAGAAGGAAGAACCAAATGCCCACTAGATGGAGGGTAAAGTCCTGAAGGAGAATCCATTTCCATATATGATAAAGGAATTCCAATAAGTTTAGCCCAAATGGGTTTCAAAATTGTTTGGTCCTAGTAACTCCCTTTGACAACGCATTTTCTCCTTAATGCCAGTAACTTTTTATTCATGTTAGTTTAACCATGCTTAATTATGACATAGAGGTAATTTTAGTTTTAAGTGTTTGACTTAAAAAAATAGTGATCAAGGATGAATTGTGACTAGAGGTCTGTTAAGTTTTACTGAAAAGTCATTTAGATGTGTATCTTGATTTATACGCAGAAATGCTGGACTTAGATTCTGTAGCAGCATAAGATTCTTGTAATACTAAGGATGTAATTGAGGGCTCTGGACATTTAAGGAGGATGTGAGTCTTTTGGTGTTGAAAAGGCAGACTAAGGTAGAATTTCAGGATGACTAAGGGGTCTAACTTTTTGCTAGTATAAAAGTACTAAGTGTTTAGTGATGAGTTGTCTCCCATAGTCTCAAGCATTTTAACACTTGGTCTCCAAGTAATGGTGCTGTTTCCAGAGGATTAGAAGGCATGGCCTTGCTGGAGGAAGTATTACAGTGGATATTGGCTTTGTAGACTTAAGGTCTCTCTCTCCCTCCTTCCTTCTCTCCCCCTTTCTCTCATGTCTCCTTATCTCCCTTTCATCTTCTCTTTCTGTTTCTCCCCTCCCCCTCACACTTTTATTCAAGATATAAGCTCTTGCTGTTCCAGCCCCCATGCTTGCCTGGTACCATGCTTCCCCACTATGATGGCGAAGGACAGGAATCTTTCTGTAACCACAAACTGGCTCTTCCTTCTCAGAAAAAGAATGCCATGTATGTTCTTTCATATAGGAGATTTATTACAAACAGTGATTACAGTTAACTAAAAGAGAACATAATCTTTTCTTTTGTTGTTCATTCCTATGAATGTCTGTGACATATCCTACTTCTAGGTCATACCATTCATCTCAAAGGCCACTTCTCATTTCTGTTCTTTTTTTTTTTTTTTTTTTTTTTTTTATCTTATGAGGTTATCCCTAGAGTTTACCTTGAGCCCTAAGGTATTTTAACTCAACATCTAGCTTTTGAAATAATGTTTTAATTCTACAGATCATAATTTAGTTATATTTACTTGCTTCTTTAGACAAATGATACAGAAATTTTATTTTATGCTCTCCTTGATGTCCCCAGACTTCTGGGCATTCACGGTTGTATACTATTTTTATATGGAGAATTAGTACATAGTTTTACAGACATACATCTAGTGGCAAAGAATAAGGACTTCTTGACCTGAATGGTAATCTAAGGTTTGTGGTCACATGAGCTGGGCATAGAATGTTCTGTGCTGAAAGGAAGCATGAATGTGGAAGGTTGCTACCTTATATATATGAATTGATTTAAGATGGATAGCTTTATCAAATTCTCATGTGATAGGAGATGAGAAAGTAGCCTAGGAGTCTAGCTCCCATTTGACAAGTAAAGACAGGTTTCAATCACTTTATGCTAAGTACTACATTTGAGGTTGCTGTAGGTCCCTGGTGGTATAGTTGAGAACTTCCCTTTAGTAGAGTTATAATCCCAAATTATTCAATTAACCTTCTGAATGAAAACTATCTAGAGAAGGCTTTGATCTCAAGTCAAACTTCTCTTTTTCATCAAGATTAAATTCTCTCTGTGGGGTTGTAACGATGTATATCTTATTCTAATGATATTGCTATATGTACACTTGAGTCTGCTTCCTTTGGGAAAATAATTGTTATGGGAAATATGAATGAAGAGCTGGTAGGCTCTGAGATAAGGAGCAGGTTTCATAAGAGGAATGTCTTCAACAATTTGAGTACTAAATATCTCCTTGTGACCAGTTCCTTAACAAAAATAGTATTGTCATTTGCTATGATTTTCTAAACCTATAATGAATTTTAGAATGAGTACCTTTCCAAGTTTTATGCACTTTGTCTGTCTAGCTAATATGCTTTGTTTTAGACAAAGCATCACATTTTATCAATTGTACTTTGAGACTATAACACATGCATGCAAAGACAGATTTACATGTGTCCGATTTATCAGATACACTCTCCAAAGCAGCCCTAGAAATGTCAGCAGACCTCCTGGAGGCAGGAAGTGAGACTCATTTTAATTTCAAACTAAATTAATTCAGAATGAAATCAAACCTATTCTCACATTTATTATGGCAACCTGGTCTGAGTGAAAAATTGCAGATTTTTAATAAGGACATTTCCATTGGTTTCCTTTCAGTCTCACAAACTCATAAATCAATTCCTGTCTGTCAGCCATTATAAATTTATCAGTTCTTATGAGCAGATGTGACAGTAAAATGTTATTTAAATCTACAAGGCTATATCTCTGTTAGTGAGCAAAACAACCGTGGCCTCCATGCTACTTCTTTGTATTTTAGAGTTTATTTATTCCATCAGGTTTAAACTATCCTCAGTAACAGAAGAGACTACACACTCATCAGCAATGGAAGTCAGAATTGAAAGTATGCATTTTCTTGATGGATCTGGAAAAAAAATAAGTTGCAGTTTAAAGAGCACAGCATGCAAAATATTTTATGCAAATATTCTTAGAAATGCAAATTATTTTAATTTTTATTGCAGACACAGATAACTATTAGTAACTTTAAAATTTATTTCTCAGAGCTTTAGCACCTTTGTCAAAGGGTAGGAAACATTAATTTGTGGATAACAACATTCGAGTAGTGCCAAATCCACAACTGTATGCAGATCCCAAATCTCGGCAGACTAATTAGAAGGATCACATTTTATGGAACAATCTTGCTCTCTCCTTTCTCAGTCACTCACAACTGTGTCAAATTTAAATAAATGGAGTATGTCTCCAGCTGAGAGAACAGAGAAGAAAATGCTAAGTAGAGCAACAGGAAGGCTAATAATGGGAATGCTTTGGGTCTGTAATTTTTGTGCCAACAAAAGCCCTTTGACATGGTCACAGGAAAAAAAAATATGTGGTAATCTGACAAGTAAGATATTTGAATCTTACACAATGTACAGGGCTCCTCTGGACAGTCACTACTCAGGCCAGCTGAATATATGTAAGGCACAGTCAATAATAGTACTAATGGGTGTCCATCATTTCTTCTTGCCAGTCATGTAGCTCTGTAATTGAAATGCCCAGCAACAGTTTTCCACCTAAATTCTAATAATGCCCTTTATAATTTTCTCTTTAATGCAGTTCCTGAACTTTAAAAGGTTGTTCACTGCCAAATGTCAGCTCGTGGTGAAGGGCTGTATCGAAAAATCCATTGCTCTAAAAAGGAGCCTAGTGTTCATTCTGCCTGTTCAAATTCATGTTGTCTAATCATGTGCTTAAATGGATCATTAGTTCTTCCTCATTAAAAAAACAACTAGTGAAAGATCACCCAAAATTAACATTTATTCTAATTTCAAAACTGTGCCTATGCAAGATATATAAAATTAATATTTTCAATATTATTTGCTCAGTAAATTTACTAAATGCTACAAAACTGTAAAAGCAATAATGTACTGTATTTTTAAGTATTTTATTTATTTTTAAGGATTTATATAATGTATTTTGTTCATAATTACTCACTATTATTTCCCCAAATGTCTTCAGATCACTCTCTTTTTTCCATGACCAATCAACTCAAATGTGTGCTCCTCATATATTCCTATGCATAGGGCCATTCCCAAAACACAGCAGGCCTACCAGGAACATGACCTTAAAGAAAACTGACTCTCCTTCCTCAAGCATGCATGGGTGCAATAGTAGTATTGTGTTGTCTGACTTTAATTACAAATTTAGAATATAGAATTGTTAATGTAGCCTTTCCCAGATAAAATTCACTCTCACTTATCACTCAATTTTTAATCTTATTGGAGAACAATTTCTTCATTTCCCTTTTATATACTGATTAAAAGAACCCTTTGTCACTCTTCTGATATAATTTGAGCAGATTATGTGTACCATAGTTTTCTATGAAAAACAAAATAATAATATATTTTTAATTTAATGAAAGTAAAAAACCTTCAGGATATTTCAGAACAAATAACTTATTTTCTTACTTGGTTATCTTAAAATTTGGTGATAAATGTACATCTTGCCTGTGAAATGTAGGTCAGTTTTATTGGAGACACACACACATACATGAATACACACACACATGATATTTAAATCTTGATTAATATTATTTAATGTAGAGGATTTAACTTAAAACCAATAAGTTTTATTTATCATGTTTTAAAACTTACTGTATTATTTTCTATTTATACATATTTAATTCTAATATCTATAAACTTATCATATAAACTTGTATGTATCATTTGATGGGTCACAGTTTTGAGAGAATAATAATTGAAATTTGCTCTATTATGGAGGTAAGTCAGACTCATTGAAGATAAACTATACTGATTAAGAAAGATAGTTACTAGGTACATCATAAAATACGTTAAAATGTCATAGTTGTGTGTCTGGCCCGACAACAACACTTTAATTAAAGAAACACTACACATTTCATATGTTGGCAGCCTGGATGTTAACCATGGGTGTGAGTAAAAGAACATTGTTTCCCTTTAAACATCCACAGTGCTTGTGATTGAGGACTGAGTAGCATTCCGAGAACAAGGGCCAGAAGCATAAGGCATAAGCTCGTCTCTCACAAGAGTAGAACACCTATGAAGCAGACATCATTAACTAAGAAATCTCAATTTTTCTATTTGACAGTCGATGCTAAATATTTGAGTAGTTATATAACCAACGTAATAAGGGAAAAAATTCTCCCAACATAAATTTTATTTCCTAGGTTCAGGGGAGTGTATGTGTATGTACACTCATATTAAAAGCAAAAAAATATAATTTGAACTTGATACTTGGAGACATTCACCACAATAAGATTTCAATAGAGCATGAATTATAGCAGGAGTCATGGAAGTACTTACTGGAGTAAGGAATGACGATACTGTGCCTGATGTCTAGCTGGGAAGAAGTCTTTGTTAGTACACAGACTGCTTTCTAGAAAATGTTTGCTGGTACAGCTTACCCTTCTTTTATCGACGAGGCTCTGGTTTCCCATTCATTATCATATTTCCAACTATACTTTGTGCTTAATCATGTTAAATATGGCATCTCGAGTGAAGAGAAACTATGGTTGTAAATGACAAAATTTCATGTAAGTATTACCTCTTCGATTACAATCTATGGAGTGAGAAATCTGACAAGAATTCTTTTAGCATTTGATGTTTGTGCAGATGAGGAAGACCATGCTTACTTACTTCAGCTTAGCGCTCAGTCAATTTCAGTCTGTGTTGGCACCAAGATTCTCACCAAACTGACTTGCAATAACCTAGAAAACTCTTACCCTTCTATCTAGAAAAACAATTTCCTGCTCCCCAGTCAAGAAGTACAAGCCTGGGAAACAGTTTTTGTGAAATAGCATTCCATAAAAGTCTCATCAAATGCTACAGCTTTAGACGTTTCAACATGTGTCTTTTTTTCTCTCACCATTTCTTCTTGAAATTCTCAGTCAGTCCTTAAACAAAATTACTTAGGTCATTTCTACTTTAAGTTCAGAGGTAATGAAAACTAAGTATTTCAAAGGCCTTTTCCAAAGCCTTTAATAGGTGTGAGAGACAGAGTACAGGCAGCTGGAATTTATTGACTGGAGAATTTGAGCAGAATAGGAAGATTTACAGGGTTCCCCACACTGCGACCTTATGTAATTTCACTTATCTGGATGACTTTGGAAAAGTCACTTAAATGTGTAGCACTTCCATCAGTTCATGTATCAAATGACATGTAATATCTTTCTTGTAGAAGTGGAAGATATAAATTATTAATGATATACATAAGAAAATACATATTTCAGATTTAGAGCTGAAGGCTTTTCATTCAATATAGCCCAAAATACTAAAAATTTATCATACTAAGAATGCAGAAGGCTACAGAGGTGACTAAGTGTCTAAAGCAAGTGTGTGAGGGCCTGAGTTCTAATCTCACAGACTCAGATAAAGGCAAAAAGGCTTGGGACAAACCTACAGCATCACATGCACTCACATATAGTGCATTCACATGTAGTATCATTGTTCCCATGACTATGAAGGTGAAAATGGAGTAAGAAGAGTTCCTGGAGGATCATAGACTAGTTAGCTGATTTTTGCAGCAGTGAAGAAGAGACCCTATATTAAATAATATAGAAAGTAAAAATAGATACCTAAGGTTGTCCTCTGACTTGCACACTTGGGCTATGGCATGCATGTACCTGCACTCACATATGGATATGAATGGCTACACACACACACACACACACACACAAACACACACCCACACATACCTACCTGTACTCACTCATGAATATGCATGGATACATAAACATACCAGAAAGGGAAAAATGGAGCCAGAATTCTGAGTGACCCTATAATGAGTCCCAAAAGAAGTTATCAATTTTAATTGATTTAATAATTAAAATTGTATTTACTCATATTTCAAAAACAGTTCACTTATTTTTCAAATAAAGAGTTTTTAAAGATTATATTGTCAGTCACTACTGTCTTTGGGAGTGTGCTTTTGAAACGTTTAGTATAGCTATTTGAAGACATTTTCAATTTTTATAAAGTGCTGATTCTTTGCATATATCTAGCAGTGAGATTAGACACCATACAATACTATTGGCAAAGTATGTCATCTAGCAATGGAAGTATCCACTGTAAATGAAATAGTCTATCAAAGGAGTGTCATGTCAAATCATCTTGCTGAATTTGCAAATGAAAGCTGAAGAGAAGCCAAAAGTATTCAGTTCCAAAGAAGAGAACATATCCTTATCAGTGAATTTAATTAAAATGTCAAGTAGCTATTATCTAAAAAGACTAATACCACTCTCATAATAAACACATCAGGGTCAGGTATTTGTCAAATCTAAGGGTACTAACATGACTTGAAGCTAATTTCTAAGCGTTTATTTAACAAAATGAAGGATCTGAAACCATTTACACTTTCTATATTGTTTCAAATTATTGTTTCTGACAATCCATGGGTTCATTCTTATAACAGTATGTACAATAGTATGTATACTATTAGAAATAAAGTTTAGAAATAAATGCAGCCCTTTTTCTCTAGAAAGAGAGACTCTACTTATCAAGAAAATCTGACTACAGGTTTATGACATATTTGATAAGAGTAAAATAATTAAAATTTGCTGCATTTGTATTTCTGTGTTTCATTAAAAAAAATCTTTCACCTGCAAAAAAAATATTTCCAAAATGTAAAGTGGGTAAAGCACTTGTCACTCAAGTATAAAGAGTTTAGTTTAAATCCCTAGGGTCAGAAGTGGTACCACACACATACATAATTGAAGTGCCTCTAAGAGGCAATAAGCTCACACCCATATTTACACACATGTGTACTGTGAGGGAGGTGGGAGAGAGAGGGAGAGAGAGAGAGAGAGAGAGAGAGAGAGAGAGAGAGAGAGAGAGAGAGAGAGAGAGAGAGAGAGAGAGAGAATCTCCCCAAACCAGTTGAGGATAAACTATTATTAGTGAATGAGAAAAATTTCAAACATAGAGAAACGATAAAGGAAATGTATACAGATGCAGTTCAGAGGTCAACAGCAGTGATGTTCAGTTTATGATTCCAATTTAAAAAATGCCATCTTTAATCTTTTCTTGAAAGATAGGTCAGTAGATATTTTTCAGATAATAAGTGAGGAAAAAGAAAAAGAAAAAGGATAGTTTATAGAGGTGGCAAATGTTTTGGGACTAGAAAACTGTTCTTTAACTAGATAATGATTTTGACAAAAGTATTAAAGTCTTCTGATTTGACAGTAAAGTTGCTGACTATGAGATTGCAATGTCTGAATGAAGTGACTAGGTAACATTAAGAGTACCTTGCAGCAGACAGTTGGTTCAAAGGTGCAGATGACAGCTGTGGTGCTGGTGGCAGTTGAATATTAATTTATTGCAGGATCACATTTTACTTGTTGTCTGAAATAGAAACATTCCACCAGAAGACCAGGCACATCGAAGTTTGTTTGCATAGTCTTCAAAGTAGTGAATGTACCTGTCTTAGTTAAGGTTTTACTGCTGTGAGCAGACACTGTGACCAAGGCAACTTTTATAAAGAACAGTATTTAACTGGGGCTGGCTTACAGGCTCAGAGGTTTAATCCATTATCATCAAGGCAGAAACATGACATCATCCAGGCAGGCATGATGCAGGAGGAGCTGAGAATTCTACATCTTCATCTGAAGGCTGCTAGCAGAATACTGGCTTCCAGGCAGATAGGATGAGAGTCTTATAGTCCACACCCACAGTGACACACCTACTCTAACAAGGCCATACCTACTCCAACAGGGCCATACCTTCTAATAGTGCCATTCCCTGGGCCAAACATATACAAACCATCAGAACTTCTTGACAAATATATATTTTCACTTAAAAATAATTAAACATTGGGGCTAGTGAGATGGCTCAGTGAGCAAAGAGGTCTGAAATGTAAGCCTGACCACTTGATTTTGATCCCCAGAATCCACAGTTGAAGATGAAAAACAACAAAATGTTCACCTCTGACTTCCACAATGCACTGGCATGCTCCTAGTCACGTACCCCCCACACACACGTGCATGCATGCACACACACCATGCACATGCATAGGCACTTGCACACTTATACACATGCACACGTGCATGCACACCTATGCACTCACAAAAACAGATAAGAAGATATAAAAAAATTAAGCTTTTGTTGCCAAGCAGCAGAAGCAGCCACAACAACAATTACAGTAACTATAAAAAAAAATCATGAACCTAGTTTTTATTTGAGAGTGTTTTATCACCATTTATTATGATGGGAAAAGCAATGATGATAGACTCTCGAAATTATTCTCTAACACTAAGACATATTATATTTTCTGAATATCAAAAACTTTGGCTCTCATTTTCTTATCTTTTCCAATGGAAATAATAATATCAAGTACCTCTTAGTAGAATGCATTATAGACAAATTTCTGATTTTTTTGGTCATTGACTAATAAACAGACGCTGTTCATTGAGCATTGGTTTTTCTTCTCTTTACATCTGGATTAGAGACATTTCTGATTTTCTCTATTTAGCATAAATTTTCTTATTTTCATATAGAAAAAAGGAAATGCATTGCAACTCTTTGTCCCCACAGTATTCAATCAGAGTGAAACTATCTATCTCAAAGAAATGTGATTTTAAGGCTAAAACGAGTGCCCTACTCTTAATTCATTTATCACAGAGAAACAAAAGAAACCATCCATTGTGCTATTGTTTTCAAATAGAGAGGAAACAGTCTTTAAAGAATCTCCCAATGCTGTTTAAAAAGATAACAGCTGTTGGTAACAGAATTTCATCTCACATTTTAATTTTACAGCATCACAGCATAGCATATGTGCTGGCCCTCTGGGTACAACCATGTCAACAGTTCATCAAAGAGCAGCTATGTTCCTAATGGTAAGGGGGAAACAATTAATCCTGGAGATGAAGCAACAACAGTCTCAGTATTAGTGGTGTGTGTGTGTGTGTGTGTCTGAATAAAGTAATTCAGGATTTCATTTCAATTTTATTCAATTTTTTTTACAGTGCAGATTTTATACCCCTCCTGGTCCACCCACCTCCTGGTTCCACATCCCATACCTCCTCCCCATGTCTCCATGAGGATGTCCCCAGAAGGCATTAAACACCTCCCAATCAAAAACAGCCCAGGACCAGATGGCTTTAGTGCAGAATTCTACCAGACCTTCAAAGAAGACCTAATACCAATATTCCTCAAACTATCCCATGAAACAGAAGGAACACTATCTAATTCATGAAGCCACAATTACTCTGATACCTAAACCACACAAGGCTTTCATTATCAATTTTCAGTTTTTATAAGCATGGGAAGAAAATTAGATATATGTCTCAGGGTGATAAGACCATTAAGATAAATTTGTAGGTTACAGAGAAAAAAACAAAATCATAAAACAAAATAACAAAAATCAAAATTCTAGCCAGAATATTAAAATATCATGCTTTGGTGCATCTTGAAAAAGAAATATCTCTTCCAGGCCCTATATTTACCATCTAGAAAACAGAAAATAACCATTGTACAAATCTTAGGAGGTTGGCTTGAGAATTGAGATAAAATTTGAAAACACTTAAGTATAGTTTCAAATGCAATATAAGTTCTGAAATATATGGCTTGATATTTGTATGATAATATAATGGATAGAATAAATGTTATCCACTCAAATATAGGTATTAAACACTAGCTGTACCATCAACTACCTTTGGTAGACATTGACTTACTGTATAGCCAGTTCAAAATTATTGGCACCTTGGGCTTTACTGGAGGACACAGATGGATTTTTCTGTTATCGAATTTATTTTAACTTTATGGTGATACAAAATAATGTCTGTAAAGCATTCCTGTCAAACAAAGTATGAATTTTATGAAGCCTCCCATTACTCTGTCCTGCAGAATATTTTCATGAACATGTTTTAAACTGTACAACAACATATTATGTTGATTTTCCTTTTGTTAATGGAATTTGAGGTGATAAGATTTTTATAAACCTTTTAAAGTTTCACTGACAAACTCAAGTATAGCAATAAAAGTATGTAAGAGATTATAAAAATTGGCAATTTAAGAGATGTTAAACAGTAGAGTTTAATGCAACGTAGGTCAGCTCTGAGAGGAAGGACCCATCCAGTTTTGTTGCCCAGGTTCTTGGGAAACATATTTGTTTAGTGTTTGAATACTATGAAGATTAGATGCAGGTCTTGGAGGGCAGTGTGTTTGAAGGATGGTAAATGGCAAGGTGAAGGGAAGAGATTGAGTGAGGGGTAAATGAAAATATGAAAAATATGTAATTTAGAGTTAGGAGTGGAAGCCAGGGGAAAGATAGGCTAAACAGGTCTTTCCTACTACTCAAGGGAACAACAATTTACTTTGTAAATTAAATGCACTCTAGGGAAATAAACACTTTAGGTTTCTGTCTCGGGTGTTTCATAGAAGTAAAGGGACTCTTGAAAAAAAGCCTAAACTTGGAGCTGGTATTTTTACCATGTTGCTGCCTTCCTTAAAACTTCTTTTCTCTTGAGTGCTTTCTCATATGTAGGGATATCTATACATAAAACAACAGAGAAAAGGCTTTATGTAGCTGAGTTTATGTTCCCAGATTAAATATGTATTGACTTAGAGTCCATTCACTTAGTAGTATCTCTCTTTCACTATGAGTCAACAAATACACAGCTAAAAGTTAAAATTATGACTTAGGCCTGTATATCCAGGTGTAAGATATCTCATGTTTAGTTTAAGTGACTGAATATCTATATATTTTTAAGGGGAAAAGAGCCTTTTAAATACTGATATGTAGGTGGTTCATTGGTCCATTTCCATGTAACATTCTAGTTATGTGTCCTGTACCGGGGCTCATGATTTGATGCTATAACATATTTACTTAAATTATCACATATAGTTACATATGGTTAACTGTTTGAGAAAAAAGAGGTAGTTAGAAAAGATTAATTTTCTAAGGATAAATAAGCAATATGATAGAGGAAGTTCATTGTTGTAATGATATCAGAAAAAAATAAAATTACGAGTTTAGGACTTTGGATCTTTGAATCCCTTGCTTAAGATCTCTATGAGATTAAAATAAAACAACAGTCTCCACCTTACAAAAACAAAACCAGAAACAAGCAAAACAAGCAAACAGATGATTTACTCAAGACTCTGCTAAACACTGTTTTTAATACTTGTATTTTGCAGTCAAGATTTCTGAAAAGCAATTTCTCCTCCATTGTGAGACACTTTGTCCATGCATTTGATGTGCTGTGTTCTAAGCACAACCTAAAATTTAATTATAAATCTTAACCTCATTTGCACTTATTGGTATAATGGTAACAACATAAATGCTAAGTGAAAAAGTAAATACTTGAGAAAACATCTTTTGCAAAAATTGAGAGAGAGGTTCATAGTTTTCAAGCTTGACATATTGTTAACCCATGAAGGAAGGATATCTAGACTTTCTTATGAGATGATTCTAAAAAGAATTTTTAAATTTACTGTTTCATTATTTTCAAATTTTACATTGATTTTTTTTCACACTTATATGCTCTTCCCCTCTCCAGTTCCTCCTGGGCCCTCTTCTCCACTCATCTGACAGCTTCTTCTTTTTTCTTTTTCTTCTTCTTCTTCTTCTCTCTTCTTCTTCTTCTTCTTCTTCTCTTCTCTTCTCTTCTTCTTCTTCTTCTTCTTCCTCTTCCTCTTCCTCTTCCCTCCTCCTCCTCTCCTCCTCCTCTTCTCTCTCTCTCTCCCTTTCTCCCTCTCTCTCTTAAAAAAGGCAAGACAAAAGCAAAGAAAACCAAAACAAGAAACACACATACATACAAAACACATGACAGCATAAAATGAAATCTAGTGAAAAGATCAAAAGACTTAAAAGACAAAAAATAATGCTCAGATGAAGCAAAATAGAAGAAAACTCTGCGAAAATGCCTCTGTTTGTTTTTGGTTTTGGCCAGTTACTTGTGGACAGTAGTTCTATTCTAAGGTGTGGCTAATATACTCAGTGATGCTCCATTGAAGAAACCTAATAATATAATCTCTGACTTCTTGATTCTAATGAAGGTTACCTATGTCCAATGCACACTTACATATAATGGTTGTATTTTTACTTACATTTAAAAAACTGTTATGGGTATGGATATTTTTTTTTGTAATGGATAGTTTCTCCTTTTATTTATCTATTGATTTCTTTTAACACAAATGCAATTCATTTAGGTCTTATCTACCCTGATAACTTCTTACAGTTTGTTAGAACAGAGTCTGAAGCCATCTCTATGAGTTTCTCATATTTTGTATATTAAAATTCTTTAGTTTATCTTGAAATCTTAGGGTGGATATTTTTTTTCTTTTTTAATTTTATTTTTTTGCTTATTCACTTTATAACCCGTCCCAGTCACCCCCTCCCACAATCCTTCCCCATCTTTTGTTTTCTGAGTACCCCCTCCTCCTGTATCCCTACCCTGCCACTTTAAGTCTCTGAGAGGCTAGATGCTTCCTCTCCATTGAGGCCAGATGAGGCACCCAGCTAGAAGACCATACTCCATATACAGGCTGCATGTTTTGGGATAGCCCCCGCTCCAGATGTTTGAGACCTACATGAAAACCAAGCTGCACATTTACAACATATGTGCAGGGAGGCCTAGGTCCAGCCCATGGAGATATATCTGTGTAGACTGGGTATGCTCCACGGTTGGTGATTCAGTCTCTGAGAGCTTCAAGGGTTCAGGTTGGTTTACTTTGTTGATCTTCCTGTGCAGTTCCTATCTCCTTAGGGCCCACAATCCTTCCGCCTATTCTTCTATAAGAGTCCTCAAGCTCCATCCAGTGTTTGGCTCTGGATGTCTGTATCTGTCTGAGTCAGCTGCTGGTTAGGGCCTCTCAGAGGACAGCTTGCCCCTGTCTGTTCTCAGGCTGGAGGTTTAGATCCTGGGAGCTCTGGTTGAATTTTTTGATACTCATTCTAAAAAGGACAAAAGCACCTTCACTTTGGTCTTCCTCCCAAGAGAACAGGAAAGACAGGTTCCAGCCAGAGACAGCACAGGTAGCACCAAGGAGAACCAGATGGCAAAAGGCAAGCGCAAGAATACAAGGGCCAGCAACCCAGAACACATGTCATCATCAGAACCTAGTTCTCCCACATTAAGTCCTGAACTCCCCATATCACCAGGAAAGTAAGAGTCAGACCTAAAATCACTTTTAATGATGATGATGGAGGACTTTAAGAAGCACATAAATAACACTCTCAAAGAATTCAAGGAGAACACAGGTAAAGAGGTAGAAGCCCTTAAAGAATCACAAGAGAACACAACCAAACAGGTGAAGGGTATGGATATTTTACCTGCATGCATGTATACAAACAATAAACATGCATAGCCTATAGAGGTCAGAGGTCAATGGATTGTCTAGAAATGTAGTTACAGATAATGTTGAATTGAGACAACATGTGTGTGTTGGAACTCTCAAGAAAGTGAAGGAAGTGCACTGAATTGACAAGAAATCTTTCCAGCACATGCTGCTTTATTTCCATTAGTTAAATTTAACCTTAAGAAACAACTTTACACCTTTTATGGCATTTAAAAAATATAAATGGTTAGAATATGGGGAGAGTTATTATGAGTTATACTAATTGATTTTACCATTTAATAGTAAGTTCTACATCAGGGCTGCTCCTTTCCATTTAGGCTCAAGGTATAGTTCAATACACATTATAAATTCTTGTCATTGAATAGCACTTGGTTTTATCTTTCGACCCTGTTGAGAAGTCTGGTGTAATTCTGATAGGTCTGCCTTTATATGTTACTTGATCTTTTTCCTTTTAGCACTTTTAATATTCTTTCTTTGTTCTGTGAATTTGGTGTTTTGATTATTATGTGAGGGGAGGAATTTCTTCTTTGGTCCAATCTATTGGTGTTCTGTAGGCTTCTTGTGTGTTTATGGGCATCTCTCTTGTTAACTTTCAACCTACTTTCATCTTAGATGTTTAAAAGTTCTCCATAGCCTTCTCCAGAGAAACCTGTGGTGACAAGGGCCTGAGCTTAACGAGTGAAATACAAACATGGAAACTGCCATCAGGCAAGTTCTGTAATATCGAGGCACACTTTTGGTAACCACCTCCCAGATATCTGAGTTCACTAGGGATACAGTGGCCATCTCATAGCTCAGCCCCAAAAGCACCAGTGTCAGTCCAGAATAAGGACCGTAGATGCTCTCTTGGATGGAGTCATCTGCCCTCACACAATAGATGGTGACATCTGGCTTGCTTCCCCTATCCATGACCTTGAATTTTGTCTTACAATTTCCTTTCCAGAGGGGTCTCTACATCTATGTAGAATATTATTCCACAGGATATAAGTCCTAGCTTCCTTGGCCTTGGTCAAGCAATATATAGAGAGAACATTTACCACCACTAGAGATGTTCTCATATCCTTGGTCTCAAGTAAAGTTTCTTCTGGCCCTTCTCCATAAAGAACGGAGAGAATCTGCCTCAAGTCAGTCAATGATCTCCACAGACAATGTCTCAATGAAGGCTCCTTCCTTAGGAAGCTTGTAGCATGGTTCAGCACTATGCTTGTAGAAACTACATCAGTTTCCATCATCTACTGTTGTGGCGCAGACAGAGACAGAATGTGACAAACCATATCTTGCAGAGTTCACCTGTTTCTAGAAGAACACTGAGCTGAATGGCAATAGGGTCATGTGGTTTTAAATGCTTTACCATCTCTCTTTTATTGCAGTTACAGAAATGAAATACTGAAGCATCTTCTTCGATTTCTTTCTTCAAAGACTTTAAATTCTTGTCATACAGACCTTTCACTTGCTTGGTTAGATTCACACCAAGGTATTTTATTATTTATGACTATTGTGAAGGGTGTCATTTCTCTAATTTCTTTCTCAGCCTGCTTATCTTTTGAGTAGAGGAAGGCTACTGATTTATTTGAGTTGATTTTATAACCAGTCAATTTGCTGAAGTTGTTTATCAGGTTTAGGAGTTCTCTGGTGGATGTTTGGGAGCCAGAAGATGTAAAGACCTCCCATACTCATGGATTGGCAGGATTAATATAGTAAAAATGGCCATCTTACCGAAAGTAATCTACAGATTCAATGCAATCCCCATTGAAATCCCAGCTCAATTATTCACAGAGTTAGAAAGAGAAATTCTCAAATTCATTTGAAATAACAAAAAACTCAGGATAGCAAAAACTATTCTCAACAGTAAAAGAACTTCTGGAGGAATCACCATCCCTGACCTCAAACTGTACTACAGAGCAATAGTGATAAAAACTGCCTGGTATTGGTACAGAGACAGGCAGGAAGATCAGTGGAATAGAATTGAAGACCCAGAAATGAACCCACACAAAGGAGCTAAATCCGTCCAGTCGAGAAAGGACAGCATTTTCAACAAATGGTGCTGCTTCAACTGGAGGTCAGCATGTAGAAGAATGCAAATGGATCTATTATTATCTTCTTGTACAAAGCTCAAGTCCAAGTGGATAAAGGACCTTCACATAAAACCAGATACACTGAAACTAATAGAAGAGAAGGTGGGAAAGAACCTTGAATACTTGGGCACAGGGGAACAGTTCCTGAACAGGGCACCAATGGCTTGTGCTCTAAGATTAAGAATTGACAAATGGGACCTCAGAAAATTTCAAAGCTTCTGTAAGGCAAAGGACACTATAAATAGGACAAAACAACAACCAGGAGATTGGGAAAAGATCTTTACCAAACCCACATCTGATAAAGGACTAATATCCAATATATACAAAGAACTCAAGAAATTAGACTCAGACAACCAAATAACCCTATTAAAAAATGAAGTACAGAGTTAAATAAAGAATTCTCAACTTAGGAAACTCAAATGGCTGAGAAGCACCTAAAGAAATGTTCTACATCCTTAATAATCTGGGAAATGCAAATCAAAATAACCCTGAGATTCTACCTCACACCAGTCAGAATGGCTAAGATCAAAAACTCAGGTGATAGCAGATGCTGGTGAGGATGTGGAGAAAGAGCAACACTCCTCCATTGTTTGTGGGATTGCAAGATGGTTCAACCACTCTGGAAATGAGTCTGGCAGTTCCTTAGAAAATTAGACAGCAGCATTACCTGAGGACCCAGCTATACTACTCCTGAGCATATACCCAGAAGATTTTCAACATATAACAAGGACCTAATGTTCCATTATGTTCATAGCAGCCTAATTTATAATAGCCAGAAGCTGGAAGGAACCCAGATGTCTTTCAACAGAGAGATAGATATAAGAATGTGGTACATTTATACAATGGAGTATTATTCAGCTATTAAAAATAATGAATTTGAGAAATTCTAGGCAAATGGATGGAACTAGAAAATATCCTGAGTGAGGTAATCCAGTCACAAAAGAACATACATGGTGTATTTACTCACTGATAATTCAATATTAACCAGAAGCTTGAAATACCAAAGATTCAACTCACAGACCACATGAAGTTCATGAAGAAGGAAGACCAAGTGTGGGATCTTCCGTCCTTCTTAGAAGGAATAACAAAATACTCATGGGAGCAAATATGGAGACAAAGCGTGGGGCAGAAACTGAAGGAGGGGCCGTCTGGAGACCATTCCACCTGGGTATCCATCCCTTGTGCAGTCATCAAAGGTAGACGCTGATGTGGATGTCAGGAAGTACATGCTGACAGGAACCTGATACAGCTGTCTCCTAAGAGGTCTGCCAGAGTCTGACATATTCAGAGGCAGATGCTCACAGCTAACCATTGAACTGATCAAGAGGTTCCCAATGGAGGAATTAGAGATAAGGAGCTGAAGGAGCTGAAAGGGTTTGCAGCCCATGAGGAGAGCAACAATACCAATCAACCAGAGCTCCAGGGTCTAAACCACCCAGCCTGGGAGCACATAGGGAGGGACCCATGGCTCCAGCTGTATATGTAGGGGAAGATGGCCTTGTTGGGCATAGGTGGGAGAGGAAGTCCTTGGTCCCATGAAGGCTGGACGTCCAGTGTGGGAGAATTCGAGGGTGGGAGGTGGGAGTTGGGATAGGGTGCACATTCTCATAGAAGCAGGAGGAGGGAGGATGGGATAGGGAGTTCCTGGGCGGGCGGGGGCGGGGGGAAACCGCGGTAACGGGATAACATTTGAAATGTATATAAAATATCCAATAAAAAAATGAAAAAACAAAACAAAAAAAAACGATAAAGAAAAAAAGAAATACTGAAGCATCAATGTGTTTTTAATAACATAATCTCCAACTGGGCCATATTGTCAATAGTGAACATCAGAGCTACAGTTGCCACAGACTTCATCTAGAAGGGGCTCATTTGAGTCTGTTTCTTTGGTTGAGTAGTTTTCCAGGCAGTTCCCAGGGTCCCTGCTCCACCAGGACAGGTTTTCTCGCTTAGCTGGGGTTGAATGAGGGTGCAGACAGCTCTCCTGCCCTGGTGCAAACACTCTGTTCCCCGCTGAGCCATCTCAAATTCCCATAAAGGAAAATACAAGACTTATTTTAATGATGGTTTTGTTCAATGAAGTTCTTATATCTTCCATTAGTGGCCAATCGTGGGGTACAAGGTATTCCTAAAATTTAGCCTTAAACAGAAGCATAGCTTACCATGATCCCAGCAGAATTGGATTTCCATTTATTCTTTATCAGCTAAGAGAAAACTTTGACTTTGTTTTGGCTTCTGCTTCCACTCCTGGTGGTGTTCACTGTTGTGGCGACATAAGCAGCCTGCTCAGCTTAAACTCAGCAAACTTTTGGAATGTGATTTAGAGGCTGCTGAAGCCTGAAGGTAAACACACACAGGCCAGACAATATTTCATACTGGAATATTCCCTGTCCTCCTCTGTTATGAAGACTGATCTTCATAGAGGTAGGAGCACTCTATTCTCTAAATTGTTTTAAGATTTCCTTGTGGCTGCTTTAAGTCAATAGAGCAGTGTACTGCACCTTTTGAAAAATCTCCTGTCGTGGCTTCCAATACTCTCCATTTCTTTTCTCCTTCTCATTTTAAGCAAGAGAACTCACTAGCTTTCTCTGTGTAGTTATCTGTGATCTATTGGTCCAACTGTACTGGATTAATGCCAGATTTCAACACTTAGCTCCCCACTGGCGAACTACTTTCCCACCAGTGGTTAAAAAATGATCACTTTTACGGTTAAGCACACACATTGACATCTCCTTCTTAAATTCTGCTGTAAAAGAAGAAAAAAAAAAACAGCTAGAGAAGTCTACCACTGCAGGCCCCTCTGGCACGAATTCAAAAGTCAAAGAGCATGCAGGATTTCAGTCAGAACCAACTGGTTCAGAAAGGTTCAGGTACCTCAGAAGTGAACAGAGGACTCGCTTTGGTCCCATCAGCATTGATATTCCTATCTGCCCAGTTTGCTTTTACTCAGTCCGGGTGTTTTGTTATTACTTATAGAAAACGTTGCCTCAGCTGGAAAGCGGAATCATATCAGAGAGCGTTTTTGAGAGGAGTTTAATGATGATATTTCAGGGGGACAAAAGAAAAAGAGAACCCCCTCAGGATTGCTTTAAAATCCATAAAGCCAGGGTTTGAAAAGAACATGATTGGAATGCAGCAAGGAACCTATCCTTAACAATTCCCTTTCATTGAATGGCTTCCTGGTTGTTCTTTAAATGGCAGCCCTTCATACTATAGGGCTTCTTGGTGGAAAATGGATGCTTTCCCATGAAACTAAGGCTATGAGTTTTACACAAAGAACTCAATTCATTACTTTCTTTCTTTCTCTTTTATTTTTTTTTTTTTTTTAGAAGACATTCTAAATTTTGGCTAAGAGTTTTTATTTCTTTTATTTTTTTTCTTTTAATAGTACATTGAAATTTAAACGATGCCAAATAGACTGAAAATAATAAAGAGTAATAATGTTTCTTTTCCTTGATGTTTGTACCTCATCTTCGTCACATTTCCAAAGTCCTTTCGACTTTTAAATGGAAGATGAGAGACAAGTGTAAATACTATATTACTATGCTTTCTTCAGCAGTTATTAATATAACAGCAAACATATATACCCTTTTGGTCAAACCTTAGTCCAAATTATTTGTGGAAATTTTCTTAGTTATTTGTAAAAAATGTGTAAACAGATGGATATTGTTTTAAGAATCAGTATAAAAATGAGGTCATCTACATTAAAACAATGCACAGGTAAGGGTCAAAACCATGGTGAGCATGGGTTGCAATATATGAGAAAGATCATGAACACAGAATGAGCTTGACAAAAAAGTTAGAAGAACTCTCAGAAACAAATATTCTAAAGCAAGAATTAATAGAGGTTAAGTTCATGCCATGAGTCATGACTTAATGTTTTTATGTTTCAGATATAGGTATTTCTTGAAAGTCAGTGTGAATAGAGAACCCTTCATTCCTTAATGAATTAAAGGAAGTCTGAAAGTCAATAGGTAAAATAGAAACCAAGAGACTAGGGAGAAGAGAGGAGAGAGAAACAGGGCAGTACTCTCTGACAAAGTAGAAAATGAGAGCTGATGGAAACCTGCCATAAAATGCCTCACTGAACGGTCGGGCTCAGTGGAGGGATGACAGGCCAAGCTCATGGTGGAAAGGTGAAGAGAAAGATTAAACACAACAGAACAAAACTGTGAATTTTGCAACAAGATTTTTTTTAATTAACTTTAAATAACAATTTACTAGTGTAAAGTGATTGATGGAAGTTTAAAGAGATACATCAAACATCGATGGGTAATAATAAATATCCTATATGAATGATATTTGGGAAAGCAGTTCAGAATAATAAAACAGCAAGCATAGCAAGCATTCTGAGATATTCTGGGATTATTTGAAAATTCAGAGGAAAAAAATGCCCCTAAGAACAAATATAGGTATTTTTTCTAAGAAACCCACAATAATTAATAATAAAAAAATAGAAAATAAACAAAATAGCTATGGTTATATCACAAATCAACATCGAACATTTTAGAAATAGTAAATGAATTAATTGACAAAGAAGATGCTAATCCACATAAATAAAGGAGTAAAATCTGAACCCTTTAAAACAACACTGAAATCTGCTTTACAAAACTATGAGAAGAATAGCTCAAAGATATAAAGGAGAGAGAGAGAGAGAAGAGAGAGAGAGAGAGAGAGAGAGAGAGAGAGAGAGAGAGAGAGAGAGAGGAGAGAGAGAGAGGGAGAGAGAGAGAGAGAGAAAGAGGAGAGAATTAGTTGAACATCATGAGGGAAGAAAATTCAAGGTCCCTGGTTTGAGAGTGGCTTTAAGGCTTAAAACTTTGTGTAGCCAAAAGAGTACAAAAATAAAAACTAAAATGAGATCCAATGTATCAGTAGTATTTGCTCAGATCTGAGTTAGTTATGAGTGAGCAGTTCTGTATGTTCTAACTACATTGAAAACATTGGAACTACATTGTAAACATTGTAACTACATTGTAATCATGTGGCATTTCTATCACAGCTGTTCTTCACACACTTTATACCAGCACCCTATTAGTTTAGAAAATACTGTGTGTCTTCATTTTAGACCTCTGCAAAAAAAAAAAAAAAAAAAAAAAAAAAGGAAATTACATATATGTCGACTTACTAGGGAAAACATTGATATTTGTCAAGGTTACTCAACAATATACTCCTGCTCTCCTATCCATAATTGGGACAGAAAGGAAGTGAACAAAGATACAAAACAATTTGAGACAAATAGACGTGGATGTGACCCTTAATAGTTTTCCAGTTGCTGCTGATTGGGAAAAGAACTGTAAATAGTTCTTTTCAAGTCACTTTGCTGTTTTGATTAGAGACTGCTACTAGTGTTAGAGCATTTCAACTTTTCTTTTAAAGTAAATGCCAGGTGGCTTCTACTACACAATCTCACTAAATAGCTGTAACCTGGAAGAGTTACATTGTGGATTAAAACAAATTTAAATAAAATACTATTATTTCTAAAGTAGAACATTACATTTCAAATCTTATACTGTAAAGATGAAAAATATTAAGTAGCAAATTATATCTGAAAAAACCTGCTGTCTGTAGGCTTCACTAAGAGAAAACAGTCTGTTAAACCAAAATATATACATAGCTTTCTAACATACACCAGAAATGTTCAATTTTTCTCATATATACAGTAGTATCTGTACTGAACAATTTATTAAGCTTTCAGTCTGAAAACAGATCTTTAACCTTTTGCAATTAGAAATTCCTATATACATGCTTCTTCTTGTCCCAAGATTCATTAGAACCAAACTTTGGCAGCTTGGAACAGATTTTGCTATTATCATACACACACACACACACACACACACACACACACACACACACACCCACTTTGGTATTTTGTCATTTTTCTTAAATAAATAGACATTCTTTTAGATGTTTTAAAAGTTCTCTTTTTGTCTACTTAACTATTATTTAAATAATACCTGCACCTGCTCAGTCAGTCACAATATTAGTAGCCACCACATTACACTACATCTGCAGCTTGTCAGAGCAGTTGCTAATAAATGCTTTTTTGTATACATGTTTAACAGGTTTAGCAAACATTTAGAAATATAAATACATTATTCTCATTTGAACATACTTTATGCCGAAGATGTTTCTTTGTATCTCTAGCTTCTAAATCAAAGTTTTATCTTTGATACAAAGCTATATAATTTACAGAGATAAGTCACTTGTGCTCTATACATCTAAGGGACTATAAGGAGTTTCATCTTTCATTTTACTCTTAACAATTTTTCTAAATATTGTAAAAGTAGACAAATTTTAGTTGTAAATATCACAAATTATACTTTACATTTATTTGCAAATATTGCAATATTTAGCTGTAAATATTGCAAATTATACTTTGTAATATTTACAAATTATTTCTGCACATTATTTTCTGTATGTTAATTTTTCATGGCAGTCTGAGGTCTGAACATAATTTTCTACACATTAGAAATCTGTACATTATTTTCTCACGGCAGGCCCTAGCTGAATGTCTAGATTTTAGGGTGGTTTTCTTTAGGGCCTGGATCTTTCCTATCTTCAGGGGTACTCTCTAGGTGTTCTACACAATCAGATGTAGAATGAAGTGGCACCATCATTGAACTCATTCATCTTCCAATTAGAAAGAAACACTGTTCACACAA